>JARBWK010000002.1:46832474-47432474 GCA_030556195.1 Anolis apletophallus | reverse complement strand
ATTGTATCTGCAGGGAAGATTTTGACTATCGGCTGATGGGAAGCTCAGCAAGTTCCTAATAAGATTTTTCTACTGCTTTTGTAAAATTGAGTTTAAAAAAATACGACTACCACTCAATTTTAATATCTTAGCTGACTAATCATATGAGTTGTAGTCAGTTAATCAGTCAATCCCCCAAGTCTGTTAAATTTGCATAAGAGATTAAACAATGGTTCTTAACAAAAAGACACTTTAAAAATAAAATTATACGCTTCTTTTGAGGTGCTGCTGCTTGCCATTTGTAGTTTTTGCAATCACTGCTTATACACATAAACTCAGACTTTAATACCTGTTTAATCAGCGCACCCTTTTAGTTCTTTGAATTTATTAACTGTTTCAATCATCATTTTTATCTAACAAACTGACAGTGTTTTATCATTATGTCATATTTGTATCTGCCAAAGAGACAGTCCATGCTCATGGATCAACCCAGACATTATTTATGTAATTAGGTATTGAATGGGTGTGGGAGATATTATATACACACACATATATATGAGAGTGGGTCAAAAGGTTTTGCCTCCTGTGTCATAAAAACATTATGAATGAACATACCGTTGAGTCTCGCTTATCCAACATAAACATTGGATAAATGAAAATGTTGGATAATAAGAAGGGATTAAGGAAATTCCTATTAAATGTCATATTACGTTATGATTTTACAAATTAAGCACCAAAACATCATGTTTTAAAAACAAATCGACAGAAGAAGCAGTTTAATGCAAGGTAACATTACATAGTAATTACTATATTTACGAATTTAGCACCAAAACATTGCAATGTATTGAAACAGCTGTGAATCCAGGCGGGAGGCAGACTGTATTGTATAATACAGAATGTTGGATGAGCGAAGGTTGGATAAGTGAGACTCTACTGTATAACAGCAGAGGTTGCTACAAATCATAGCCTCAACTGTCCTCTACACAAAACTATGTTCAATATAGTCACTATCAGCTTGTACATATATGCACATTGTTTATCCCAGGCATCAAAACCCTTTTGTAAAAAATCAGAGTTTTGCTTCATGATCCATGATTTTAAAACTGTTAAAGCCTTGATTTAGTCTACGGTTTCCACTTTTTGAGATAAGCGTAAGGGACATTTACCTAAAAATATGGAATTTTTCACAAAAATAAGGGACACTTCATAAAAACTTGAAAATCAAATTGATAACTGACAAGTTTTTATGAAGTGTCCCTTATTTTTGTGAAAAATCCCGTAGTTTTAGGTAAATGTGCCTTCCTCTTATCTCAAAAAGTGGCAACCCTAATTTGGTCCCTTCTGACTTTTACCTATTTGGGCCTCTGAAAGACAATCTATGTGGTTTCAGATTCAATGACTTAAATGACGTTTTTATGACACAGGAGGCAAAACTTTTTGATCCACCATAATATATAAACACCCACACACTCACAGAGAGAGTTCCCTCACTTATTGCTGGGGTTAGGTTCCAGGATAGGGTTGCCACATTTTGATATAAGAATAAGGGACAGGTACCTAAAAATAGGGAATTTTTCACATAAAAACTGAAGTTTCCCTTATTTTTGTGAAAAATTCCCTATTTTTAGGTTCCTGTCCCTTATTCATGTGGCAACCCTATTCCAGGACCTCCTGCGATAAATGAAAAACCGCAATGTAGGGATGCTCTATTTATTTTAATATTCATACATTATTTTAGTAGTTATACACTATTTTAAGTCTTTATAAACTTAAAATAAAGTGAAGGAAATGAAGAAAAGGCCCTTCAAGGCTTGAGAGAGGGATGGAGGACTGAGGAGGGGAAACGCCTTGGAGAGTGGTGGCGGCAAAATCCCACAAAACAGCAAAATACCATGATATATATTTAAAATTAATATTTTTTGAAATCCGCAAAACAGCGAGTCCACAATAAGTGATCTGTGAAGTAGCAAGGGAACACTGGAGAGAGAGAGACAGACAGACACACACACACACACAGAGAGGGAGGGAGGGAGAGGGAGGGAGGGAGGGAGGGAGGGAGGGAGGGAGAGAGAATAGGAGGTGTAACAAGCTCTTAATCTGGACTGAGACTTGGGGACAGCTGCAATTGTACAACACCCTGACAAGGTGGGCTTTTTGCATATGTGTGTGTATTTGTGTGTGTGTCCGTGCATGAGTGTGTGTGTGTGTGTGCATGTCATGGAACAGCTTGGCTGTTTGGATCAGAAAAGAGAAGGTTTCGCTTAGGGAAATCCCTCTAGTCAAATTCTGCAGACAGAACCCATTTTAAGAGCAGATGAGTCCATGAACACCCACCATCAGGTGTGTCAAAATATAGATTAAATTATTGGGCACAACGGAATACTCTCAGGCAAGATTCCATCTCTCCAAATGTGAAGTTCTGAGGTCGGCAAAATAATGGATTGGAGATAGGCACCCAAACTGATAAGGAATACTTCCGTCTAAGCTCAGGGTGATCCACTCAAAACCATTTTCTCTTTATTATTTAAAATACAATGCTTTCTCTGAGATGAGTTTTAGACAGCAAAATGATATACCGTAATATCGTGAGGTGGTACAACGATTGTGAAATATGTATTCCTGAGCAATCAACCACTATACTTATTGGATATACAATCACAGCAGCCATCTCCATCCGCAGATGGAGGGCCCTTCCAGACAGGCCCTACATCCCAGGATCTGATCCCAGATTTAAACTGCTTTAAATTGGATTATACGAGTCCTCACTGTTACACAATCTGGGATAAACAGAAAACTTGGGATCAGATCCTGGGATATAGGGCCTGTCTGGAAGGGCCCGGAGGAACAGTAACTTTCCCATTCACTTTTTTAAAAATCCCTCTCTACTGTTGAGATATTTTGAGATATGTGTTAAAATGTTATTCCCAATTGTTGTCACATGTTAAATGTAACACAGGCAACTAAGTCAACACAGAAAAGCAGTCATGATCACTTTGAGGTGGGAGTAAGCCCCAGGAGTGCTATCTCCCTTCACTGTAGGCACTAAATGAGAATGGGCAAGTTGCCAGAATATTATAGAATCCATGGAGTCTCAATAATCTTCAGAGACAGCATGAAGGACAGGACTAAGAGAGAAAAATTCTAGTAGCCAAGGAAACATGAGGAGAATTATAGATCAGGTATAAAAACCAGCTTCGGCCAACCTAGCAGTTTGAAAACGTACACAATGTGAGATCAATAGGTACTGCTTCTGTGGGAAGGTAATGGCACTCCATGCCATCATGCTGGCCACATGATCTTAGAGGTATCTATGGACAACGTCAGCCCTTCAGCTTAGAAATGGTGATAAGCATGACTAGACTTAGCGTCAGGGGAAACCTTTACCTTTACCTATAAAGAATGCTCTCCTAGCTCACACAGGCAAATCTGGAAGAATATTGTTTTATATTAGGACAAGTCATGATGAAGGGCTGCTGAGAACAACAACAAAGGCTGGTAGGCAAGAGCAAAGAACAGACCAGGAACTGATGGATAGCTAGTAAGTAGCCTCTTGAACAGGAATGTTCCAAAGAAGGCAAGGCAAACCAGAATACTAATTATCACCACAGTGTGGATGCAGGAGGCATGCAGAGATTCTTTCCTCTCCCCACCCGAGCCATCTATATGACAGTGCTGCTTTATGGAACAGAACAATAGGTACATTATACAAACCTATAATTATCTCAAGAAGAGTGATAGCTAATTTAAGGCATTACATGAATGCTGGAATATTGGATACAATTCTGCAAGAAAGAAACAAGAGGGAAGGTGGGGAAAGTCTAAGCAAAGATTGAAAACTGCCTGGCGCAGAACATCAAAAATGGTATTTCCATGTTCCCTTCACATTTCTTTGAATTGTCCCACAAGCCCCCTCCCTTTCCTTGCCTTCACTTTAAAACACACTCCCTCCTTTCATGCACTTCTTGGCTACTTCTCAGTTACAGGGCATCCTTTTTTAAATAACAGTGTGCACTTGAGAATCCCGCAGCCCAACTTCCATTGCAGCCTGCGCAGGATGAAAATGTCAGGGAAATACACAGAAATGTACATGACACCTGTGAAACTTGCAGACAACAGAAGGCAGGGAGGACAGAATAAGGGGGTTAGAGATTTAAAGGATTACATTTGTGTGTATGCAGAAAACGTCCAACTATAGCTGGCAATAACCTCTAAACCTGCAGTGTTATTCCAATGAGACAATAATACCTCCAAATTAGAGGAGTTTCAGAGAAGAAAAGAAGGGCAGAACATTTAGAACAGTTCAAAAGGAACATCTTGCCACTTAACTTATTAAGCAATTCTTGTGGAGCATTTTATAACAAGATTAAGAATGTTATTTTACATAGAGCTGGACAGATGGCATACTCTCTAGCAGCAAAAGCTTATTGCCTCATATTATTTATCACAAACCCCATCTTGATCTCTTACTAGCATTCCAGTTAGGAATATAGAAAGCCGAAGCTGCCTTTTTCAGAGCTTCGAAATGTTGCTTTTTTGATCCAGTTTCCAGAATACTCCTGCTGGCAAGGCTACTAGGAATAGATCCAAGCTCTGCTTATGCGAAGTGAAAGCATTGGTCCATTTAGCTCACTTTTGTCTACATCAATGGTTCCCAACCTTTTTTTTGACCAGGGACCATTTGACCAGGGACCGCTTTGACCAGGGACCACTCTCCAATATTAGTACCAAAAGGCTTACGAATCAGTTTTTGATCTACTTTAGATTCAGTTTGGGGTTCTGATTTAGAAAATTGCATTGGATAGACCACATCAGCTCTAATTTCTGATACAGAACATATGCCATGGTGAGACGGTGCAAAAGGAGTGGAAATAAAATTTAAATAAATAAAGAGGAAAGAGGCTCGTGGACCAGATTTTTGTCCTCATGGCCCACAGGTTAAGAAACACTGGTCTACATTAAGGGCTGGGACCTAGGCATGACCCTTGGTGATGTGACAGGAGACAGGTCTTGGTGATGTCATTAAGTTTTATACATTAAGCCAGTCATTGTCAACCGGTGTGCCTTGGCACACTCCTGTGCCGTGGCAGGGCTCCTGGTGTGCCGTCTGAAAAGCTTTCTGCCCCCCTTCCTTCCCCCCTCCACTGGGCTCCCTCCCCAAACACAGGCAACACGCAAGGGAGCAGAGGAGACCAATGGGCGGCTGGAAAATGACGCTGCGTCATTTTGGAGCCGCCCACTGGGCTCCTCTCCTCCTTTGAGCCGAGCGCCGTTCACGTGGGCGGCGTGGCGGATGTGTCCTACCCCCTTCCCCCTCTCCTCCGCCTCCTCTGTGCTGCGGGGGAGAGGGGGAAGGGGCTGGGACACATCCGCCACACCGTTCTGGCGATCGGCTCAAGAAGGAAGGACGAAGAGGATCGGATCCTCTTCGTCCTTCCTTCTTGAGCCGATCGCCAGAACGGTGTGGAGGATGTGTCCCAGCCCCTTCCCCCACTCCTCCTCCTCCTTCATGCTGCGGGGGAGAGGGGGAAGGGGCTGGGACACATCTGCCACGCCACCCAGGTGAACGCCGCTCAGCTCAGGAGGGAGGATCGGATCTCTTCGTCCTTCCTCCTTGAGCCGAGTGCCATTCACGTGGGGGCGTGGCGGATGTGTCCGACCCCCTTCCCCTCTCCTCCGCCTCCTCTGTGGTGCGGAGGAGAGGGGAAGGGGCTGGGACACATCTGCCACACCGTTCTGGCGCTCGGCTCAAGGAGGAAGGACGAAGAGGATCCAATCCTTCCTCCTTGAGCCGAGCGCCGTTCACCTGGGCGGTGTGGCGGATGTGTCCCAGCCCCTTTCCCCTCTCCCCTGCAGCACAAAGGAGGAGGAGGCAGCGGAGAGGGGGGAGGGGCTGGGACACATCTGCCGCGCTGCCCAGGTGAACGGCGCTCGCGACCCCCCCGGCTTGACAAGATGGTGGCGCCCATTTGTGCGGGCGAGGCGGCGGAAGCGGGCCTGGAGCTGGGCCTGTTCACAGAGGCCTTCCCGGGGCGCGCATGCCGGCCTGCCGGCCAGCATGCAGCATACAGGCTGAGCAAGTGAGCGCGCGCGAGGGTGAGCCTTGCTTTGGCGCGAGCCATGGGGGCGCGAGCCTGCTGCCCTCCCGGCTCCCCTTCTCCTCCTGATCTTTCCCGGGGCATGAGTAGTGTTTGTGTCATTTTGGTTTGTGGTGTGCCCCGGGATTTTTTTAATTTAAAAAGTGTGCCGCGACTCAAAAAAGGTTGAGAAACACTGCATTAAGCAATATTTCAGAGAGAGGAGGGGGCAGATTTGTTCTCTGCTTCCCTGGAGGTTAGAACCGGGTCGAATAGTTTTATGTTATAGGAGCATAGATTTTGATTAAACATTAGAAGAATTTTATTGAAAGAAGTGCCATTCAACAATGGACCCAATTGCCTAGAGAGGTGGTGGGGTCTCCTTCTCTGTGTGTCTTCAAAAAGAAGTTGGACAGTGACTGATGGCCTGTGGGACCCTTCTAGCTGCATAATTCCATAATAAGATCTTAGATATGAGCAAAGGTCACTTGCACTGGATACTTTCAGACTTTGAGTCAGATTTATGTGGCATCAGGTGAAGGGGGCACAGAAAATCGGGTAAGGAGAATAGTTAGAAGTAAGGAGCATCAGGGTGTGCCTATGGTGGGAGGGATGAAGGTGTTACCCTGCAAATAAAAAAATTACTATAATTTAATCAGTTTTTGGTCAACTTTAGATTTGGCTTGGGGTGTTGATTTAGAAAATTGCATTGGATAAGCAACATCAGCTCTAGTTTCTGATACAGAACATATGCCATGGTCAGCAACAGGAAAGGAGTAGCAGGCAGTGCATATGGAGTGGAAATAAATACAATAAAATAAAATAAAGAGGAAGGAGTCTCGGTGACCAGATTTTCGTCCTCACGACCCACTGGTTGTCCGCACCCCACAGGTTAAGAACCATTGATTAAGACATACAGTTTAGACATCCAAAGAAAAGGCGTACCGAATGATAGAGAGGGCATGAGAATACAGTACATGTAACAGCTCAAGAGGTTTTCAAATATTTCACTGTTTACAATGAAATCTTATGAGTTAAGGACAAAAATCATTGGGAAACAGGATTCATATTGGGGAACTAGCAGGTAGGCTACTTGGCATACTCAAACTCTCATCCTGTTCATTGAACCTCACCAATGGTCAGCTAATATTACATCTACATCAGCTCTTATTGTGTTAACAAAAATAGGTTCTTGATGGTGCAGTTCTAACCATATTTACTCAGGTACTAAGAGTTACTGCGTTTAACAAGGCTTCCACCCAAATAAGTATGCATAATAGTAGAACCTTAGGTAGGAATATACAAAAAATAACACCTTGGAGTGACATTCAAATGACAAATTTTACCTTTAAAAAAAAAGATACACAAACTGTTAAGTCAATGCTGGAGCTATATCTTGGTTCCTTAAATGTAACTCAGGCCCCAAACCAACAAACAAGGTCAAAAGTTGTTGAATGCTATTTTCAACATACCTATCGCAATGTTGCTACTTGTACATGCTGAGAAAACCCTATGACGTAAGTTGACAGGCAACTTGAAAGCACACACACATGCCAGTTATAGAGCCTGAGGCATGCCAGTCTTTCCCAGCTCTGGGAGCAGAGATAGACTGGATTGGCACATTCCTATATTCTCTCTTGCCCTCGTGGGAAAGCAAAACAAAAGCTCAAACATCTGTGAGGGAGATAAGAGACTGTCAGGCTTGGTTCAGCTGTTTGGGAATCTCTCCATTTCCACAGAGAGGTAGTGTTCAGAGCTAGGCACCTCGCACGTCTCAGCCAAGCTGCACCTGCACAAACGCAGAGTAATTCCACCGAGCAAAGAGAAGCTTAGAAAAGGAAACTTTTACATTGGTCACAAGATGGTTGAATCTGGTTGTAAAGAAATTATAGTAGTGCAGTGAACTGCAGGTGACATGATCCACTGCATCCAAGATGGCAAGCCATAAATATTTCACATTACAGCGTAAGTATGCAGCAGCAAATATGCTCTCATTGAAGGGCACAGAAACTTCATCAGCAATTCTACCAATAGGGAGTAAACAGTGGAATCCTAGCCAGTCAGGTCACATTTCCTCCCCATAGACCTTGTCAAATTGATCTTGTAACCTAGTCCTTGTTCTTGCCCTCGCCCACACAACTCACCCATCTTCCCCTGTAGCATCAGGAGTATCACTCCTATTTCACCTGAACTGTCTTTGGTATTTCAGCCCTTCTGTACTGTCAAAAGAGCCACCAACTGAAAGGAAATCTATACCATTTGGTGCGTGCCTGAGCCTTGGAAGCAGAGTAAAGGAACTAAACTTGCTAATATGGTAAAACATTTTTGGCAAAGCTGGCGTAATTTGGGGCGAGATTTAAAAAGGTCTTAAGCTAGAAATAGGATTGATTCATTGGAGTCCATTTTATTTCATATTTGTATTGTATATTTGTATATTTTAAGTTGTATTGTAATGCTTTTAATGGTGAGCCGCTTTGAGTCTCTCTATGGAGAGAAAAAGCAGGATAAAAATAAACAACAACAACATAATAATAATAATAATAACAATGTATTGTAGAAGCCTTTCATGGTCAGAATCATTGGGTTGTTGTAGGTTTTTCGGACTGTATGGCCTTGTTCCATATATGCAGGCGAAACGTCAGGAGAGAATGCTTCTAGAACATGGCCATACAGCCCGAAAAACCTACAACAACCCAAAAATAATAATAATTAGAAGACATTTTTCTTAGTAGTAGGGGGATTTTAAATTGACTTTACTATTGAGAAACAAGTTAGCAATTGCTATTGACAAGGGTACACCTTTATTGTTTCTTTTCTTATTCTGAATACAGAGTACATCCAGATCCATGGAACCAACATAAAGTTTCACTTTTCCACAACTTTACTTATTCACTTAGGGCCCTTTTCTTGTTACCCACTGAAAATAATAGGGTACACTATGAGCTGTAGTTTCACATATCCACACAAAGTCTGGGAACATATACCCAGCAGATATGGGGGTTGTATGGTATATTTTTGATGTAATGTATTTTGAACACTTCCAACTGGAGTTGTTCCAAAGATGGCACAACACAGAGAAAGTTCTCATCCTGTAGCTGCAAATCTTGTCATGGTTTCCGTGTACATTCAAAAAGGCTTTGTTCTGGAGACTGGAGTGTGAAAAGATGTTGTTTTAGTCATTTCCAGGGTGATTAATTTAATCTAACAAAAATCTCATGGATCCACCATGAAAAGTTAATCTCTGCAAGTAGAAGGCAACAGAAATGGAAACAAAAGTATGGAGTTCGTACATTCCCTCTGCACATGTGCTTGTTTTTCTCACTTTCAGAATGCCTGAATATGATTAATGTGAATGTAAACAGCAAGAACAGCCATTAGAAAGATTCTCAAAAGTGTATGGAACAGTTACTGCCTGGTTTATAGGTCTCAGAATACAGGAGCCATTATGACTAGGGCCTTCAAGTGAGCTTTACTGACTAGATCATGAACTGAATTTCATGAACAGGAAGCAATAATAGAGATATTAGATTTGTGTGTGTTAGAGTTGTGGGGCCTTCCTAAAAGTATCCCCCCCCCCCTGGGATTCTCCCTTGTGTGTGTCATAGTCAAGTCCCAGTGCAATTGGAAGTTGCTGCTATCTGTAAGAGAAATAAGATTGAACACTGTGAAAGCCGTTCTCTGTATGGCTATCAGCCTCCTCCCAGTAGATGCAAATCAAGGGAAAGCTTCATAAGAACCACCACTCCTCTTAACGTCTCCCCAGCAACAACAAGAGTATCCTTCTGGTGGGCAGCTAATCCCAATGGGATGCCCCCCCCCCCCCCAACGAGAGTCTGCCTCCAGGGGCAAACTAAGAATGGGCAACTTGGAAGTCCCTGAACAGACTCAGAAGTGGAGTGGGCAGATCTGGCAAGATGGCACTACCTAGAAGAATCCTTCATCTTGTGCAACTGTGGAGCAGAGCAAACAACTCTGTGTGAGTAATTTATGGTTGGGGGTCACCACAATATGAGGAATTGTATTGAGGGGTCACGACATTAGGAAGGTTGAGAACCACTGCTCTAGGACCCATTTATTTGTCTTTTTAGCAGTCTACGGTATCTGCAGAATTGTTCTCCAAGACCACATCTCAAGTGAATCCTATCCATTTTCTTCACTGTCCAGCTTTCACAGTCATTTTCTTTGACCTACAAGAAGCTGACTGGCACAACCTGGGGATCAAAACTAGATACAATGAAGACATCTGCCCTTGCGCTTTGCTAGTCTGCTGCTGAGTACGCATGCCTAGTGTGGAACACATCTCACCATGCTAAAGCAGTGGCTCTTAATGAAAAATGCTGCATTATCACAGGATGTCTGCACCCTACACCACTGGAGAAATTACATTGTCTGGCCGGTATTGCACCACCTGACTTCCGTCGGGAAGTGGTCAGCTACTGGTCAAAGGGCATTTAATATAATGGCAAGTTTTTAAACTTTGTGTTTTCTCAAATACATCACAATTGTACCCTTGGTTCACTCCTGATATGCTAAATAAATAAATACTACATGGACGATTTTGACTTTGGTATTTAATCATGTATCTTTACACTTGATGTTTAAACTTTAAAAACAAACATTATTTTATTTATTTATTTATTTATTGTTCATTCTTGTATACCGCTCCTTCCAGGAGGCTCGGGGCGGTTTACATACAATACAATCAATTTATAAAACAGCAACAATTCAATTTAAGAACAACAACAATATAACACAGAGCATTAAAACAACGGTTTATATAGGACTCAAGAATTTGACGTCTTCCTCAGGAGCCATTTAGGTTAAAATTACATCTATTATTATTTGCTATGGAGGTAGAAAAGTTCATTAGGGACCAGATAACGTACACAGGAGTAAAGAAAGGCATCATACAGCATTAAAAGCCCTCTATTTATTTTTTTATTTATCGTATCAGGAGCGAACCGGTGTATTTGAGAAAACACAACATTTAAAAACTTGGCATTCTATTAGAAGTCCACTGATCTCTGCAATTTTCACTAACCATAGTAAGTCCAGGAATGTATCTCTCTCAGATACAGGAACGGTAGTGTATTTTGGTTCATAAGGATACCTAAGTGGCATCACAGAAATATTGGTATGGTGTTCCTCCAGGTCACAAACCTGTTAAAGACACAGACATCCTGCAAGGGTCGAGGAGAGGTTTAGTCAATGTTATTTTATAGTCATTGGGGAAGTATTGAATAAATTAAATCGACATCTTAAGATTGTGTTTATTGCTTTGAAACTACGATCAAGTTTAAATTAATGCACCACTAAAAATAAAATTGAACTACCTAAATTCAGCAGCCACTACCTCTCAAATGCAATAACAATAACAATTTTACAGAAAACGTACAGAGCAGGGCACCCCAGGCAGTTTCGTGAACGTAAATCCTTGCCTTAAGCATCCATGATTTCAACAAAAGCCTGGATTGAGCTCATTTTTACTCAAAAAGTTGCAGGGAAGCAAGAAAAAGGAACAGTCTAGCCTAGATAGGCACACGGGCAAAACTACTATCTTGCTTCTGAAAATATGTTCACTGATTTAAATGGGGCAAGGATATGGCTCCTAGTTTCAGAATCCCACCACCCTCCAGAAGACTCTGGTACATTTCCTCGGGGTTAATGTATATAGCATGTGCCTTTTCAGTTGTTAAAATGCTTCAGTTGCACCTTGCCATCCAGGAAAGCCAGATTAGATTCCTGTCCCAGTTTTTTGTTCCCTGGAGTGACAGACTAATTAAGGAACAACACAGACGGGTTTTAAAGAGACCTTCTTGGCCAAACACAGCTCAAGGAAGACGGTTGCTGGAGGCAGCTATCGGAAGACAGTCTCTACCTCCTAGATGGAATACAATGCATTAGTCTGGCACATTTTGTTGAATTAATACACCAGGCACCATTCCTTCTTATGCAGAGCCTAGGAGCAGTAAAAACACTGGAGTTGGGAATGAATAAAATCAAGTTACAGCAAATGTGCAAAATCTGCAGTTTCTAGATAATATGTATGTTATGTATTTATAAATTTATTTATGAGCTACATTTTGGACTAGACAGACCTCTTGACAAGACACTAAAAACAATAGTGAGATTTTTTTTCATGTCAGAAGCGACTTGAGAAACTGCAAGTTGCTTCTGGTGTGAAAGAATTGGCCATCTACAGTGACATGTTTTACCATCCTGCTGGAGGCTTCTCTCATGTTCCCACATGGGAAGCTGGAGCTGACAGACAGGAGCTCACACCGTCTCGTGGATTCAAACCAACAACCTTCAGGTCAGCAGTTCAGCCGGCACAAAAGTTTAGCACATTGTGCCACCCCAGCTCCATAATAGTGAGATGATAACAGTGTTTTCATCATATGTCTTTAAGTAAGGAAGAGGTAAGTCAATTTTAGTTGTTTTTTACTCTCCCTTTTAAATATATCTAAAGTTTTTAACTCTAAAATGGGTTGTTGGTGTTAGGCTTATTGTTTAATTTTTGAAAGGCTATACAGGCAGTCCCTGAGTTACAAACATCCCACTTATAAATAACTCATAGTTAAGAACAGGGGTGAGACAACAGGAAGTGAGAGAACTCTATGCCGAAGAGAGGAAAATCACTTCTGGAAGAGTTATCATGGAGAAATGGTGTCTTCACCAAAGCTTTATTCTTGTTTCCACAACAAGTCAAATTTTTCAAAATCCAATTATCACAGGGATAGACAGTGGGGTGAAATCTTCTGAATAGGGCTACAGACAACAAAACAAACACCACAGGACTGTTAACCCTTCCCTATGCTATTCAAGGCTTTTCCAACTTACATGCAAATTCAACTTAAAAACAAACCACCTATCTTGTTTGTAACTTGGGGACTGCCAAGTGGAACAAGTGAAGACGAATCAGGGCTGACCATACCAAGTCGGTGTTGGAGGGTTTGGGACCAGTTCTGTATCTGCATCAACCTAATTCCTCTTGACATGGGAATAATTAATAGTGTATGTTTTCATATGAAGCTACAGCATGATTGGTGCAGATTGGTGTAAACTGGTAAACACAGCATGTCTCAAAAACTTACCAGCTCTTTTAGAACCAACTGCAATTTCCAAATCCTGTTTAAGGACAGCTCTATACAGTGTTGGTCATTCTAGAAAGTTGACTTTTTTCCCTTAAAAAATCATTTACTCGTTTTTTGGGAAGAACTTATGGCTCAATCTGTCTCTTCTATTTTTTCACGCCTTCCCATTTAGGTCCTTGATGGATGCCCACAAATGAATCTGAACAACGTTTTTGTTCCAATGGCATCCATGTGTGCTATCTGGAGTTATGCGTCCTTGCTGATTATAAAAGCCCTTGAAAAAAGAAACTCTTTCCTACAACATTTAAAAGAATTTATAAAACATTGTTAAATAGGCCACTGATTGGTATAGTATCAAGCAACCCTCCTAAAGTTCCCAGGCTTCTCCGTGTAATGCAGAATTCAGCTTGATCTACTGAGACTTTAACACTGCAGTCCTATAAACAACCATCTCACAATAAAACATATTACACTTACACCAAACTTGAAAGATTTGTCGTGGGCTACAAAACCCAGGCTCTCCCAGTAAGTGTGATGAATTGCAATGCTGACTGGGGTATTCTGGGAGCTGTATTCCAATAATAACATTTCCAAGCTCTGAACTAAGGACGACGACTTCTGCTTTCTTTATTTCTGCTATTCTCTTCTTTCTTCCCCTAGAATCATAGAGCTGGAAGAGACCTCATGGGCCATCCAGTCCAACCCCCTGCCAAGAAGCAGAAAATTGGCATTCAAAGTACCCCCGACAAATGGCCATCCAGTCTGTTTAAAAGCCTCCAAAAAAGGAGCCTCCACCACACTCCAGGGCAGAGAGTTCCACTGCTGAACAGCTCTCACAGTCAGGAAGTTCTTCCTCATGTTCAGATGGAATCCCCTTTCTTGTAGTTTGAAGCCATTGTTCTTAGTCTAAAATGATCAAGGGTCTGGAGAACAAGCTTGCTCCCTCCTTCCTGTGGCTTCCCCTCACATATTTATACATGGCTATCATGTCTCCTCTCAGCCTTCTCTTCTTCAGGCTAAACATGCCCAGCTCTTTAAGCTGCTCCTCATAGGGCTTGTTCTCCAGACCCTTGATCATTTTAGTCGCCCTTCTCTGACACATTCCAGCTTGTCAATATCTCTCTTCAATTGTGGTGCTGAGAATTGGACACAATATTCCAGGTGTGGTCTCATTAAAGCAGAATAGAGGGGTAGCACGACTTCCCAGGATCTAGACACTATACTCCTATTGATGCAAACCAAAATCCCATTGGCTTTTTTTTTTTTGCTGCAGCGTCACATTGTTAGCTCATGTTTAACTTGTTGTCCACGAGGACTCAAAGATCTTTTACACGCGTACTCGATCCAGGCATCCCCCAGTCTCTCAATCTAACTATCTACATCAGTTCTTCCCGACTTTTTTTTGACCAGGGACCACTTGGCCAGGGACCACTCTCCAGCATTAGTTCAAAGCAGATGTGAATTATCTACCTTGATAATATGGATTATATAGCAATATAGAAGGGACCCAAGTCTAGTGAAATCAGTTTCAACTCCACAGGATGGTCTGGATTCTGCCCCACCACTGCTCCGCAGCTGCTGCAGGATGGAGATGAACACAGTATAGCTGCCCCTGAAGCCAGTCTAATGTACTCTAATGGTCAAGCCCCATATTTTAGCATACGTGTAAGATGCAGCCATAGCAGCTGCTTATTTTCTTACTGTTACAGAACTTTGAAAGACATAGTCTTCATCTCCTGACAACCTCATGAGTGATTCTTAGACCATATTTTTAAAAGGCAAAGAAACTTTATACTAATTTTAAAATGGAAAAAAAGGTAACAAACTGGTTTAGCAGACCCCTAGTTATTTTTTCTCTGTGAGGGCTCCTGTACTTTTAACATCCTACCATGGAAGAAGCAACTCCAGTTAAGGTCTATGCCTTTCACCCAACAGCCAAAGGCCTATTTCTTTTCAAAGGTAGCAGGCGTATTTAGCAGTCCCATCAAACCGAAAACATTACTTGCCATTTTTCAGTGCAAGTAGGTATGTCAGCAAGGGAAACAGGATGTGGCCAAACGAACAGAATCAATTTTATTCTGAATTGAAGCTCTCCCCACATTCACACCCAACACAGAGCACTTCCTATGCAGGTGCAAACAAGCTTTGCAGGTTCTCCATTCAGGATCTCACATACTAAGCACCCTTGAAGAGTTTCAGTGGCAGTTTACTGGAGGCGCATTTTCACTAAATGATGCAGACTCAGATGGGTGCGGAAAAGTGTGTCACTGCTTGCAATGAATTTCACAAAAACGTATTTCACGGAACCATCACAATAGTGAACAGGTGTGCGAAGTGGGTGATGTCATGCATTTTCTGTGTTCAGTGCTTGAAAGACATAATGAATCTCCAATTAAAGAAAATACTTTCTAAATGAAGAAAATATTGTTGTTGCACTCCTTCAAGTCATGGGATTTTTGTTTCTTTTTTTATCAATGGCTACAAGTTGTCCAGGGAAGTTTTCTGTGCCTTCCTCAGAGGCTAAAACAATGGTTCTCAACTTGTGGGTCCCCAGATGTTTTCACCTTCAACTCCCAGAAATCCTAACAGCTGGTAAACTGGCTCGGATTTCTGGGAGTTGTAGGCCAAAACACCTGGAGACCCACAGGTTGAGGACCACTGGGCTAAGAGATTGTGACTTGCCTGAGGTCATACAATGAGTTTTCATGACCAAGCAAGAACGTGAGGACTTATCTCCAAAGTTGGAGCCCAATGCCCAGACAACTATTCCATGCTGGCACTTAGGAAAATACAGTATGCAAACATACTACATATTATTTGTGCAAGCACACACAGCACATTTAAGACACAAACTATTAGCTCTCCTTTCCTATAAAGAACCTGGGAGGTGTAGTCTCAATTTCCCCAAGCTATAACTCTGTTAATTCTTTGGAGGAAGCCATTGCTACTAAACTAATTTTAAAAGTTATATATCTTTGTATCGTGGATATGGGCTGTTGTATTCCGGGACCAGCCTGTTTCTCTTCAAAAGCACCACTATACCAAATGTACTATATATTGGTTTCAGATCCAGGCATTGACCAACCTGCCTGTTGATTGATAAGTCCAATACTCCAGTCCACTGCCTTGTGATAACAGGAGAGAAACACAATGTTGGGTTGCCACATGAATAAGAGACAGGTACCTAAAAATAGGAATTTTTCACAAAAATAAGAAACACTTAAAAAAAACACTTGGAAATCATCAATTGATATTCAAGTTTTTATGAAGTGTCCCTTATTTTTGTGAAAAATTCCCTATTTTTAGGTACCTGTCCCTTATTCTTATATCAAAATGTGATAACCCTACCTAATGTGTAGCTGTTCCCTGTCAGCAAGGGTATGTATGATGGAGATGGGACATGTCCAGCTGTCTGCCCTCCCTCCCTCCCCCCCCCCCACAACTGGACCAGTGTTAAGGCACACTAATCAATGCCCCAATCCAGGATCCATACCAACCATCTCTCCCCCAATTTGTGAAAAAAGCTGAACAACTAAGGACTTCATTTGATAGTCAAGCGGAAAGCAGAGGGAAATGTCTTACCCTGTTCTCTCCCATCTTTCTCCATCTTCTGTGATGGCCATCTATCCCATGTCCTTTCACCATCTCCCCTCGTCTTTTCTCTACTTTACCCCATCTTTCTCTATCAGGAAATGATTAACCCCCAATTCCTGAAATAGGTCTTTAGGCTACGTTTACATGCGCTTGGGAAATAGAACACCATGGAGTCCAACTGGATGTGCAATTATGACAGCTGATGGCCTTCATGGGACTCCCATGGGGTCGTTTCTGCAGTGCATGGGAATGGAGCCCAAAGACCACCAGTCTGCCTCCCACCCGGATCCACAGCTGTTTCAATACATTGCGATGTTTTGGAGTTAAATTCGTAAATACAGTAATTACTGCATAAAGTTACTCTGTATTGAACTGATTTTTGTAAAACATGATGTTTTGGTGCATAATTTGTAATTTGACGTTTAATAGGCTTTTCCTTAATCCCTCATTACCCAACATTTTTGCTTATCTAATGTTCTGCCGGCCCATTTATGTTGAATAAGCGAGACTCTACTGCAGGGGTGGGCAAACTGCGGCCCGGGGGCCAGATGCGGCCCTTTGGCTGATTCTATCCGGCCCGCCTAAGGGCCCCTGGCTTGCCTCCCCTGCCTGGCCTCTGCATAAAAATCTCTAGAGAAGGGGACTATAAGGAAGCATTATTTTATTTTAGTGGTTTTTATTATTATTGTATAATAATTTTATAACAATAATAAAATAATATAATAAATAATATAATATAATGTTATAAGATATATTATAATTTCAATATATTATGTTTATATACTATAATATAATAATTATGATATTAATACTAATAATATATGAATATTTCTTGATATATTAATATGTTAATATTAATGATGTGTAATATATAGTAAATATAGTGAATAAATAAATAAATTATGTAGATTAGCATGTAGTTCCGCCTTTAGGTGCGCGTGTGGCCCCTTGGAAAAAATAGTTGCCCACCCCTGCTCTACTGTATATGAATAACTGTTTCCTCTGCCAGGGGAGCAGGACTTCTTTCAATATCTCACCCATACAGTTTTTGCTGCAACTAATAGATTTATGACTAATGATGTCAGAAACCTACACAAATTTTGGTTAAATTATTCAGCAAGAACTGAAGGTACCATGACTAGAGTCTTTGTGGGAAGGGGCAGTGTTTGTTTTCCTTGCTGCCTCTGGCTTATCTCCCGGGGACTCACTCCTGGCAGAACTAAGGGCCCTGACTCTGCAACTTGAGGCCAGCAACAACACCTGGCAAGTGATAGCTCACAACTGACTTGGGCCATGGGCTCTTCCACAATCGACTTGACAGCACAACTGTTAAAACCTGTGTTCCTCCGGAATTTTACCAAACGGATCAGTAACCTGCTGCTATCATCAGATAACACTCTTCCCCCTGCCCCCCCCCCCCCAAGAACCTCATATCACATTTACTATCCCCCAAGAAGGCCCAGGATGTTTTTTGTCCTCCCCAATCTGTACCCAATCTACACCTAGAGAACTTTGTGTTTTGAAGGGATTAGGGGAATGGGGTGGGTATAAAAAGGATTGAAACACTATGGAAAGGGAGATGGGGGTAGCAAGGGGGGAGGGGTCTATGTTGTTCTACTGTAGAAATATCATAACACATAATTATTGGATTTTTAATACATAGATGTTTTTTCTTAACTTTTATGGTTTAATGTATATGCTTATTGTTTTTATATGTTTGTTCATACGGCCTTGAATTGTTGCCAATGTGTAAGCTGCTCTGAGTCCCCTTCGGGGTGAGAAGGGCGGGGTATAAATTAAATATAGTAAATAATAAATAAATAATAATAATTCAGTCCATTTACCTGAATAAAATGCTCTTGATTGCACTGGTGGTTTTGTTCTTGTTTTTTTCAAGAACACAATGTTGGATGTAAGCCTTACTCTTCACTCTACTGGATAACTATGCCCTTGGTTATCTATCCATAAAATTAAATAACAGCAAAGTAGCTGGTTGTGAAACAATAATGTGAGGAAAAGTTACCAAAAACTCAAGAAAACTTATATTTCCTCTAGTTGACCTCTTTAGCATAAATGGAAATACTTGGAATTCCTTCTGTTTAGTAGAAACAATGTGATTCAAAGTGTAATAGTTCACAGCGGGATTGTTCCAGGTTGCAATATGGGGAATGTGCAGCTACATAGAGCACCATTTGCCCTACTCATTAAAAGAGCTGGGGGGAGTGTTAAAGACAAGGCCAAGAGATGAAATGATATGAGAAGACACAGTTGCTTCATCTCCCCTTCCGCTGAGGAATTTAAAGGTATACACATGGCATCCATCCTGCAAACTGGCAACTGTAAATCTAGTCATAACAGGAGAGAAAATCTCTTCGGTGACATTGCATATCCTGTTTGGACAATGAGATACAGATAACCCGTTTATAGGGAAGAAATAGACTGGTGTCTGCTGGTGCAATAATCCAGGACTTTTGTCTTGATTACTATAATAATTTCTCCTACATGCATCATTTTATCACTTCCATTTGGATGTTTAAACGTTTAATATGGACAGAATTAGTGATATGGATTGCAACCAATGGGCCACTGCCTAGGCTCATGCTCAGTGAGCTCATTGCTAATTATTTTGAGTTGATTCTTCTTCCTCCTTACTTTTGCTTCCTCCTCTTCCTTTCTAAGGAACTATATCATATTAGCCTACTTATGCTGTACCTGTGTTTTCTGACAGTGTCTGGACATTGTCGCCCCGGGAACTTTATGAGACATTTAGATTTATTATTTATTTACTACATTTATATCCCACCCTTCTCACCCCACTGTTGCTAAACCTTTTTGGATTGTAATTCTTATTCTTCCTTTTTATATGCTTTTTGTGTGTTTTTACTATAAACTATTTGCTTATATTCCTGGACTCTTGTGTGGTGCAGTGATCATAGGTGTTTCCAGGCCTGGAATGCAACACTATCATCATTACAAGGCCAATTCCTATACAAATATGTGTAGGATATCAAACTTCAACCCTAGTTTAGAACATTTACACCTTGAATTACAACCCCTCAAGCCCCCTAGCACAGACAGTCGCAATGTGGGCAAAGGATCTGGAGAGTCATAGTCCAACAAGTTATGTTTTCAAGGGCTGATATGGAGTAATGCTGTCACTATGTGTCTTCAATTTGTTTCTGACCTATAGCAATCTATCACAGAGATTTGTTCAGAAGAGCTTTGCCTTCCTTTGAGGCTGAGGCTGAATCTACACTGCCATATAATGGAGTCAGTCTAGAGTCCCATATAATGCCGTTTGTCTGCATTGAACTGTATTATATGGGTCTACACTGACCATATAATACAGTTCCAAACTGCTTTATATGGCAGTGTAGATCCTGCCTGGGAAAGTGCAACTTGCCCAAGATCACCTAGTGGATGTCATGCCCAAGTGGCAATTCAAACCCTGGTCTCCAGATTTGTGTAATAAGAGTTTTTTCTTTGGATTTAGGCCTAACTAACACTGCATTAGAATTGGAAAAGGCCACAACCCAGTGCTCATTGACTTGGTAGTAAGTCCCCATATAAGCTCAGTGGAATAAACATGCATAAGATAAAGCGGCACAGAGCAAGAAAAATAATTAAGCAATGACAGACTACAAATTGGGAATCTGATTCCCTGGTCACCTACTTGCAATCCTTTGATGAATCCCCGACACTCGCTCTATAGGAACACAGCTAATTTACATGTCAATTTATGCACATCTATATAAAAATGTTATATTACCTACTATTTAACTATTTCGTTAAAAGCAATCATTTAAAAAAAAACAAAATGCCCAAATTGGTGACAGTTCTACTTTGCCAAAAAGCTAGACCAAAATGCATGGAGGTGTCCAATAAATTTCAAGGTACATTAACATAATATCCAGAGTGAGATATTATTATAGAAGATATCCTCTTGCCAAATAGTTCTATGCACCACTTATTTCAATTGGTTTTCTCTTGGATGAATTATTTCATAGACGTCGACCTAATGTTACACTATTTCTTTCTCCTTCTTTTCAGATGAAAGAACTACAGTGAGGAAGGTATCTTCTTACAGCATTTCCAAATGTCCTCTGATAAGCAAACAGGATCATGTTATCTACCTTCTCTTAGGTGTCGTGGCAAAGGGTCAGAACCTTATTTCAGTTTAAAAGCCCTCCCTTCATGAGCAAGACATGTGGCAATGCTGCACAATGGTACAACACACTCATGACTGCAGTAGGAATAGGAAACCAGGAGGATACTAAGGGGTTACCTAGCTCATTTCCCTAGCTCATTTCTAAACAAATCTTCAACTGGAATCGGTACTCCGTTGGGAAGTCAAACTTTATACGAACTTGTTTGCAGGTGTTACTGTCTTACAAGTTGACACTCTGGCTTATTTCATCTATAAAGTTATGGCATATACTATTTCTAAAGCTAAGTTCACACATTGATTTTAAAGAGAAACAGAGTTGCCTATAGTCACATCACTCTTGTCTGGAGGTGAGCAATTTTGGCAGATACAAGGCCATTTTCAGCCTCCAAACAGTGCTAGTAAGGAGGGATTAGAAAGTGATTGTTAGTGATTTATAAAATGGGTATTTTAAAAAATGTTTAAAATATGTAGGAGGACATATCAGACCCCCTAGCACCTCACAGATAAAAACCAAGGCATGTGTGGTTAAGATGACAAAGATTCTTAATGGGGAAAAACATGCATCCTTTTGCTTTTGCCGGATTTCACCCTTTCTTCTCTTCTTTCCCCCTGTTGCACCAATGACATGCAAACTTTTTTGCATTTTGAACTCATTTTGCAGCAAATTAAGTAAGCTGAAGGCCAAGGGGGAAAACAGGAGGAGGATTGCTGACTTTTAAAGGTTCAAGAAATTCTAGCAGAGTTTTAATTCTGAAATGAGATTCATTTTGTTTTGCTTTTGTCAGTTACACTTTGCACTTTCAAGAGTTATTCATCTGGGTAAATAAACTATGGGATTTTTTGTAACAAATTATGCAGATAAGTGTCCTGCTTTGCAAACGTTGTGAACTTCTGATTTAACACACAAGGAACAGATCTGAGGCATAATGTTATAGTTCAGCAAGCATCAGAGGATTTTTCTGACAGTTCAGAGGATGAGGGAGATGATGGGCTTCAAAGTGAGGAGTCTGTAGGGCAGGGGTGGGCAATTACCGGCCCTCCAGGTGTTTTGGACTTCAACTCCCAGAAATCCTGGCCAGTTTACCAGCTGTTATGATTTCTGGGAGTTGAAGTCCAAAACTCCTGGAGGGCCGGTAATTACCCACCCCTGCTGTAGGGGATCAGAGAGAATTGCAAGGCAGATGACCACAATGTTTTGGATTCCTGTGCTCAATCCCAGGTAACAGGGGAAAGTAAAAGTTCCAGTTCCCTTGAGAAAGGGCCTTGAGCAGATGGGAAGTTTTCCCAGGAAACTAGATTAGGCCTGAGAATGCAGGGAGTGAAAAACAGGCAAACTAGATATTCTCAAAGAGTTTGAGATAAGACCTTGAAGTCCAGATGTGTCAGGTATTATGTCATGGGTGTCTTAGAGGGCTTAAATGAAGTGGTTAGGTTTCAGGCCTGTCTGAGGAGGAAACATTGCTATATGAGATTGTTCTCCTGTCTCTGCTCTCAAGTTCTTGGTTCAAGTATCCTCAAGTTTCCTGTAATTGTTCATGCCTTGGTTTCCTTAAAGAGTTTACCTTGGAAAAATTCCTGTTTTCATGTTCATGGATTTATGTTTGGAGTATTGCTGTGGATTTTGGTTTCCTTGGCTTTATGATCCTGGTCATCTTTAGATTACTGTTATTTTGTCTTTTCTATTCTACTGATCTTTTCAAAATTGCCATGTTTCTCTTTTTATCTACTTTTTAAAATAAACATTTCATATAGAATTACTGGACTCTGGTGTGGTGCTGGGTGAAAAGATGTTTCAGTACTAGAAAGCAACACATAAGAAGTAGCCACTTAGATACACTTTAACAAATAACTTCCTATTTATCATGCTCATCCAACCAACCTTTCCTATGTCTTTTATGTTCCTGTTGGTTGAGTTGTTGGGTGCTCAACTGTCTGTATCTTTGAGAGCATGACCATGACTCATATTAAATTACATTATGAGATGCATGACATATAACCTATTATATGTGGCAGGCAAATTCAAACTATACACACATTCATGTGGCTATACTGTCCTTTCTTCAAGCTCCAATTTATATACAGAGCAAAAAGTAATCCACAAATTTTATACCTGCACAGTCATACTTTCCAACATTTCACAAATGGAAAGCAACCATCAAGTGTAGTCAGGATGGCAAAAGTTTTTAATGAAGAAGATTGCATCAGCTAGAAGAGGCTACAGCAGGTTACTTGGGCCTAAGCCTGCTGGAAAGGATAAGATTCCCTTCTCCTCTTCTCTACCTCCTGAGAGTTGAGTACAAACCATTTTTTAACTCAGGGTGCATCCAGACAGCCCCTTTGTGGTAACTCCCACAATAAAGAAGGGGCTGCCCAGATGACGCCCTAGACAATCCTGAATTAATTTGCTACAAACCAGGAAAACCCTGGTTTGTAGGAAATTAATTAGATAGTAGATTTATTCCATGCCTTCTTGAAAACCTTGGGATAAACCCATTATTTCCAGTGTCTGCAGTCCAGACACCATTCCCACAGTTTTCTGGACTAAATTAGTCCAGAAAACTCTGGGTATACCCACCCTGCTCCCCCAAAGCCCTCAAACCTCTTTGAAAAGTAAAGAAAACTTACCTGGCCTCCAGTACAGTGTTGCAGCACCTCTCCCAGCATGTAGAAATAACACACCAGAAGAGGGGTGTGTTATTTCTCTCCTGGAGCATCATTTCTACATGCTAGGAGAAGTGCTGCAACACTGTACTGGAGGCCGGGTAAGTTTTCTTTACTTTTCAAAGGGGTTTGGGTGCTTTGGGGGAGGGGAGGGGAGGGGTTCCCAGATGTTATGCCAGGCTAGTCTCAACAGAACATCTGGACACTTTGCTTTCTGTGGTGGGCGCAGACAGGCCCCCAGGAACATCCGCGTTTTTAAAACATGAATGATCCTGGAATAAAGGGCTTTCTGGAACTGCCCTCAGTCTGCAGCAACTGAAGAAAGCTGAAGGCAAAGGAAGTGACAGAAGGAGAGAGAAACAGGAACATTTCCAAAGCAACCCCAAAAGTATGATGCCAAAGAATTCATTGCCAAATCAGCACAGTTGAAGGGCATGGAGAGCTTGGTGATGGCATTAAGTATGATGATTTAAGCATCACCACAGTTGCACAGAGTGAACTACTCACATTTTAAAAATATATCAAATATAACAAATGAGGACATATTTACTTACGAACACACATATATATCCCTTTCAAGATAGTTCTCTGACCCTTAAGATTTCTTCCTTTGCTCTGAAAAGTAGAGTGCTAGCCCTGAGATCTGGCAATTCTAGTGAAGACAACCAACCTCATACTAGCAAGCAGATGCATGCTACCACTTTATAGGAACATGCAATAGAAGGATACATTCAATTTGAAGTCTGTCTCCCGGGCAAATGTATTTACGTTTCATGTGAGTATACAATATTGCTTTAAATGTTCTTCACAACTGCAACCAAATCCAAAAGAATATGAAATGTAGTGGGAATCTAATAAGACTCAAGGCATTACTATATTGAATACTATAGAACATTTGAGAGGTACAGCTAGCCAGTATCTGGGAAATGATGTATATTAAAATGAAGTAACAATTCCAAGTGGCACTGACCTTCTACAAAACCTTATTTTACATTATGGCCAAGTATTAAGTCTCAGCATTTCTCAAGATGAGTTTAATGTGGCTTTTGCTGTTTACTCTTGGGTCTAATTTCTGCAGCTTTGTGCAGCACTATATTAAAGTTTTAACACTGGTTATGCTTTATAATTATTCCTCCCAGTCCTATAAAAAAAACCAAAAAGCAAATGTAAGAAATCAACTGGGACAACAGGAAAATACCAGCTCTTGATTTCCAGTGAGGTCAACGTGCCTGTCATGACCAGACACCTCATATTCTCATTTATACCTAAGACAACATAAAACCTGATCAGAATAACAAGAACTCTCCATACAGTACAGTTGCATGAAACAGAAAATCTTCATTCTCACCTTTCCAGAGCTCCATCACCTCTGCCTCCCAATGGCACTCTATATGTACACGGTTACATGTCATTTGTAATTGAACAAGCAACAACTTGTAAGTGTGGATAATTGTTAAAGGCGTACGATTACTATGACACAAAGGATCAAGTGATTTCTTTGCTATAAGACGTTGGTTTCATTGGAGTTGGCTAAACCCCATGTCTCCATCAGTGCTTGCGGAGCAAGAATGAGGATATATAGTTCCGTGTTTTAATTTTCTAAGACAATGCAAGAATCTACTACTAACAATTTCCACACAGCAGTGGCTTACAGACACAAGCCTGCCTTGTAGATGTCTGTCCTTTTTGCAGCAAGGGATATTGTTCTGTGTAACCCACACAGTAATGTTTCCAATAGACCTGACAACCTCTTAGGATGCCTGCCATAGATGCAGGTGAAACATCCGGAGAGAATGCTTCTGGAACATGGCCATACAGCCTGGAAAACACACCACAACCCAGTGATTTCGGCCATGAAAGTCTTCGACAATACATTTAACATTGCCATGTTCATTGTGGTTAGTTTTTATTTCCTCTTACCCTATCCATAGCACATAGCAGTGCATTAATGGTGCCTTGAGCTATTGAAATTGGGTGCTCTCTCCCCGTATGACTTCGTTTCTTCTTTATCTATAAAGACACATATGTTCTTCTGTCTGTACATGTGCAAAAGTATATGCACACTTGTACATGTACCTTTTTACAGAAAGCATGGTTCACAAATGTTGATATCACCTTTCACCTGCTCTCCTTTGTAAGAAGATAGGAGAATAGTTATTTTCCTCACTAACCGGCATAACAATGCTATTCAAGCATTCCCTTCCATGTCTCCTTACCATTGTTATGTGGCTCAGGCTCAACTCCTCTCTGATGCTTTCTACATTCAAAGCTCACTGCCATGAGTTGCGTTCTTATATCCTGAATTTTGTCGGATACATTGCCAGCATTTGTTATTACTTACCTAAAACTCTAACATAGCCTATGAAGAGGCGTTTCTTTAACATTTTAAAATTTTCAACAGACTTAATTTTAAAAGAACTAGTTCAGAAGCATATGGCTACCTACAGGTCTAGTGCTATGTTATTTTTTAACATTACTGAATATTTTACACTGGTAGAATCCTACCGATACTAGTTCCACCATCACTACATTAAGTCTCAATATGACAAATCATGATCTACATTATTCCCAACAACAATCTCTCCCTAACTGCCAGAACCATATTTTTTCAGTCTTATTCAGATGGGGCAAATGTATTAGAAGCCTGTGGTATTCGTTGCTGTAGTTCTGTTTCTTTGTGTGGTTTTTTAACATCCAAACAATGATGCCATTGACCCCAACTATTTTCCGGCAATTTCTGGTACTAGCAGCAATATTTTATTCTCACCCTCAAGTGGTTTTTGAAGGAGGGGTGAGACAACTGAACAATAGGTTCCTTTGTCCACTTTTTAACATACATTTTTTTGAAGTTGCTATGTTATAGTGGGTCAGTGAAATAGCTTTTTTTATTCAACCCTATAGTCAGCAGTTAGGGGACTGTAAGTACAATATCAGTATTATTGGGGATTTACATGTATGGTCATTAGTGCTTGAAAGTGACCCCTCAAAACTCCCCTTTGCAGCCTGTTAGTGCATCTCCAATGAGCTGCGGATGAGGACAGTGGAGATGATATCTGTGGCACTCTTCTCATTGGGGTTGTATACCTCACAACCTCTGAAGATGCGTGCCATAGATGTGGGTGAAAAGTCAGGAGAGAATGCTTCTGGAATATGGACATACATCCCGGAAAACCATGCTTGTGAAGTAGCTACTATTCAGATTTTAACAGTATTTAAAAAAAATAGCCTAAGATTGAATACAAGAAGGCAAAGCGAGTGAAGAAAGATGACATCAAGCTGGGGAATGTGATAGTACACTGTAATAGAAAGAACCAAACATTTGAAACACTACCCTAGCTAGGATTTTAAAAAATGAATGTCATCCTACATGCTGTGAATGAAACTATTCAAAGCAGGAAGCTGGAAGCAAGTGAAAGGAAGCCATATTCCTAGCTGCTCCCTCCAGTTTTTCAGCCAGCACCACCTCCAGTTTATTGATCTCCCATGGTAACTAGACCCAGATGCGCAATTAAAAATTTACAAAAAGGAAGGTTCTGTTGGCCATTCGCCCACTGCTTGGTGTCTTTAATATTACCTTCATCCTAACCAATAAATAGAATTTGCCTCCATGTTGACTCACCATTCAACTGTTGAATTAACAGTGCTGTTCTAATTGGAACTTACCAACAGAATGCCAGCCTATATCTTTTCTGCCCTTATCTTCTCTGGATGTCATTTGCCTTATGCGTACTCAAGCAGGCTTTCCCTCAATCATGTTGACTCTCAGCAAACCTCCATGCCTGCTCTCGCTCTTCTTACTGCCGATGATCTACACAACCTTTTGTGTCCACAGGCCTTGTGTGACTCTTTTCCTGTAATTACAGTTTCCTCTAACTTGATGTTTGTATCAACTGGACAGTCAGTCCCATGCCCTACTGCAACCAAATCTAAGCATAGGCAACTGAAATGAAAAGTATACTATTGTTCTATTTTCCTGTTTACTTCCCTACCCTTCTTCTGTTGCAATTGATGCTCCATGGATTTTGCACCCACAGATTCAAATATCCATGACTTTAAAATATTCAAAGAATATTTTTAAAAACATTGATTTTGCTGGTTTATATGGAAGACAACATTTTACTATGCCACTGTATATAATGGAACTTATGCATCCACGGATGTTGGTATATATGGGTGTCAGGGGGTGTCCTGGAAACAAACCCCAACAGATAGCAAGGATCCACTGTATAAAATAGAATTAACTGTAATCCCTTTGGATCAGAGATCTTTCTTGATTCTGTGCATTATGCACATTGATAGCAGAATGCTAATGCTCAACACCACATATTCCTGCTTTTCTTCTTTTTTGAGAAGCCACCTTGAGTCCCCTCTTGGGTCAAGAAAGGTGGGGTAGAAATGAAGTAAATAAATAATAAATTTTGCAGTTGTCCCTTAAAATAAGTATATAACCTAATAAGAATAAAAGCAATGTATGGCATCAGTTATGTAGCTTTTGCTCATTCCCACATGTATCCTTCTCTCCTTACCCTATCCCTGGTAAGGCCCACAATGAACTAAGAGCAGATATACATGAAGGTAAGAACAAGGCTACACAGGCTCTGCTTTCTATTCCGCCATTACGATCTGCCAGTGGGCAATGCATCATAAATTGTCAAACCTGTATCTGCCCTGTTCTGATCCTCTGGTCCTTTTATGATTTCCTGCCTTGATCTCTTCATATCTACCACATGGCGGATGGTCGTCCTGCTAGGATTATGGAATGCTGCTCTTTCAGCCTGGTCAAAATCCTATCCAATTTGTGGGCCTGTCAAAGTGCGGCAGAGGCAAATCGCAAAGGCAAAGAAAAGAATGCCTTCTCTGGGCAATTGAGATAACGGTCTACCTCATAGCACCAGAGGCCCGAGGAGTAAGCAATATGGTATGAATTAAAATAATCCCATGGGAAGAAAATCAATCCTTTACTTCTTTTAATGGGCAGGTGGATTTGACTTTTCTCTCTCTCCCTCCCCTTCCTTTTCTTTCGTTATGGTTGAGATAAGCAGAGGAGAAGCCGCTGTAACCTCTCTTTGGATCGAAAGGTACTGGAGAATTAAAAACACCTTTCCAAGAGCACTCTGTGGTCTCCAGTGATCCATATTATTTCGTTTGGGCTCAAAGGATGGAAACATCTGGCATGCATGTAGTTTATTTCTTTCTGGGATATTTCTGCAGGTGTCACCAACCTGGAGATAATTATTGTACCTTGCTTTCACATGATTGGAGGGGAAGGCTTTCAAGGAAGGGGAATGGAAACAAAGTTCATAGTTGCTCTTCACATCTGCATGAGAGGAAAGACCTCTTAAAACATCAAAAGAAGTATATGAGAAAAATCTGCCTTGAGAATTATACAGTATTTAGGGATTGCGTGTGATGTAGCTGTTTAAGTGCATATCTTCATGTTAAGATATGCTTTTAAAAGATAGTGGATTACATTGGGGTGTGGTGGGACTCTGTCCATGGCTTCCACAAGACTGTGCTTGAAGAAAGGCAGCTGTCAGATCTCCCCACAATCAATCTTCCAGATTTTATTACATAAGGATTGGAAATGATGCTACTGGCCCTCCATAGCCTCCTTCTCCTCCTCAGGTGACACGTGAAACTGGATGGAGAAAGGTCAAGGGTAATTCCTTATGCACATATTTGATATTCAGCTTCACTTATCCATTCTAAAATTTAAAAAATCCCCTAAAAAGTATTTGTGGGCCTCTCTTTGGCACTTCAGTGTGATTTCATCACATGCCTCTGGTCCATGTCTTAAAATATAGGACTCAGTATTATCCATGGTTTAATGAATTCACAGGGGGTCTTGGAACACATCTGCTGCAGATATTGGGGTCATACTGTAGCTCAATTCCTTTCCACCAGAAGAACTGACATAGCAGAAAAACCCAAATCTGGAAGCATGAGAAATCAGCCTTCCACATTCCCTGTGGTTAGAGGTGCGTGACCCCTGCAACTGTGAAAAAAAATCACAAACAATAACATTGCTTTTTTTTAAAATCTGAGAGAATATCTCTCTAGGAACACTTACTTTCTCCAGCATATCTCTACACTCAATGTCTAGCTGACAATGGTAGCAGACCTAGAGATTCCTAGAAATGTGTTTTCTCTATAAAGGTATCCCAATGTGCCTCTATGGTCAATTTGCAGCAGATGTGGACCATAGAGTCATACTGGAAAACTTAGAGATTTCTAGGGATAATGTTTTAATGAAATCCATGAATAATCAAATCCACAAATGTGGAAGACCAACTAAACATCCCTTAAGACTATGGAAAAATACTGCAATCATCAATTGGAAGCCTAAAGCCAAATTGGCTCCATAAGTATCACCAACCGTCTTGCCAACCTAGAGGCAATAGAGCTAAATGAGGGCAGCAGAGTCTGTGGCAACATTACTCAGCGGCAGTCTACTCTAAGGGCCGGTTTTCCCTGACTCCTTCCCATCTCATCCCATCTCACCCCTGTGAGAGTAACGATTATCAAGAAGTGGAGACAATCCAACAGGCCAGCGAACCATTACCAGAACCAAGAACAACTGAACGAAGCAGGTGAAACGTTAAGCAAATCCCCATGGCTGAAAGCATTTAACAACCTTGGCTCATAGATTCCAGTTGCTCTCTGTGGCTTTAAAAAGTCACAAGAGCATATGGAAAAACTGAGGAAGATGGAGTAAAAAATAATTCCTTCATTGTGTGTTTCTGTTTCTTTTGTTACCACTGACTTGGATCTAAGTTACCCAAAAAGTTAGATTCAATAAAGTTTTTTTTAATTGTTGTTACAATGATACATTAAAAGCCATAAAAGTTATAATTTTAAAAGCGATTTTGAAAACAATCTGGAGAGTTAAAATTCAATCAAGGACAATATAAAGTCACACAAAGTAATGTTACTTCTTAGCGCAGGATGTGTATGGATTAAGCAGAATAGGGTTCAGGTTACCAGTTATCAAGATACCAGCTAAAGTTTCAGGAAACTGTTGACATTTTCAAGATTTCTGAGAGACAAATCTCAAGGCAAGTAGCAATTAAATAAATTTGTGATTCTTTCGAGTTTTAATCCAAGCCAGTATGGATTATAACTAATATGAGTGCTACAACTCACCATCGAAAACTTACAGCCTTTGGATTCACGGAATTGTTATACAATAAAGTAACTTTTCCAAGCTCCAGAGAAATATGTGAGTGTTGCACTGATGACAGCATTGCATAACAGGGAAGAAAAAAAAGAAGTGGAGAGCTTTTTTACAAAAAGCCAAAAAGACATATTCGCAGGACTGGTTATCTGTGCATTCATTTCTCCAGGTCTGACAAAAATATGACCCCTGGGCATTTTCTAGGTTCTCCAGAATGACTCTATGGTATTCTTGGACCAGAAGTGCTTCATTTCAATAGGGTTCACTATTATTTGTTTGTCCACATGAAGTCTGGACATGGGGGTTGTATAGTAAGAAGAGATTATTAAAATTAGTATAAGGATGACCTCAAAGTCAGGCTTTTAAAGATGCAACAAGAAAGCAGTGGTCTCACTAAAGAAGGCAGACTGCAAAACCACACCAGTGACATCATTAGAGGAGTGACTATAACATTTTTGAGCAATGTTTCATTGGAAATATATTAAATTTTTATTTTAAAAATACCCCTTTGCTAGATATAACACAAAAATATTTCATATCCAGCTTGCATGTGCTGTAACAATATACCTATAGAGCTAAAACTATGCTAATTTACCATTTAAATCTTTTAATGTACATGCACTCCAGTCACAGATTTTATTATTAACCAATTACAATGACACTTTGAATCATGTGGATCTGTCTGCATGCATTATAAGCACATGCTGTTGTTTTCATTATTGCTTAGGGGGTTTCAATTGCAGAGTTTGTGAAATTTGCTAGTATTTTAGCTACAATATTGAGGACCATGGATGTGACACTATGAATTAGCACACCAACAATACTGATGTCACTGCAAGAAAGAGCATGCAAGTGAGTTAAGTCTTCCTCCTACTGTGATTCCAATATAGTATTAAAAAAGAAAGTAGAATGGGCAAAGGAGGCACATGCTCCAAGTGTGAAAACAGCTTGCGCTTCCTCTCCTGCCATTTTTATAAGGGCTTGAAGCTATTCCGAACACTTGCCCACTATGGCATCCCACTATATATTACTCTCAGTCCAATGTGGATCTAATATGCTTCCCTCTGTTGACATCTGCGCATAGCAGACAATCAGTATATCCCTTGAGCCATTCTACTAAAAGCTTTCCCAGACTATAGAACAGTTAAAATTATATTGCTTTGGTTTACAGCACAATAACATGTGTGCATGGAGAAACCTAGCAGTGACCCTAAAATTCTGCCATGAAAATTATTATATGTGGTCAGAGATAATCATGCTCATGTCTTTGGCAACGAAGACATTTTTAAAGCCCCTTTTTGTCAGGTAATTTTGTGAGGGAGCACCTGATTTGATGCTCCATGGGTGAACCTGTACATTTGCCAAGGTCCAATTGATGAATCACCGTGAGAACCCATAAATTAAGGCTGACTTGATGGCAAACAACAAGATAGACAAACTAGAGAAAAAGAATTCAAAGACATAGCAGTGGGGGTCTGGATCAGAAGGCAGAGAGTTTCTGTAGCACCTTTGAGACTAACTGTGAGAAAGAAGTTGGTAGCATAAGCTTTCGTAAAGACTATTTCGTCAGGTGCATGATTGGCAGGATTTGCTTATTGTTGATTTTAAGTACATACAGGTGAAAAATTCATTTCAAACTGCTATGGTCCAGATTCTACCCAGAACCAAGCATGAACTAAACTTCCATCCTTCTCCCTCTCCCGTCGCTAAGTAACACGGGCCATGGGGTTTTCTTTAATGTTGGGCCACGTTCTTAAATGTTTAAGGAAAAAGACAAAACATATATTTTTTGTTTCCCAGATGTAAAAAAAATCATGACTTGCAGTTACTTTTTAAAAAGCAGTGCTACAAGATGCTAGCTTGTGGTGCAAAACATACTTTCCTCCTTCATTGCTGCCTCCACACTTATACCGGTAGTAGAGCATGACACAAGTATTACATGAGTGGCATTTAAACCATATCATATTTTTCTTCCTCCATTTAGTAAAAGTAAGCAAAAAATCAGATATGTTGTAAACACTATTCCCTTGAAATTAGTCACATCCAAGTGGTGGTTTTTACCAGCAAGGCTCTTCACGATGTTCCCGAAGGCTATCTCCTTACATGTCTATGTATCTATACATTTAAACATTACAATTTCCATAAGAAATCCCTGCCTGAGATAGGGTAAGCGATTACCAGAGAAGGGCCTTTAGTGAGTATCCTGCAATTGTAGCATGTTCTCCTCGGGGAAGCTCCTTCAGTGCCTGCATTAATATCTTTTGCAACTCAAGCAAAAACATTTCTTATTTTTCCCAATTCTTTAGTAACCACTGTTTTATCATCTGTAGTTATTATGCCGTTCTGTTTGAATGTTGAATCTTATTTCTTTTTGCATATAGTGGTTTTTTATGTTTTAAAAATATTTTATTTAACACATGAATCCCCCTTGGAAATGCCTTTGAAAAGCAAGATATAAAATTTCCACAGTAAATACTTTTCCTTAGTTTTAAAATATAGGAAGTTATAATATATAGAATAGGCAGGCTATAATGTATAGATCTTTATCTCCGTGCACTCTGCTTTCCCTTCTTATACTATACCCTTGGTTTCTTTTTATTTTATTATTCTACCTATACACATTAGAAAATATCTAAAATATAGAAAATATAGTGCTCAGATGGTTTGTGATAGCATAGGTCTTATCTGGTGGGAAACAAATGAATTTGCCAGTTCCCATTTCCACCTGTAAAGTGAACTGTGGATGCATCAATGGATTGTTTTGTTTTTATTTACATGAGATTGGAGACTAGCAACTGTTGGGAGGGGGGTTGTTATTTTTGAGCTTCTGAATGCCATTTGAGCCCCTGTGGCAACTTAGCTACAGCCACCAGCAGTATATTCTCAATTTGCTTCTGACACGACAAAAAAAATATCAGTGGGATGATATCTGAGTAGGTGAGCATTAGATCCTGGGCATTCATAGTAACTAACATTTACCACACTTAAACACATCAAATTTAAAAACATCTTTCCCATCCTCAGCAAAACAATCAAATGTTTGTTAGCAACCAGAACTGGTTGAAGTCACAAAATAATCAGGTATGAATTGATTGATTGATTGATTGATTGATTGATTGATTGATATGTTGCCTGGTTGCCTGTCCATCTCCACTGGTTGCCTGTCCATCTCCGAGCCCAATTCAAAGTGCTGGTATTGACCTATAAAGCTCTATACGGTTCTGGCCCAGCTTACTTGTCCGAATGCATCTGCCTCTATGTCCCATCTCGCAGTCTAAGATCATCTGGGGAGGCCCTGCTCTCGCTCCCGCCAGCATCGCAAATGCAGTTGGTGGGGACGAGAGACAGGACCTTCTCGGCGGTGGCCCCTCGCCTATGGAATGCACTCCCAAACAATATAAGATCGACTCCATCTCTCCTCGCTTTTAGAAAAAAGCTAAAGTAGTGGTTCTGGGACCAGGCCTTTGGGCAGCAGATGTAAATTGTACCTTTGGATTTGACTGGATTGACACTTTGGACTTGACTGGACTGACAATGTGTTCCGCTTGATGGCTTTAATTAATTATTGTTGTATGTAGTGGTTTTTAATGTAATGTTTTTAAATGTTTTTAATGCTTTTTAATGATGTTGATTATATGGTGTATTTTTATATTGTATTGTGGTGTTGTGGCCTGTAGTGCTGCAAATGTAAACCGTGCTGAATCCCCCTGTGGGGGTGAGAAGCTACGGGGTACAAATACCTCAAATCAGGCCAACAAATCAGTTAACTTCTTTGGTTTGGGGCAAAATCTGCTTAGCAATATATGACACGATAAAATACTAACTACCAATATAGAAGGTTGTTGCAGCAATAACTATGAATCAGCAGCTTTGGGTTTAACATTTTAAAAAATGGATGCTTCTCCTGTCAAACTATAAATCTGTCAATAACAAAGGATGCAAAATATTCTAACGAACTCAGTGTTTCCTTTCATTTCCTTTCTGGGCAGGACTCCCAGCAAAGCAGATATTTATACACAGTCTATCCTCATTTCATCTAATTACAAGCCTCTGACTGCTCCCCCCCCCTTTCTCTCTCTCTGTACTCTAGAGAAGAGGAAGGTTTGACCGCCCCATTGTATGTCACTTAAGGAAGAAGTTTCTGGAATATTCATTGATCCCATGAATGCTAAAACATTCACAAAGTTCCCAGAGTTCTCTAGGAGAAGAAGAAAAAAAGAAAAAAATCTTTTCCATTACACAAGTTGTTGGAGTCCGCCAATGGAAAAGAGTTAGAACATTAGCGTAAGAACATACAGTGCAATAAATCAGCACATGGTGTATAAGAACGTTTGAAGTGCTAGTACATTAGCCAGCTATGCTCACATTTTCTTTCTTTTTTTTTCAAGGACTGTGTCTTATGTAGAAACTCCAACAGCACAAAGAGAAAGAGTGAGTGTGTGTGCTTTGGTTTTTTTGCCCTTTCTTTGAAATATCAAAGGCTGTCATAGCCTAACACTACACCATGGAAGTGTCAAGGCATATGTAACATTTATTTGGGCCAAATGCAAAGGGACTTATTCAACATATTCTGAGACATAGGAGCCATCCCATGCTGTGAGCAGGCCCAGTCAAAGGAGAAGTGTGAGCCCTGAGGCATACATCTACCATGGTTGCAGGCAGTAAAAACTCTTGTTAACATGATGGATCGTCTCTGGTTCTATCTGCTTGCAATCTGATTTACACTTCTGAGCCCTTAGGTGGTTAAAGGCCTACCATATTTGATGACAGCTAATAGATGGTTTCATGCACACTTTCCCAATATGCAACATCTCATTTGGACCTTTTTTTAAAAAGGAAAGCTTAAAACACACAAAACACCAAAATCTTATGCTGTTTTTTAAATGTTTCCTCTTTTTTATAACCTAGTCCCCAATCACAGTGTAACAAACTGGTTTTCTGTATACAGTGTTCCCTCACTTATTGTGGGGGTTACGTTCCAGGACCTCCCACAATATGTGAAAAACCACGATGTAGGGACTCGCTATTATTTTAATATTTATACATTATTTTAGTAGTTCTACACTTTATAAACTTAAAATATAGTGAAGGAAGGGAAGGAAAGAACCTTCAAGGCTGGAGGGAGGGAGGCCTGAGGAGGGAAAGCGCCTTGGAGAACGGTGGTGGCAAAACCCCACAAAACAGTGAAAATACCATGATATATATTTTAAAGTAATATTTTTTGAAATCCACGAAACAGCGAGTCCGCAATAAGCGAACTGCGAAGTAGGGAGGGAACATTGTAGTTTTGTTTCAAGTTGCCTGGCGCTTTATGGGAATGTGGCACAGCTGGCTGGGTGTCAGCTGCATAAGATCTCTACTGACCAGAAGGTCATAAATTCGAGGCCTGCCCAGGTCAGGGTGAGCGCTCGACCAATTGTGTAGCTCATTGTTGACCTTTGCAACCCAAAAGACAGTTGCATCTGTGAAGTAGGAAATTTAGGTACCACTTGAGTGGGGAGGCTTAATTTAACTGATTTACAAGGCCATAAAATATCCAGGAAATACACACAAAAGGAGTGAAGGAATGCGACAGCTCCTCCTGGTGGCCAGAAAAGCTGCCTCTGTGTCTGCCTTATATGTTGTATGTCAAACGGCATTGAATGTTTGCCTGTATATGTGCATTGCGATCCGCCCTGAGTCCCCTGAAGGGCGAGAAGGGCGGAATATAAATGATGCAAATAAATAAATAAATTCCAGCCATTTTACAGGGTTTTCTTAGGTAAGAAATATTCAGAGGTAATTTTGCCAGTTTCTTCCTCTGAAATATAGCCTACAGCACCTGGTATTCACTCGCCTGCTTTCTGTGAAAACTTTTTCAATTCTCATTCAGTAATCCCTTCATTGGGATTATAATTGACACAGGTTTGCTCAGAGGAAAGTTTTGCTGTTGTCAATGGGATTCATCAGGACGGAAGGGTTACAGTCATGGGTACTTTTTTCGCAGTGATCGAAAAAAAAGATGCTGTGTTGGGTCAAGTTAAGCTTATAAATTTTTGCGATGCACCAAGATCATAATGAGAAAGAACAGGTTGTAAATCTGCAAGTTTGGTTCTTCAAGTGGTCATCTATATGGAACTGAATTATAGAATGGCTCAGACAATGTTTTTTGTACAATGTGATGAACAGTGAAGATATTGGTTTTTATATGTTTTTAATGGTTTTTATTGTATGGTTTTATAAATCTGTTTAAATGTTTACATTTTATACTGTATATCGTTACAGCATCAAATGGCTGCCGGGTTGTCAGAGGAAAGTTTTCCGCCTTGAGTCACCTTCAGGTTTGAAAAAAGTGGGATAGAAATATCATAAATAAATAAATATGTTGCCTGGAAAACTCTTGATTCTCGTTCAGTAATCCCTTCATTGGGATTCTAATTGGCACAGGTTTGCTCAGAGGAAGGTTTTCCTATTGTCAATGGGATTCATCAGGATGAAAGGGTTACAGTCCTGGGTATGTTGCCTAGAGAAAACAAACCACATGGCACTTTTTGCTCCCAAAACTCTTCACTTCATATCCAAGTACTAACCAGGGCTGATCCTGCTTAGCTTCTAAGGTCAGGCACAATTTTTAGGGTATTATTTACATCCTCAGGGGCACATACACAGCTGAAAAAGCAATCCTGGGCACTTTCAACTAGCATGAAGTACCAGTGAAATCAGTAAGTTAATGAATGAATTCTACCTGTAGGAGAACAATAGATTGGCCAGTTTCCAAAGTGCTGGTTTTCCATTTGGGACTTGGTTGTCTCTGAAGAACTATATTTGGCTATATCAACTTGCCCATATGGAGAAACCCTTCTTTCTGTCTGAGACTCATTCAAAAAATGTTCTGGAGAGAAGTAAAATACTTCATTTGGGGCTCTGTTAAGTAAGGATAACACTTTCTTGAAAACTTCTTCCTCACTTAAAGTAGTCCCTCGGGAAATTCAAAATTGCGAAGTTGATGTCAGAGTTGCTGACACTTGACATTAAGGCAACAACAGTCAATGTTTACAGCTACATCACTTTACGCCATTTGGACATCATCCTGCTTACAAATTTAATGTGATAATGTGGAGATAAAGGAAACTTACGGTAATTAATGCCATTTATGTATTGTCAAAGGTTTTCACATCCAGAATCACTGGGGTCAGGCATGTAGCCGGGGGGGCTAAGGGGGCTTCAGCGCCCCCCTGAAATTCTCAGGATGGTCCGCGAGAAGGCCTTACTGGTACATTATTTAAACTGTTATGTTTATTCATATCATGATCTGATCACCATGCTCATTATATCCCACCTTCATGGGGTTATTGGGATAACAATACAAAAGGTTTGCTAGGGTAAACCCTCTTCCACCCAGTCTCAGCCCCCGCCCGAACCAAACTCAGCCCCCCCCCCCCCAACCAAAATCCTGGCTACGGCCCTGACTGGGGTGTTGTGCGGTTTCCAGGCTGTATGTCTGTGTTCTAGCAGCATCTTCTCCTGACATTTCCCCTCACCTGCATCAGTGGCTGGCATCTTCAGAGGATCCCCATAGGAGCCACAGATGCAGGTGAAACGTCAGGAGAAAATGCTTCTAAAACACAGTCATACAGCCCAGAAACTACACAACACCCCAATGGCATTTATACTTCGTTGCAAGACTTGGAATAGGATTGTTTTTGCAAGGCTGGTATTTGTGCCTACAGGTGCCAAAGGCTGCCACTAGGCACTTTTTCATGCAAACCATGTTTATGGTCTGTCCTCGGGAAGGTTATTTGTATGGCAAGCATTTCTATAGAAATAACAACAATAACATAATGGAGGTTTAGTTACAGAGCATCACAGTTCTACAAGACCTAATGGATATTCCTCCCTCACTTCTGCCCAGCTCCAGCTTTAAAAGAATTATTGCTTTGGGGAGATCAGGTGCAACAGACCTATGAACCTCACGCTCGAGCATTCCAAGCATGTAGACTGAATATAGCAGAGTGGGGAGCTTCTGGCAAGCCCTATTCATCAGTGCACGAATTTGCTACCTTGTGTATACAGTCACTCTGCATAAAAAATATAAGCAGGTCAGAAAACCAACCCCAGCTCCCCTTACAAAACGCAGGATCATTATACATGCAATTTGCAGGGTCTATCTCTGCAGTCCTGCTTCCTGCCACAAGCACATTTACTATAAGTGCGTGAACCTGTCCAAGGAATTTAATAGTTGCACGCATCCCCTCACCCCAACCCCCTAAAAGCTACTACAGCTTTACTTTCAGTACTATGAGTTAGCAATCTGCTCCTGACAAAAATTGCTATGCGTCTATTATTAAAAGGTTTATCACATAAACCCTTAGGTGGGTTGCTAAGGGGGCAAAATAAGAACATTGCCTACCTAATAAGAAATCCAGCCACCACTACCCCGTTAAGTGTTCTGTCTATCCTCAGCTTTCTAATATTGCAGTAACTAGCATTGCACAACTTTAGGTGCACAGGTCGGCATCCAAAGACAAGGGGCAGGCAAAGTTCTAGCAGAATGTGGGCACATCAAATGTAAGAAGTCTAGATTCATATAATTTTTCATATTTCACTCTGCAATGGTAGACATTTGGGACTGAAGGAAATAATCATGGGGGATTCTTATTTGGAGTGCCAATGCCCTCCTTCCATAGCGACCATATCTGGGCTAACATATCTACTTATCTATGCTATGTATTTTTGAAAGTATGATCTGTCAGGATTCCTTCTTAGAGCTTTATTAGACACTAGCTTGGGGACCCGGCCCTGCCCAGGTTATTTGTGAAGCGCAGCAGGATGTAGAGTGGGTCATGGGGGCTCTGTGTGCCAAGTTTGGTCTTGATCCATCATTATTGGGAGTTGCAGTGGTATCATGAAATTACTGAAGGTAGTGCAAGTCCCATCATCTCTGCCCCCCCCCCAAAGTGTAGTAGGATGTAGATTGGGTCATGGGGGCTCTGTGTGCTAAGTTTGGTCTGTATTGGTGAATGGATGAGGGATGCATTCTTTTTTCGGAAGTGAGTGAAGGTACTTCAAGTCCCATCATCCATGGTCCACCCTCCTCCAAACTGCACCAGAATGTAGAGTGGGTCATGAGGACTCTGTGTGGCAAGTTTGGTGTTGATCAATCATAGGATTAGGTTTGTAGCAGTCTTGGAAAGTGAGGGAAGGTACTGCAAGACCCATCATCCATGTTCTGTCCCCTCCAAACTTCAGTAGGATGTGGACTGGGTCACTGGGGCTCTGTGTGCCAAGTGTGGTCTTTATCAGTGTTTGTTGGGGGCCACAGTGGTCTGTGGGAACAGAGGGGTGTAAAAGTACTACAAATCCCATCATCCATTGTCAGTCCTCCCCAAACCTCACCAGGACGTGAAGGCAGTCATGGGGGTTATGTGTGCCAAGTTTGGTCTCGATCAGTGATTGGATGAGGGTTGCAGCGGACTTGGGAAGTGAGTAGAGGCACTTCAAGTCCCATCATCCATGGTCCACCCTCCTCCGAACTGCACCAGGACGTAGAGTGGGTCATGGGGGCTGTGTGTGCTGAGTGTGGTCTGTATTGGTCCTTTTTGGTGGCCTCAGTGGTCTGTGGGAACCAAAGTGTTGGAAAGTACTACAAATCCCATAATCCGTGGGTCATGTCCACCGACCCGCGCCAGGACGTAAAGGGGGTTAGGGGGGTTATGTGTACCAAGTTTGGTGCAGGTCCATCACCCGCGCTGGTCGCTGTGGCCTGTGAAAGTGGCTGCCACATATCCGCCCTGGCCTGTGAAAGTGGCTGCCACATCCGCCCTGGCCTGTGAAAGTGGCTGCCACATATCCACCCTGGCCTGTGAAAGTGGCTGCCACATATCTGCCCTGGCCTGTGAAAGTGGCTGCCACATATCCGCCCTGGCCTGTGAAAGTGGCTGCCACATATCCGCCCTGGCCTGTGAAAGTGGCTGCTTCCGCCCTTCTGCCCTCCCGCCCTCCACATACACACATACAAACATTCCGTTTTATAAAGGTATATACAGACAGATATTCAGAAAGCCCCCAGTAAAGGTGTTCCATGCAGTCATGCCAGCCACATGACCTTGGTGGTGTCTCCGGCAATGTCGGCTCTTTGGCTTAGAAATTGAGATGAGACCACCACCACCCTCCTCAGGGAGTCCCCAGTGGCACAGTGGGTTAAACCATTGAGCTGCTGGACTTGCTTACCAAAAAGTCACAGGTTTGAATGCGGGGAGCAGGGTGAGCCTCAACTTCTGTTGACCTAGCAGTTCGAAAACATGCAAATGTGAGTAGATCAATAGGTACCACTCTGGCTGGAAGGTAATGGTGCTCCATGCAGTCATACTGACCACATGCCTTTGGAGGTGTCTACGGACGCTGGCTCTTCTTAGAAATGCAGATGAGCACCAACCCCAGTCGGACACGACTGAACTTAAAGTCAGGGAAAAACTTTACCTTTACCTCCCAGGGTCGAACACGACTAGACTTAATGTCAGGAGGAAACTTTTACCTCTAGCTTTAGAGAGCCCAAAACTTTGTGCCAAACCTTTTGCAAGAATGCCTGGACTACTCATTCACACATCACACAAGCAGACACCACAATGATGTCATGATAGGGTTCATTCAGACCAAAAGTATCAGGAGATACTAAAGTATTCAAAGATGTCCTCAAAACATTCAGCCTGACTCAGATAAGATTTCAGCTTCATTCAGACAAATGCAATATAAGACAAGTGTGAGGAGCCAAACCTCAAAGATAGATAGGTCTAAGCAAAAAAAACCTGACAAGCTCAGATTGATTGCCGTGCTGGAGGGGGACGGAAGGCTGCTATAGTGAAAACTTGCCACAGGAGAGGCATTTCCATTCCAGCACCCTTCGCAAGCTGCTTCTCTTCCAGAGGAGTCCCAGGTGGGTGCTGGAGAAGTGAAGAGAGGCAGCTAATTGTCTGGGAAACCTTAGCAGTGGGGGAATGAATGGGATGCGAACTGAGCTCAGGTGCGCCACTCCATTACCAGGGACAAGAGCTGCTCAGGTGGCACTGAAATCCATTTTCTGGCCAGACCTTTGTTCAAAGGCGCTGTGGTGGCTCAGCACGTGCTTCTCCCCCCAGCTTCTCCCGGGGAGCGCTTCCCCCTCTCCTCCTCGCTCCAACTGCCCTTAACTTCATATCAGAGATAACCTGGGAAATGCATTGCAGGCTGCTGACCGGCCTTGAACTTTGTGTGGTGGTTGCTTAGCAATGGCTAACCTTGAAGACACACACTGTGAGGCAGAAGAGCCCCAAAGTGCACTGGGAGGATAAGCTTGCAATGAAAAGAAAGCCAGAAAGTAAATAATTAGGAGGAGAGAATTTTAAAAAATCTTTCTCAAGATCTTTTTTTCCCTGAAAATGAACATGTGCACACTGTAAAGAATGCAAAACACATTTAAAAGTTGGGTGGGGGCTTTATTTCTGCTTATTCTAAGTATATATCAGTGCAGTGTACAGTATAACCTCCTTATCCGTGGACTCAATATCATGCTCCAGACAATATCCTTCCCTCTCCTGAAGTGTTTCTGGAACTCTAAGTCTTCTAGTGGAATTCTACGGTATGCTTTGGACACAATTATAGCCAAAACATAGGGTTTCAGGTATCAGTGGGGGATTTTGGAGCATATCCCCTGCAGATATGTGGGTCATAGTGTATCATCTGGATTCTATAAAAAAAGACTTGGCATTTTTTTATTAAATCAAGAAATATACTGGGCGAAGAAAAGGCTAATGAGCAGATACTGCCAGTACTTTGGGAAGTGTCACAATTCTGCAAGTGTCCCAAAACTTGCTTTATTTTATTTTGCTACTGTATGTATTTTATTCTGATGTAATTTTTGTTGTCTACATTTTGTATTTTATTTTGCTGTATTTTATCTTTGGGCTTGGCCTCATCTTAGCCGCCCCAAGTCAGCTTTGGGGAGATGGTGGTGGGGTATAAATAAAGTTATTATTATTATTATTATTAAAACTACTCCCTTCCTACTAAAACAGTGTTTCTCAGCCTTCCTAATGCCATGACTTCTTAATGCAGTTCCTCATGTTGTGGTGACCCCCAACCATAAAATTATTTTCGTTACTACTTCATAACTGTAATTTTCCTACTGTTATGAATCGTAATGTAAATATCTGACATGCAGGATGTATTTTCATTCACTTAATCAAATTTGGCACAAATATCCTTTATGCCCATATTTGAATGCTGGTGGGGTTGATTTTGTCATTTGGGAGTTGTATTTGTTGGGATTTATAGTTAACCAACAATCAAAGAGCATTCTGAACTCCAGCAACAACGGAATTGATCCGGATTTGGCATGCAGAGCTCCCATGACCAACAGAAAATACTGGGTTTGATGGGCATTGACCTTGGGTTTTGGAGTTGTACTTCACCTACATCCAGACAGCACTGTGGACTCAAACAATGATAGATCTGGACCAAACCGAGCACAAATACTCAATATGCCCAAATGTGAACACTGGTGGAGTTTGGGGAAAATATACATTGACATTTGGGAGTTGTAGTTGGTAGGATTTATAACTCAAAGAGCATTCTGAACCCCACCAATGATAGAATTGGGCCAAGCTTTCTACACAAAACCCTCATGCCTTGAAAGGACTTGCTAGGGCAAACCTCCCTCCAGCTTCACACGCTCTTCCTTACACACACACGCCCACCATACTGCACGCCTGCTCTCCCCTCCTCACTTCGAGTCTCAGAAATAGCCCTCCCCTTGGCTGACAGGCCAGCTGAGAGGCCAGCCAGTCACATCAAAGGAGGGCTTGGGGGGGGGGGATTTGCCATCTGTTTCCAAAAAGGAAGAGAAGGATAGGTGGAGAGATCTTCAGCCCTCTGTCAAAAGAGTTCCTAAGACCATGAGAAAAAAAATTCGGATGGTCTTTGGCAACCCTTCTAAAACTCACACATGACTGACCCTCCCAGGGGTCCCGACCCCCAGGTTGAGAAATGCTGTACTAAACACTTATCATGAAAGTGTACATGCTCAAAGATAGTAAAACACAGGAGCTGGATGATATGTTCTTTTACTTTCAAATAACTTATTTAAAATATAAGGGATAAGACATAATCTAGAAATAAAACATTAGACATGGCAATATGATGTTTCTATTTATCCATCTAAATTGCCGTTTTGGGTAGAAATGTGGCATACACATTTCATAAATGACATATCTTATGTATTCACACCACAATGTAAGGTAATTTCTTTTGGTATGCCAGTCCACGCGTTGAAGGTATTCCATGCTGAGGCTTTCATCAAAGCAAAGTTTATACCACTTCTCAGACCAAATATTTGAAATGGGAAATGTGTTATTTCTAAAGAGCATTAAAGTAACATTATCCCTGGGAATATTTATTTTTAAGCACCTGGATTTTGGTGCAATGCGCTTCCTCCGAGAGGCAAAATCCCTGCTTGTCAGGAAGATCTTTAAAGGGAATGCCTGAGATAGGTCATCTCCAACCGAGATGGTTTAGCAAGATCTGCACAGGTGGTGGACTCCAGAGATAAGAAACCTGCCTAATCCGCTTTTCAAATGCACAGCCACAGAGCTACCAAGTCTTGCAATATTATTAGGAGACTCACAATTCAAAATATACTCTCCAAAGCCCAGGGACTTACCTTGTTTCTTTGGTTGATCTAAATAAGCTGCCAGCCATCATATTTTGTTTGCTCAAAACCCAATGGGAAGGGTGCACAAATGATCCAAAGGTAATAAGATACATGCAAAAGACATGTTGCTTTACCTAATGAATTGGGCCAAAATGAAACACTTAGAACAGGGGTCCCCAAACTAAGGCCCATGGAAGGATGCAGCCCTCAAAGGTTATTTACTCACCCTAAACTTTAGACTTAGAGTTGTCCTAGGTCTGAAATGACTTGAAGGCACACAACAACAACCCTAATAAACTTGATTGTCTCATCAGCCAAAAGCAAGCCCACACTTTTATGTCGATTAAAATTGTTCTTTATTTTAAATTAGCTTGGGTACCCGGCATTGCTCGGGTTATTTGAAAGAGTCAATATTTAATTGTACAAAATGCATAAGGTTGTAGATTAACTACAACTGACACCATGCCAGGTGAACCCTGATTTACCCTCGATGCATCATCGGTGGGGTTCAGTGTGCTCTCTGGCTGTAGGGTAAACTAAACTCCCACTATGGTGAGTCAGTCCTCTAAAACCCTCCACCACCACCACCACCCGTAGATTGAGTTAGTTGTGGGGGTTCTGTGCGCCAAGTTTGGTCCAAGTCCATCATCAGTAGAGGTCACAGTTTGTCTGGTTGTGGGTGAAGTAAAACTCCCAAAAAGGAAGGTCAGTCCCCCCAAAAAACCCCCTCCAATAATCAAATGTTGGCGTATCAGGTATATGTGCCAAGTTTGGTCGAGATCCATCAGTGTTTGGGTTCACTGTGCTCTCTCGATGTAGGTGAATGTCATACCCCAGACTGCCCCTGGCCCTCAGCAAGACCAACGCCATGTTAAAACCACAGTCACAGAAAAGCCTGCACAGCCTAAAGGCAAGATGCATCAGGAGGCCCTAGTTCATCCAATGTTCAAGGCCAGAATCCAGGCCGCTTCAGAGCGGGTTGGTAAGAACCGAGGGAATGCTGGAGCCGAGTTAACTCCCATTCGGCCAGATGCTACTGCTAATTGGGATTACATTCCAATGCGATGCGGGAGGCGTGAGAGGGCCCAGCTGGGAGCTTGTTGTGAGAACCAAGTTTCAACGCACCTAGGTGTCGTAACTTCAAAGCCTTGGAGACCTATAAGAGTTGGGATATGAGAGATGTATAATATCTCTCGTCAACGTTGATTTCCTACCTTCGTGAACTTTGCCTAGGCTATTGAGCATTCCAGCAATTGAACTCTGTTTGTCAAGCCTTGTGCCAAGCCTTCCTAGGGGATTAGCCCATTGGGGCATCAAGACTTTACTTTTGTTCCTGATTGCTTTTGTTCCTGTTTGCCAAAGGACTATTGCCTTGCTACCCTGCTTCTTTTGGACTATTGTGCTATCTATTGATACTTGGGAGCATCTTTAGACTATAATCCTAGTCTCTTTACTTTACTCATTTATTCTAAATAAAGCATTTAACCGTGGCCAGACTCAAGTGGTTTACTGAGGGGTCCTTCAGGTCTAAGGTACAACAGTGAACTACAATTCCCCCAAATCAAGGTGAATGTTCCCGCTCTCTCCTGTCCTTTAGAAGGATGGTAAAAACTTAGCTGTGGGACCAAGCTTTTGGGACAGTGCAATAATGCAGTGATACCTTACCAGGCCAATTAGATTAGACACAGATTATTAAGACAGTTTTAAACAGTGTATTTTAATATTGAGACAAATGTTTTTAATGTTTATGTATTCATATAATGAATTCTTGTCCCGGCATTAAATGTTTCTTGTATATATGCTGCGCTCCGCCCTGAGTGAGAAGAGTGAGAAGAGCGGAATATAAATGTTTTAAATAATAAATAAATAATATTTTTGCTGGTCATGGGTGTCAAGTGTGGTCTAATTCCACCTTTGGTGGAGTTCAGAGTGCTCATTGATTGTAGGTGAACGATATATCCTAGGACCTGCAACTCCAAAATGCCCAGGTCAATTGCCCTCAAAATCCACCAGTATTCAAATTTGGGTATATTGAGGATGCATGCCAAGTTTGATCCAGATCCATCATTGTTTGGGTTCACAGAGCTGTCTCTGTAAGAGTAGTGGGAGCTATAGCTATTTGTGAAGGCAGGAGGTTGTCTCTTTAAGTGGACACACCAGCCACACACACACACACACACACACACACATATATATATTCACTTTTATTATGTGTATAAATAGATTGTTATTTCGTATTTTTTTGCACTACAAAAAAGATATGTGTAGTATGCATAGGAATTCATTCGTGGTTTTTTTTTTCAAACTATGGTCTGGCCAGCTAAAAGTCTGAGGGACTGTGAACCAGTCCTCTGCTTTAAAAGTTTGAGGAACCATGACTAGAGGGTTCTTTGCTCTTAGTGAAAGAGTTAAGTATCTGTTCAGTTCTCTTCCAATTAAATCTGTAAGACTTGCATGTTTACTCAAAGATGCATCTCAATGAGTCTAGTGAGGCTAAAGATGTTTTTGACATTGCAACCCATCCTATTCAGAGTTAGAAGCGACTTAGCCCCCCAAAATGGAACGTTTCATTGCATACTAATACGCTACATATTTGGGCATCAGATTGCATCCTAGAAAAGCCTAAAGCAGCTGTTCCTTCCATCAGATGTGTATGTGGGAGTCCAAACATCTCCTGTGACTAGCATGACAGAGGGGTCACTGGACTTTAACTGAACCCAGACCAATGGCCCATCTACCACACTTACATTTACAATTTCCAGCTTCCTTAGCCACATATCACACTTCTCAGAGGCAGCTCCACATACTGCACAAAATTAGTATTATAGGTTGCACCTAAGGTGTGTATTGCCCTGGGCAGATCTGACAGGTTCAGGAATAGGCATGTGTAGCACATAAATTTCAGCATTTATTTATTTTGTTTCTATTCCATCTTTCTCCTAATATAGGGAAGTATGGGGATACAGTGGCTATTGTGTACTGCCCATCACTGAAACATGGATATCAGGTTCAAGGCCATCTTGCCATTTGTACACAATCTTCCTACATAAATATCCATTGCTTTTCTACCTGTACCTTTCCCATGATGTGAACAAAAGTGACTTTAAAAGGGAATTTGAGCAGAGACCAAAAAAGAGGGGAAAGGGTTTTGTTGTTCTTTTCCTCACTTCTCCATTTCTACCCCCAAATTATTTTGTGGTCCTGCAGAAATACTTTTTGGTTTGAAAAGGTGGAGGCATGGCTAAAAAGACTGGAGGTAAGTTGCGCTTTCTGGTGTAACATCCAGTTTGAATCTCTGATAGTAACCAAACAGGATGTTAAACAAAACATTGAAAACTCACATCTGAAAGTGTGCTAAAAGGGCTCTTTCCCAGTGTAGTTGTTCATGTGAATGCTGCTGGTGAAGGAAAATAAGACTATGTACCTAAACAAACTTTCTAACTGATATAAGTGCTGCATTTCAATTACAGGGACAGGAAGTGCTTTAAAAAGGCTTTCAGTGTCTTCTGAAATGGCCTGATTGTTCGAGGGGTATTAAGATATACAGCCCCTGTGTTTGTCTCCTGAGTAACTAGCATTGCCAACTAGCCATTTCATAGAAGAGCCTTGGCCTGCTCTCCTGCCTTTTACAGCAGCTTGATGAGCAGAAATCAGCTGCCAAGGCCTTTGAAGACATGAAGATAAACCTCATTGCTTGCTAATATCTGTACATCAGGCTGCTGGTAAAGGCATAGCTATGGTTGCCAGTTCAGAAGTTGGCAATGGTGTGCATAATCCTTGGCTACTGACCCAGTATTGATGTCATGGTGGTGCCATTTGTAAGAGGAGAGAAAACAACAGACAGGCAGGAAAGAATGATACCCACAAAAAGCTATAAAGTCCAGTCTGTAGTCTGAGGCAGGAAGATATGAAATGCTATAGGATGAGCTCATTCTATTTGTATTTTATATTATTTAACTGTTCATTAAAAGATGACCAAAAAGCAGATACCAGTTATAAGATGTTCAACAGCTATTATTGCTGCAGCTTGGGAGGGGTGAAGCTCCTTTTGATTCTCTGTGATACAAAGTGTTTTTTAACCATGAAAGAGACTGTGATTCTGCTAAAAGTTTATTTTGCCAAAACCCCATCAGCCTGGATGGTTCTGTTTTCTTACTTTGTAGTATTGTCCTCATTAAAGCAGGATTTACAATTTAACATGCAAAACTCCCTCGCCTTCCAAAAATTCCTTACTGGGGAGGCATGACATAACACATCCCTGGAAGGTGGTAGCTAAAGCATAACTCATTCTATACAATATAAAACAAATTGTATTTCCAAGAAGGAAAAAATCAACAACTATTAAAGTACATTCACTACTATGCTTGTTTCCAACCCCTATTTTGTCCAGTCCTGCTCATGAGTTTTCCAATGATACTCGGTAACTAAAGTACTGTATATACTTGTGTGTAAGTCAACCTCATGGATAAGCTGGAGGCAGTTTTGGGGGCCAATTTATGGATTTTGATATGACCCCTGGATAAATCGAAGGTAATTCTATAGAGAAGGGAATGTACTAATACTGCCTCAGGGGAGCAGCATCCCCTGGTTGCCACTACCACCAATTCCTTGCCCAGATATTCAAAAAGGAGAACCTAAAAGAAGCACCAACCCCATTTATTTTTCCACTTTGTTGTCACCTCTGGCCATTCTGATGCCTGGGCGGAGAAATAGCGAAAGTGGCAACTTTTTGGTCTTTCCCATCAGAGGAATGACAAGAGAGCAGAGGGGGTTAAGGCTTCTCCCAAGATAGACTGAGCTATTACCTTTCACCACTCTACTCAGAAAAATGGATGGTTCCTTTTTTTAAAATAAGAGTTAAAATACAGCAGTCACATTGATCCATGGATGAGTTGATCCAGTTTTTTTGGATTGATTTTTGGACTAAACCTTCTAGAGTTATACATCACTATATACATCAAGTATCTTGTTTCTTTTCTGACTTGAAACTTTTCTGTTCAGGACACATCAGGAGAGATAGAGTTAGACCCACAAGCTCTGGTACTGTTTTGCCAGGCATCTATTGAGCTAGAAAGCAGGTAGCCATATACTGCAGAAAATCAGATTAAAGGGCCCATTTGACTCTCCTGGAAACCCATTGCTTTTTATCCAGTTTCAAAAACAGGACTCATCTGTCCTTCTATTGTCAGACAAATATATAGAGAGAAGAGGGAGAAAGAATAGAAATATAAAAAGAATTGCTCCACTCATTTTTGGCTTTCCTGCAGTTGCCTTTAGTCCCATCCACTGTGTTTATTGCCGCCAAAAGCTTTAGCATGAACTTTAGCAGCCAACAGCAACAACTAGTTTGCCATTCCTACTCTATGCCATAACCAGTCTCATAGTCCTTCTGTTTTTCCCAAAACGATACCTAATTTTGACACTTGTTCTTCCAGTTGATTATCGAATCAGGAAGAAGTGCAACAGTAGAGCACAGTGGTACTAAGATGCTAAATATCACCACTGTCAGATGAGGCATCACACAGCCCAGAAAGAGGCACCTGTGTGTTAAAAAAGAGCTATCATAAACAGTGAAAATTAGGGATGGAAAGATAATCATAAATTTTTGGAAAATTATGAAAAATATTGTCCAATTTTTAGGAAATCCTGATGTGGAGATTCCTATACTGACAAGAATCTTGGCAGTTCATGACTTGTTCTGCATAATAAGGAGGTTGGACCCAATGGTCAATGATCAGGAAAACTTCCTAGGGATGTTCTAGCTGGAAATCCTTCATAGAGCAGAGAGCAGGCCTATACCTGCCTCTCTGTAGACAGTCTTTGGGGTATTTAAAGAGGGCATTCATGTCCCCCTTCAGCCTTCTCTTTACCTGTTCCTAAAAATTTTCCTCATATAGTTTGTACTTCCTACTTCTTGATTTGTCTTAAAATCACCAAACATTGTTACTGTTATTACCTACTTATGGTGACCTTAGGGTCACCCGATCATATCACAGGGTTTTCTTCAAAGGATTTGTTCCCCAGAGTGCTAGTCTAACACCCAAACCACTACATGATGCTGGCTCTACTGTTAGGCAAATTGAGACAGCCACTTAATCTAGCTGACCTTCCTAAACTCTCCAGCTAGCTGAAGATGACATGTTGGAGGACAGAGTCGTGTGCATCACCTGTCCTGCTGCCTCAAGTGTGGCTGAAGACACTTGAAGCCCTCTATCCATTGTTGGACTGCTACTCCCATCACCCCATGTCATCATAGCCCCTCATGAGAACTAACGGGCTGTGCAATTACCACCCCTGCACTATCCCAGCACTAGTATGCATTGAAGAGTCTACTGCCAATCCAACACCTCTGGGGTATAGATTGCTGGTGGCACTATTGCTATCTCAAATAGGAAAATTGCTGGATCCGGCCCTCCCCCTTTCTATCAATGTTTATCTTCTTTACATTTGCATCTGCCAAAGCTGCTTTTCACTTTTAAAATGACATCCCTGCTAGGTTTATTATTTATGTATTAAAAGATGTATATCCTGTCCTTAAGTATGAATATTATCAGGGTAGCAATTCCACCTGTTGGCACCTCCGTTTTTAAGCTGCATCCCTGATTTGACTTAATACATCCCCATACACACTGAATACAAAAGTAGATGGTGCATCAGTCTCAAAGTATCATTTAGGAAGGGCAACACATTAATTAGAAAAGTATAAAAAGCCGAATCAAAATATATGTTTTGTTAAAAAAGGAAAAAAGGGAAAAAAAGGATTTCTGTACCCTCCAGGGAATGTTAATCTGACTATAAGGTCCAGATCTTTGCAGGTGTTGGGCCTGTTGGGATTGACTCCTGGGACCACTTTCTGCGATCTTGAGGGTCAACATTCACTGTCACCCCAGATTTTGGCTCCAGGAGCCTGAAGAACTGGGATGGCACTGCCATCCTCTCCTCTCCAAAGCTTCTGATGCATCACTTTGACACGACAGGAGCTTCATCCGAGAGGCCTGCAGACGGAGGCAAGCCTCTCAGTTTAGGGGGGAAATGGGGGGGGTCTGGTGGCTGGGGGGAGGCAACTAGCTACCACCTCGCCCCACTAAAAGTGTGGTTGGGCCTACTGTGTGGCCTAAATCCTGTGATGAACCAGGGCTTAAAATCTCCATTACTTTCAGGGTTTAGCCCAGTCTAGAATGATCCTTTAGTTAGAATCTCTCACAATACTTTGATGTACACCAATGTATTGTTGTGAGGAATATTCATTGTGCACCAAACTATGACTTGTAAAATCAGTGAGTATTGATTATCAATTCATGACTAAACTAGTTGACTATAACTACATTATAATTACAACAGTTGTTGTGGCTATCTCTGTTGTAATTGAAGTATATTTTACTAGTTTGCTCTTTAATTGGCTGATTTTACAAAATATCTATTCCAATGAAGATGAAAACTGATAGAACTAGTTTATTGATATGAACCTACTTGCATTTTTTTTAAAAATGCATCCAGATGTGCCTATAAGGACCAGTATTTCAAAATTTGTCATTAATCCACCGGTTCCCAGTTATGGCCAAGCATATATTTCATAGAAAAACATACTGTATGATCTGACTGAACAAAGTTACATGGAATCATGCATGCTAACACATGGAGAAGATGTCATTGTTCACATAAAAATGGAGTCATGGATATGGTCACATGTGATTAATTTCTTCACCCTCATGAAATGAGACATATCAAGACACAGAATATAGTGTCAATTGACAAGACCAGTTAACAGTATATTAGCTGAGTTGCCAGTTTGCATATTAGCTCATATTCTTGTAAATTTAAGAATAATTTGATCTGTAAATATGGCAAGCTAGTTGGAGTCCAGAAATCAAAGGTTCCTCACCCTTTTGCACTAGACTTATAACAATATGATCTCATTTAATGGCTGTATTACATCCTATATGCCCGGAGTTTGTAGTTTGGAGAGGAACTAGAACCTCTGGAAGAAAATCCTAAATACATCTCCTGAAACTACAGGTCTCAGAACTCCATAACATGAAACCATGGTAGTTAATATGGAATGATAGTGCTATAACTGTGTAAAGTGTCCCTGTTGTATATTTAAATGCTTTTTCCATGAGGGTTGCTTTTCTGATTCTTATCAGCTTCTTCCATTATGGGTCCAGATTTACATTGCTCCTTGCTTAGAGAAATAAATGCCCTTCAAAATCAACTGGAAATTTTCAAGAAAATATTTTTTGAGGTTTTTTTTTTTCTGAAGACTCCCCCCCTCCCCAGGAAAAAATAAAGGAAAGAAAAACAAATGGGTTACAGAATATTTTCTTCCAGAATGATTAACACTTTGTTTAAGACAAGGTGGGCAGATATTTACTGCTCCCAAATAATTTCTAAATAAATTCTGTAAGCAGAAGACGTTTATGCTCCTACATAATTTCTAAAAGGGGTGTAAATTGAAGATTAAATACAGTATTAGATCATTAACATTCTTGGTCTTGCTTTGCTTTTTCTCAGTTCTTTTTATGGGAATGTGTACATTATATCCCCTTGACACTACAGAGAACTAGTGGAGAACAAGTAACCATAGAAAGCAATCCTTGCTCTGTGGATCCAACTGACAACCACTGGATTCACCATTTTGGAGTAAATGAGGCCACAACTGTTACTGGTTACAGCTCTACAGAAGACTGGCACTGTAATGAGAGTGGATCCAGGCATTGCCCAACCTGTCCGTTGGTTAATGAGTCAACACCTGGAATGGCAGTTGTGAGATACCACATAGGTGGGTGTCACTGCATGGTTCCCTTGTCACCCATCCTACCAAAGTCCTTCCTCTTTGTTGGACTTGTCAACTACCAGAGCCTACTTCCTGGATTCAAATCCCATGTCAAACTGCCTAGAAAAGTTGGGTGAGTAACTTTTCGTGCATGGTGCCTTCCATAATTACATAGTGAGTGTGTGAAACAAAGCTCAAAGACAGACTGAAGCCAGCTTACTGAGGAGCAGATTTGTATACCAAGTTGCTGAATTCAATTGAAAACATGCCTTTGTTTCCCCCAATTCCTGCTCACTACCCAACAGCATCCAAACTATTGGCTGTCCACTCTTGCCCTTCCCAGAGCCATGGCACACTGGTTTCAGGGTACTCCAGACTGCCAACCCACCTCATGGCAAATCGGGAATGATACTTTTCTCTGTTTTATTAATACAGTGTTCCCTCGCTACTTCGCGGTTTGCTTCTTGTGGATTCGCTGTTTCGTGGATTTCAAAAAATATAAATTTAAAATATATATCATGGTATTTTTGCTGTTTTGTGGGTACACACAACACCTACAAACACCACAAACTAAAACCATTTTCCACACAGACATAAACTGACCCAAAAGACAAGCGCTCTCAGCAAGGCGCTTTCCCTCCTCAGTCCTCTCTCCCTCCTGCCTTGAAGGGCCCTTCCTTCCTTCCTTCACTTTATTTTAAGTTTATAAAGACTTAAAATAGTGTATAACTACTAAAATAATGTATAAATATTAAAATAAATAGAGCATCCCTACATTGTGGTTTTTCACTTATTGCGGGAGGTCCTGGAACCTAACCCCAGCAATAAGTGAGGGAACACTGTATTGATGGTTTCTACTTCAGCAGGGGAGGGGGGAGCTGCTCCTCAAGTGGCAAAACCAAAGAGGTTCCTTATATTCAGGCAGTCCTTACAGGTCAGGAAATTGTAGCTCCATTTGTAACCAAAAAACAGTTTTAAAGAAGGTAAATTCAACTTGTAATTAGGCTATATCCTGAATAAGTTGCATGTTTAATGCACCAGACATTTTGTTTTATGCCAGATCAAGTCATATACATTACATTTAATGACCATAAAGTTACAAGGTGACTTTAAATATGTAAAAATACTAGTATCACTTTTTTCAATTTTTCTGAAAATGTACGTATATCTTTTTCCCATGACTTCAAAATTTCCAGAAACTTTACATCTCGATCCTTGTAGATGCATATGTGAAATCTTGTGAAGACATAAACAGCTAGTGAGGGATTTTGGGAAGAACAGTCAGGAAAAGAAGTATTAACACCTCTATTCCACATATCCCCCTCCACATTTCCCTGCCTAGAAATCACAGCCTCCTGTTTCCCATGCACTCATCTGTTCATTTCACCAATCCTGTAGGTACTAATTGTGAATGCATTCTCCGAGCACAACCAAAACAGTATGATGCAACCGCCAAAAAAGGATTGAATAAATGCTGTTTTTCAGAAATACAGGTGGGGAGGACCCTTAAATAAAGGAAGTTAGAAGTAGTCCATTAAGGACTAGGCATGATGAGTAGCCAAAGAATGCTCCTCTGGTATGAGAGCTTGAAGATAGATGGAATTGATGAAATGCAATATTCTGGAAAAGGACATGGCTGCTGGTTGCTTCCCTGACCCCAATCAATAGTAGGTTACATACCTATGACCATCTTACTTCGAGTGGTTCTCTGTGAATTCACACATATGGAGTGATTGCACCTGCGCAGGCCCAAACAGAAACTTCCCAAGTTTAAACTTTTCAAGTTTTGGTGGTAACCCCGCCCAGTCCCCGGCAGGGCATAAAAGGCGCCCCACATGCACACTCCGCAGTTCCTACGCCGCAAGGCAGCAAGAAAGGAGGAGGTTTGTAAGAGGGAAGGCTGGGCGGGTTTTGTGAATTCACAGAGCACCACTCAAAGAAAGATGGTTGCAGCTATGTAACCTACCCTTTTTATGGTCTCTATGAATGCACACATGTGGAAACTAGCAAGCTAAGGTCCCAGAGGCGGGAAGAACAAACCGGCCATTTTTGAAGGACCAAAACCTGATTTATTGCGAAAAAAAGCAACAATAAAGAACAGGACATACCGTCCAAATGTTTATGGGGCGAGTTGTTGACATAGCGAAGAAGTTCCAATGTGAGCCTTGCGACAAAAAAACAGAAACTGCAGAGTGTGCGCGCGGGGCGACTTTTATGCCTTGCCGGGGACTGGGCGGAATTACCGCCAAAACTTGAAAAGTTTAAACTTGGAAAGTTTCTGTTGGGGCCTGCGCAGGCGCAGTCACTCCACATGTGTGAATTCATGTGGAGTCCACGAAGAAAAATCATACTTCATTCTGCAACATTGTCTTTCAGATCCCACTTATAGTAATGATACAGTAATACAGATTGAACATCTCTTATCTGAAATTCCAAAATCCAAAACAGCCCTCAAGAATGGCTGAGATAGTGCTTTCTATTGGTCCAATGTAAACAAACTTTGTTTCATGCATAAAATTGCTTTAAAAATGTTATGCATCAAATTACCTTCAGGCTGCGTGTATGAAGATGCATATGAAACATAAATGAACTTCATGTTTAGACTTGAATCCCGTCTCCAAGATATCTTGTAGCTTGAGATCCCAAACACTTCTGATCCCAAGCATTTCAGATAAGTAATATTCAACCTGTATCAAAACTCCCAAATATCCTCCTATATAATAGCAATTTGAAAACATGCAAATGTGAGTAGATCAATAGGTACAGCTGCAGTGGGAAAATAATGACACTCCATGCAGTCATGCCGACCACATGACCTTGGAGGCATCCAAGGACAGTGCCGGCTCTTCGGCTTAGAAATAGAGGTGAGCACCACCCCGCAGAATTGGACACGACTAAACTTAATGTCAGGGGAAACCTTTACCTTTAAGAAAATACACAAGTTGAAAACCAGCTTGAAGACACATACACATACAGTAATAGTAGAGTGATAAGAGTGACTAACAGAGCTTCCTTAAACTTGAAAGCAGTACAGTACAATGCTCATATCCCCGGGACCAGTGTCCATGGTTTTGTTTTTCTATGTCCAACAAAATAAGTTTTCTCCAGGTATTTTCTAGGGTCTTAGCATGACTCTAGTATTCTTGAGCAACAAGTCCTTCTTTTCAATGGGATTCACTATTATCCATAGTTTTGTGTATTCACACGAAGTCTGGAAACATATCCCTCGTGGATATAGCGAATATACAGTATGTACATATATACTCACATGCACACCATTTTGTTCATCCATTCCACTTCAAGAACCATCACTTTTGTCCTTTTTAAAAACTACTCCTCCCTTTTAAATCTCCTTGCTTAACTTTCTCAATTTATTTTCATTTCTCCTTTCTCCTTTCTTATAAATTATGTCATGGATTATATTTTTGAAAACTACACGTTCGATTAATTTCCATTTCTCTTCCTCTTATCCCTTCCTGTGTGTGGAAGGGATAAGTCTATGATCATTGCAACAAAAAAGGGTGAGGTATTCATCACTGTTTCACTAGATAGCCCCTGATGTATTGTTTTAATTATGATTTATGTTCAATTATGGTTTTATTATTGTAACTGTTGTGTAGTGGCATCGTATTGGTGCCCTTTGTAAGCCATCCTGAGTCCCCCTTCGGGGTTAGAGAAGTGACGGGGTACAAATACCAGAAATAAATAAATCCAGCATTTCTCATCTGGGGGTCAGGACCTCTGAGGGGATCATGAGGGAGGTGTCAGCAGATTATTAGAAACACAATATTTTCTGTTGGTCATGGGCATTCTGTGTGGAAAGTTTGGCCCAATTCTATCGTTGGTGGGGTTCAGAATGCTCTTTGATTGTAGTTTAACTATAAATCCCAGCAACTACAACTCCAAAATGGCAATGTCTATTTTCCCCCCAACTCCACCAGTGTTCACATTTGAGCATATTAGGGATTCGTGCCAAGTTTGATCCAGATCCATCATTGTTAGAGTCCACAGTGCTCTCTGGATGTAGGTGAACTACAACTCCAAAACTCAAGGTCAATGCCCAACAAACCCTGTTGGTTTCTGTTGGTCATGGGAATTCTGTATGCCAAGAATTGTTCAAATCCATCGTTGATGGAGTTCAGAATGCTCTGTGATTGTAAGTTAACTATAAATCCGAGCAACTACAATTCCCAAATGACAAAATCATTTTTTATTTATTTATTTATTTATTTATTTATGGCATTTTACCCTGCTCTTCTCAACCCCCGAGGGGGGGACTCAGAGCGGCTTCCAAAAGGCATAATTTGATGCCTCAACCCCTCCACCCCACCCCACCAGTATTCAAATTTGGGCGTGTTGGGTATTTGTGCCAAATTTGGTCCAGTGAATGAAAATACATGTTGCATATCAGATATTTACATTACGATTCCTAACAGTAGCAAAGACTGTAGCAGTTATGACGTAGCAACAAAAATAATGTTATGGTTGGGGATCACCACAACATGAGGAACTGTATTAAGGGGTTGCGGCATTAGTAAGGTTGAGAACCACTGCCCTAACCTCAGATTATATGCAGAGGATTCTGTTCCTCAAACAGTGTACAGTAGACATGGGTAACATTTGGCACTTCATATGTTTTGGGCTACAGTTCCCATAATCCCTTACCCATGTGGGGTTTCTAAGCATTGATGTCCAAAACATCTGGCAGACCAAAGGTTCCCAACCCACAATATACAGTTCTAATGGCCTTCTTTTACAGCTTTTGCTGTAGTTATTCCTCAACTCCCTTGGGTTTGGGTGGGGGACTCATCTTTCTGTCTACATGAAACTACTATGACTCTAACATCTAAAATCAAAGATTCATACTTGCAGATTTTTTTTTGTCTCCCAGAGAACCATGTTTATTTCCCCTGTATAATTATATAGGAGTGTTTTTTTACCTGACTGACGAAGAAGACAGTGAGCTCTAAAAAATAGTGTGATTTCTTTGTTTGGCCTAATAAAGGTATCACCAATTTGTATTTTGAATTGTATTTAATGGTCAAAATGGCTAGTCCTAAAATAATATCCCTGGTGAGCTTATGAATTAACAGGTTTGGTTATTCTTTGACTGATCTTTTTAACAAAGAGAAAACTTCACTTTTTCTAAAGTGGGATCCTAGGTCAAGAGGACTGTAAAAAATAAACCCAGCCACGAGGTATCTCCAAACCCAATTGTGTTACTGTGCAATATTTATTTATTTATTTCCAGTTTTTCTACCCCATCCTTCTAAACACCGAAAGGGGGACTCAGGGCGGCTTAAATTTGGCAACAATTCGATGCCACTACATATAATCCAATCCAATCCAATACACCTACAACGACCCACTCTGCATTCAAATAGAGGGTGGGTAGATTGGAATCTAAATATCCTAAAGGTCCCAGGCATGTTTGATCTTGGAAGCTATACAGTATTAACCCCACTTATTTATTTATTTATTTATTTATTTATTTATGCTTCAAACTTATATACCCCCGCCACTCCCCGAAGGCTCGGAGTGAGAGTTGGACACATAACAAAGAAGAACAAAATAGAATAAGACAGTTACATAGACAGAGGGAGGGGGAGTAAGGAGGGTATACAACACTTAAAGGGATCAGCAGCAAAACGAGGGTCTGGGGTAAAACTCAGGTCCCGCACAGGCTGACGTGCTGCTAAAGAGGGTCGTCTAACACTTAACACTTAACACCCGTATGGGACACCACTAATAAATACTAGGTGCTATAGGCTATATTTCAGTAGAAGAAACAGGCAAAACCACCTCCAAGTATTCCTTGCCTAAGAAAACATTATAAAATTTATGGGGAAGCCATAATTTGTCAGGCAACTACAAGACACATCCACATCATTAGTAAAGAAAGTTGCTTGTTATCAAGCACGTCCATACTTTTTAGTCTCAGGAACCCCTGGTGGCGCAATGGGTTAAACCCTTGTGCCGCTGCGACTGCAGACCAACAGATCAGAAGTTCAAATCCAGGGAGAGCTCCCTCTGTCAGCTCCAGCTCCCCATGCAGGGATATGAGAGAAGCTTCCCAAAAGGATGGTAAAACATCAAACATCTGGGCATCCCCTGGGCAACGTCCTTGCAGACGGCCAATTCTCTTAGACCAGAAGCCACTTGCAATTTCTCAAGTCACTCCTGACACGGAAAAAAAAGTCTCAGATAAAAATGACCCAGGAATAGAATGAGACAAACATAAAGGCATTATTTGAGTCAAGTTTCAGTACTACTTAGTCTCAAACTTTATCTTAACAAAGAATGATTATATAGTAACAATAAAATTAGCCATGGAAGACACTTCATAAGGAGGAGACTCTGAGCATGTGCAGGGTACACTTTCCTCACTACCAAGAAAGCCCTGCTACATTCATACATCTTGTCATTGCAGCCAGAAATGCTCAATAGAGAACTGCAAAAAAAAATACAATAGAAGTCTGTAGGTAATGTGCTTTTAACATTGGATTTGAGGTTTAGTGTCAGTAGACCTTTTGAGAAGGCACCATTATATTTCAGTGGGAGTAACAGAATGAGCTGTTTGCAGAGCCCCATCTCCAGCCATTTCATCCTATGAAAGCAAGAATAATTGACTTTGTGAGTCCCGTTGCCATCAGTGGGACTGCGTATTAAAAAGCTAGCTAAGCAAACGGAGGTTGATTGATCCCATCAAGTGAATGAAGAAGGGTCTATTCATTGAAAGTTTGCAAGCCCTGGGATGAAGCTTAGGAGCAATAAAAGGCCTACAGGTGAAAATCAGGCTTTGCAGACAGAAGCCAACCTACATCAGCAGCACCCAAAAGGAGTTGCTGGAAGTACATTTGCCCCTGGGGAAATCAATGAGTCAGCATTGGGCCGGCACGCCCTGTTGATCCCATTCACAGCCCTACAGTGTGGAATTCGTCACATCGCTCTGTGCCAAGCCCACAGTGGTTCCAGGGCCTGCCAAGCATGCCAACAAGCAATTCATGGTGGCGGAAGTCGTATTTTGCTCACATTGAAACACCCAGTATGGACAGGTAGCCTATGATGTATTCTTCAGCTGCAGTGATCTGCTATTCCCATATGGGAGGAGCATTGGGTGTGTTGGAGGATAAATGCCAGCAACTTCAGAGACACCAAATTAAGTCAAATTAAGAGCCCTGACGTGGTTTTACAGCACTCTTTTAGGCTATAAACTCTTTCTTCAAAAACTCTTATTGTTGATATTAAGTGAAAAAGAGTTAAATCTAGTACCATTTTCTTCTTTGACGGTCTTAGCTTTTACCTGAGTATCCTGGCAAGGATAGGAGAAGGGCAGAGAAAGCTAAAGCCCTTTAAAACTACAACTCCCATGATTCCATAGCATTGTGCCATGGCGGTTTAAGTGTGTCAAACTGCATTAAATCAATAGTGCAGATGCATACTCTATCACCAGGAGCCTACCATTTTCCAGGTTCCACATTGTTACAATTTCATATCTCTAATCTAGTTCCAAGTCAGTGTTTCTTTGGGCAACACATTCACAGCAACAACAATAGCAATAATAATCTTTATTTATATTCCACCCTATCTCCCCAGAGGAACTCAGGGCGAATTCCAAACATAAAAGGCAAACATTCAATGCCTGAATACAACAACAATACATCCATAGTAACGAAATTTAGCAACCCAACTTACAATCACAAATTATAACTAAACCACTAAAATAAATAAATATTCATCTAATTATTTTCTAGGAGCTCTACTAGTTATGATGCTCTGGATTCTGAAACCAGGTGTGTGTGTGTGTGTGTGTTTTGCTGTATATTTTATGTTGTTTTTGTTTGCATTGTTGCTGCCTTGTAAGCTGCCCCAAATTCCTCTGGGGAGATGGGGCAGGATACAAATAATGTGTAGTATTATTATTATTACTATTATTGAGGAGAGAGGGGATTTAGGCTACTGGCCATAGGTGTTGCCGGCTCTGGAAACCTAGGTGAACATAAGTGGGAACTCACTCACACCAATTGGAAGGCATCTCTTATGTTGCTGTTGTTTACAATGGGTCCTTGGTATCCACTGGGGATTGGTTCTAGTCCATTATATGCAACTAGCTGTACCCTATTTAGGAGATGCGAGAAAGTCTGAGTATGTAAGGGTTGGAATTGTTGTTAGTGAATTTGGTGTTTTATGTTTGTGACTCAGCTCTTTGCCTGCAGTCCTTCGGGTTTGACTTGTACCATGGCCAGGATGGATCAGCTTGGGGAGGGCTTGTCCTGTCAGGGGATCTCTATCTTCACAGGTGAGTCCAGTGTCTGTTGGGGGACTGTTAAAAATCCTTTCCGTATCCTTTTTAGCCACCTTTCTCAAGATCTTCATGTCTAGCTTACTTTCTGCTCCTCTCTTTTTCAAGATGGGGGGGAAGTTTCTTTGCTACAAACGTACCTTGCTTGAGGCCTATTTCTGTTGGCAAGTTTTGTGTTTCTGCGTTGTAAGGTTTCTCTGTTTCAGGTAGTCTTCACATGACGACTGTTCCTTTATATATAGTGTAGTAAACAGCCCCTTATATACCGTAAAATGGCAGAAAGCGTTGCTTTCTGGGTTTGTTTGGGGTTTTTTCAAGCTGTGGATAGTTGGCACCTTTAATGCAGAATTGTCACTACAGGGGACCAATCTGAAATGTGTAGGGAAAAGGGATAATAGCTCACAGTTACTTTTGGGAAGACTACATTGGCCAGAACTTGGGGGTGCGCTCCATAGGGGTACTGGCCAGTATGCTGTGACTTTCACCAATATGATTTCATGGACGCCAATTTATGTTTCTATGACAACAAGGTTTTGATAGTGTGTTTACGCGAAACAGGACGGGGATCCCACCTACTTCCTCCCGTCAACCCGGTCTTATATGATAATTTGCATGGCGTACCTGCTGTTTGGAAAATGCAACATATCTACATTTGCTGATTGTCAGATATTTTGGATGCCTCCTCACATCACGGTTTGATTTATTGTTCCTCAGCTTGACTTTAACAACAGCAGGACTTTGGATACTACATATCTTCTAAGATATTCTGAATCACCAACTTGGATTTAATCTCCGCATAACATGGACTTTATGGACAAGTTCTTTGATTTTGAAACTTTGAGGGACTTTTTGGATTGTGACTTACTACTATTTATGGAATGTTATACTGTGAGCAGGCATCCTTGGGACTGCTTATACTGCCTTTTTAATGATTGATGTACTTTACCAATGATAGTATTCCTTGATGGTTGATGTGAATGATATATATTGCTGTTTGTACTCATCTGCTTAGTACTATTTCCTATTGTTGGTCTTCATTTTGTACCTAGTGTAACAGACTTCCCTTTTGTAAGGTAGTTCCTAGAATCCACCAGCCAATGCTGGATGGAATTGTAGTCCAACAAAGTAACTTTTGTGAGCTGGGACTGAAGTCAAAATGGGGCCACTGGAGTCTTCGCAAAACGCCATGCTAGCAATCAGGTCATGTGTCCATGCAATTCAAACCCAGATCAATGGGCAAGCTGATTTAAGTTAAGATGCATTGGAGGGAGACATCACTTAACACAGGAAGAACTGTCACTGGGAAGGTGCCGACAAGAAACCAATTTCTCACATGCATCTATTGCAGTTCACCTTTAAACCAATGTTGTTATTGACCACAGCATGAACATAATTATAGTTTTGTTGTTGTTATTTGTCATCAAGCCAGCTAAGACTTGTGATATTATGAATGAGGCCTCTGAAACCATCAATGGCCTTGCAGACAGACCTTGGGTTGTGGCTTCCTTACTTGAATCAAGCCACCTGCCATGCAGTCTGTGTTTTCCTATGGTTTTCTGCTCTACCAAGCCTATCCTCTTTTTATTGAGTCACATCATCTCATAAAATACTACAGTACAACAACTTCAGATTAGTCATATTTACTTCTAGTAGGAGGTCAGGTCTGATTTGCTATAATGAGTCTCATTTGGCCCTGAGAAACATCAAAACAGTATCTGCATGCTCAGAGAATCCCCAAACTGTAGGAAGTAACTCTTCAGAGGGAAAATAAGGAGGAAAGCACACAAAGGATGCATCTACACTTCAGAATGAATACAACTCAACGTCACTTCTATGACCATGGCTCAGTGCTAATGAGTTGTGGTTTTCAAATATTTTAGCCTTTTCTACCAAAGAGTGTGGCTACCACACCAAACTACTACTTTGACGGTTCCATGCATGGATCCATGGCAGTTAAAATAGTGTCAGACTGCATTCATTCTCTAGCTTACATGCACTCAAAGTCAGGAATCCTGTTTGGATATTTCCCATTGGAGTAGGCCCATAGCACCAGTTGTTGATAGAGAGTTAGCATACAGGTAAATGCAACTGGTTCAATTGGTTTACTCTAATGAATAACAAGAGGATTTAAACCCAAAAGAGCTTGATGGGGATTTAGGCCCCTTCTATACTTCCATATAAAACAATTTAAAACTGCATGATATGGTTAGTGTAGACCAGGCATGAACAAACTTTGGCCCTCCAGGTGTTTTGGAATTGTGGGAGTTGAAGTCCAAAACACCTGAATGGCCAAAGTTTGCCCATGCCTGATGCAGACTCATATAATGCAATTTAACTGCATTATATAGCAGTCCAAATAGGACCTAAGAAAGTTCAGAGGAATGCTAAGTGTCTTTTGTAAGATAAGAGAACTGGAATAGAGTATTCTGGAAGAGGAAAATGACTTGGTGGTTAGATCAGTGAACAAGACAACTTCACACTACAACACTTTATTACAGTCTCACATGTGATTTAATATTTATTGCTTTTAATTCAGTGAATTCATTATGGGTGAATTGACAACAAAATGTTCTTACTGTAGTATGGGACTCTAATAGCTTTCATATTACAGTCAGAAAGAAGTAAGATGTGCTAAACAGCATTTGCCTTACATTAAAACTGGCCAGTAGGAACAGAGATAGTGATTATGATGGTACAAAGTGGTCTGTACTGGTTAATTAGAACAGCTACCCATAAACAAATATACACGCAGGTTCCTCCCAAGAGGCACCATTTATTTGCAAAATGTAGAAAAGTTACTTTTTTGGAAGAGTAAAGTTCCCAGAATCCTCCTGCTAGCAAAGTTAGTAATTTTGAGTCCTCAAGTCCAAAAACATCTTTTCCATGTAGCATGAATACCCCGCTTTTAACCAGGAAGGCTCCCGGGGTGCCTCCTGAGCTCAATGAAAAGACAGTCCCTGCCCTTTCCATTCATAATGGTTTCATGAATATATCAGTCATGTCAGGTATGTAGGTATGAACAGCTGTTATGCTGCCAATTTTATGATGAAAAGGAGAGAAAAACTCATTCCCAGTCTTGGGCCACACCCTATCACAATGGGATTGCCTTCTGTGATTTAAAGAGTTCTTTGACAGGCAGAATTACTAGAGCAGAAGCTATTCCTACCATGCAGAAATTTGGCAAAGTTTCATCGGAGGCATTCCTGGACTGGGCAAAAGCTTTCAAAGGCAAGACAGCTTGCTCATTATAAAACAAACCAATAAAAATAGGTGACAATCCCAAATCTTTCCCATGCCTGCACCCTGTACAACTTAACTGTTTTTGACACGGTGCCACATCTGCAGCAATTCTTGCTTGCATAATTGCTAACACAGCAGAACTGTAGCCTTAGCATAACTTGTCTGAATTGGTTCTGTGGCGACGTCCCGCATTCAGAGCTTGGGGAAAGGGGTGCTAATTGTGCTAGCACCCCTTCTGGGAACTGTCATCTCCAAAAGTGACCTTTTCTGAGGTTAGTTCCTCATCCACCAATCTTCCAAACCCATTGGTAAGCTTGCTGGCACATTGCTCCATAGAAGTACAACTCAAGATTCTGGCTTCTGTACAATTAGGAGAGAACACTCTGTGCCAGACATGTTTTTAAATCAGGTATTACATTTTTCTAATAACATTGCCTTAGAATCATAAAAGAGACCACAAAGGGTCATCCAGTCCAAATCCACTCTGCCATGCAGAAACACATAATCAAAACACACACACACACACACTGGACAGATGGCCATTCAACCTCTGGTTAGAAACATCAAGAGAAGAAGACGCCACCACATTCTGAGGCAGCATATCTTGATCTTATTTTATGACATCTAGAGCTGATAATGGACAGGCCTTTGTCATACTTATCCCATATTGTCCCACTAGATCCTTACGCTCCGAAGAGCAGAATCTCCTGGTTGTTCCAAGCTCTAAGGTATACCATCTGACCGCAACCCGGCGCAGGGCTTTCTCGATCATAGCTTTGCCCTCTGAGATCGGTGTCCTTCAGAGCCTCCTATTATTTCGAAAAGCTTGTAAGACTTTGTTTCGGCAGGCTTTCGGGGCCTGAGTAGCTGTCTCATTAGTCTGAGACAAGGGCGGGAACTGAGTATCCATTATTTTTGAACCACAAGTCCCAGCAGCCCTCAATGGCAGAGAATGCTGGGATATACAATCTCACACAAGTGAAGGGCCTTAACTCTCACCTATAACCTAAACCAGGGCTGGATCAAAGCTGTGGAAACCTTCTTCATGCAAATGTTGGTGTCTGCTTGCACACATTCACTTTTTTAAATTTAAGCTTTGCTTCCAGGACTATTAAGCAAGGCAGTCCTTGGCTTTGTCATTACCACCAGGTGTTTATTTGCATGTTCATAGATATGGATCCATGTTATGCAGAGAAGGGCAACTTTCCAGATGTTTTTGGACTGCAGCTTCCTAATCCCTTCCCATTGGCTAGGTTGACAGGCTGATGAGAGGCCAGGTGCATCAGGTGCATATCTTTGCCAGGACCTGGCATAATGGCTGCTGGTTTTCTAAAGCCTTAGGCCCCTTAAAAACTAACCTGGCTTTCACAGACCAGAGCCCACTAGAATCATAGGGTTGGAAGAGACATCCAGTCCAACGCCATCATGTCCAACGCCATTAGATTACTAACCGGATCTACATACAGGGAACATACCACCCCCCTGTTGTGTCAGCTCCACTGGCTGCCTGTCCACTTCCAAGCTCAATTCAAAGTGCTGGTTTTGACCTTTAAAGCTCTATACGGTTCTGGTCCAGCTTACTTGTCCGAACGCATCAGCCCCTACGTTTCACCTCGTAATTTAAGATTGTCCGGGGAGGCCCTGCTCTCGCTCCCGCCAACTTCTCAAACGCGGTTGGTGGAGACGAGAGGGCCTTCTCGGTGGTGGCTCCCCGTCTGTGGAATGCACTCCCAAGCGACATACGATCGACCACATCCCTCCTGGCATTCAGAAAAGGAGTGAAGTCCTGGCTGTGGGACCAGGCATTTGCGCATTAGCACAATGCAGCACTTTGGACTGGATTTGTAAGGGCAAGTTGATGGAGATGGCTCAATGCCCCTGTTATGGACGGAACACTGTTTTTAACTTAAGTGAATGTGTGTGATGTGTTAATGTTAATTGTATTTTAATGTATTTTAATGCTGAATGTTTTTGGTTTTTATATTGTATTTTACTGTGTGGGCATCAAATTGTGCCTTTCGTTAGGCCGCTCTGAGTCCCCCTCGGGGGTACAGAAGAGTGGGGTAGAAATGTTGGAAATAAATAAATAAATGAAGGAACAGCACAATGAAAGCACCCCCAACGGATGGCCATCCAGCCTCTGCATTAAAACTTCCAAAGGCGCTTCCACCACAATCCAAGAAGTCCTTCCTAATGTTCAGGTGGAATCTCCTTTGCTGTCATTTGAATCCACTGCACTGAGTCCTAGTCTCCAGGGCAGCAGAAAACAAGTCTGTTCCCTCTTCCTTCTGACATCCTTTCCAATATTTACACAAGGCTATCATGTCTCCCCTCAGCCTTCTCTTCTCTGAGACCGTTAGGAATGGTGGGAGTTGAAGTCCAAAACACCAAGAGGCGCAAAGTTGGCCCATGTCCGCTGTAGAATAAATGAGTTTGGCACCACTTTAGCTGCCAAGGCTTGATGTTATGGAATTCTGGGAGTTGGAAGTTTGATAGGAAGGAGGGGTGGAAGAGCCACTTAACAAACGTCTGGGCATTCCCAAAGATGTCCCCGTCACAGAGCAGCAAGGAGGCGGGGCATGTGTGGCCCTCATTGATTATTTGATTTGCAGCCATCATCCAAAAGCCGAGGAGCCCCAGTGGCGCAATGGATTAAACCCTTGTGCTGGCGGTTTGAATCTGGGGAGTGGGGTGAGCTCCCATCTGTCCGCTCCAGCTCCTCGTGCAGGGACATGAGAAGTCTCCCCTGAGCAACATCCTTGCAGACAGCCAAGTCTCTCACACCAGATACGACTTGCAGTTTCTTAAGTCACTCCTGACATGAAAAAAAACCCCAAAAAAACCAATGTGCCTCTGCACACCCTTTCCTCAAGTTGGGACACTTTGAGTGGCATCAGCCTCATTTCCTTCCCTGATTATTAAATATTTCTGTCCTCATTAAATACCTAATTTTCAGAAAGAAACCTTCCTTTTTTTTCAACACAATGGGCAGCAATGATTGCTCTGACTGGCTCAGAAGGCATGCCGAAGACCCCCACCCTCGGAATGGCCATTGTTTCCCTGTCCTTGGCCCCCCTCCCATCCAGAAGAGGTGGGTGGGAGCGAGGGGGGAGCTCATTCTATTTGGGTTCCCCAGGAGGAGAGAGAGAGGAGGAGAGGGGGAAAAGAGAGGGAGTGGGGAAGACAGAGGAGGGAAACAGGAAAGAGGAAGAGTGGAAGGAGGGAGGGATAAAGAGAGGAGGGGGAAACTCCAGACCACAGGATAAGCCTCAATGGTGCAATGGGTTTCTCAACCTGTGGGTTCCCAGGTGTTTGGGCCTACAACTCCCAGAAATCCCAGCCAGTTTACCAGCTGTTAGGATTTCTGGAAGTTGGAGACCAAAACACAGGTTGAGAACCACTGGTTTAAACCCATGTGCGTCCTGCCCAAAAGGTAGGGAGTTTCGAATCCGAGAAGTGGGGTGAGCTTCCCTCCGTCAGCTCCAGCTTCTCATGCGGGGACATGAGAGAGGCCTCCCACAGGATGGTAACACATCTCTGCGTCCCCTGGGCCGTAGCCAGGATTTTGATGGGGGGGGCTGAGTTCGGTTCAGGGGCTGAGACTGGGTGGAAGAGGGTCTACCCTAGCAAACCTTTTGTATTGTTATCCCAATAACCCCATTAATGTGGGATATAATGAGCATGGTGATCAGATCATGATTTAAATGCACATAACAGTTTAAATAATGTACCAGTAAGGCCTTCTCGCGGACCACCCTGAGAATTTCGGGGGGGAGGGCTGAAGCCCCCTTAGCCCATCCCTGGCTACATGCCTGCCTGGGCAACGTCCTTGCAGACGGCCAATTCTCTCACACCAGGGCCAACTTGCAGCAAAGCTCCCCTTTTCCTGACACACACACACAAAGGATGCCTGCAGCCTTTCCTGTCTGCAGAGGGCTCCGAGTTGGGTCGCGTGGCGCGAGGGGGGCAGTGATGGATGGAGAAAGCCTCTCTGCTGTAAATCAATGTAATCCCGGAGCCGAGGAGGAGGCGGAAAGGGGGAGCTGCCTCTTCTTCCCCGCCCAGAGAAAGAGGGGGAGGGGAGCGCGAGCCCCGCGCCCCTTCCTCCGCTCCCTCCCCGCGTGCCCGGGTCTCCCCACTTGGAAACTCCGCCAAGTTCGCTCGCTCTGAAAAGACACCGGAGGGGAAAGCGCTCTCTTTCCCTCAAAGCAACTTCAGCTTGAACCACTTTCCTTCCTCCCTCTCTCTCTCTCTCTGCTTCTTCCTTCCCTGAGGGGGCGGGGGAGCCTTAATCCGGAATGGCCTCGCGCCGAATCGGGGCCGACACGCCGAAAGAGGGCGGGGCTGAGAACGGGGCTCCAGGGCTGTGCTTGGCAGCAGGGCGGGCCTCCCCACTCTCTCCCGCGGGTGAAGGCGAAGGAGGCTTCCCAGAGGCGAGGAGGGGGCGTGCCTCCTCGCCCCCCCCAAACTTCCAAATCGCCCCCTCGCTTTCCTTGCAGCGGAAGGTCCCTCCTGCCCGCCTCCAGGAATGATGCAGGCGGCGCGGCAGCAGAGCCAGAAACCCCACACACACCGGAGGTTCGAATCCGGGGAGAGCGCGCACGAGCTCCCTCTGTCAGCTCCAGCTCCCCATGTGGGGGCATGAGAGAAGCCTCCCGCAAGGATGGGATCACTTCGAAACACACGGGCAATTGCAGACGGCCAATTGTCTCAGTCACACCGGAAGCGACTTGCAGTTTCTCAAGTTGCTCCTGACAAGAAAAATAAACACCCGGAGAAGAGGTGCTTCCAAAGGGGGGGGGGGGCTGCTTAGCCGCTCGCCTCTCCTGCCGCCTTGGCTTTCTCCACCTCGCGTGGGCTTCCCTCCCACGGAGAAGAGCCTTGGTTGGGGGGCAAGCACCCCGGAACCTCCCCCGCCCCTCCATTAATTTTATTGATTCATTTATGGGCTTATTATACCAACCTAGCAGTTTGGAAACATGCAAATGTGAGTAGATCAAGAAGTACCACTTCTTTGCGAAGGTTATGATGCTCCATACAGTCATGCCGGACACATGACCTAGGAGGTGTCTATGAACAAGGCCGGCTCCTCGGCTTAGAAATGGAGATAAGCACCAACCCCAGAGTCAGACTCGACTCGAATGAATGTCAAGGGGAAACCTTGACCTATTTATTGATTTACTATCATTATATACCGTCTTTCTCACCCCCGGGGGAGGGGGGCTACTCAAGGCGTTTTACAACATACTAATGGCAAAAATTACACTGAGCGAAGAGTCTGGTGGAGCTTCGGGGCATTTCGAGGTCAACTTTCCCTAGAGAGAGTATTGACTGAAGGCTTGACCAGTGGCGAAATGGGTTCAACCCTTGTGCCAGCAGAACTGCTGACTGAGAGGTCGGGGGGTTCGAATCCAAGGGGCAGAGTGAGCTCCCGTCTGTCAGCTCCAGCTTCTCATGCATGGGCATGAGAGAAGCCTCCCACAGGGTGGTCAAACACCCGGGCGTCCCCTGGGGAAAGTCCTTGCAGACGGCCAATAAATACTCTCACACCAGGAACCGTCTTGAGGGCCACGAAGTAAGCGCCGGGTTGCTCAGCGAAGGCTGGAAGCGCAGCTCAAAGGGGAAGGAAGTGGCCCCAGCCCCTTGGCTTTCCAAAAGAGCGGGGAAAGGCCCCCTCCCCCTTCCCAAGCCAGCCTTTTCGTTTCCTCTGGCGCCAAACGTGAGGCTCTAAAGGTCAAGGGGCGGCGGGGAGGGAGGCCAGGAGGGGGAGAAGCCGAGCGGGCGCCTCCAGACCTGCGGCCAACCCCCCCCCCCCCCCTTTCCCTTCTTCTCTCCTTAATGCCTTCGGGGATTAGTCGGCTGGTTGCGTGTCGGCGCGAGCGAATGTGCGAGTGTCTTCCAGCAGCCCGAAAGAGCTCTCCTCCTCTTCCCCAACCCCGCCAGGAAAGCCTCCCTCCCTCCATCTTCACAGCGCCTTCCTTCCGACTGCTTCCCGGAGAAGGCTGCACCTGTCGGGACGCCTCCCGCCCGCCCCCAAGGAGAGAGAGAGAGACACACACACACACACAGAGCACAACGCCGGAGCCTTCAGTCCCTCACGCCGAGATCTACACACACACACCTCCCCCAAACCTTTCTACTTTGGGAGAGATTGGAGGGAGGGAAGGGAGGAAGGAGAAGAGGCAGATGGAGGGGAAGGAACAGTGGACCCTGAGCCAATTCCGGACCCCCGCCGCCGCCGGGCTTCCGGAATGGGAAGCGAGAAGAGTCGTGCATCTCTCCTAGGTTTCCCTCTTTCACTCTCCATCTATCTTATCTATATAAACCCTTGTGCCGGCAGGACTGGACACCGACAGGTCGGAGGTTCGAATCCGGGGAGACGGAGCACACGGATGAGCTCCCTCGGTCAGCTCCAGCTCCCCATGCGGGGACATGAGAGAAGCCTCCCACAAGGATGGTAAAACATCCCCTGGGGAACGTCCTTGCAGACGGCCAGTTCTCTCACAGTTTCTGGAGTCACTCCTGACACAAAATATGTTTATAGAGTGAGCTGATCCATGCATACAGAGCAGGAATGGGCCTGAGGCTGGTGGGGATTGTGGGAGTTGGAGTCCAAAACAGGAAGGGGCCTGGGGCTGTTGAGAATTGTGGGAGAGATGATCCATGCATCCAGAGCAGGAATGGGCCTGAGGCTGGTGGGGATTGTTTTAGACTCCAACTGCCACAATCCCCAAAAGCCTCAGGACTCTCCCCGTTTTGACTCTAACTCCGACAATCCCCAACAGTCTCGGCCCCCTTCCTTTCCCCCCTTAAGCGAACCTGGACTCCAACTCCCAGAATCCCCGACAGTCTCAGAACCCTTCCCGTTTTGGACTCCAACTCCCACAGTCCCCAACAGCCTCGGGACCCTTCCCGTTTTGGACTCCCAACTCCCACAATCCCCAACAGCCTCAGGAACCTTCCTGTTTTGGACTCCCATCTCCCACAATCCCCAACAGCCTCAGACCCCCTTCCCTTTTTGGACTCCAACTCCCACAATCCCCAACAGCCTCCGACCCCCTTCCCCTTTTGGACTCCAACTCCCACAATCCCCAACAGCCTCAGGAACCTTCCTGTTTTGGACTCCAACTCCCACAATCCCCAACAGCCTCAGACCCCCTTCCCGTTTTGCACTCCAACTCCCACAATCCCCAACAGCCTCCGACCCCCTTCCCATTTTGGACTCCAACTCCCACAATCCCCAACAGCCTCAGGAACTTCCCCGTTTTGGACTCCAACTCCCACAATCCCCAACAGCCTCAGGAACTTCCCCGTTTTGGACTCCAACTCCCACAATCCCCAACAGCCTCGGGACCCTGTTTGGACTCCCAACTCCCACAATCCCCCACAGCCCGGCCCCCTTCTCATTTTGGACTCCAACTCCCACAATCCCCAACAGCCTCAGGAACCTCCCCGTTTTGGACTCCAACTCCCACAATCCCCAACAGCCTCGGGACCCTGTTTGGACTCCAACTCCCACAATCCCCCACAGCCCGGCCCCCTTCTCATTTTGGACTCCAACTCCCGCAATCCCCAACAGCCTCAGGAACCTTCCTGTTTTGGACTCCAACTCCCACAATCCCCAACAACCTCAGACCCCTTCCCGTTTTGGACTCCAACTCCCATAATCCCCAACAGCCTCAGGAACCTTCCTTTTTCCCCTCAGCCGCTCAAGCGGCTGAAGGGGGAAAAGGAAAGGGCATGAGGCTGTTGGGGATTGTGGGAGTTGGAGTCCAAAACACCTGGAAGCCCCAAGTTCGCCCATGCCTGATATATAGAGAAAGAGTTGGGAGAGAAATATATTTTCCACCTCCCCCAAGTCTCCCTCGCTTGCTCTCCTAAGTATTTATATCTATTCGCGGGAGGCTACTTCCCATCCAAGCGCAGGAAGTCCGGCAATCTCTTTGGCTCCGGGTTTAGTATCAATATCTGCCATCTATAGATCTCTCCGGAGCTCCCAACAAGGCTTGACCTGCCAAGGAAAAGGTCCGCGGCGCTGAACCCTCGGGCCAAACCGGCGCAGGAAAGGCTGGGAAAGGGAAGCAAGCCCCCGTCTGTCTCCCTTTCCTTCCTCCCCGGGCTTGGCAATGTCGCGCACACAAGGCACACAAAAGAAAGAACTCCCCAACTGCTGCACAAACAGGAGATCTAGATCCAGCCCGGCATCGATCCTTCTTTCCCGTCCCTTTTCCTTCCTTCCTTCCCCGACTCCGACCACCCTGTGCGGCCACGGAAGCCGTTGCTCCCCCTTGAAAGAGCCCCCGAAACTCTCTCCGTCCCCGGCCAGCCGCCCACCAGTCAATCAATCAGGCAGGACGCCCCGGTGACAATTGGTTCCTTCCCACGAATTCCCCAGCGGAGGGAGACTTTTGTGCGTGAGTGTGACACACAAATAGCCCAAGCCACACCGAGCTTGGGAGGAGAGCGGGGAGCCTCGCCGGCAGCCCGCTCCAGCCTCGGCAGCCTGCCTGCGCGGGGAAGGAAAGGCGCCCTTTTTTCATATCGAAACCACGCGGAAATATGTACATTTTTGATTCCTACTTACGCTTTCAGGGGGTTGTGAATGACAGTCGCCATTTTGCTACAATGTAACAGAATATTGTGCCTCGGAGTTCTAAAAGGTTCGCTCAGGGGAAGCGGGCGGCCAATAGGGAGAGAGGATACCGGCCCGGCGCCCAATCGGAGCGCGGTGGGCGGGGCCAGGGCTCGGGCTGGTTATTAGGGGAGCTGTCAAAGCCCAGAGGTCACTCCCTTTCTGTGCAAGTGTTCGGAGAGCAGGTCTTAAAGGGCCAGCGGCACGGAGGCAAAAGGGAGGCAGCCTCCAAAGCCACGCTCTGGGTTGATTGATTTATCCTATTAGGAGCGAACCAAGGGTAAAATTGGGATGTATTTGAGAAAACACAAAGTTTCAAAACTTGGCGTTCTGATAAACTCATGTGCCGGCAGGACTGTTGACCAAAAAGTCGGCAGTTCGAATCTGGGGAGCAGGGTGAGCTCCCGTCTGTCAGCTCCAGCTTCCCATTTTTTAATTTATTGTATCAGGAGCAAACTAAGGGCAAACCAAGCCAATTCTCTCACACTAGAAGCGCCCTGCAGTTTCTCAAGTTGTTCCTGACACTCACACACAAAGGATGAATGCTTTTTTGGACTTCAAATCCACAACAGTCTGTTCAGCGCCTTCCAAGTTGCCCAGTCTTCTATCCAAATCCAGGAGTAGAATCTCTCATTTGGTATCAGCAATGCTTTGAGGTGCTGAATTTTAGCCTGCCACTTTTGGACTCTCGCTTGCTGAGGTGTTCCTGCGAGTATCTCTGTAGCTGGGCCACAACACGGGGGGGGGGGCTTCAGGACTCTTTGGAGGGGTTTGGGAAGATCTACCAGGCATGGGCAAACTTGGGCCCTCTCTGCAGGTGCTTTGGACGTCAACTCCCACCGTTCCTAACAGCCTCAGCCCCTTTCCTTTTTCCCCCTCAACCGCTTCAACAGGGGGGAAAGGGCCCGAGTTTGCCTATGCCTGATCTACACTGTCATATAATGCAGTTTGAACTGCATTATATACTGTATATAGTCAGTATGCAACCATTTACTGCAGTTTTATGTGTGTGTGTGTCAGGAGCGACTTGAGAAACTGGTGTGAGAGAATTGGCCATCTGCAAGGATGTTGCCCAGAGCAGTGTTTTCCAACCAGTGTGCCGTGAGCGATCATCAGGTGTGCCGTGGGGACACTCTCCCCCCTCCTAGCAGCCCTCTCACAGGTTTCCAAGAAACAAACTGAGCCTCTCCGCTTGGAAATGTTTTTATTTAACTGGATTTTTCGAGAGTTGTGTCCCCGTCCCCCGTCCCCCCGGAACTGTTTATAACAGCTTCACAAAGGTCTGGAGAACAAGCTCTATGAGGAGCGGCTTGAAGAGCAGGGCATGTTTAGCCTGAAGAAGAGAAGGCTGAGAGAAGACATGATAGCCATGTATAAATATGTGAGAGGAAGTCATATCTATGTTGTGTTCATCGAAACAGGCCCAGGTTTCACACTGAGTGTATAAATACATTTAAAACATATTAACTATATGTATTACTGTGTTAGAGGGTCATTTGTGTCATTTGGGTTGGGGGTGTGCCCCAGGATTTTGTAAATGTAAAAAATGTGCTCAGAAAAGGTTGAAAAACACTGGCCCAGAGGATACCCGGATGTTTTGATTTTTTTTTTTAACCATCCTTGTGGGAGGCTTCTCTCATGCCCCCGCGTGGGGAGCTGGAGCTGACAGAGGGAGCTCATCCGGATTCGAACCTCCGACCTGTCGGTTTTCAGTCCTGCTGGCACAAGGTGTTCCAGTCTTTCCTGCAGTTCCAACTGCACGATCTATGGCAGCAGCCTCCATCCTGCTCTTGCACACTCCTCCTTCGCGCCATGTGGGTGTGTTTCTTGGCACGGCAAAGAAAGTCAAGAAAGTTCCGCTTTCCCCTCCTCCATTTCCCGCAGCTTTCCCCTTCCGACCACTTTCCGCTTCAGGTTTCTTGGCAGCGTTGCCACGGTCGTATTGACTCCGGCGCAGGACCAGCGCCCTTTCCCTCGCCTTTCCCTCCCCCTCCGGCCAGGAATGTCTCTCCCTCCGCGTCGTTACATAATGCGAAGGGGCCTGCTTAGTTCACTCCCAAGGAACTTGGGGGGGGGGGGGGGGGGGGGGAAGGTGATGCCTTTCCCTCTCCTCGGGATCGTCTGCCTTGGCGTGTCGAGACCTGACCTCTGGCCTCGGGAAGGGAGGCGGGAGGAAGGAGGAGCTTGGCCAACTTTCTCAGGAGGGACTTCTTCTTGGAGGCGGAGTGGCACAGGCAAGGAGCGCAGGCAGGGCTCTGGCAAAGGCTCCTGGCCAAGGCAGCCCACTCACTCCAAGACGCCTGAGTTTACCTGTCACTAATTACAGGAGTCTGCAAAGGAATTACCCAGAGGGGGAAACAAAAGGATTTCTTTAATGTGCTTACAAGAAGGCTGAAGGCGCCACTCTCCCTCTCCACCAGGCAGGGGCAGGCTTTGGCCCCCTCCCTCCAGGGGGTTAGGACTTCAACTCCCACCATTCCTGTCCTTTTCCCCTTCAGCTGCTTAATTCTGGCCACTGTCACAGTGTGGGTGAGGGCGAAGAAATTGAAGTTGAATCCAGACAAGACAGAGATCCTTCCTTAAGCAGCTGAGGGGGGGAAGGAAAGGGCCTGAGGCCAGGAATTGTGGGAGTTGAAGTCCAGAACTCTTGGAGGGAGGGCCTAAGTTTGCCCATGCCTGCTCTATTTATTACTAGCTTGGGGACCCGGCGGTGCCCGGGTCATTTGAGAAGTGCAGCAGGTCATGGGGGCTCTGTGTGCCAAGTTTGGTCTTGATCCATCATTATTGGGAGTTGCAGTGGTATCATGAAATTACTGAAGGTAGTGGAAGTCCCATCATCTCTGGTCCACCCTCCCCCAAAGTGTAGTAGGATGTAGATTGGGTCATGGGGGCTCTGTGTGCTAAGTTTGGTCTATTGGTGAATGGATGAAGGTTGCATTGTTTTTAGGAAGTGAGTGAAGGTACTTCAAGTCCCATCATCCATGGTCCGTCTCACACAAATCAACACCAGGCTGTAGAGTGGGTCATGAGGGCTCTGTGTGCCAGGTTTGGTGTTGATCAGTCATTGGATTAGGTTTGTAGCAGGCTTGGAAAGTGAGGGAAGGTACTGCAATTCCCATCATCCATGTTCTGGCCCCCTCCAAGCTTCAGTAGTATGTAGAGTGGGTCACTGGGGCTCTGTGTGCCAAGTGTGGTCTTTATCAGTGTTTGTTGGGGGCCACGGTGGTCTGTGGGAACAGAGGGGTGTGAAAGTACTACAAATCCCATCATCCATTGTCAGGCCTTTCCCAAACCTCACCAGGACGTGAAGGCAGTCATAGGGGTTATGTATCCCAAGTTTGGTCTCGATCAGTGATTAGATGAGGGTTGCAGCGGACTTGGGAAGTGAGTAGAGGTACTTCAAGTCCCATCATCCATGGTCCACCCTCCTCCAAACTGCACCAGGATGTAGAGTGGGTCATGGGGGCTGTGTGTGCTAAGTGTGGTCTGTATTGGTCCTTTTTTGTGGTCTCAGTAGTCTGTGGGAACCAAAGTGTTTTAAAGTACTACAAATCCCATAATCCGTGGGTCATGTCCCCCGAACCGCACCAGGACCTAAAGGGGGTTAGGGGGATTATGTGTACCAAGTTTGGTGCAGGTCCATCACCCACGCTGGTCGCTGTGGCCTGTGAAAGTGGCTGCCACATATCCGCCCTTCCGCCCTCCGCACACATACATACATACAAACATTCCGCTTTATAAAGGTATACAGATTTCTGGTATTTGTACCCCATCACTTCTCTACCCCCGAAGGCAGACTCAGGGCGGCTTACATTCGCAGCACTACAAGGCTGCTACACCAGTGTTTCCCAACCGCTGTGACACGGCGCAGTAGTGTGCCATGAAGGACCTCCTGCTGTGCTGCGAGAAAAGCTCTCTGCCCCCCTTCCTTCCCCCCTCCTCCTGCCGAACTCCTGCTGCTTGGGGGAGGAGGAGGAAGGCCCAGGCGGCCGCGAAGAAAAAGAAGGGGCCGGGGCGCCACCTCCTTCGGCTGTTTCCCCAGCCAGCCTCCAATCCGCCATGACTCTCGCCCCTCGCTCGCTGAAGCTGTGCGGAGGAGCCCCACCCACTGAAGCACATCCACCGCTCATGCTCCTCCTCCTCTACGCGGCTTCAGGGAGTGAGGGGCAGGAGTCATGGCGGAGAGCAGCGCCAGGAACGGGGGCCCTAACTTCCGCCCCTCGCTCACACTACCCCCTCAAGGCTGGAGAAGCTGTGGGAGAGCTGAAGCCGGGGGAGGGGGCGAGGCATGGCGCGGCCTGGCTCCTCCCCCGGCTTTGGCACTCCCAGCAGCTGTTCCCAGCAGGCCACCATCGCCCAGCTGTTCTTTACTGTGTTAGCGTGTCATTTTGTGTCATTTTGGTTGGTGGTGTGCCCCTGGATTTTTTTAAATGTTAAAAGTGTGCCACGGCTCAAAAAGGGTTGGGAAACACTGCACCACAATAAAAAATATAGTCAAATACCACAATATAATCATAATCTCATATAAAAACATTAAACACCACCACATAGTAATTAAAACCAATATATAATCATTAATTAAAACCATGAGACAAATCACAGTGTCATCTGCCAGCTACACAAAGGGCGACTAAAATGATCAAAGGTCTGGAGAACAAGCCCTATGAGGAGCAGCTTAAAGAGCTGGGCATGTTTAGCCTGAAAAAGAGAAGGCTGAGAGGAGACATGATAGCCATGTATAAATATGTGAGGGGAAGTCATAGGGAGGCGGGAGCAAGCTTGTTTTCTGCAGCCCTGGAGACTAGGACTCAGAGCAATGGCTTCAAACTACAAGAAATGAGATTCCATCTGTACATTAGGAAGAACTTCCTGACTGTGAGAGCTGTTCAGCAGTGGAACTCTCTGCCCTAGAGTGTGGTGGAGGCTCCCTCTTTGGAGGTTTTTAAGCAGAGGCTAGATGGGCAGATGTCAGGGGTACTTTGAATGCAATTTTCCTGCTTCTTGGCAGGGGGTTGGACTGGATGGCCCATGAGGTCTCTTCCAATTCTATGATTCACAGCACTCTTGGACTGTAGACTGGAGAATTAATGCAGTATGACACCACTTGAACTGCCATGGTTCAATGGTACGGAATCCTGTGAGTTGTAGTTTTGCAAGGTCTTTAGCTTTTAAGGTTCTCTGTTAAAGAGTGATGGTTCCCCATCAAGATGCAGCTCCCAGGATTCCACAGCACTGAGCCATGGCAATTCAAGTGATGTCAAACTGCATTCACTGCATTTAAATTGGAGATGCCATTATATCTTTATGGGGGCTAAAATGCTATAGACCCTCTTCCAATACTTTACTTGGCAGTAGGTGTTGTAAATTGCAACCTTCTCAAGCCTCCACTAGTTGTTTGTTATGTATATAATTGTTTAAAGGTAAAGGTTTCCCCTGACATTATGTCTAGTCATGTCCCACTCTGGGGGGTTGGTGCTCATCTCCATTTCGCAACTGAAGAGCCGACATTGTCCATAGACGTCTCCAAGGTCATGTGGCCAGCATGACTGAATGAAGCGCAGTTACCTTCCTGCCGGCATGGTACCTATTGATCTACTCATTTTTGCATGTTTTCAAACTGCTAGGTTGGCAGGAGCTGGGATTAACAACAGATTTGAACCATCCTTTCAGCCAGCAAGTTCTGCAGCTTAACCCGCTGTGCCACCAGGGGCTCCATACAATGGTTTATTGTATATGTGTGTATTGTGTTATTGTGCTCTGCAGCTCCTCTCACACCAAAGAGGTTAAAGAAAGCTGCAAACCAATACACACATAGGGTTGCTGAGAGTTGTCCGGGCCGTATGGCCATGTTCCAGAAGCATTCTGTTGAAGGCTTTCATGACCAGAATCACTGGGTTGCTGTGAGTTTTCCAGACTGTATGGCCATGTTCCAGAAGCATTCTCTCCTGACGTTTCACCCACATCTATGGAACGCATCCTCAGAGGTTGCGAGGCAGTTTCCATCAAACCCCATAACCTCTGAGGATGCCTGCCGTAGATGTGGGCGAAACATCAGGAGAGAATACTTTAGGATCATGGCCATCCAGCCCAGAAAACTCACAGCAGCCTAGTGATTCCGGTCATGAAAGCCTTCAACTGAATGCTTCTGGAATATGGCCATACAGCCCAAAAAACTCACAGCAACCCTATGTGTGTATTATTTTGCATTTTTCTTTAACCTCTTTGTTGTGGGAGGGGCTGCAGACTATGTGATCAGAACTGGGCTTGTTCAGGACTCAGACTCCATTTTCGATCGGATTCATATTTAAGACTTCAGGAATAGTATATTTAGAGACTAGACAGAAACTCTAATAGATTCTCAGAATAGAGAGGTGCTTTGGACTATGAAATACTGATTCTAAGGAAGGTGCCCTATGTTACTTACACGAACTATTTCAAATCCTATGTGTAACTAGATCAATAAACAAAGTGCCTATATGCTGTATACATGAAGTTTGTGAGTAAACCAACTCGGTTACTTTTGAAGAAGACTTATTGTTTTCTCTTGAGAGCATGATTCAAAGGCAAATATATTTTAAGTGAGAGTATATGTTTTGGGGCAACTAAAAGGAACACTTCTGAAACTCTGCTGCATATATTTCCAAACGGTCATTTGGACCAGTGGCTTTCTAAAAGTTTATGAATCCCATTTCCCAAATGGTTATAGAGATTCATATTTTCCAAAAGGAGGCCCCACTGTAGACGTGCACGGTCAGGACACATACCATTAACCTGCAGGAAAGGTAGGACAGGATAAGTCCCGAGGGACATACCGGTAGTAGGACTTAGGTCTGAGTCAACCTGGACAGGTTACACTGCTCAACCAAGTTGACTTAAGCATAAACTTTGTGGAATTCAGGAAGGCTGCGTTAAGTGTAGGCACCTGCCACAGGGGCATAAGACAACTCCCTTACATACCAAGTCAACCCATCAGTCCAGTTCTGGGCACCACTATTCGAGAAGGATATTGACAAGCTGGAACCTGTCCAGAGAAGGGCAACCAAAGCCGAGTGCTATGAGGAAGTGGCTCAGGAAGCCAGATATGTTTAACCTGGAGAGGAGAAGGTTAAGGCAGGCCATGTCTAAGTATTTGAAAGGAGTGGGGGGGCAAGCTAAATGAGAAATCTGCACTGGTTTTTAGTAGGAGCTACTCAAGATCCTGGCCTCATCCCCAAACATAGGTTAGCTCAGGGCCAGATTAACACCTTTTGGCGCCCTAGGCCACACTTTGGAATTACGCCCCCAAACCAACCTCTACCGCACCCCCACACACACACACATGCGCAGCACCCCTAGTCAAGGAAGGAGGACGTGAGCGCCTCTGCCTCCTACCCCATGTTCCTGGGTGCCGCGCATGCCTGGCAGCAGCCCCGGAGGTGGGTCTTCCCTCCGCCGCCTCCTCCTCCGCCCCCCCACCCTCCCCCGAGAGAGAGAGAGAGAGAGAGAGAGAGAGAGAGAGTAGGAGGAGTCATCTCCATGCCGCATGTTGCGGTTTTGTTTCAACATATTTTTTTGGTCCATGTGAACTGCGCCCCCCTCAGCTTGCGCCCCTAGGCCATGGCCTAGGGTGGTCTTATGGGTAATCCAGGCCTGGGTTAGCTCAGGCATGGGGAAACTTGGGCCCTCCCTCCGGGTGATTTAGACTTAAACTTCCACAATTCCTATCAGCCTCAGGCCCTTTCCTTTTCCCCTTCAGCTGCTTAAGCCTGGCCACTGTGACAGTCTGGGTGGGGGCAAACAAGCTGAAGTTGAATCCAGACAAGACAGAGGTCCTTCTGGTTACACTCCCCTTGAAGGTGCAGGTTCGCAGCACGGGAGTCCTTCTGAACTCATCGCTGAGCCTGGAACCTCAGGTTGTGGCAATGGCTAGGGGGGCTTTCACACAATTAAAACTTGTGTGCCACTTGCGCTCATACCTTGGGAAGTCAGACTTGGCCACTGTAGTCCACGCTCTCATTACATCCAGGATAGTTTACTGCAAGGCGCTCTACATGGAGTTGCCTTTGAAGACTGTTTGGAAGCTTCAAATAGTCCAACGAGAGGCAGCCAAGTTGATAACTAGGGTGGCATACAGGAAACACACAACTCCCATGTTACGTCAGCTCCACTGGCTGCCTGTTTGCTACTGGGCACAATTAAAAGTGTTGGCTTTGGGCTATAAAGCCCTAAATGGCTCTGTCCCAGTTTACCTGTCGGAACGCTTCTCCCTTTACGAACCACTGCAAAGACTAAGATCTTCCGGGAAGGCCCTGCTCTCAATCCCACCATCCTCACAGATGTGTTTGGTGGGGATGAGAGACAGGGCCTTCTCAGTTGCCTCCCCCAGCTATGGAACTCCGTTCCTAGTGAGATCAGTCCCCTCCCTCTTGTCCTTCATAAAGATGGTAAAAACCTGCCTGTGGCACCAAGCCTTTGGGACAGTTCAGTAAGGCAATAATAGGAAACCTACTGCGTATAGTGTTTTGAAATGGTTTTTAACAACTGATTTTAAAGTAGATATATGAAAAGTAATTCCTCCATCTTCGTTACTTGGGTTTGGATGGGAATATTTCAATGAATCAAATACAAAAATAATCCTTAGAATGTGTTCTTTAACTACCACTATTCACTTTTCCACAACTACAACATAATCACTAGACAATTGGATACATTTCTGCCAACTATAAACAAGTTTTCTGAAGCCATCACAGAAGAAGTCGACACTGTTTTTGCAACCAGCGTCTCACAGTTCTCTCGACGTCCTCATGAGAAGCATAATGATGTCCCCGCAGATCTTCTTTCATTATCGGGAACAGATGGAAATCAAATGGTGCTAAATCTGGACTGTATGGAGGATGCCTTTTGCTTGTGAAACTTGGTGGTTGCTGTCACAGGACATGCAACTTTTTGTTTGTCATGCAAGTCAGATGTTCCCACCTCAACATCTTTAAACTTACTTGCCCAACAATGCACAGTACTCATATCAACACAATCACCATAAACAGCTTGCATTCTCTGATGAATCTCCTTTGGGGTGACATCTTCTGCTGTCAAGAATTCAATGACTGCACGTTGCTTAAGTCGCATTGACCGACCGTCTACGCAGGGTTCCATACTTCACACTTTAACAACACAACCTTTCAATGCTAAAGCTTCCCGCCAAAATGGAACTGTAGGGGAGAGTCTACTGAACAAGCCAGTATCTACCGCATACCAGTACTGCCATCTGTTGAGGAGTTACAAAGGTGGAGGCATTACTTTTCATTCAACCCTCATAACTGATTTTAGTTTTTGTGTATATTTATAGTTATTTTATGTCTCGACATGGAATGCTTGCCGTATATATGTTGTGCTCTGCCCTGAGTCCCCTTCAGGGTGAGAAGGCGGAATATAAATGTCTCAAATAAATAATAATAAATTAAGTGGCTGAGGGGGAAATGAAGAGGCCTGAGGCTGTTAGGAATTGTGGGAGTTGAAGTCCAGAACACCTAGAGGCACGGATCAAGTTTCCCCATGCCTGGGTTAGCACCATCAAAGTTCAAGCTAAAACCCAGGTGTGAATTCACAGGCCCACTCATGTGGAAGCTGCAACTGAAGGCTCTTTCCCAGTCCTTGGTGGAAAATGAACTCGGGACTTTCTGCAGGCCTCTATCTGCTGAAACATCTACCACACAACTGCAGCACTGAAAGATTTAAATACTACCTCTGACACAGGATGTAATTTATAGCCATCCTGACTATTAATAGTAGCCACTTATAGCATTGTCTTCCGTGAAAAGGGATGGGAGTCTATGAGTAGGCGTCTGTTGGGGAAGTCTGTTGGGGCTCAGCTTCTATTGAAACAAGTCGCTTGTTCTCAGTGACTTGCTTATGGCAGTTTCCTGTTCATGGCCTTTCTCAGAATCTCACTTGCATTCCTCTCCCACTGATTTCAAGCTAAGAGGCATTTTCCACCCTCTCCATATAGAAAGATGTGTGCATGTTGGTACATACACATACATTTATATGTATATTCACCCCACGAAGTAAAACACTTGTGCCTCTTTTTCAATACATGGACTTTTTAGTCATAGATTTCTCAAACTATACACATGGTTTTGTGCACATTCCCCTCCTCTGAAATGTACTGCAAGCCTTAGAAGTGTACAGAATTCCAATACAAGCAGGGTCGTAGCCAGGATTTTGATTCGGGGGGGGGGGGCGGGCTGAGTCTGGGTGAGAGAGGATCTACCATAGCAAACCTTTTGTATTGTTATCCAAATACCCCCTTGCATATGGGATATATTGAGCATGGTTATATGAATACACATAACAGTTTAAATAATGTACCAGTAAGGCCTTCCAGCGGACCACCCTGAGAATTTCCGGGGGAGGGGTCAGCCCCCAAGCCCCTGCCCCCCTGGGTACATGCCTGAATACAAGGTATATTCTATCCAGGTTGCTGTGAGTTTTCTGGGCTGTATGGCCATGTTACAGAAGCATTCTCTCCTGACATTTCACCCACATCTATGGCAGGCATCCTCAGAGGTTGTGAGGTCTGTTGGAAACTAGGCAAGTGGGGTTTATATATCTTTGAAATGTCCAGGGTGGGAGAAAGAACTCTTGTCTGCTTGAGGCAGGTGTGAATGTTGCAATTGGATGGCTTCATTAGCATTGAATAGCTTTGCAGCTTCAAAACCTGGCTGCTTCCTGCCCAGAGGAAATCCAATTGCCAGTTTTGGGGAGGTGTTATTGTTTTGTGTGTGTGTTTCAGGAGTGACTTGAGAAACTGCAAGTCACTTCTGGTGTGAGAGAATTGGCCGTCTGCAAGGATGTTGCCCAGGGGACGTTTTGTCATCCTGTGGGAGGCTTCTCTCATGTCCCCACATAAGAAGCTGGAGCTGACAGACGGGAGTTCACCTCACTCCCCTGATTCGAACTGTCAACATTTCAGTCAGCAGTCCTGCCAGCACAAGGGTTTAACCCACTGCACCACCCGGGGCTCTTTTTGGGAGGTGTAAAATTGGCATTTTAATAAGGAAAATCAAACCAAACAAATTTATTTCCTTCCCCACTTGTCGCTGAGCAATAAATTGTATGGGATTGGGGAAGATGGCAAAATGAAGGCATTACCCTCACATAAGAATTCGGCCTCCCAGTGAAATGACCCTTGTCTCCAAATGTCTAGCACTGCAGAAAGCGAAAATCAGTTACACCTACAACACTTATATTTGCTATGCTCACATTCCCTTGATAAGCCTGCCAACCTCTTTTTTTGTTTACCCAAGCCATATTTCTAGTTAACCAAAGTTGATAGTTAACTCTAATGCTGGAAATTTGAAGGATTTAAGAAAAAAATTAATTGGGTTGGGGGTGTGTGTGGTTGAATCTTTATTTGACAGCACAATGCTCTCATTTCCCACTCCCTCCTAAATTCTTGGCGGTATTCTTGTCATTCAATGGATGTAGAGCGGCCATGGACAAACTTGGTCCCTCCAGGTGTTTTGGACTTCAACTCCCACAATTCCCAACAGCCTCTGGCCCTTCCCTTTCCCCCCTCAGCCGCTTAAACATCCAACACTGAAAAGGAAAGGGCCTGAGGCTGTTGGGAATTGTGGGAGTTGAAGTCCAAAACACCTGGAGGGTCCAAGTTTGCCCATGCCTGATATAGAGGCATTATATCTTAATGAGGAATGACTAACAGTCCAACTAGGCTAGGGCAGTGCCCCTTATGACCTTAGTATTAGTGACAGACCATGAACCAGTTTCTGCAAATGAGGCCCTGTCAATTAGGGAGCCAACTTCCCAGTTGTCCAGAAGTCTTCATCAAGGCCAGGCTGTAAGAAGAATTAAGAGACGTGGAAGAAAATGAAAGGTATTTTGTTTTGTTTTTTTTTACAAAAAGAGGCCAGATGTAGTTGAACTCACAAGGCTTGTAGCATTATAGGCTCACTGCTGAACTGTGAGTGCTATTTTTATACACAGACCTGAAAACCTTCCGGTTTTGTTTTTGCCTGTCCTTGAGGTTCCTAATAGATTGGGGGTTTGTTGTTGTTGTTGCTACTGCTGCTTGCATCATCTGCTTTCCTCCCAATGCAGGACTCAATGCCGCTCACAACAGTTAAACCAGTCAACCCCATCCCTCCTGGCATTCAGGAAAAAAGTGAAATCCTGGTTATGGGACCAGGCTTTTTAGGGTTCCCATATGTCCCTTATTCTAAGGGACGTCCCTTATTTTGTCCCTAAAATTTGTGTCCCTTATTTTCAGGCTCTGTCCCTTATTTTTGACTAGCAGGACAGGACTGGGTGGGGTTGACCAGAGGAAGCTGCGCGCTGTGGTTTCCACGGCAATGCCTGCCCGGGGATTCCAACTCGCAGGGCAGCCTGCATCCCCGTTGGAAGGAAGAGGCGATACAGGACTTTTTCAAAGTACAGTAGACTAATTAACCGTTACCCAAGGGGAATGTTGGATCATGTTGGATAAAGATAGTTTGTGGTTGCTTGAGAGTTACTCTTAAAATAGGCCTAGCTGTGCATCCCAATACTATACAATGCTGTGTATCCCATACTATACCATTAACTATTGACATAATAGTCATGAAGATGTACTGTCTTATAAAATTTATTTTATTTTAATGTTTAGACAGTGCACTTTTAAAGTCAGCAAAGTCAAGTACTAAATACAGATGGAGAAAATTAGGTAGTTCTAATAATGTTTTTTCTGCATGACAAAGCATGCAGAAACATACCATGTACTGTTAAGAGGGTATAAGTCAGTTTCTTTTGTGAGTTTCAATCATTGTCTTATTCTGTTAATAAAACTATTTCTACCTAATGTTTGAGTTTCAAGTTTTTAATGAAGTGTCCCTTATTTTTGTGAAAAATCCCGTAAATGTCCCTTATTTCTTATATCAAAAAGTGGCAACCCTAAGGCTTTTGCACATTAGCACGATACAGCACTTTAGATTGGATTGAAATGGGAAACTGGTGGACATGACCCAATGCTTCTATTATGGATGCAATACTGTTTTTAACTTATGTGAATGTATATGATGTATTTTAATGCTAATTGTATTTTAATGCATTTTAATGCTAACTGTATTTTAATGTTTTTGGTTTTCTATTATATGTATACTGTGTTTTTGGCATCGAATTGTGGCCGTTGTTAGGCCGCTCTGAGTCCCCCCTCGGGGGTTGAGAAGAAGCGGGGTAGAAATGGTGGAAATAAATAATAAATAAATAGTAAACAGTCCGCAGCATACTAGGATTGAATGAAAGGTAATGCCTCCACCTTCGTAACTCCTCAACAGATGGCAGTACTGGTATGTGGCAGGTACTGGCTTGTTCAGTAGACTCTCCCCTACAGTTCCATTTTGGCGGGAAGCCTTAGCATTGAATGGTTATGTTGTTAAAGTGCAAAGTATGGAACCCTGCACAGACAGTTGGTCAATGTGACTTAAGCAACATGCAGTCATTGAATTCTTGATAGCAGAAGGTGTCACCCCAAAGAAGATGCACCAGAGAATCCAAGCTGTTTATGGTGATTATGTTGATGTGAGTACTGTGCGTCGTTGGGCGAGGAAGTTTAGAGATGTTGAGGTGGGAACATCTGACTTGGTGACAAACAAAGAGTTGGACATCCTGTGACAGCCACTACTGAGTTTCACAAGCAAAAGGTTGACAGATTGATTCAGGACGATCGTCGTATCACTCAGAAAAATTTCAAGCAAGTAAAAGAGCACATTTTAAGGATTATTTCTGCGTTTGATTTGTTAAAATATTCCTATCCAAACCCAAGTAACGAAGGTGGAGGCATTACTTTTCATTCAAATCTCGTACTAACGTTAACAATGTAATTAAATGGTTAAATACAGATCCTTCAGGAGAGAGGCTTCTGTTCTGCCGTAGTGTCTATTCTTTGTGAAGTGTTACGAAGTTGGCCTTCCTCTGTGATAAGAGGCAGCCACTACGGCCATGACCTCAATGCAAAGTGCAAGGTAATGTTGATACAAGGCATCTGCAAAGCCCAGCTTACCTACCACACACACCACGCTGTGCACATCTACTCTGCATTGCCACCCTATGCAGGCTTGTTTTGTAGATATGGTGTGGCCTGTTGTTCCTGCACTGAGCATGTTATTGTCTGAAGAAGGCCAACTTCCCCTTCCTCCTCCAAACACTCCATGCAAATATGGGCATGCGATGAATCCCACAATCCTGGCATTCCCAACTTGCATCTTTATCAAAAGGCAAACTGGGTCCATTTGGTTCTGTTGTACTTTGCACCTTTGTGTAAATACACCCACGACAGTGTTTAGCTGAGGATTAAATGGGAAACTGAAAACAATATAGGCAATTGTGCAATTTGCTTGCATAGAAGGGTGGGAGTCCTAAAAGTAAGTTTAGGAGATCAAGGTCCCAGTCTTAAACCCAGCTGGATCCCAGTATATTCCGGATTAATTCAGGTAAACCCTGAGGAAAAATTTGGATGTCCCAGATAGACCCATGACAGGTCCCATGTTTTGGGCCTGTCTGGAAGAGCCCTTAAAAGTAAGTTCTGCTGGCCACTGGGAGTCCCATGTTGGGGGTTTGTTGTTTTGTCTTGTTTTGCCACTGAACTGGTTCCAGGATGCCCTGTGGATGCCAAAATCTGTGGATGCTCAAGTTTAATTATATACAGTGGCATAGTGATGGTGTTCCTTATATTAAATGGCAAAATAAAGGGAGGGAGGGTTGGATGATGCTGATGGATGCTGAACTAAACAAGCCATGTTGGTGGGGGTATGTGTTGTGCAAAAAAGCAATTTTTTCCAAGCTCTTGTTTTGTCACTGGAAACATTTAGGATTTCAGACCATCAAATGTCCTGGACCTTTTCTTTAGGGAATCAAGAAATGCATATATTTACAGTGGGCCATTGATATCTGCAGGGGCTTGGTTCCAGGATGCCCTGTGGATGCCAAAATCTGTGGATGCTCAAGTTTAATTATATACAGTGGCATAGTGATGGTGTTCCTTATATTAAATGGCAAAATAAAGGGAGGGGAGGGTTGGATGATGCTGATGCTTGAATATATTCAAGCTTTGTATGGCTGAATTGGTGAATGAAGAATCCATGGATATGGAATGTTAACTATTGTATTTTGTTTTATTGTATGTTTTATGTTGCATTTTATTTATTTAGTTTGGGGAGGGGCCAAGATGGGCCCTGCCCTAGTTTGGGGACCCGGTTATTTGAGAAAGGCATTGTGTGCCAAGGGTGGTCCTTATGAGATGTTTACATGGCTTGCAGTGGTCTCAGGAAGTTAGTGAAGGTACTTCAAGTCTCATCATCCATGGTCCATCCTCCTTCAAACGGCAACAGAATGTAGAGTGGGTCATGAGGGCTCTGTGTGTCAGGTTTGGTCTTGATCAGTCATTGGATTAGGTTTGCAGCAGTTTTGGGAAGTGAGTGAAGGTACTTCAAGTCCCATCATGCATGGTCTGACCTCCTCCAAGCTGCACCAGGATGTAAAGTGGGTCATGGAGGCTCTGTGTGTCTAGTTTGTTCTTTTTTGGTAATTGGATGAGGGTCGCAGTGGTCTCAGTGAGTGAAGGTACTTCAAATCCTATCATCCATGGTCCATCCCACTCAAAACTGCAGCAGGATGTAGAGTGGGTCATGGGTACTCTGTGTGCCAAGTTTGGGCCTGGTCTGTGATTTGTAGGGGCTTCAATGTTCTGTGGGAAATGAATCGGGTGAAGGTACTGCAAATCCCATCATTTGTGGCCCATCCTGCCCTACACTGCACCAGGTTGTAAAGTGGGCCAGTGGGCATCTGTGTGCCAAGTGTGGTCCTGATCCTTCTATGGTGTGGGCCACAGTGCTCTAAGCAAATGAGTTAAAGTACTGCAAGTCCCGTCATCCATGGTCCATCCTCCCTCAAACTGCACCAGGATGTAGAGTGGGTCTTGAGGGTTCTGTGTGCCAAGTTTGGTCTTGCTCTCTCATTGTTTGGGGTCGCAAAGTGTTTTGGTCTGAAACTCCCACCATGCCTGACTGCCTCAGGCCTTTTCCTTACCCCCTCTGCCACTTTAGAGCATCGGAATGTTCGTGTTGGGCGACTGCCTCAGGCCTTTGCCTTATCCTCCTCTGCCTGTTTAGAGGATCGGAATGTTCGTGTTGGCTGGCCATTAGAGGCGTTATGCAAATACTCCCTCACTGGCAACCAATCATGTTGTCAGAATGTAGAGACCGGGAGCCAATCAGAACGCTGCCACATACATACAAAACACACACACACACACACACACATACAAACAAACATTCCGCTTTATTATATATGGAGATTTATTTATTATATACTAGCCGTCCCCTGCCATACATTGCTGTGGCCCATTCTGTGTATATCTACCGTATTTTGTGTGTATATATGTGTGTGTGTGTGTGTATTTGTGTATATGTGTATATATGTGTATTTGCGTATATATGTGGTTCTGCATATGCGTTGTAATGTTTTTATTATTATTTGGCTTTTTAAGTCTTTTCCACTGTGTTTTTCAGTATTTATACATGAGTGATGGTCACTCATTGGTCTGATAGGTATATTGTGTCCAAATTTGGTGTCAATTCATCCAGTGGTTTTTGAGTTATGTTAATCCCACAAACAAACATTACTTTTTTATTTATATAGATGTATTCTATTTATACCCTGCTTTTCTCAATCTTGACGGGAACTCAAGGCGGTTTTACAAATAGGCAACTATTCAGTGCCTTAAGACAACATACAATTAAAATAAATATTTAAATTAAAATTAAAATTAATGCACATTAAAACATTTTTAAAACATTACATTCACTGTTAAAAGCCACGCCATCCACAAACTGTATGAAAGGATTAATTTTAATGGCATGACTCCATCATATAAGAAGCCCATGACAGGCCATCTTGTGTGTCTTGTGCTTTTCCAGGTGGCTGACATGACAATAGCTCTGTTTTTCTACCTCCAGGAAGAAAGGAAAGCAGGAAGCTTATCAAGAGCTCAGCAGGCCATAATGCACAGCTAGTGGGTGGTGTTCAATTGGGTAGCTCTCAAGTTGTTTAGGATTGATACAGAGTTATCAAGATTTTATGCTTCCATCTTCCTGCTGTTCTACAAGATATTGGCCTTAAACTAAATGGGGGGGGGGGGCTTCTTTTTAAAAAAATATGCATGAGCTGGAGTGGAATTAGATTTTTTTTCCTATGATTTTTATTACTGGTATATTTCTGTAATGATTTGTTGCAGTATACGTGACTTATATGCTCATCCCACCAGAGAAGAAATCCACTTTAAATCTGGTTGCTGCCTCCTGCAGAATTCTGGGGTTTGTAGTTTAGGGAGCTTTTAACAGCCTCACTAAACTACAAACCCCAGAATTCTGCAGGAAGCAGAAACTGGATTTTATGTGGATTTTTGCCCTCTAATGTGATGAAGTGGCAGTCTGCCCAATGAACCCATGCAGCAAACTGGATCCCAGCTCCGATGGCAGAGTTTACTTGCTCCATGGATAAAAGATGTGCCGAGATGGGCTCACTGAACCGTAGATCAAGGACCAAATGTCTTTGCCTGCAAACCACAGGAGAAAAGTGTACACCCTAATGTTGCACCTTGTAATTAAAGCATGTGTGTTTGGCTGCTGTAAGAGATTTTGCCTGGGGGTGGGGACTGTTTGTCAGCTAGTATAAAAGAAAGACTGGAACTGACCCAGCCCTTTGAGCAGACTAAGAATCAAAGGGGTACCAGATAAGAATTTCAAAAATAAGGCATGCTATAAAGTCCAGGAATGCTCTTCAGAGATAAGCGGCTCTGACTTATCTTCCGTGAAGCTCTGGCATATGAGGGTCTTTCCTTGAAATAAAAGTGAAACCTGTCAACATTGCTTGCACAATCCCCATCTTTTCATCAGATTCACAAGCGGATCTTTGGCTGCTCTTCCAGAAGGAAGCTGTCCTTGCAAGTGCAAGAGCTCGCTGATCTTTAAAAAGAAGGATAAAGCATATGGCATTGTTTTAAAGCACGATATCTCGGCATAGCCACAAAGAACACCCTTTAGCCTCTGAAGGTTGCTCATATGTTTTGTTTCTTTTCCATTTGTAAAAACAGTAACTTGTAGATGAATGTGGCTTAGGCTGTATGTTATGTAGCAAATAGAATCAGATTTGGAAGAGACCAAAAGAGCCATCCAGTCCAACCCTCTGCCCTGCAAGAAAAACACAACAAAACACTCCCAACAGATGGTCATCCAGCCTCTGCCTAAAAACCTCCAGAGACAGCAACTTCACCATGCTCTAGGGCAGTGTTTCCCATCCTTTTTTGAGCCGCGGCACACTTTGTACATTTACAAAATCCTGGGGCACACCACCAATCAAAATGACACTCTAACACAGTAATACATATAGTTAATATGTTTTAAATGTATTTATACACTCAGTGTGAACTCTGGGCCTGTTTCGATGAACACAACATAGATATCATGGCAGGAATGGCAGAAAGACACACACAAAGGTCTTGCTCAACAGCTGTCAGTCTCTCTCTGTGTGTTTAGAAAAAATGTGTCCATATAGCTTCAAAGCAGTCCACTAGTACTGTTCTTATGCATCAATACACCTCATGGAACAATAATGAGGCTTCCACCTTCAATATATATGCTCCTGTATCATTCCAGGTGGGCATTAGACGAGTCCCTCATGTATAACTGGTGAACAGGAGAGTTGTTACACAGTCACTAGAAAGGCTATCACGTCCAGCCAATGCCAAATGTACTAATAGTTAGTACACATAAACACGAAGATGGCTGAAGGAGGCGGCGCCCCAGCCCCTTCTTCTTCTTAGCTGCCTGGCCCTTCCTCCCCCCGCCCCACAAGCAGCAGCAGCAGGAGTTCAGCAGGAGGGGGAAGAAAGGGGGGAAGAGAGGTTTTCCCACGGCACACCAGGTGATCGCTCACAGCACACTAGTGTGCCGCGGCACAGTGGTTGGGAAACACTGCTCTAGGGCACCATACTTACTTACTTACTTACTTACTTACTTACTTAGGCAATCCCTCGGAGATTGAGGATGGTGGTCTTCCAGATGTAGTGTCTTGGCGGTGGGTCCGTAGGTGGCTGTGGAACCCTATTCTTGATCCACATGTTCTCCCGCAGTGAGGACATCGGTTTCCAGATGGAAGGCAGTCCCGGTCAAGGTTGGCTTGACGTGCCTTTCTCTTGGCATGTTTCTCCCTTTCGCCCTCTATTTGTGCCTCTTCAAATTCTGCAGCACTGCTGGTCACAGCTGATCTCCAGTTAGAGCATTCAAGGGCCCGGGCTTTCCAGTTCTCGGTGTCTATGCCACAGTTTTTGAGGTTAGCTTTAAGGTCATCTTTAAATCTCTTTTCCTGTCCACCAACATTCCATTTCCCATTTTTGAGTTCAGAGTACAGTAACTGCTTTGGGAGGTGGTGATCGGGCATTCGGACAACATGGCCAGTCCAGTGGAGTTGATGGCAGAGGAGCATCGATGCAATCTAGGACAGCATAATGCACTGCTGAACAGCTCTTTCTTTTTCTTAATATTCAGATGCAATCTTTTTTTATGCAGTTTTGACATGTTGCTTCATGTCCTAGGACTTCATCAGATGGGGGAAAGTGGGGGACAGCATGGGACAGCGGAGGTAATCGTCTTACTCTGTTCCTTCGAGGTCCATCTTCTGCCATCCCACATCCTTTCCCTCTTAAGTCAATCTTTCTCACATGTTTCTCTCTTTCTGCCATTAGGAATCAAGTAACACCCAACTCCCGCAAAGGTGCTCTGGGCTCTGTTTCTCCAAGGTGCCAAAAATGAGCCCCACAGCATGGAGTCCTGCCAGAAGTTGCCCTGTGATGGGCTCCATAGGACTCAATTTTGGCAGAGTGGAGAAACAGAGAGAAGACTGTATCTGATACGGTCGCTAGTCTCTAGACCAGCAGGGGAGAAAACTTACTCCATTTTCAATAAGGTATCCTTTCAATGGTTCAATTAAAAATGACTATCAGGTCCCCTCTGTTGGAAATAGCAACCTCCCAAGCCTTTCACTATTTATTTGTTAATGTATATATTTGCTAACCTGTATTCTATGGGTATGTTGATTTGCCAGTTTGGTGTGGGAAGGGTTATATTAGATATGTGATCGTACTGAGCATGTTCAAACTCAGGACTCTATTTTGTATTCAGTTTGCATCAGACCTCAATGGAATTAGATGCATGTATGTGTTTGTTCTTCACTGAAAGTAGGTTGCTGTTTGGACTTCACTAGAGAAGTGTGTGATTATGAACTTCAGTGATACAACTATACTTAAAGACTATGGGCTATTGATAAAGAACGATATCCTGTGTTCTCAACAGAGAGAACTATATCCTATCTATAACTACACTTTCATAAGAAATGTGCCTGTATGGTGAATTAATACAAGATGTTTGTGAGTAAACAAGATATGTTATTTTTCAAAGAAGACTTTGGTTTTTTAATTTCTGAGTGCATATTTTTTAACAACTGCACATTCAGCTTCAAAGAAACAACCATTGTCTGCTAATCAAATATATATATATATTTTAATGGCATGTCTTTATCCTTGGTAGTTTAAAGACATGGTTCTTCAGTTTAACAGCCGAGTTACCTGTGTGCCATTACATGAATGCTTATGAATTTCATTGTTCAAAGAGTTGACTTTTAACATGGTCATGCTTTTCTTGACTAGTGGTTTCAAAAGGTGGTCTCTATGTTCTTACACCTGCCTGCCACCTCAGGAGGAGAAGGAGCAAGGCCAGCTAAGAGGAGGAAGGGGACTGAGGTAGAGGCTTTAAAAACTCTTGTCTCCTGGCTGCTGCTTCTTACACCTGCCTGCCACCTCAGGAGGAGAAGGAGGAACACTGCTGCTCCCCCAAGGCCAGCTAAGAGGAGGAAGGGGACTGAGGTAGAGGCTTTAAAAACTCTTGTCTCCTGGCTGCTGCTTCTTACACCTGCCTGCCACCTCAGGAGGAGAAGGAGGAACACTGCTGCTCCCCCCCCCAAGGCCAGCTAAGAGGAGGAAGGGGACTGAGGTAGAGACTTTAAAAACTCTTGTCTCCTGGCTGCTGCTTCTTACACCTGCCTGCCACCTCAGGAGGAGAAGGAGGAACACTGCTGCTCCCCCAAGGCCAGCTAAGAGGAGGAAGGGGACTGAGGTAGAGACTTTAAAAGATGGCGGCGCAGAGCAGCCGAGTGAACGCCGAGCTCCGTTGGGGCCTGTGCAGTTCTCCCCTGGAAACCGCTCCTCCCGCCTCACCAGCCACCCCAGCTGGTGGCCCAGGTTGGTGCGACTACAGGAGCCACCTCTTGGGATCATTCCTGGAACCTCCGAGCCCCGGGAGGCCTCCTCTGCTTTTGGAGGTCCTCCAGTTGGAAGCCGAGGAGGTACTAGAGGCCCGTGAGCCTCCCCACCCGGCCAGGACGCCGGAGGCGCTGAGGCTGAGGGAGACCCTGAGAAGGACCCTGGAGGCCGCAGTACATCGGCGGGACCGGCCTCCCCGGTCCCCGGTGCCCTGGCCGGAGCTGACAGAAGGAGAGGACCGGGAAGGGCCGACAATTACCTTCCCCCCCACTCCCAACCCCGACGACACGCGTGGGGACTCACCAGGCCTCCCTTGCTTGGCAGGGATAGCCGAGCGGCTGGCGGCTTGCTCGGGTGAGATTGGGAGGCTCAGCCGGGAGCTGGCGTCCCTCACCCATAGGAACAGACTCTGCAGCCCGGACCCCCTCCTGTGACGAGGGGAGCCCCTTACCTGACCCCAGGGTCCCCCGCTGCCCAGCTGGTGGCGAGGGATGCGCCTGGCGGTGGAGGAGGTGGGCCTGACGAAGACGACGAGGGTCCCAGGAGGAGGGCGAGCGGAACATCGGTGAGTGATCCTCGGCGCGAGCGGCGCCCAACCTCACTGGCCCCGGGTATCCATGGAGCTGCCGAAGCCGCCGCGCGATCAGCGCCTTGCCCAGAGCCCCCTGCCCCGACCATGGGACGGGACCTCCCCCCGGAGGAGAGGCCTCTGCTTGGTGGCGAAGCCTTGAAGAGTCCCATGCCGGGCCCTTGGTGGAGCCCCTGGAGAGCGCTGGGGCGCTGGACTGGCTTCGGCAGGGACGGGAGAGCGGGGGCCGAGTTCCAAGATGGCGAGTCTACCAAAATGGCGTCGAGCCCGGCCAGCCCGGCCTCTATGGCCCCGCCCACGATGGTGCTCCCGCCCCCGCCCCCCTCCGACTCTGTTCCTGACTTAGACCGATCGCCCCCTGCTGGACCAGAGCGATCCCTACAATTGAGAGTGGAGCCAGCATCTCCAGGGCTTAACATCTCCTCGGTGCTGGCCAGGGCCCCCGGGGCTCAGCCCGACGCCGGCCTGCCGGCTGCTGCGGCCCCCTGGCGCTGCCCCACTACCAAGACCCTGCCCCTTCTCAGTCCGCCCGGGAGAAGAAGGGAAAGAAAAGACCAGGCCTGGACAGATGAGACGCAGGCGCCAGAAGGGAAAAACCTCAAGGAGAGCTCAGAGCTACCAACTGCCATTTCCGTCACCGGCTGGTCAACGTGTGGCGCCGGCTAACACCAGCAGCCAGGCGCTGCAACGTACGCCTAACCCTTCCCCGCCGTTGCCTATCACCACAGCTGCGGTGGGAAGTAGGTCCTTGACCCTGACTTCAGCAGGGGTGGAACCGGTTGGCCCCAAGAACTTCGGCGGGAGACGCGCCACGAGGGCCACGAAGAAATTTGGCACGCGGACTTTCTGGGGGGCGAATTTTGGCCCAAACAGAGGTCCGGCACGCAGAGATCCGGCAAAGCCACCTCCCTCGTGGCCGGTAGGAGTGAAGTGGCCCTTGGTCGACAGACGCCCATAGTTTCCACCTTGGCCTCATGTCCTGTCCTACCCGAGGAAATAGCCACCGTCAATACATCCACCGGCCTGTGTGGGGGTGGCGAGAGCTCCTCAACGTCGTCCCCTTTTCACGGGATTTGCCGGAAACTGAGTCCCCCACTGGCCGCCAACTTGTAAGCTCTCCTACTAGGGGGGCCCCGATTTCAGTGATCTCCGGCATGGGGTATTGTCGCAATAGGCACAGGCCGAGTGCGAGAGGCTCTCTGAGTCGTGTCAAGACCCGGCCTGCCTCTGACCTGCGACCTATCCCGAGGTACACTGATGTCAGGCCTCCAACTTCCTCCCCCTCCTCCCTGGTGTTAGTAAATGCGCGCTCAGTCCGGAATAAAACGGCAACGATCCGGGACTTTATTCAAGACAGTCGGGTCGATATTTGCTGCATTACGGAGACCTGGCTCCAGGACAGTGATATCACCTGCCTCCAGGAATTGACACCTCCCGGCTTCGCGCTTACTCACCAGAATAGGACTGGGAGGCGGGGGGGGGGGGCGTGGCGATTCTCTCCCGTGACCTATTACACCTCAGAGCGGTCCCTGCGTTGGAGGCAGATGGGATTGAAAGTGTCGGCCTGATGTGGGGTGCCCCGGAGAGTACAGCCTTCCTGCTGGTGTACCGTGCACCTAGCGCACCAGCGGGGAGCCTGTCCCTGCTGCTGGAGACTGTGGCGGAGTGGGCGTTGAGGTTCCCTAACCTGGTTGTGCTGGGGGACTTCAACGGCCACGCCGACACAGCCGCCGCACCAGCGGCAGCGGGGACCTTGTGTCGACCATGGCGGCACTCGGCCTCTCCCTCTGCGAGTCAGGCCCCACACATCGGGCCGGTCACACCCTCGATCTGATTTTCCACGCAGGTGTCCAAGTGTCCGTCACCTCTGTCACAGAGGTGCCATGGTCGGACCACTGTGCTCTGGGAGTCCGGGTCGAGCAACCGCGCCCTCCCGGCAAAGGTGCCGAACCAATTTGGGTTCGCCCGAAGGGACCTATGGAACCAACTAGGTTCCTGAATGCCTTGAGGGATTTGGAGCCTGCCAGCGACTCGCTCGGTGAGCTGGTTACCACCTGGAACCACGCGCTGTCCTCCGCTCTCGACGAGATCGCCCTAAACGCCCTCAAACCCCGCGCATCCTGTTCCCCTGGTACACAGATGCACTAAGATCTATGAAGCGGGAGAAGAGACGGCTAGAGCGCAGGTGGAAGAAACTCCGTGACGGGCCATCGACATCAGCTTATAAGCTTTTATGGATGCTTATGAGCATGCTGTCAAGGAGGCGAAAAAGTTTACTATGCCTCCTTGATAGCGTCCTGCGGATTCACGCCCAGCTCAATTGTTCAGGATAATTCGGCAGCTGACGATGGTCCCTACCATCCCAAACAATGACAATTCGACCCTCTCTGCTGAGGCTTTCCAGAATCACTTCGCAGACAAGATTGCGTTGCTCCGCCGGGACCTTCTCTCCACACTTGATACAGTCCAGGAGCTGGAGACCCCGTGGCCCTCCGCCGGGTACACCTTCGACCGGTTTCGACCACTGGACGCAGAGGATGTTGACAAGATTGTCGCAGCCCTTAAGCCGACCACCTGCTCCCTCGACCCGTGCCCCTCCACGCTGATTCGAGCTTGCGTGGGGGGTTACGAGGCCCTCTGTTGAAGATAGTCAACTGCTCCCTTGAGCAAGGGGCTTTTCCAGAGGAGCTAAAAGAGGCGGTGGTCAGTCCATTGCTGAAGAAGCCCGGATTAGACCCCGCGGCTCCCTCCAATTACCGCCCAGTGTCGAATCTTCCGTACCTGGGCAAGGTGATTGAGAGGGCAGCAATGGACCAGCTGCAGACCTTCTTGGATGACGCAACCTGGCTAGACCCCTTCCAGTCCGGCTTCCGTTCAGGCCATGGGACGGAGACTGTCTTGGTCTCCATCACAGATCTACTCCGCTGCCATTTGGACCGAGGTGGATCGGCGCTGCTCGTGTTATTGGATCTCACGGCAGCGTTTGATACCGTCGATTACCAACTGTTGATACACCGCCTGGCGGTGGCGGGGGTGAGGGGGACAGCCCTCAACTGGCTGTCCTCCTTCCTCCAACGCCGCCCACAGCGTGTGAAGTGGGGGGGGGGTGGTCTCCGGGGGCTCCCCGCGGAACTGCGGGGTGCCTCAGGGGGCGATCCTCTCCCGCTATTATTCAACATCTATATGCGACCACTCGCCCAACTGGTGCGGAGTTTTGGGCTGGAGTGTCATCAGTACGCTGATGATACCCAGCTCATTCTGAGGTTGGACCCCGGGCAGTCTCTGTACCCGATAATTTCCATATTTGCCTTGAAGCCGTCACTTGATGGCTGCGAGCAAGTAAGATGAAGGTGAACCCGGCGAAGACGGAGATCGAGTGGCTGGGCCGCCCGGCGGGGGGGGGTAGGGACCCAGTTGCCAACTTTCGATGGTGTGGCCCTCTGCCCTCAGCCATCGGTAAAAAGTCTAGGGTCCGACTGGGACGCCCACCTGTCCATGGAGGAGCAGATCGGCTGCACCTGCAGGACAGCATTCTTCCATCTCCGGTTGGCTAAACGCCTGGCTCCCTACCTCTCCCAACGCGACCTGGCTACGGTGATCCAAGCCACGGTCATCTCGAGGCTTGATTACTGTAATGCGCTCTACATTGGCCTTCCCTTGTCGATGATCCGGAAGCTTAAGCTGGTGCAGCACGCCGCAGCTCGCCTCCTCCTGGGTGCTGCAAGATCTGACCGAGCGACTCCACTCTCTGCGCGAGCTGCACTGGCTTCCGATTGAATTCGGGTCCTCTTCAAGGTGTTAGTCCTCACTTTCAAGGCCATCTATGGTTTGGGGCCAGTGTACTTGAGGGAGCGACTTACCCCCTATATGCCTGCGAGATCACTACGCTCCGAGGAGCTCAACCTCCTTGTGGTGCCTCCCCTCGGAACCTGCCGACTAGCCACTACACGGCGGAGGGCATTCTCTGTAGCCGCCCCAAGTCTCTGGAATGGCCTCCCGGAGGAGATCCGCGCCATCCGCGCTCTCCTGCCCTTTCGCAAGGCCTTGAAGACTTGGCTTTTTAGGAAGGCGTTCGGCTCTTAATTCAACCACATTGCCCGCTTGCCGCCTATGGTTCCCCCAGGTTTTTATCCCGTCCCCCCCCAGCCTTTGCTGAGGGTTGTGCTCTTAATATGTTTTAATCTGTTGTGATGTGTAATATGTTTTTAACTGCTTAATTGTTTTATTTCTCGGTGTTTTTGCTTCTTTGTAAACCGCTCTGAGCTCCGGAGTGAGCGGTATACTAAATCGAAGTTAATAAATAAATAAATAAATAAATATGTTCATGGAGATTCACATTTGCCATATGGACGTGATATCATTTTTACCTTTTCAATAAGGTTATGGTGCAGTTATTTCCAATAGGTTATGGAATTTCTAATACCCTCTCAGCCTTCTTTTCTCCAATCTAAACATACCTAGCTCCCTAAGCCGCTCTTCATAGAACCAGGCTTCTAAACCTTTGATATTTTTTGTTTTCCTTTCCTGGACACCTTCTATTTTGTCAATATCATTTCTTAATTGTGTTGCCCACAAGTGGACACAGTATTCCAGGTTAGGTCTGACCAAAGTAGAATAAAGTAAGACTATTACTTCCTCTGATCTTGACACTATACGATTGATGTAGCCTAGGGCAATGTTTCCCAACCAGTGTGCCATGGGCCATCATCAGGTGTGCCATAGGAAAACCTCCAATATACCCTTTCTTTTCCCTCCTGCCAAACTCCTGCTGCTGCAGGGGGGAAGAGGAGGAGGAAGGGACGGGTGGTGACAAAGAATAAGGGGCCGGGGCGCTGCCTCCTTCGGCCATTATTATATAGCAAGAGAGAAAGAGAGCACAACAGCGCAGGCAGAAAAGCAAACATCACAGGGAAGCATATCTGTGTATGAGGGTGAACATTAGGAAGAACTTCCTGACTGTGAGAGCTGTTCAACAGTGGAACTCTCTGCCTCAGAGTGTGCTTCCGTCTGGCTGCTCTCTTTCCAGCCAGCTTCCCTGAGGACTGGGTACATTTTCCCTGAGGACCAGGTGACTGCAATAAAAACTAAACACAGAGAGAGACTGACAGCTGTTGAGGAAGACCTTCGTGTGTGTCTTTCTGCCATTCCTGACAGGATATCTATGTTGTGTTCATCGAAACAGGCCCAGGTTTCACAGGAAGTGAGTGTATAAATACATTTAAAAACATATTAACTATATGTATTACTGTGTTAAAGTGTCATTTTGTGTCATTTTGGTTGGTGGTGTGCCCCAGGATTTTGTAAATGTAAAAAATGTGCCGCGACTCAAAAAAGGTTGAAAAACACTGGCCTAGGGAACTCTTCACATATCCCTATTGGGTCGTGCTGTTTAGCCAACAATCGCCAGGAAAAGGGAAGACGTGTGGGGCGGCTCATGGAACCCATGTGCCCTCCCTCCTCCCCTCATCACATGGCAGAAAGAGAAGCAACGCATGCTGCCCTGTCACCTTTTCCTCCATCACACATGAAAAAGGGGCAGAAAATGCGGGTAGCTCCATTGGAGCTACCCAAACTACACTTTCCTCCCTGTAGTCATGGAGGAAGCGGCTTTTGGCGTCCCTGTCCCCCCATTTTAGGAGAAAAGTGAGCAGAGCCTGCTATGTGTTGTGTGATAGCACAGGGCAGGCCCCGTCCTTGTTGCAAAACAAAGCGATAAAACAGGGCAAACATGTCTCATGTGAAAAGGTGAAAAAACTGCATTGGCTATTACACTGCCAATCACACTGCTGACTCATGTTCAACTTGTGATCAACTATGACTCCCAGACCATTTTCATACTGAATGCTGTCAAACCAGATTACACCAGATCTGTGCATTTTCTTCCTTCTCGCCATCCTCTGGACATGCACTTTGCATTTTTCCGCTGTTGAAATTTATTTTAAGTTTTGGCCCAGTTCTCTTCCCTTTTAAGACCATTTTGAATTCTGATCCTGTCCTCTGAAATATTGGGAACTTGAAAGTAATTTGAAATAATGTTCCTAGAAGCACAGCTATTGCATTTCCGTAGTTGTGAAGTCATGCATTTGAAGGACATTTTAAAAGCCATTCGCATCAGACCAGAGCTCTGTCCAGCATTCTGTCCACACTACAGTCAGTTACTTGCCTGTGGAAAGAGTACCTGCAAGACACAAGCATTACTGCATCCTCTCTTTCATACTGCTTTGGATACTAGAGGTGATATATAGCTGTCCTCACCAGCGGCTCTAATCTCCACAAATCCATCAAACCCATTTACAGCCATCCAAGTTGGCAGAGACATCACTGTATCTTGTGGCAATGAATTCCACAGCTTATCTGTTCTGAATGCCTATTGAGCACCAATGCTTTCAACCTTGTAACAAGAGAAGAACAAAAATCTTCAGGTGTACTTTGCCTCCACCGTGCATTTTTCTATCCTGAAAACAAGCTCAGTCATGTTGGAGACAAGTCATGATTACATTTGAGAACATAATGTAATAAATTCTCGACTAAACCAGAGATTCAGAAGGGCTGACCTTAAGATATTGTGATATTGTCAAAGACAGAACGCATGGGACAGCTGAATAATACTCATTTGCTGGAGATAAGGCAAAAGGATTCCCATAAAAGTAAAATAAATAAATAAGAGGAATAAAAATGCAATTTTGAAACCTCTCTAAAATTTTCTAGGGTCTCTAGCATGACTATATGGTCAACTTCTTCTGGAAGTTGACCACTGAACTGTTCCGTAGAACTTGGACTGGGCTTCAGCACAGCAGGTTAACCACCAGCTGCAGTAAATCTTGTCAATCGAAAGGTTGACAGTTTGAAGCTCGGGTTGGGGTGAGCTCCTGGCCTTTAGCCCAGCTTCTGCCTACCTAACAGTTCGAAAGCAAAATGTGAGTAGATAAATAGGTACCATTTTAAACCGGGGAGGTAATTAAGGCATCCATAAGGAAATGCCAGGAAAATGCCAGTAATTTGATCAAGGAGGAAGTTTACAAACAAAGCTCTTCGCCAGGGAGATGGAGTGACAGCAGGATCTTAAACATTATAACACTCTCTTAAAAGCCCTTTCCAAACAAACATTTCATTCTAAAAGACTGCTGTCATAAAATAAAATAAAAATAAAAGTCTTCACCTGCAGATGAAAGAGAGCCAAGAAGAAATTGTTTTAGGGCCCTTCCACACAGCCATATAGCCCACAATATCAAAGATGAATAACCCACAATGTCTGCTTTGAACTGAGTTATCGGAGTCCACACTGCCATATATCCCAGTTCTAAGCAGATAGTGTGGGATTTTATTGTTTTATGGAGGAGGCCCTAGTCTATCTAAGGGAGTCCAGAACCTGGAAAGAGCTACTGAAATAGTCTTCTCATAGCCACATTTATGAAGGTGGTGGAACTGAAAGAATGGTCTCGCTTGAAAACCTCAGGTTAATATCCCACCATGTTGGAATAGGCAACTTCAACTCCCATCAACACCAGCTGATATAGTTCCTGGCTAAGGATGATGGAAAACCATAGTACAGGTGCAGCATCAGGTTTAAATGGGTTGTCCACCCTATAGTGGGAGAATGTGAAGCAAGCTCTCCAGTCAGAAACCGTATGCCCCTTCCACACAGCTGAATAAAATCCCACATTATCTGCAGTCATGCCAGCCACATGACCTTGGAAGTGTCTATGGACAACGCCGGCTCTTCAGTTTAGAAATGGAGATGAGCACCAATCCCCAGAGTCGGACACGACTGGACTTAATGTCAGAGGAAACTTTTACTTTACTTTAATTATAGCACTCCAGGTATATAGCACTCTAGCACTTTAGCTATCCTATTATATCCTGAGGTTTCCAGTCTGGTCAACCACTAGATTTCTGACCGACACTCCCCAAACTAAAAATTTCAGCATTCTGTAGGATGAGACCACAAGAGTTAATACCATACCAAAGTGCTATGAATGCATAAAGTGAAAGAACCCACACATGCATTGGACTAATCAATTAATGCTATCAATGGGCACTCCACCATGCCCATCAAGACCTATATCTCAAGGAATTACAGCCAATGCAGTCCCAGTCAGTGGTCATGGAGTTAGGATAATTTGCCCCAAAGGGCATCATTTTATACTTACCTTAAAAAAACAGGAACTTCGTCTTCCTCATCCTACTCGGTCTACAGAGAACTTTTTGAAGTTGTTTAAGCTTTCATCATCCTGAATAATTTGTTTTCATCCTCCTGTTTGGCTCCGTGCCTATTACTGATTCTAAATAATTCATAAATAAATTAAATAACGCTAGTCCCAATACAGACTTTTGATGATATATATACAGTGTGCCCAAAATGTTGGCCAAGAAGTATACGCTAAAGTTTATTAAAAATGATAAAATTATAGGACCTCAATACCTATTTGCGAAAAATGGGTATTCCTATCCTCAGGTTCCTGTTCTTGAGTAATTACTGTACCAGTTGCTGATTTGTTGTTGTTTGCCTTCAAATCATTTCTGATTTATAGCGACCCTAAGGCAAACCTAGGAGAACCCAATGGCCAGTGAGTAAAAGCGCTAAGTTGCTGAACTTGCTAACCAAAAGGTTGCAGGTTCGAATCCGGGGAGCAGTGTGAGCTCCTGCTATTAGCCCCAGCTTCTGCCAAACTAACAGTTCGAAAACATACAAATGTGAGTAGATCAATAGGTACCGTTCCGGCAAGAAGGTAACGGTGCTCCGTGTAGTCATGCCAGCCACATGACCCAGGAGGTATCTACGGACAATGCCCGCTCTTGGGCTTAGAAATGGAGATGAGCACCACCCCCAGAGTCGGACACGACTGGACTTAATGTCAGGGGGAAACCTTTACCTTTACCTTAAGGCAAACTTATCACAGGTATTGCTTGGCAGCATTTGTTCAGAGACACTCTGTCTTTGGCTTCCTCTGAGTCTTCTACTATGGCCTTCCTTCAGATTGGGATGGGGTGAGAAGAGAAACAAACAAGAACTTTTTATGTGTTGTCGAAAGCTTTTATGCCCAGAATCAATGGGTTGCTGTGAGTTTTTTGGACTGTATGGCCATGTTCCAGAAGCATTCTCTCCTGATGTTTCACCCACATCTATGACAGGCATCCTCCAGAGGTTGTGAGGTCTGTTGGAAACTAGGCAAGTGGGGTTTATATATCTGTGGAATGTCCAGGGTTGGTGAAAGAACTCTTGTCTGTTTGAGGCAAGTGTGAATGTTGCAACTGGCCACCTTGATTAGCATTTAATGGTCTTGCAGCTTCAAAGTCTGGCTTGTTGCTGCCTGGGGGGAATCCTTTGTTGAGAGGTGTTAGATGACCCTGATTGATTCCTGTCTGGAATTCCCCTGTTTTCTAAGTGTTCTTCCTTATTTACTGTCCTGATTTTAAAGCCAGATTTTATTCATTTTCATGGTTTCCTCCTTTCTGTTGCAATTATCCACATGCTTGTGGATTTCAATGGCTTCTCCATATAGTCTGACATGGTAGTTGTTAGAGTGGTCCAGCATTTTTGTGTACTCAAATAATATGCTGTGTCCAGGTTGGTTCATGAAGTGCTCTGCTATGCCTGATTTCTCTGGTTGAAGTCAGCCATAGCAGAGCACTTCATGAACCAACCTGGACAACCCAGAAAACTCATAGCAACCCAGGAACTTTCATTTTTACTTTTTGCAGTTCCAAACTTTAAAAGTTCCAGGGGTGCAATTTGGATTAGGGTTTCCGAAGGAATCAAAGTATTTTTTTTTAAAGAAAAAACCCTTTTGTTCCCCATGCCAGAATCTCAACCAGGATCAGGAAATGAAGGGGGGGGCATTTAATACAATAGAGTTTCACTTATCCAACATAAACTGGCTGGCAGAACATTGGATAAACGAAAACGTTGGATAATAAGGGATTAAGGAAAAGCCTATTAAACGTCAAATTACGTTATGATTTTACAAATTAAGCACCAAAACATAATGTTTTACAACAAATTGGCAGAAAAAGCAGTTCCAATACATGGTATCATTATGTAGTAATTACTTACTTATGAATTTAGCACCAAAACATCATAATGTATTGAAACATCTGTGAATCTGGGCGGGAGGCAGACTGCGTTGGATGATACAGAACGTTGGATGAATGAAGCTTGGATAAGTGAGACTCTACTGTACTATCAATCAGTGAGTGTCAGAGCTGATTTGTGAGACTTGGATTATTTTTATTAAGATTAGAATTTTATTTCAAAAAAAAAACCCACAGAAAAACACTACCTATACCCCCAACATGGAGAAAAATTAAAGCAGTTTTATGCACACCCATCTGTATATGTGTGCATACCTGTATGTTTGAATAAGTATGTAAACATCCAAAATATCCCACATATAAATTTTGTTCTTGTATATATATGTAAATATACACACACACAAATGAACAGAAACGTAATACCCAAGTTTCCCTGCACATCATTTACCCTTGGAAATGGCTGTGAATGCACATTCCTGCATTTTGGAAACCAGTTTTCCCGGTAATGTCCACAGTCATTTTACTAGCAATGCCTTACAGCTCAAGCAAAGAGCTTTGCTTTTGGATTGAGATAGTCTGAATCAGCTAAATCGGAGAAGTGCAAACTTTGCAGCGAATGATAGAAAATTAGAGAACAAAAAGGGGAAAAAACTCTTTGGAAAAAAATCTAATTTACTAATCTGTCAAAACTCTTGCCTAGATTCCACACTTCCCAGCAAACAGCTGATAAGAACATCCAGAATTATTCACAGACCCAATAAGGTTATAATAAAGGGCACAAAAATCATACTATTGAGCATTTTCTTGTATGAAGGACTTGTTAAACCGTGACTTGCCAAACACAAAGGAATAGTAGAAAGAGAATTTTAATTTTTGAAAAATACCTTCATAATTGTTAAAAGCATGATAAATCCACACTCTTCCTATGTTCTCCTGCCAACAATATTAAAGGATTTTATTATTCTCAGTTACAAGACGCCTTCCTTTCCATGTCTGAGTGCACATGATTTCTTCTATTGAGCAGTGGGATTTATGCCAACCTTACTGCTTCAGCCCTGATACTATGTCGGTAGCCTGATAAATAGACAAATGGAAGAGACTTGCAATGGGGCAGGAGGGGGAAGCACCACCACCACCACCACTCCATTTCCCTAGTATCTAATTCCAGCCACTTTCACGAATCTCATCCAATTCAAGGGGACAGAGAAACAGACTAGAAAAGATCTTAAGCAGATGATTAGCCAAACGACATTAAACTTTCCAAGTGGTTATATAATTGATATAAAATGGATGCAAAGAGTGTTGTAGTTCAGCCTTTGATTGTGCCTGTACCTCATCTCTCTGGGGATTCTGGGCCTATTAGTCATCCTGATGACACTGGGGATTCTGGATCTGCAAGTCAGCAGGAAAGCCAGCAAGAGATTTTAAGCCCTGAAAATGTGTGGTCTGTGTCTGAAGGCCACATTCCTGAAAGGCAGTTCACCAGAGAAGCATGGTCGCAAACAGACCTGAGCTCAGAAGATGAAAATGAAAGTCCAGGTGGACAGGCTAATGAGCAGTTAGATAGGAGATTTGCATTCCCGTAACATAGGGCTTCTCAGGAGAGCATACGAAAGTCAAGATGATTGTTAGCAAAGATGTCCTTATCAGTTTCCCATGGGAGAAGGCATGATTTTCTCTAGCTAGCCCAGCAGATGGGTCATTTCGTCAAGGCAATGTTGGTGATTGAGTATAGATCTATTGTCAAGTCAAAAACTTTCCAGTTCCATGTTTCCTTTTGTTCATGTCTCATGATTCCAAGTTTTGAAGACTGTTCCTGAACCTCATGTTTTCAATTTACGTATTCTGCTTTTGTATTCCTGGTTGTTGATGCTACTCCTGTACTTTGCTGTGGATTATTCCTGATATTTGGACTTTGGGGTTTTTTTTTAATCTTGTTTGTTTGTTTGCTTGCTCGATTCCTCTCTCTCTCTCTCTCTCTCTCTCTCTCTCTCTCTCTCTCTCTCTATATATATATCTATATATATATATATATATATTCTTCAACAAACTATTTTGTTACTTTACCTTGGACTGCAGTGTGTGTTAAATATAGAGGTGGTTCCCAGCTTTGGAGTGCAACGGAGAGGTTAACTTGCCAGGAATCATTTCTGCATGTTGAAACATTTTTTAAATTTATTTACAGCATTTTTACCCTGCCCTTCTCTACACCCCCCCCCCAGGGGGGGGGGGGACAACGACTCAGAGCGGCTAACAAAGGCAGCAATTCAATTTCAAGAATCAATACCACAGTATAAAACATAAAATACATACAGAGTTAAAACAATAGCAACTAATTATGACCAAATTATCAAACAGTCATTAAATTAAAACAATGCTCAGTCCACAAATCCATTGATAGAACAATAAAACCGTATCCTCTATCGTCTTGCCAATTGTACTAATGGTAGTTTGGGGCCCAAGGAGAGATGGAAGAGTGTAGTGTTTGAAGGAAAAAGAAACAAGGATTTCAGAAAAATAACCAACTCTTTAGCATTTCACTGAAGAAGTGCTCCACTTTTTATGATGAGTTTGGGTTTTAATTTTGTTTTAATTAAAAGTTAAGGACATTACTGCAGGTGTTGGACTTGATGGCCCTTATGGTCTCTTCCAACTCAATGATTCAGTGAAAAGGGAGGAGCCCAATCAAAATGCTAGCTAGAGGGAATGAGGCATCCCACTTTATTGGCAGCTGTACATCATCTTTCAAGCACCAGGAAAAATTGGTTTCCCTGCCACATCAGCCTTTGCTTGAGGGAGAGCAGCTACAGCCCTGGCACCAAGTATGAAATGGATATTAATTGTTATTAAATGAGTGATTGTATGCATTATTGCCAATGACTCATTAGGCAGAGTGCTCTAAGGAGAACACTTATCTAAAGTCAAGTAACTGCAGCTAGAAAAACAGCTGACTAACCTGTTACGGAATAATCATAATCAAAGGCCAAGATGGAGAAATTGTTGCCCTTGCTCCTGGCATTTTGTGGGTCAGAGCAAATCTTCCAGAGAGAACAAGACAGCTACCTGCAGGGCGACTGAAGCAAACAAGATCCAGTTGCTTCAAAGCAGCACCATGACATTCATTTCAAAAGTGGAACAATCGCGAGGCATTGTAAGTCAGCTCATGCCTTCCTCAAACCTACGATCTGGCTGTGCCCAGGTCTAGCATCTTTCAGTGGTAGGAGGAGATTATGAATTTTGTATTGGAGCAACTTTTGAAATTTACAGATGTGCCCTTTCTGAAACTGAAGGACCTATATTACAACACTGGAAAGACAGAAGCACACCTCTTGTTTTTCAATAGACTGAAAGATTTCCATAACCTTTGCCATATTTGAACACATGGCATTGAGACATCAATGGCAGATATATCTCTGGATATTAGGCTGTATGTTGTTGAACTTCTATCAATAGGTTATTCACTCTTTATTTCTGTACTTCCTATTGGCCAGGATACAAGTGGGGCTTTAAACCCGCACATCCCCAACTCTGCAAGTAGTCAGACTTTTCAAATCTTGCACAAGGAGGCACCTGACACCTCAGTGTACAAGTGTGGGAATAAATTTGCCCCATTCTGTTTATTTGAGGGGTGCAGCTCCTTTGGCTTGTGCACATTTCCTTGTCAGGTATTGCTCCTCCTTTGCCAATGAGCCAAGAAAGCCACTGTCCAGCCCAAGGAACAGGAGCATGTTATAACTACTCACAACTGCCACGGCATGCCTTTGTCCTCCCGGGACATATGTTCACTGGCAGAGTTTTTTACTTTTGTATTTTATTGGATTTCAGTCATGATGTGCGCATGGGTGTCTGTGATTTTTTTAAAATCCACTTTGGGCTTCTTTCCATATTTTCACCTTTTCATTCTCTTTTTGTTGTTTTTTTTAATAAAAAAATTGCATAATGAAAGAGAAATTGAGGAAAAATGGAAAGCATTTTGTTTCAATTAGGTCACAAAGTACTACCTCAGAGCATGATCCTTTAGGAATACTTTACTTGGGAGTGTTGCTTTCCTATGAGGGCCTGCAAAATGAAAGGTTTGGAAATTCCAGATGTTTGGGTGCTGATAAGGGCTCATGACCCATTTTATGTATCTGGTGCTGTACAGATGACTTACATATGCTGTTGCCTGTCAGTTCTTCATTGGCTTTCCTTTGATCTCTGTCTTTAGATCAGTGAACATGGTGCAAAGAGAGGAACATGTCAGAACCCTCCAGCTACAATGGCATTTAGTCCTCCTTGCAGAAGCAGTGTTTCAGGAATACCCATGAAGATCTGCAATATCGACACCAGTCACTTATTTGGCAGCACTGCAAGAAGTAACATTCCTCAAAATAAGTCATGATTTTCTTTTCAAATACATTTTCTTCAGCTAGCTTACAACCACATGTGCCAAATAACTCAAGGCTGTAAGGGCCTTATTTTCTCACTATATCCTGAGACTGGTTTTAATTTCACAGTTCATATCACCAGTTAGGGAATTGTGGTCATACAGATGTTGTTGGGCTCCAATCCTCACAAGTTCTAGCCACCACAATAAATTTTCAAGGAGGGAAGCAGACAGAGAGATAGAAATTGGGGTCCAAAAATATCTGGAAGGTCACAGGTTTCCCAGTTTATATTACTCCAATAAATTTTAATGCTCTGAGTCTTATTTTCAAGAACGAATGTGAAAGGAATCCGTTGTGTCCCATTTTTAGAAGAAAGAAGCAAATAAAGGGCATTGGATATGAACATGTTCTCATAGTAGGCTTCAAAACTATAGGAAGGTCTCATCACTATAGGACAGCCTTTCCCAATCCGGTGACCTCTGGATGTGTTGAACACCAACAACCAATATTCTCAGCTGGCATTGCCAATGTTCACACTGGTTGGGAATGATGGGAGTTGCAAATGTATCCACCACATACAAAAGGCATTGGGTTGAGAAAATGGTTTTGGTCCTGAAAGACTGCAGGTATATGCATATTATACATATATAATTTTAAGTACCGTATTTTTCGCACCATAAGGCGCACCTGCTGATAAGACGCACCTTGATTTTTGAGGAGGAAAATTGGGGGGAAAAATTGGGGCTGGTTACACTAACATGGAGGGAGGCGCTGGAGCAGAGGGGCGCGATGTACTTACGCTATATTTGCGCCCCCTCCGGCGGCTCCCGGCGGCTCTGCGCATGCCCATACTCTCGCCGCCGTGTCGCTGCAGCCAGCCGCGGCGCGGAACGGGCGGGAAGAGGGGACTCGTGGGGGGGCATTCTTACAGCGCGGCGGCTGGCGAGGCCCTCCTCCTCGGCAGGCGCTTCTTCCTGGCGTCACCGTTGCGCCTCTGACGAGGAGGAAGGGGAGGCGGCCACGCGCTGTAAGAACGCCCGGAAAGAGGCCGGAGGGAGGGAACTCTTCCTCCTTCCCTCCCTCCCTGCGGCCTCTCTTCGGGCCTCCTGCAGCAGCGGCCGCCTCCCCTTCCTCCTCGGCAGGCGCATCTTCCTGACGTCACGAAGATGCGCCTCTGGCTTCGGGCCCTTCCTCTGCTGCTGCTGCTGCGGCTGCTGCTACGGCTGCCGCTGCGTCGCCGTGGGGGCCGCCCTCGTGGCCTCCCCCCTCCTCCTCGGGTCCGTGAGTGGCGAGCCCGCCCCAAGAGTCCCCTCTTCCGCCCCCGTTCCTCCGCGCTGCCGGCTGGCTGCAGCGACACGGCGGCAGTATGGGCATGCGCAGGAGCCGCCGGGAGCCGCCGGAGGGCGCGAATATAAGCGTAAGTACATCGCGCGCCCCCCTCTGCTCCAGCGCCTCCCCCCCCCTCCATGTTAGTGTATTCGCTCCATAAGACGCAGCTTATTTTTCTTCCTACTTTGGGAGGAAAAAAACTGCGTCTTATGGTCCGAAAAATACGGAATCTCATATTAATAATTTTGTAATGTAACTGTGAAATGGACAAGTTTCACTAGTTGTGAAACTCATTCATGTGACGTGTATTTCCCACAGCCTCTTCTGCATTTACAACACACAAACAGTAGTGCCTCTCTCCTCAGGACTGGTTCAAGGTATAGTTTGTTTCTTGAACTAGGAAAGAATGGCCCTTGCCAACTGGAGAGACCAGAGGAATACATCAGATTCAGCATAAATTGTGTTTGTATGGCAAAACCAGCTGCACATTTCTCCTGTGTCTCCCCTTCTCCTGTTTTAGAATCTCTAACATTCAAATTCATGGTTTTCTCCCCATGTCCAATTATAGAACCCACAAATCATGTTACATTTCCCAAATATTGTGGAAGCAGGCATGAGAAGGAAGTCGTCTACTTGGCCTCCTGTATAACAGACTGTATTAAAAGCAAGTAAATACAGTATTTCAGTGTTGTGTAAGAACATTTCTATGACAACTGTATCCTGGCAAGGTGGAGGAAAAGTCACTGGATGAAAGAAGTGGTATCCAAGCTGCTCCCAGTTAGCAGTGTTTGGCCTATTCGGCCACTCTCTCTCTTGGTAAAGGAGTGCTGTGGAGGACTTGTCAAGAATCATTATGAAATTCTCAGTGATGGATCGGTCTGATAGGACGTATGCTTCAGGGCTCAGTACTATTTTTGCTGCTGACCCTGATGCAACGCTGGAACACTCTTTGCAAAGATCCCTAGTGGAATCCTTATCAGACTCTAGGCAATTCTTCACAGCACAGAAAATTCAGGCAATGGCACTGAGCCTCCTTTTTGGTTTCACAAGGGGTTTATGGCACACACCTTGCATTTGCAGGAATCCAGTGAAATATTCAATTATACCAGCAGGAATAAAAAGCAAAGGAAATACTAATTGCATATAAGATTTGAACTGAACTCTGGAATTTAATCCAAGTACATATCAGCTGTTCTTTCCAGGTATCAGTAACTTTAGTGAAACACTGGCCTGGCCCTATAATTGGGAAGAATGAGGCAATTGCCTCAGATTCTAGAGAAGGTGAAACAATATTTGGCATCTTATTACTGTATTTTTGTGTACACCAATCTTGCAGCTGTTGTCCTAGAACATATTATAATGCCATACTCTCCTTCAATCTTATTTTTCAAATCTAACCACTCAACCAAACCAGTGAACCAAGGCCTCAGAGATCTTTCTAATAATGTCTTTCCCTGTTGCCCAAAGTACAGTTCATTTTCTATGGAGACCTTCAGATGCTTCATCACTTTATTAACCTAGGGAGCTTCCAGACAGCCCTAAATTACGAGTTTTAGTGAGGGGCAAAAACCCCATGACTTCAGGAGAGGTCCACATACATACCTGTTGGTCCTGGGATTTCTGCCTCCCTTGTCCTGACTTGATGCTTTGTTCTGAGATTTAGAGGCTCCCATGATGGCCGCCACGCTTTATCGCAAAAGTTCTGTTCTATGTGCAGGCCAGATAAAATGTGCCCTCCACACGTTTCATGACGTTTCTGACACACAAACAAAGTTTTTGCCTTCTACTCAAGTGTCACCTTCTTTTGAGGAACCAATCAATCAGGAACAAGCATTTAAAACCCAGGAACAAGCCCAGATTAAAAAATCCCATTATTTCCAATTGCAGGGATATACAGACATGCAAAAATACAGATATTCAGCTCGAACCATGATATTCCTGTACATGGAAATCTCGTGTTTTTTGCCTTTTGTAGCAATTGCTTCTGGGTTTACAGGGAACAGTGTCTGGCCACCCTCCTGTTGCTGCGGAAGCTCCTGGGATAAAGGTACTGTCTGGGTGGGCCCCTAGACTTCTAGCACCCTGAATGATAATCCCGACTCTAAACCAAGCTGGAAGAAGGGGCACAATTTCTGCAATTTCTGCAGGTCAAAAACACTCCCTTGATTAGATCTGCTGCTGATGTGCTGCAGACGCCTCACTCTATTAATATATTCAGAGCAATATGCTCCTTAATACTTTCCCTGGGTAAATAAACACCCACAGCCTGAAATGGATTATGCTTTTCCAGAGTACCGAGGTTACACACCAAGGGTCAAGCAGGCAAAGCACCATGCCAAAGATGTGCAGCTGTTTCCCTCACTCAACCACCGCCTGCACTTACTTACAGAACGTGGGAATTCCACTTGTATTCCAAATCCCATTTTAAGCGTATTATATTCAAAAGAACCCTGGCACACAACCAGTCTGTATCACATGGACAAAAACTCAGCTCTGATTCCTCTTGAAGCACCACATTGCTACAATAAGGTATAGCGTCTTGGGTGACTTCCCTTCCTGATCACTTTCCTTTTGAGGAGTTGCCCCTCTCCAGCTATGTTGCTCACACTGTGATACTATTCTGTGTTGGTGAAGTAAACATAGTCTGGAACACTTGCAATAGGAAAAACAGTCGGGGAGGGGCTTTTCATGGGAACATCATGTGCAGGAGAACAAGCTTTGGAAAAATAACTTTTTTTAATTGCAACTCCCTGAATCCCACAGCCAAGGATAGACACTGGCTTCTAGTGAAGGGTTAAGCAAACCTCCCTCAGCAAGGGTGAATACTTAGTCCGGATTGTTGTAGGGTTTTTTCGGGCTGTATGACCATGTTCTAGAAGCATTCTCTCCTGATGTTTTGCAGGTATCTGTGGCAGCCATCTGGACTTTCTTACCACAGTGTTGCACTGTAACATAGTCCCCTCGGTATTAATTTTTCCTTGGTTCTGAGAGAGCCCAATATTATTCTGCTGAACACGTAGGTGAACTTTGGCTTGTCTACACATATGATGTTTCAAGGGACAGAATGAGCAGATCATAAATAAACCTTTATTTATTTATTTACTTTAATTTTATCCTACCTGTCTCCCAATATAAAAATTCAAGGTGGCTAACAACAAATGGTAATTTAAAGCAATACAAAGACATCATCTTGTTATATATAAGTATGAATATGTATGTATCTATCTATCTGTAATTGTGTGCCATTTCCAAGATGGCTCTCATATCCGGCGTGCCCTGTGACTCCTGCCAACAACAGATCTGGATTAAACTTGGAACACAGACCCATCATGACCAACTTTTAACTGTTGGCACTGTTTGGGCTGGATGGACCTGGGATGATGGGAGTGGTAGTTTACCCATATCTTTATGCATTTTCTAATGGACCATTCATAAAATCCAAAAACAAAATATTACTTTTTCTAACAAATAGCACTGCAAATTATCTAATCTGGGCTTCACTGGGTACCGAAGCTAGTTAAATATATATATTGTATATATATTTAAAAACCACCAATGTATACTGTTAAAACCATTAAACATTGCAAATATTAAAATGCATTATGAATCTTAAAATCCAAATCACACACAAGCACAAAGGTCGCATAATTAGTGTTGTATGTACATTGATATGGTACATTCCAGGGAAGATTAATGTCATTGCAATTAACTGTCTTAATGCACATATCGTAATTTCAAGAGGTTTATGTACTGATAGAGTTTGTACAAAAATGGTGTGATCAGGAAAGAAGACAGAAACCTAAGTATCTTTAGAAATGGAGAACTGCAAAACATTTCCCCAGATTTATCCATATAGAGTGGTTCTACACACCAGCCCTCTGACAATCCAACTCAATGAGGACTGAGTGTGCTCCATGTCCTCCTGGAGTTATAAAACATCAGCATTTCATGCCCATAATACCAGGTCTCCACATTTGGATTTACTTGCAACTTAGCATGATCCACTTTGGAGGTTAAGATCACCTGGGGAGGCCCTGCTCTTGGCCCCACCTCCTTCACAGGCACAGTTGTTGGGGAAGAGAGACAGGGCTTTCTCGGTGGTAGCCTCTTGGCTGTGGAACTCCCTCCCCAGTGAAATCAGATTTGTTCCCTCCTTCCTGACCTTCAGAAAGAAAGTAAAAACGTGGTTATGGGACCAAGCTTTCAGACAATAATATTTCAGTGCAATAAGTGAACACAGAATAGTGCAATGAAAACTGCAATGTCTTTGGATTATGATTTTTGGACTGCGTGGTTTCAATAAATGGTTTTAATGTTGATGCTTTTTAAATGTGGTGTTTAATGTTAATTTATATGTTTACTTTATTGTATGTATTTAAGTGGCATCGAATTGTTGCCTATTTGTAAGGCCACTCTGAGAATGGTGGGGTATGAATGCAGTAAATAAATAAATACATACATAGATACATAGCTTAATACTATATACATCTGGGCCCCCATCATATTACACAATTACAGAGAGCCATTTTTAGGCAGCTGGGTTCGGCAGCCATTTATTCCACCTTAAGCTATTTTGCTACTCATCTTGAATCACAACATAGACACAGCTCTATCAATAAAGAATTTAAGATATGCTTCAAAACTGTTTTTATTCTCGCCTTAATTACTTCTCAATGTGATTGTCTGCTTAATCAACAAATGTCAGAGAAAACATAATACAGCTTGGCAGGGCCGTAGCCAGGATTTTGATTCGGGGCTGAGTTTGGTTCGGGGCTGAGACTGGGTGGAAGAGGGTCTACCCTAACAAACCTTTTGTATTGTTATCCCAATAACCCCATTAATGTGGGATATAATGAGCATGGTGATCAGATCATGATATGAATAAACATAACAGTTTAAATAATGTACCAGTAAGGCCTTTTCGCGGACCACCCTGAGAATTTCGGGGCTGAAGCCCCTTAGCCCCCCTCCCTGGCTACATGCCTGCAGCTTGGAAAATGTCATTTTTCTAACTCCCAGAATTCCCCAGACAGCATGGCAACTTCACTGATGAAAATTCCTACCTAAATTGCATGACCTAATGAGACAGAAAAGGAAAACATTTCTAAAGAACATAGCAAAAAACTTCCAAAGGCATCCTAAGACCAAATTCATGTCCTACTGTGGCAGACAGCTTTATATCATTAGGCACTGTCCAGTGATCTAGTTTAACTGTCTCCATATCATATTTACCGTAATTATTTTTAATATCTATGGATTAGGGGAGGAGAACTAACTATGTTAGTGGAATTTTGGAATTTTCAATATTCATGAAAAAGTAATGTCTGGTAGTTACATTTGGTGTACTTATTTTGTAGATATGCCGATATTGCTATAGTTTTGGGTGTCGGTATCAAGGCTTATTTCTTTGCAGAAGGAGCCCAACTTCATAGCACCACAAAGGAATGCAGGCACACTTCCCAAGTAGGTAATTAAAATGGGATTCTGTCTACCAATCAATTATTTCTCCAACATCTAAACCAGAACTGTATCTTGCAACATATTAAGTGTGTTGTCTGCAATGTGTAGATGTGTCACACAAATGTAACAATAAACCTCTGAGTCTATGTGAAATACTCAAGAAATCCAGAAGCAGGTCTTCCTCAACAACTCCTGAGAACAACCCTCCAAGAAGGTCTGAAGCCACTGCAAAACACTGCCTCCAATCTCAATTCCTGCAAGGCATCTCAGAAGGGCACAGTATCCTGAGATGCCTCACAGGAATGGGGTTGAAGGTACCGTTTTGCAGTGGCTTCAGTCCTTGGAGGGTCGTTCTCAGAAGGTGTTGTTGGAGAACACCTGCTTGACCCTGCAGCCATTGACTTGGGCTCAGTATTGTCGTCCCCCCCCCCAATGTTGTTTAACATCTACTGTATGTGAAGCTGCTGGGGGAGATCATGCGGGATTTTGGAGTTCAATACCATCTCTTTTCCAACTACTGCTAAGGAGGCTATTCAGGTCCTGAACTGGTGCTTGGCGGCAGTGACGGTCTGGATGAGGCTGAACAAATTGAAATTGAATCCAGACAAGATGGAGGTACTCCTGGTCAGTCATAAGGCTGAACAGGGTATAGGGTTACAGCCTGTGTTGGACGGGGTCACAGGTTCGCAGCTTGGGAGTGATCCTGGACATTGCTGAGCCTGAAACCTCAGGTTTCGGTGGTGGCCAGGGAGCTTTTATAGAATCATAGTTGGAAGAGACCTCATGGGCCATCCAGTCCAATCCCCTGCCAAGAAGCAGGAAAATTGCATTCAAAGCACCCCCAACAGATGGCCATCCAGCCTCTGTTTAAAATGCTCCAAAGAAGGAGTCTCCACCACACTCCAGGGCAGAGAGTTCCATTGCTGAAAAGCTCTCACAGTCAGGAAGTTCTTCCTAATGTTCAGGTGGAATCTCCTTTCCTGTAGTTTGAAGCCATTGTTCTGCATCCTAGTCTCTAGGGCAGCAGAAAACAAGCTTGCTCCCTATGACTTCCCCTCACACATTTATACATGGCTATCATGTCTACTCTGTCTTCTCTTCTGCAATTGTCCTCTGGACAATTAAAACTTGTGCGCCAATTGCGCCTGTATCTTGGGAACTCAGACTTGGCCACAGTGGTCCATGCTCTTGTTACATCTCACATAGACTACTGCAATGCGCTGTACGTGGGGTTGCATTTGAAGATGGCCCAGAAACTTCAAGTAGTCCAATGAGTGGCAGCCGGATTCCTTACTGGAACGGTGTACAGGGAGCATACAACTCCTCTATTGCGTCAGCTCCACTGGCTGCCGGTTTGCTACCAGGCCGAATTCAAAGTGCTGGCTTTGGCCTATAAAGCCCTAAATCAGGGGTGCTCATTAGGTAGATCGTGATCTACTGGTAGATCTTGAAGGGCATCCTGGTAGATCTCGAAGGGCATCCTGGTAGATCCCAGGCAGATTGCAGGCACAGTGTGTATGGCTCCCATGCCATTTGTGAGGAATGCTCAGGGGCTTATTATACACACATTTAGTTGAATTCAGTCTTAAAATGTATTATATGGCTCTCACTGAAATAAATTTCCTAATATTTTGCTTTTATGGCTCTCTGAGTAGTGGTTAGGTAGATCTTTGGAACTTGGTTGTTTTATAAGTAGCTCACATGCTGGAAAAGTGTGAGCACCCCTGCCCTAAATGGTTCTGGTCCAACTTACCTCTCCAAACGCATCTCCCCTTATGAGCCAACTAGAGCTTTAAGATCTGCTCGGGAGGCCCTGGTCTTGGTCCCAGCCTCTTCACAAGCATGATTGGTGGGTACGAGAGGCAAAGCCTTCTCAGTGGCAGCCCCTCAGCTATGGAATTCCCTCCCCAGTGACATCAGGCAGGCCCCATCCCTTCTGGTCTTCAGAAAAAAAGCTGAAGACCTAGCTCTGTACACAGGCATTTGGAGAATAAGACATTACAGATTTCGACATAGTCTGAACAAATATTATGAACACGGATTATGGATTAATGGACTCAAGCACTTCATATGTTTTAATCTGTTTTATTGTTCTATGTGTTTTATTTGCCCATGCGTTTTAATTGTTTTATAGTTTGATGGGGTGTGTTTTTATTGTAAATGTTCATATACAGCACTGAATCTTGCTGGAGTTTGTAAACCACCCTGTGTATTTTTCCACGCTTCTAATATTCAATCCACCTCCACTCAGATAAAAACATGTTCATTTCATCAGAACCAGTCCAAAACTGAAAAATGTGCAAGCTGGGTCACAGACCTACAAAACAGTTAATTCTCAAAACAACTCAATGGTATTCAATAATCTCTAATATTTTTAAAAGGGGGGAAGAGAATGAAAATATTATGGAAATGAAAAGATATCAACAGTATTTCCAACATTTTTGTGTCACAGTCCAATTATCTCCCAACAGCTCTACATTATACAAAGGTGTGGTAAAGTTAGATATTAACACTGGTATCACAGAGTAAATACCCATATCTATACTTTTCATAGTGTTATACATACAGAAAAAATATGCATACTGAATTTCTTGTCTTCTTGCTACCAAATATTGCCTTGAGTGTGTGAGTGTGCATGCGCCTTCAAGTCGCCTGTTGACTTATGGAGACGCCATGAATTTTATAGGATTTTTTAAAGGAGGAGGTTTTGCCATTTCCTTCCTCTGAAACATAGGCTACATCCCTTGGCATTTGTTGGTGATCCTATCCAAGTATTCTGACCCTTCTTAGCTTCCAGATATTGCTCATTACAGAAAATTTTGCCTGTGCACCCTGGTTACTCAGTCCCATCCATTGACTCTTTAAGAAGTATTAAGCTAGAAGTAGACAATATATTTTAATGTGTTTGTCAAAGCAAAGGCTTCCCTGGCCAGAATCACTGGGTTGCTGTGAGCTTCCGGGCTGTATGGCCATGTTCCAGAAGCATTCTTTCCTGACTCTTTGCCCACATCAGTGGCAGGCATCCTCAGAGGTTGTGAGGTCTGTTGGAAACTAGGCAAGTGAGTGTGTTGTTGTGAGCTTTCTGGGCTATATGGCCATGCTCCAGAAGCATTCTCTCCTGACATTTCACCCACATCTATGGCAGGCATCCTCTGAGGTTGTGAGGTCTGTTGGAAACAAGGCAAGTGAGGTTTATATATCTGTGGGATGTCCAGGGTGGAAGAACTGATTGCAGCCCGGGAGATAACTCACAAGAGCGATCTGTATTGAAACGCGGAAACGCGAAATCTCCCGTTTCGACTTTGAGTCTAAATTGGTCTACTACAATGCTGGGGAGGAGCGGTCAGAAGTGATCAGCGCCCTGAGGAAGCGGTTACGCGAAACGGCCATCTTGGCGTCGTCAGCTTACCTCCAGCCATTGGCGCCTGCCCACCATAGCAGCCATCAGCCCTGCCACCTACCAAGGTTCCCCTATTGACTCAGTCGCAGGTCCATGGGTCATCATACCCAGGACTTCACTAAGGGTTACTCAGTGCCAAGTGGAATACTCCTTCGCCCAACCATGTATATGGGCTTGTGATTTATGCTCATACTGTGTATTAATCACATGATTGATTATTTGCATTACATTGTACTGTTTGTAATATTGTTCTGCTATTGAGCATATACTGCCATACAATATAGTGGTTTTTATCTATATATGCTATGTCTTGGTATTCCTTTGACACTGCCCCTTTAAACATTGTGGTTTAGCAGTGTGTATAGAAGTTGCAATAGTGATTACTTTGTCGTGTATGGAAGAAAGAACTGTCTGTTTGAGGTAAGTGTGGATGTTGCTATTGGCCAGCTTGATTAGCATTTAATGGCCTTGCAGCTTCAGAGCCTGGATAGTTGCTGCCTGGGGGATCCTTCATTGAGAAGTGTTAGCTGACCCTGATTGTTTCATGTCAGGATTCCCCCAGACAGTTTTAGCAATGGGTTGTGCTCTTTCGATTCCATACTCTCTACAGAATAAAACGCCTTTGCAGAGTATGCTGGATAACAAGAACTTGTGAGTATTATTATATCATTTTTGTTGTGCATATTATATATCTTTGTTATGATTGTTATATGTTCCATGTAATTATGTAGAACTACCTTCAGCCACTATGTATGTTCCCTTTGGGATCCACTTTTCAAGAGCAGTTAGTAGATCACATGCCTCAAATATTGAGCTTTTTTGATAAGTGTGTAATTTGTGTGTATGTGCACGCTCACACACATACACACAAGCTTGATGTTTCCAGTTGACAAACTGTATGTGTGTATTAATAACATGTATTGTTGAAGGCTCCTGAGAGTTGAAACCGATTGAATGTTGGAGTCCACATTTGTGTAATAAAGAAAGAGGACATTTATTTTGCAAGGATTTGTAGTGTACTCATCTGCAGTAAAGACACAAGAACTATTTCCACACACATGAAGAGGAATTTTTCTCATATTTTGAGAAAAGAACAAATTAGTTCTGTTTAATGTGAATGTAACAATCCTGTGTTTTACTGACATTTGTATTTGTATGTATACATTGAATTTCTATGTGTTTAGATACTTTTGCATCACTGCAATTAGGGAATTGTAGTGTAGCATCTTTTTTAAAATGGTAACATTGTCATAATTGCATATACCCAAAAATATATTATTTTTACATCATAAACACATTCTTTTGATTACATTTTATCTTTTACGGTTCAATACATCTATTACTTATACATATTCATTTCCCCCTCCCTCTTTCTCATTGGTTTATATTATTTGTTCAATCATGAAGATTTTTTGGTTCAGAACCTTACGTTTTCCTTTCCCTTTCCCTCTGATTATCATCTCTTTCCACTTCAACTCCCAGTTCTCCTTTGGATGACCATTCATATATTTTGTTCTCCTAATTGTAGTGCAAAATCTGGAGGGTGCCTGCTTGTGAAAAACTTTAGTACTTTGTGCAAAAGTTAGTACTTATAGTAGTTTTTTGCTTGTTTTCTTCTTTAAGAAAACCATACAATTTTAACATTGCTCATGAAACCCACAATAATTTTCAACCATTCATATTGCCGCCTTCAGTTTCCTCTGTTCTTTTGAAATGCTCTGGAGCGAAACCTTCCAAAGAAAACCAAAAAATCTTCTAGATGGAATTGACCACTCCCAGCCATGCCAACTGTGTGTCAAGGGAATTGTTGTCCAAGACAAAATCAATGCTTGCTATTGCTAACTTCAGCAGCTGTACACTGGTACAAAGACTCAGCTGAAAAAATCAGCTATTTCCTTTGCAGGACATGATGACATGCAAAAGTAAGAGGGAGAAGGAGAAGAAAATCTGCCGTTTGCTTTTATTCCTTGGCTCTTAAAACTCACTTAGTTTCCAATACTGAAACCTAGAATAATTCAGAAGTTAGCAGGGGTGAAAACTTCACCTCCTAAAGTTTTGGCCTCACCTCCTTCAAAACTGACAGTAATGCTTCTTCACAAGATACAACCTTCCCACTGTTTTTCTTTAGCTGCTGCAAATTCCCAATGCAATAATTAATTGCACAACCAACGCTTCCTGATCCTCATGAAGCACATCCTGAAAATATATCATAAACCTGGCATCCCTTTTCAGAAAAATATTAGTGGTCATCATTGGTAGCTTCCAGACAGCACCAAATTGCAGGTTTTAGTCAGGGGCAAAAAATCCTGGGACCTGAGAAGAGGTCCACATATATGGACTTTCCAGACAGGGCTTTATCCCTAGAGCATCAATTTTTTTTAAAAACGCGGATGTTCCTGGGGCCCTGTCCACATTCACCCCAGAAAACGCACACTTTCTGGGTTGGGTGTCCAGATTGTGCCGCATTTCGCTAAGGCCCCTTTGTTAATCTATTTATTTATTTATTCATTCATTTATTTATTATTTCGACTTATATACCACTCTTCCCAAAAAGGCTCAGGGTGATTCACAGCAATGAACAACAAAACACAACATACTTGAAAACATAATAAAAACAGATTAAGACCAGAGTAGGGGTTACAGCTTAGAGATTGAATGCCTGATGGAACAGGTTGGTGTTGCAGGCCCTCCGAAAAGCCTGTAGATCATTTTTTGGTCATGCCTCCTCCGGGAGGGCGTTCCAAAGGGTAGGCGCTGCTACAGAAAAAGTGTGCTGCCGCGTCAATGACAAGCGGCAGATCTTAAGTGAAGGAACCTCTAGTAGATTTTGATCCATGGACCGTAGTGATCTCTGGGGAATGTGCAGGGAAAGGCGGTCCTTCAGGTATTTAGCAGGTATCTAGTATCTAGCAGGTATCTAGCTATGGACGTGTGGTCTATAGGCCTTAGGGGTCTGCGGGTGCCTTCCTATGAGGAAAGGGAGACTTGGCAAGACTTTAAAGATGGCTCTGGACAATGAATGGTAAAGTTCAACAAAGTTTTATTGATTACAACCAGATTTCTGGTGGCTCAGTATCTTGCTTACTTGCTAGTTGTTACAGCAAAGTCCTTTGGGATGGGGGATGCAATGACTTAACTCTGGATTGTAGAAAATAGATGCAGTTCTCTGGTTCCAAGTTGTCCAATGGCTTCGGGGTCACGAAGTCTCCAAAGCCCCAAAACTGTAGACCCTTTTGTTGAAGGCAAACCTTCCTTTACAGTCTACAGGCTGGTTGAAAGTGCAAGGATCACACAAGGTCACCAAGGTTTGCAGTATACATTGATATGCTTGAAGTTGATCCCTGATAAGCTTAGGTAAACGAAAATGGCTTTGTCCAAGTTGAGGCCCAGATTTCCAGCTTCGTGTCCATGCTTTCTTTGTTGGAATGACCTGGGAGGGGAAATCTCCTCCTCAGGTGACCTCAGAAAGGGGAGGGGTTAAGGTGCTGAGGTCATCTTTGGCGCCAAAACACAAGCCCCACCCACCCAATGCACACACACATTTGAAACAGTACAAAGGAATTGCAGGTAAGCAAACCAGGTTCATTAGGTAATGCAAAACAGGCCCAACAGGGGCATTTTTTGCCGTTTGTAGCGATTGCTCCCATGTTTTCAGGGAACATTGTTTACCCACCCTCCATTTTGATGTGGGAATTCCTGGGATAACGGTACAGTGTTCCCTCACTTATTGCTGGGGTTAGGTTCCAGGACCTCCCGCAATAAGTGAAAACCATGATGTAGGAATACTCTATTTATTTTAATATTTATACATTATTTTTGTAGTTATATACTATTTTAAGTCTTTATAAACTTAAAATAAAGTGAAGGAAAGGAAGGAAGGAAGGAAGGAAGGAAGGAAGGAAGGAAGGAAGGAAGGAAGGAAGGAAGGGCCCTTCAAGGTTGGAGGGAGAGAGGACTTAGGAGGGAAAGCACCTTGGAGAGCGGCAGCAACAAAACCCCACAAAACAGCAAAAGCACCATGATATATATTTTAAATTAAGATTTTTTTTTAAAATCCACGAAACAGCGAGTCTACAATAAGTGAACCACGAAGTAGCGAGGGAACACTGTACTGTCTGGACAAGCACTTCAGCTATACATAACATCCAACATATACTTGATCAGACTTAATTCTTGCATGTCTTACACACATTTCTATGGTGATATTAAGTCACTGCCAGTAACCTTCCCTCAAGTTTGTGTCTGGGGGTGTCCTTTAAATAGTACATGTGAGTCTTCACTATGTGCACCATCCCCTTCTGCATTATCTGATGTGTTGACATATAAGGCCGAACTAAAATGCATTCCAATAAAAAGAAAGAGGCATGGAAAGTCCAAAAGGACACCAGTATGGCTTACAAATGAAGTAAAAAATGTGATTGGAAAGAAGAAAAACTCATTTAAGAAATGGAAGGCTCTTCCTACCGAGGAGAACAGAAAGGAACACAAGCTCTGGCAAACTAAATGCAAAGTAACAGTCAGGAAAGCCAAGAGAGATTTTGAGGCACACATAGCAAAGAATATTAAATTTAAAAAAACTTCTTTAAGTACATCAGAAGCAGGAACCCAACTAGAAAAGCAGTTGGGCCACTCGACGACAATGGTCAGAAAGGGAAAATCAGCGAAGACAAGGAGATTGCTGAGCGGCTAAATGACTTCTTTGCCTCCGTTTTCACACAGGACAGACAACATATGCCTGCAGCTGAGTCAGTTTTTTCAGGGAGGGAATTAAAAGAATTAAAACAGATAGAGATAAACAAGGAGGATGTTCTCATATGCCTTACTAAACTAAATGTCAACAAATCACCAGGTCCAGACGGATTCCACCCCAGAGTTCTTAAGGAACTCAAGTGTGAAATTGCTGAACTTCTAGCTAAGATATATAACCTTTCTCTAAGATCAGGCACTGTACCCGAGGACTGGAGGGAGGCAAATGTAACACCGATCTTCAAGAAAGGATCCAGAGGTGATCCAGGAAATTATAGACCAGTCAGTTTAACCTCAGTTCCAGGCAAAGTGATGGAAACCATTATTAAAGAAAAAAATTACTAGGCACATAGAAGAACAGGCATTGCTGAAAGAAAATCAACATGGTTTCTGCAAAGGCAAATCATGTCTTACTAACTTGTTAGAATTCTTTGAGGGTGTAAATAAACACATAGATAAAGGGGACCCAATTGATATTGTTTACCTTGACTTTCAAAAGGCTTTTGACAAAGTCCCTCACCAAAGGCTCCTAAATAAGCTCTTCAGCCATGGAATCAGAGGACAGGTCTTGTCCTGGATTGGAACCTGGCTAAACTGTAGGAAACAAAGGGTGGTAATAAATGGACACTTCTCTGGATGGAAAGAGGTAGGAAGTGGCGTACCCCAAGGTTCAGTTTTGGGTCCGTTACTTTTTAATTTATTCATTAATGATCTGGATGTAGGAGTGAATTCTGAGGTAGCAAAGTTTGCAGACGACACTAAATTGTTCAGGGTAGTTAAAAATGAAACTGACTGTAAAGAGCTCCAGAAAGATCTCTCGAAATTGAGTGAATGGGCAACAAAGTGGCAAATGCATTTTAACCTAAACAAGTGTAAAGTCATGCACATCGGGGCAAAGAACCCCAACTACACCTACAAATTGATGGGGTCAAAGCTTTTCGAGACAAACCAGGAAAGGGATCTTGGGGTCTTGGTGGACAGCTCAATGAAGATGTCAACCCAGTGCACAGCAGCAGTGAAAAAAGCAAATTCTATGCTAGGCATGATCAGAAAGGGAATCGAAAATAGGTCAGCAAATGTTGTATTACCTCTCTACAAATCGATGGTAAGGCCACATTTGGAGTACTGTGTACAATTCTGGTCTCCGCACCTTAAGAAGGATATAACGGAACTGGAAAAGGTACAGAAAAGGGCAACAAGAATGATCCAAGGGATGGAGTGGCTCCCCTTATGAAACCAGGTTGCAACGCCTTGGTCTTTTCAGCCTTGAAAGACGGCGTTTAAGAGGTGACTTGATCAAAGTGTATAAAATCATGCACGGGATAGAAAAGGTGAATAAAGAAAAACTATTTTCTTTGTCACAAAACACTAGGACTAGAGGGCACTCCCTGAAGCTCCAAGGTAGGAAAATTAGGACTAATAAAGGGAAATATTTCTTCACCCAGAGGGTCATTGGGTTATGGAACTCACTTCCAGAAGAGGTTGTGACAGCTGTCAGCCTGAACAACTTCAAGGCAGGATTAGACAGATTCATGGATACCAAGTGTATCGGTAGTTACTGAAAAGGACATTCAAGTGCCACCTCGGAGTTGGTTGAGGTAGGCAGGATTTCCCTGGGTACTGGTTGTGGGGGGTCGGGAGCAGGTCAGGGTTTTGCCCTCCCTTCTGCTCGAGATCCCTGTGTACAACTGGTGGGCCACTGTGTGATACAGAATGCTGGACTAGATGGGCTGAGGTCCGATTCAGCATGGCTCTTCTTATGTTCTTATGTTCTTAAGGTTTATGGTCCCTTTCGGTTTGTACAGGTTTATACAATTCTGGATATGATTTTCATCATCTTCATCTTCATTTTCCCATGTGTACATGTGACTTCAAGAGCCAGGATGGTACAATGTTTTGAACTTTAGACTACATCTTTTGATACCTGGGTTCAAATCCTTACTCAGCCTTGAAAACCCACTAGGCAACACTGGGCAAGCCAATTCAAAAGCCTCCCATTGTTATTTTATGGTATAGAAGTGTGTTAATTACCGAAAGCTTTTGAATTGAAAGTCTTTAGGGAAAGGTCTTTTGAGAGGGGACTATATTGGTTTATGTTATACTCTTTTAACTCCTTTTTATAATGTTTAAACTTATGTCCTAAACTGTTTTTACATTATTGATGACTTTTTAAAATGTTGACTTTTTGAATATTTTAGCTGTAATGTAAACATTTTAAGTTTTAAGCTGCTTTGAATCCCAATCAGAGTAGAAATAGGTTGTGATTATGACAATTCCCCCTCAAAACACTTTAAACACAGGTCCTCAGTCTAGGGGGTCCTCCTGAATTCAGGTGTCGGAGGTGGCCAGGAGAGCCTTCACACAACTAAAACTCGTATGACAGCTGTAGCCATACCTTGTGAAGTTTGAGCTGGCCATGGTGGTTCATGTCTTAGTTACCTCTAGATTGGATTATTGCAATGCACTCTACGTGGGGCTGCCCTTGAAGGTGGCCCAGAAACTTAAATTGGTCCAGCGACTGGCAGCCAGACTGGAGCAAATTACAGGGAGTAGTCTACCCCCCCCCCCACCTTGTTTAAGGAGCTGCATTGGCTGCCATTCATTTTCCGGTTCCAATTCAAGGTGCAGGTTATCACCTACAAAACCCTGAATGGTGTGGGACCTGCCTACCTTCGTGATCGCATTTCCTCCTACAAACCTGTACGATCCCTTTGATCTTCCTTTTATTGAATACAACTCTCATCTGATCAGTAAAAAAATATAGCTCTTTTAAAAACAGGTTCGGGAAAAGACGGGGGAAAAGTGATTTTTGTAAATTCATTTTATATTGAAAATATGCAAGAGTGGGAAGGTTGTATGGCAAGAAGTTCAAGTCACACCCATGAATGAGCTTCTCCTATATGATTTATTGTCACCCATAAAAACGGCATTACGTTCATTAGCATGTAAACCGGAAGGTATCAGTTAGCTGGCTCTTTTCCTAACATTGGCTAGCTCCAGACTCCTTTTTCAGAAGAGGATCTCTCTAGGGAAGACATCTGCGAGAAAGAATTGCATCCAGATGCAGCCGGACATGCAAATGAAGAACTGAATTGAATCTGACCTCTGGAGAGTTTAGATTTGGTAATAAGACCTGGCTGGCTGTGTGTAGCTGTGGGGGCTGCTACTGCCTGTGGAAAGAGGCTCCCATCTGCAGATTTGCTGCTCCCATCTGGAAATTTTTCACCTGGCAATGTAGCTGGATGAAGAAGTAAATTTTGCCTGGAAGGTCATGGAGAATGACTGTGATCTCTTATTAGCTGCAGTAATGTTTGCCTGGTGGTCAACACCTGGAAATGAGGTACAATTACCTGCTTATGCTGGAAATGAGTTATAATTGTCTGCCAGATTTAAATACATAGAATGGTAAAAAAAAAAGCCACATCTAATATTAAAGTATAAGATCTGAAAATTGTACCACTTTAGTGCAACACAGCATCTCAAAACACACACACACACCATCCACGACTTATCCTAGTAGCATTACCTGATTGATTAATTAATTAATTAATGAGTAATTAGCTGATAACGACCCTGCTGTTATCACAGACCCCTCTGGTGGGAACAAAGGAGAGACCACCCCCCCTGACTCTGGAACTCATTGCCTGGTGAGATTAGGCGAGCCCCCACCTTAGAAAGCTTTAAGAAGGATATCAAAACCTGGCTTTTCCGTTGCGCTTTTGGAGAGAAGCCATACAATCCTATACTGCTGCTCCCCCTCAATGTTTGTCTCTATAGTACACCTCCCCCCTCCTGTATGAAGGTCCATTTTACGACCCCATTTTTAATTAACTTCTCCCTCACAAACAATCTGCTCCATCTCTATATCACCCCGAGTTTTTAGCTGTTCGTATTTTATCTTGTACATGTGGCCTGCTCACTGTCACTATGATTTTGAAGGATTTTATTGTAATTTTAAATTGCCTACTGTATTTTCATGTCTTATGTATTTTATTATGCTGTTGTTTTGTGTTTTGATTTATTTTTATTGTATTGCGTTGTTGGGCTTAGCCTCATGTAAGCCGCCCTGAGTCCCCATTTTTATTTATTTATTTATTTATTTGTTCCATCTGAGTCCCCATTGGGGAGATGATAAAATTCGGCTGGCATGTTGCCTCCATATTCAATAAAAACAAGGATAAAAACAACAGCATCAATAATTGTCACCATAATTGACAAAACTGAACTAAACAGTACGGATGAGCTCCGTGGCGGCTCGGGCATCGTCCGGGAGAGAGTTCAGAGTACCGAGCCGCCACAGCCCTCTGCCTGGTTGCAGACATAAACTGGCCAGCAGAATGTTGGATAATTGTCAATAATGACAAAACTGAACTGGATAATAAACTGGCCAGCAGATGTTGGGATTAAGGAGGGATTAAGGAAAAGCCTACTAAACATCAAATTACGTTATGCACTAAAACATCATGTTTTACAACAAATCAACAGAAAAAGCAGTTGAATACATGGTAAGTTATGTAGTAATTACTGTATTTACAAATTTAGCACCAAAACATCACAATGTCATGAAACAGCTGTGGATCCAACCAGGAGGCAGACTGCATTGGATAATACAGAACATTGGATGAGGGAAAGTTGGATATGCGGGACTCTACTGTATTTTGTCCACTGCGACTTCATGAACATTTGTGTTTGCACGGTGTGAAATAGATATGACTAGTACAGTAATGGCACACGCCAATTCTTATAAAGCTCCCAATCTCCTGAAGTTTAGTTACTTTAAATGTGTAGCATGCATAGGGAACAGTGTATAATAAAATAATCTCTGACTTACGACCTGCTGTGAAAGGCAAAATAAAGGAAGTTCCAAGGAGAAGAAAATAACAGAAAAATAAATCCACTTTTGCATTGCTCTATGAAGGCATAACCTTGTTATAAAAGAGAAAAATGCATATATGTTTGTACATAGTATGGCTTTGTTGTTAAAAGGTTGACCAGACAGAGAAGAAAAGTGCATTTTAATGGGAGGCTTGGTTGGAAGAGGATAAATGATTTTTCTTTATATATATATACATACATACATACATACATACATGCACACACACATACACACTGTGGGACACACCATTTCATTTCCCCAAGAATATGCTATAGAATCAAAGAATAATAGAGTTGGAAGAGACCACACGGGCCATCTAGTCCAACCCCCTTCCATGCAGGAAACGCATAATCAAAGGCTGTTTTCAGGTACACATATTAATAGAGGCTATCTAAATTGGTGGGAGAGTCAGTATGGTGCAGCAATTTGAGAGTTTAACTATGGATGCACCCACGCTATAGAATTAACACATATTTATGCCATTTTAACAGCTATGGCTCAGTGCTATGGAATCATGGTCTTTAGCCATCTCTGCTAAAGAGTGCTGTTGGCTCACCAAACTACAAATTCCAGGATTCGGTAGCATTGAATCGTGTCCATTAACGTGGTATCAAACTGCATTAATTATACAGTGTAGGTGGACCCTATGGCTTTGTAGACCATGGTTTGAATTCTTGCTAGTCATAAAAACCCACTGGCTGACTTTGGTCAAGTCATATTCTCTCAGCCTCAGAGGAAAAGGTAAAGTCCTCTCCGAATAAATCTGGCAAAGAAAAATAAACCATAGGGTCGCCATGGTAACACCAATTGGTGCGTTTGAGAAAAATCCATAGAGGATGAATGATGTAAAATGGTTAGACTGGTAGATTGATGAAATACTGGAAACTCTCAAATGTGTTTGGCTGTTAAACTGGGGCGAGAATATCTAAAAAGATAAAAAGTCTATAGCAGGGAATTGGAGCTAATCTAGGACAAAAGACTAAACAACTGATGAAATTAGCTGGAAAGTGGCAAGATGACCCAGAATTTGAAATCACTCAAGCTTGCATTGAAGAAGGAGGAAGATGGGAGAAGGTAAATTCTTCATGAATACTAGAAACTTGAATTGTTAACTGAGGTCTAAAATGGTATTACTAAACCCGAAGTAAGACTTCGGTGGAAAATTGAAGATCTCTGCATTAGACGGGGTTTTTTCGTGTCAGGAGTGACTTGAGAAACTGCAAGTCACTTCTGGTGTGAGAAAATTGGCTGTCTGTAAGGACATTGCACAGGGGACGCCCAGATGTTTTACCACCTTTTGTGAGGCATCCCTCATATCCCAGCATGAGAAGCTGGAGCTGACAGACAGGAGCTCCCCGGATCTGAAATGCCGACCTTTCAGTCAGCAGTCCTGCTGGCACAGGGGTTTAACCCATTGCGCCATCGGGGGCTCCTGCATTAGACAGTGTTCAGGTTCCTGTGGGATCTTCTTGTCTGGAGAATGCAGCAAAACACAGATATGCCTATGAAGCAGAATAACTCGGAGTCCCAAAACTCCCAAATGTTACCTTTTTACCTCAGGCGGCGGGCACAGGAATGAGGAAAGACGTAACAACCGGCTGCGGCAATGAAGTCAAAGATTTATTGATTACATCAGCTGACGGAGTCTGCCTAGCATAAGGCTGCCATGGCAGAGCCCCGAACAAGACCCAGCATTCAAGTTTTATACATTCAATGGCTGCAAACCCCTGGCCCTGCCCATCTTCATAACATCTTCTAACCATTCAGATATTATTCTTGTCACTGTTGCTTGGCAAGCTGCCTCACTACTCTAAGGCCAATTATGCTATAACTTTTGCTGTGCATCACTCTCTTCTGACATCACTTCTGCTAAAAGCATCAATTCTGCTTTACCTAAACCTTTTTCAAGTCATGAAACAATAGGCCAGTATGAGAAAATATAAAGTTTGTTACTCCATGATAATTGTTACCTTATGGGTTTGTGATGTTACTTGAACGCAGATAGGTCCTGGAATTACGTCAAGTCTCGAAAACAATGTAAAATTGACTGCATAAAGGACATGGGTAGTTTGTCTTCTTTTATTTTTAGGCTGAAAGTAACCTTACACTGACCCATCTCTGACAATGCAGATAGATTATGTGTGATAGAAACAACCTCCCCCTAATGTTTGGCTTTTCCCTATACAACCTCTTTTCCGCTTTATTTTATTTTTTCTGATGAAACCACTTTATTTTTATACAAGTTTCTGAAGTTTCTTTCAGGACCAACTTTCTACCTGGACTTTTCCTATATTGAACACCTTATACATGTTCACTTTCTTTGCTTATAGAGTAAGGTGTTTTTTTTAACCTGGTTGGAACTTCAATAACTTTTAAAAACTTATTTCACCTATAAATAGTTTCAGGGTGTTGAAGCATAAGAGCCCCTGGTGGCACGGTAGGTTAAACCACTGAGCTGCTGAACTTGCTGACCTGGTTTGAATCTGAGGAGTGTGGTGAGCTGCCATTGTTAGCCCCAGCTTCTGCCAACCTAGCAGTTTGAAAACATGCAAATGTGAGTAGATCTATAGATACTGCTCCAGCAGGAAGATAATGGAGCTCCATGCAGTCATGCTGGCCACATGACCTTGAAGGTGTCTACAGACAACGCCAACTCTTTGGCTCAGAAATAAAGATGAACACCAACCCCCAGAGTCGGACACGACTAGACTTAATGTCAGGGAAAAACCTTTATCTTTACTATGCTCTCAAGCATACAATGAGAAGGAGGAATAAAGTTCACAGCACTGAGTAAATGGAAATGAAAGGGAATGGACATGCCATTATATCTCAACTGGTTTTTACTTATAATTATTTAATGATAACTATTTGATGCACCTGTTTATTTTAATTTGCTGCACGATGTTTTGCATTGTTTTCTGTTTAAATCTTTATCCTTTGTTCATATAGGCGTTGAATGTTTGTTATGTTGGAAGCCGCCCTGAGTCCCTTCAGGGAGATAGGTTGGATTACTACTACTACTACTACTACTACTACTAATAATAATAATCAGTTTATTTAGTATGATCGTGCATAGGTGAAATGACATTTTGCAGTTCAACTCTGCACTTCCAAGAAAAAAAATTGTAATTCAGAGAAGAGAAAATTTGTTTTCTTAACAAATTGATTAAGAACAACTAAAAAAGGGAATGGAAGTAGTGGATGCAAAGGTGATAATAAAACCAAACACATTCAAGGAGCTGTATCGTGACAACTTAAGGCCCTTCCACACAGCCCTATATCCCAGAATATCATCAAGGCAGAAAATCCCACATTATCTGAATGTGGACTCGGATAACCCAGTTCAAAGCAAATATTGTGGGATTTTCTGATGTAATATTTATAGGATATAGGGCTGTGTTGAAAGGCCCTCACCATTCTGAGCAGTTTGTTAGTGGAAGTGAAATACAACCAAGGTGCAGGATAGGTATTATGACAGGTGGTGCCATTGAGGTATAACACAAGAGTATTTTTTATTTGCAGATGATCCAGTACAATGGGAGGAATTGGAAAGGGAAGCCCTTCACATTTTTCAGCACACATGGCTTCACAACAAACATAAATCTTAATTTGCCAAAAAATGACCCTCAGCCATACGTTAAAACACAGGGTGAGAGTCATATAGTGCTGATGCTACACTGCTCTCTACTGGCTGCAAGGAATAATAATATTGAGCCTGTCAAAAAGTGCCAGTAAACCATCCCATTAGATGTTAAAATAATGCTACATAGCAAATACCAACAAGCAAACTGATGGTTATGTTCTAGTAATTGCAATGTCCTACACAAATTTGGGTACCTCAAATATTAGACCTGTTTCTGGGTGTATCTGACCTGCTAATTCTAAAAATGACACCGGTTTTCCCTTATCAGCTCTAGTACGTATGACAGTCTACCATCTACTTGCCCACAGAAAATCATGATAACAATATCTAAGAAACTGGAGCTGATAAAATAGCCAATGCTATTTTCTGAACAATGCACAACAACAATACACAACAACCGCTTCCTGGAGAGCAAAATAATCCGTTGATCAAAATGAGCTCTTTATGTCAATTTAACTTGTGAATTTTGTTTGTGTTTATGTATTTTAATAGTCTTGTGTTTTATCTCTGTTGTACCTCAGCACAAGCCATGAAAAAAGGCTATTATTATTATAATATCAAAACCTGATAAATAGAAAATAGACTTTAGTGGTGATGAAGAAGATTGGAAGGATATTGACTTTTTCTCTCTCTCTATTGCTTTCTATTCTTTTTATTGTTATTAATATTATATTCTTTCTTTCCTTTGTTCCTAGTTTTTTTAACTCATCTGTTATTAAATACTTTTAAAAAACGGATAATCTCATCTTTGTCCAGTCACTATGACACACCATACATATACAATGAGCTAGTTTCATACATAATGAAATAGTCTGTCCATTGGGAAGATCTATAGTTCAGCAGCACAAATCATGATTTTAATGCCAAAGGTTGCAGATTCGATCCCTGGCATCTTACAGCAGGACTTGGGAAATATCAATGCCTACAATCCTGCCAAGCTATTTCTGCACATTGCAAAACCACGGATTGGCAAAGCCATCCACGGTTCTACAATGAAGGGTCCAAAGCCCATTCTGATGTTCACTTCCAGATTCATGTTTGCCTCCAGGTGGCTTCCCCAAATTTCCTCCAATTTTATTTATTTATCGTATCAGAAGAAAATTGAGGGTACAGTTCTAATGTATTTAAAAACACAAACGAAGTTTAAAACTTGGCAATATACTAAATGTCCTTTGACCAGAAGCTGACCACTTGGTGTGTCTTTGGTGTCTCTGTGAGAAAGTCCTCCATTGTGAATGTGGCAGGGCTCAGACTGCATTGTAATCGGTGGTCTGGGGTTTGCTCTTCTCCACACTTGCATGTCATGGACTCCACCTTGTGGCCCCATTTCTTAAGGTTCACTCTGCATCTCATGGTGCTAGAGCACAGTCTGTTCTGCGGCTTTCAAGTCACCCAGTCTTCTATGTGCCCAGGAAGGAGTCTCTCATCTGGTATCAGCCATAGATGAAGGTTCCAGGTTTTAGCCTGCTACTTTTGGACTCTCCCTTGCTGAGGTGTTCCTGTGAGTATCTTTGTAGAACTTAAAAAGCTATTTCTTGATTTAAGGCATTGGCGTGCTGACTGATATCCAAACAGAGGATGGGCCAGATATGTTCATGCCTTGGTCCTTTCATTATTGGCCAGCGGATGTCAGGCGGTGCAAAACTGGCTAAACAGTATAATTTCTCCAGTGGTGTGGGGCGTAGCCATCCTGTGATAATGTGGCATATCTCATTAAGACCCACATCGACTGTTTTAACATAAGATGTGTTCCACATTGGGCATGCGCACTCAGCAGCAGAGTAGCAAAGCACAAGGGCAGATGTCTTCACTGTGTTTGGTTGTGATCCCCAGGTTGTACCAGTAAGCTTTTGTATGATATTATTTCTAGTGTCCACTTTTTGCTTGATAGTCAAGCAGTGCTGCTTGTAAGTCAGAGCACGGTCCAGGGTGACTTCCAGGTATTTTGGTGAGCTGTAATGTTCCAGTGGGATTCTTTCCCAGGTAATCCTCAGAGCTCGAGATACTTGTCTGTTCTTAAGGTGAAAAGCACAAATCTGTGTTTTAGATGGATTAGGAATCAGCTGGTTTTCCCTGTAATAGGCAGTAAGAGCACCTAAAGCTTTGGAGAGCTTCTGTTCAACCATTTCAAAGCTCCCTGTTTGGGTGGTGATGGCACGATCATCAGCATAGATGAAGCTCTCTATCCCTTCTGGCATTGACTAGTCATTTCTGTAAATATTAAACATTGATGGAGCAAACACACTCCCCTGAGCCAGGCCATTCTTCTGTTTTCCCCATCTGCTTCTCTGGCCCTGGAATTCAACAAAAACTCCTGTTTTGTAGCAGATTTCCTATGAAGCAGGTGAGGCGGTAGTCCTTTGTGATATTATACATTTTTCTCAGGAGGAGGGGATGATTTACGATATCCTAAAATGCTGTCAAGTCTATGAAAACAGCTCCTGTAATCTGCTCCCTTTCACACATACTTCGAAGTCTGTTTAGAACTTAGCTTTTTTAAATAGATGGAACGTGTGTAGCCAGTCTAGGGAATTGCTATGTTCAATTCGAGGAAATCTGCATTTCAGCAGATTTCCTCCAATTAAACATAGCCGTCCCCTAGACTAGTTACACACTTTCCATTAATAATAATCCCAGCTAAGTTCTAAACCAGGGGTGCTCATTAGGTAGATCGCGATCAACTGGTAGATCGCGTAGGGTGTCCTGGTAGTTCGCAGGCAGGGCGGGAGGAAGGCTCAGTCCCACCCCGCAGGCTCCTGACACCACCCAGGTGCAGAAGAAGGTTGGACTGGATGGCCCTTGGAGGTCTCCTATTCTAGGAACCCATTGTTATTAATATTATCATTATCAGAGGCTGAATGGCCATCTGTGAGGAATGCTTTGATTGTGTTTTTCCCTTATGGCAGGAGGTTGGACAGGATGGCCCTTGGAGGTCTCCTCCTATTCTAGGAACCCATTGTTGTTGTCACTATTATTATTAGTAGTAGTAATAGTAGTAGTAGTAGCAGAGGCTGAATGAATATTATCATCATTATTATGAATAAATTCAGGGGCTAATTAAACTCACATTTAGTTGAATCCAGTCTTAAACTATATTATATGGCTCTCACTGAAATAAATTTCCTAATATTTTGCTTTTATGGCTCTCTGAGTAGTGGGTAGGTAGATCATTTTGACTTGGTTGTTTTATAAGTAGCTCGCATGCTGAAAAGTGTGAGTACCCCTGTTCTAAACAGACTTTGAAATATGTGCGAAAGTATGTTTAAATGTAAATTTATGTCCAATTTCATGTGGACCTGGGGTGCCTTTGATGCCCCACCTTTGATACCATCAGTAGTGAACTAGACAGATAGGTCTGACTCACAATATGAACCCCTGAATACACTTTACAAGGCGATATTATGTACAATTCATTCCACCTTAATTCTAGTTAATCCAGTGCTGTGACTGATGATCAAAACCTCTCAAACCCACACATGCCCAGTATCAATACCAATCAACAATGATTTGATGGATTAAGCCAGCCAAAGTGTTTTGGACTTTAACTCCCAGCTGGTGGGCTGCTAGGAATTGTGGGAGTTGGAGTCCAAAATACCTGGAGGGCTCAAGTTTGCTCATTTCTGGATTAAGCCCTTCCTGGATTTGCATATTAATTCAGTAGGGTATTCAGGTTCTATTCAGAAATTCAATTGGGTTTAATAGAATTCATTTCCTGGAAAAGGAAGCGCAAAATAACATCCTAAATGTGAGAAATGCGACATTGCTTTATGAAAGCAAAAAATAATGATCACATATATATAGTCTTGAACTTTTGGTCAAACTTATTAATTATCTCTGGTGTCACAACTCACATCCCTCCTTGGACACAGGCCTTATTGCAGTGGTTCTCAACCTTCCTAATGCGGTGACCCCTTAATACAGTTCCTCATGTTGTGGTGACCCCCAGCCATAAAATTATTTTCATTGCTACTTCATAACTAAATTTTGCCACTGTTATGAATAGTAATGTAAATATCTGATATGCCAGATGTATTTTCACTCACTGGACCAAATTTGGCACAAATATCCAATGTGCCCACATTTGAATATTGGGGTGTGTGTGTGTGTGTGTGATTATGTTCTTTGGGAGTTGTAGTTGATGGGATTTATAGTTCACCTATAATGAAAGAGCATTCTGAACTTCACCAATGATGGAATTGAACCAAATTTGGCACACAGAACTCCCATGACCAATAGAAAATGCTGGAAGGGTTTGTCGGGCATTGACCTTGAGTTTTGGAGTTGTAGTTCTCCTAAATCCTGAGAGCACTGTGAACTCAAACAATGATGGATTTAGACCAAACTTGGTAATATGCCCAAATATGAACACTGGTACAGTTTGGAAAAAGAGACTTGATATTTGGGAGTTATAGTTGCTGGGATTTATAGTTCGCCTACAAAGAGCATTCTGAACCCCACCAATGATAAAATTGGGCCAAATTTCTCACACAGAACCCCCATGAACAACAGAAAATACTGTCTTTTCTGATGGTCTTTGGTGACCCCTCTGACATCCCCTTGCGACCCCAGGGGTCCTGACCCCCAGGTTGAGAAACACTGCCTTATTGGGTGATCCTAAGCTTAGCAAGTGTGTAAATGGGAATATAAATCACTGGGCTTTCACATACTGTTGTGGTTTTGCAAGATCTTTCCCTCAAAGAGTGCTTGGTGCCTCACCAAACTACAAATCCTCAGGAGTCCATAGCAATTTAAGCTGGTGCCAAACTGCAGTGACTCTCCAATGCAGGCATGGCCTTTGCGCCTCTTCCCCTTTAAGACTTTCCCGCGAGCCACGCCCAATCAAAACGCCTTCCCGCTTTGGCCACGCCTACTTGTTTTCCCTCCTCGCCGGCAGCCCCGCCCTCCCCGCCACAGAAGCACTTTCCCTTTACAGTCCCCGCCAACCACGTGACTGCAGCGCCCAAGGCGGGGGCGGGCCGAACGCTTTTGTTTTCTCGGTCGCGAGGCGGAGAGGTGGTACGCATACGATGCAAGATTGGCAGCCGCATCGTCCAATTAAAGGCGCCTTTCCGTGTTCGGAACGCAGGAGGCGGTGGCTTATCGCGGGCACCAATGGGAGAGGCGGAAAGGAGGAAGGAAGCTGGTTTGGAGGAGTGGGTTTGAAGAATTCAGTGGGGTTCTTCCTCTGTGAGCTGCTGCGGGCGGGGGCCAGGAGCTGGGAGCGTTGCTTAGCAACAGTTAGGTAGGTGCCCTCGCGCGCGCGTGTTTACGTCTTTGTGGGGAAAGGCCTGGCAGGAAGAAGGCTCCCTTCCTGACGCCTCAAAAGATGGAGGCTTTGAAGGGGAAGGTGCCCAACACGTGGGTGGCAAGCTAGCGAGGTGTGGAGAAGAATTAGTGACACAAATACATAAATAAATAATAAAGAGTGCCAATACAGGCTGAGCATCTCCTATCCAAAATGCTGGGTGGGGATCAGGAGTGTTTTGGGGTTGTTGTGGGGGTTTTGTTTTTTTGGAGGGGGAGTTAGAATGTATATGCATATCTGTATACCTTAATAAAACGGAATGTTTGTATGTGTGCGGAGGGCGGAAGGAAGGATATGTGGCAGCTTTCTGATTGGCTCCCACTGTGGGATAATTTGCATAAAGGACTCCCATTGGCCAGACAACACGAACATTCCGACGCTCTAAAGTGCCAGAGGGGGGTAAGGACAAGGCCTGAGGCAGCCAGGCATGGTGGGAGTTCAAGTCCAAAACACTTTGCAGCCCCCAACAATGGGGCAACAAAACCAAACTTGGCACACAGAACCCCCAAGACCCACTTTACGCCTTGGTGCAGTTTGAGGGAGGATGGACCATGGATAGGCCAGCATTCCAACATCCCAAATCTCAAAGGTGCCAGACAGAGTTCTTCACAAAAAGGCTTCCTTTAGCTCAGTGTTTCTCAACCTGGGGGTCAGGACCCCTAGGGGGTGTCAGAGGGGTCACCAAAGACCATGAGAAAACACAGTATTTTCTGTTAGTCATGGGGGGGTTCTGTATGGGAAGTTTGTCCAAGAAGCTCTTTGACTGTAGGAGAACTATAAATCTCAGCAACTACAACTTCCAAATGTCAAGGTCTATTTCCCCCAAACTCCACTAGTATTTACATTTGGGCATATTGAGTATGCCAAGTTTGGTGTTGATCCATCGTTGAGCCCACAGTGCTCTCTGAATGTAGGTGAACTACAACTCCAAAACTCAAGGTCAGTGCTCACCAAATCCAGTATTTTCTGTTGGTCATGGGAGTTCTATGTGCCAAGTTTGGTTCAATTCCACCATTGGTGGAGTTCAGAATGCTCTTTAATTGTAGGTGAACTCTAAATCCCAACAACTATGACTCCCAAATGGCAAAATCTACCCCCCCCCCAACTCTACCAGCATCCAAATTTGGGCATATTGGGTATTTGTGCCAAATTTAGTCCAGTGAATGAAAATACATTCAACATATCATATAATTACATTACAGTTCATAACTGTAGTAAAATTACAGTTATGAAGTAGCAACAAAAACAATTTTATTGTTGGGGGTCACCACAACATGAAGAACTGGATTAAGGGGTCGCGGCATTGAGCAGGTTGAGAACCACTGCTTTAGCTGATTTTACAAACTAGGCCTCAGCCTGAATTGACAGTAAGGCTTCCTCAACTTGATTCTCCTGACTAGGCCTCAGCCTGGGATTATGGGACTTGAAGTACCTTCACTCACTTCCCGAAACCACTGCGAGCCAAATGAACAACTGATAAGGACCAACCTTGGCACACAATGCCTTTCTCAAATAACCCGGGCAGCGCCGGGTCCCCAAGCTAGTTGTACATAAAGGGAGATCTTGAAGATGGACATCTGTACTGTAGAATCAATGCAGTCAGGCCAGGCATTTGCAAACTTGGGCCCTCCTTCCGGGTGTTTTGGACTTCAACTCCCACCATTCCCAACAGCCTCTGGCCCTTTCCTTTTCCTCCTCAGCCGCTTAAGCGGAGGAATGGTGGGAGTTGAAAAGCAGACATATGCATATTTTCATTTCATTTCAATGTCTTATTTGATGAATCGCTCTCCACCGGAGTGCTTTGAGCGACTTACACAGCAATAGAATAATATTATTTATTATTTTATAGATAATATATCTATTATATAAAGGAGGTCCCGTCGTCGAACGACTGACAGAGACAGAGAAACCTTCCAAGGCAGAGACACCAAACTTGCCAACACAAATAGGCCTCAGGCAAGGAAGGTTTTTAGCAAAGAAACTTTCCCCCAAAACCTAGAAGGCCCCCAAAACAACGATACAAAAAAACCTACATTTCCCAGCATCCTCTGCGGCAGCCAGCAAACCCATTGGCCAACATCAGTTACCATAGTAACGGTGGGCAAAGCCACTTAGAATGCTGAGTGATTTCAGTTGAGGGTTAAACTGCCACGGTCAAGATCTAGGAGGGAAACAAATAGGGCACCAGGGACACAGGCACCACTGACAAACACATACCCCCCAGAATAACACAAAAGTAATACCTACACACAACACAATACGCACATAACACAATCTTGCGTCTACTGCTCAACCCATTTGTATGCCATTCCTTCCTTCCCACAGGTATAAGCTGACCCAAAAGACAAGCCATACCTCCTAAAAAGAACAGCATCGGACGACACACTCGCAACGCTACATACATCACACAAAAAAGGGCAGAACAAACGCCAGAACAGAAAGACACTGCACTACACTAGCTTTTGCCATCACCATAAACAAGGCTCAAGGACAAACACTACAAATCTGTGGCACAGACCTTGACACAGAATGCTTCTCCCACGGACAACTCTACGTAGCGTGCTCCAGAGTTGGGAAACCACAGAACCTCTACATCAACACAGCAGACGGAAAGACAAAAAACATTGTATATCCACAAGCTCTGCAGAACGCCAGCAACACCACACACCGACAACTCTCCAGGACTTCAACATCCCACCCACCAGAACAACCCACAACGACACAGCCATGAACCCACCAAGACCATAAGTAACATCAATTCCAACCCTTACATACTCAGACTTTCTCGCATCTCATAAATAGGGCACAGCAACGCGTGCCGGGTACAGCTAGTAATAATATATGATATGATATAGTGTTACATTGCATTATAATTTGATATAATATAATATAGTATATTATAATGTCAATGTATTGTATTATGTTATAGTATAATAATTGTAATGTAATAATAATAGTATGATTACGGTATGGTGTGTGGAATATGCATTTGGTATTGGTGGTGTTGTATTGTAACACAGTATAATACTGCCAATGATAATGTGATATAATAATTATATCGTGATATTATAATTTGTATATTTGTATTACATGCAATATTGCTAACAATATTGCGATATGTTGTAGTGCAGTATGATGTGTAGTGCTGATGTTGTGCTATGGCAGTAATGTTAATTGTTGTTTTTTCAGTTTGCTGTAAGCCACTCCGGCAATATTGTTATATGTACATTGTAAGCCACTCTGGCAGTATTGTTGTTTGCTGTAAGCCTCTCTGAGTCCCCTTCGGGGTTGAGAAGGGTGGCATATAAAAATAGTAAATAAATAAATGGAACAACAGGCATATCAACAATAACTCACAGTTTAAAAACTTTGACAAAGAGCCAAGTTTTGAGAGCTTGGGAGAATGACCGCAAATCAGGTATAGCTCTAATGTATGGAGGTAAGGAGTTCCACAAGGTTGGGACAAGAACCGAAAAGGCCCTGCGCCTCCTGGAGTCCAGGCGAGCCTCCCTGGAACTGGGAATAGACAAAAGGTTTTCTTGAGCTGATCTTGGTGGTCGCCTACCTTTGTGACCAGCTCTCCCCCCCATGAGCCAGCCTGAGCCCTCCGCTCCTCAGGGGAGGCCTTCCTTTCGTCCCTGCCAGTCTCACAAACTCGGCTTGTGAGTACCATGGAGAAAGCCTTTTCCTCTGTGGCCCCCCGACTTTGGAATTCCCTCCCGGGAGAGATCAGGAATGCTCCCTCATTGGAATCCTTCAGGAAACCACTGAAAACCTGGTTCTTCCACCTGGCCTTCGGAGTTTAAGCTCCCCAAATGCCCCCCCATTTCTATGAGTCCTTTTTCCCCTATGTGACCTTTTGTGCCCGACACTACTCCTAGTTCTCCCCCGAATTTTTAAAATACCCTATATGTTCATGCGGCCTGCCCTGTTGGTTTTGTTTATAGATTCACTTGTTGTGTTTCACAGATGTATTTTGTTGTGTTTATTGTTTTTATTATGTTTATTGGTTTTCTATGCTGTTGTATTTTATGATGTGTTGTTCGGGCACGGCCCCATGTAAACCGCTCCGAGTCCCCTCTGGGGAGATGGATGCGGGTTATAAATAAAGTTATTATTATTGGTGGTGGTGGTGGTGGTGGTCTCTGATCGCAGATACGTGAAAGACGCTCTCAGAGGTATTTCGGGCCTTGACCATGAATGGCCCTAAAGGTCAGAACCAGTGTCTTATAGGTAGCCCCATGTTCTATTGGGAGCCAATGGAGGTGTTGTAGTACTGGAGCTATATGATGTCTCATTGGTGTCCGAGTGAGTAGTCTGGCAGCTGCATTTTGGACCACCTGGATCTTCCGTGTCACTGAGAGAGGAGTACCAGCATACAATGCATTACAATAATCCAACTGTGGCATGGATTACCGTTGCAAGGGCTTCTGTTGGAAGGTAGGAGGCCAGCTGCCTCGCCTGGCGGAGATGGTAAAAGGCCTGCTTACTGATGGTAGAAATCTGAGCTTCCATCGTCAACCGGCAATCCAGCAGGACACCGAGGCTCTTCACCGTGGCAGGCGGGGCTAATGGTTCACCTTCAAAGGGGGGCAGAGGGCAGGCCAGTTCTAGGGGCCGACCAGGCCATAGGATTTCAGTTTTGGCAGGGTTCACCTTGAGTCTGCTCATGCGCAGCCAGCCTGTCACGGTTTCCAAGCACAAGGAGAAGTTATCAGGAATTGTTCTCCCAGGTTCTAGATGCAAAAGGAGCGGAGTATCATCGACATACTGGTAACATTCTAAGCCGAAACTCCTCACCAACTCAGCCAGTGGTTGTACATAGATGTTAAATAGTACTGGGGAGAGGATAGCTCCTTGTGGTACTCCGCATTGGAGGGGAGATGTCTCGGATACCTGGCCTTCCCATTCTACTCTTTGGCTACAGCCCCTGATGAACGACTCAAACTATTTAAGGTCCACTCCTCGGACTCCAATAGCAGCATCACTCTTAAACTATATGTATCTATGCAGCAGTTCACTTACCCGGGAAGCATCGTCTCTTCAGACGCCAAGATTGATAAAGAGATAGATCACAGGTTAGCAAAGGCATATAGTGCATTCAGAAGGCTTCACAAAAGAGTCTGGAGCAACAAGCACCTCAGGCAAAGCACAAAAATCAGTGTGTACAGAGCTATCGTACTGTCTATTCTCCTATATGGTTCTGAAACATGGGTCACCTATCGCCAACACCTATGACTCCTCGAATGCTTTCATCAGTGCTGTCTTTGCACAATCCTGAATGTACACTGGACTGACTATGTGACGAATGTTGCTGTCCTTGAGCAAGCAGGGATCACCAGCATTGAGGCCATGCTATTGAGAACACAGCTGCGCTGGGCAGGGCACGTCTCTAGGATAGAGGACCACCACCTCCCAAAGATACTACTCTATGGTGAACTCGCCACTGGTCAGCGCAAGAGAGGCGCCCCCAAAAAGAGATATAAGGACTACCTGAAACAACATCTCAGGCTCAGCCAGATTGATCACCAACAATGGTCCACCCTGGCCTCACATCAGGAGGTATGGAGACGCACTATCCACAATGCTGCGGCCTCTTTCAAGAAGACACACTGAATGGGTCTCGAAGAGAAACGACAACGCAGAAAGAACTGCAACTTGGAAACAACATCACCCAAGGAGACTTTCTGCTGTGCTTTCTGCAACCGGAATTGCCTATCTTAGATTGGCCTTTCTAGTCATCAACACGCTTGTAGAAAGCGTGGGATGAGTCCTCCCTAAATCTTCGTTCGCGAAGAAAAGCCAGATATGTATATATGCATGCATATAGAGCAGCCACATACATATAGAGCTTCACTCTTAAGATATATATATATATATATATATATACACACACACACGCATATAGAACAGGCCTGGGCAAACTTGGGCCCTCCAGGTGTTTTGGACTTCAACTCCCACAATCCCGAACAGCCTCAGGCCCTTTGCTTTTTCCCCTCAGCCGCTAAAGCATTAAGTGTTAGGAATTGAGGGGGTTGAAGTCCAAAACACCTGGAGGCCCAAAGTTTGCCCATGCTTGAGTCAGACACTGTTTTAACTGTCATGGCTCAATGCTATGGAATCATAGGAGTTGTAGTTTCACAAGGTCTTTTGCCATCTCTGCTAAAGAGGGACTGGTGCCTGACCAAACTATGACTCCCATGACTCTATAGCATTGAGCCAGATCACTTAAAGCAGTGTCAAAATACATTAATTTTACATTGTAGACACAGTCCAGGACTAAACATCATATTTATGTGTCATGTACACCTCAAAAGCATAGCTTGAAAGTGTTTTTTGTAAACATTTTAAAATAATTGTGTACATGAAGCAGAATTTCTGTACATTGAATTATTAGGGATTAAAGGTGTCACTATCTCAGCCACTTCTGTGGACGATTTTGGATAAAGAAGGTTAAATCTATTTTGTCTGTCTTACGTCAAAACAAACATAATTTCCACTATGGTAGGCATAATATAATTGTAACATAAATTGGATGGCATTGAAACAATTTACTAGAAATAATTATATTCTCAGCTATCAATTTAGTTCCTAAATAATCCCGTGAAAGGTTAGTTTTAACTTGCTGCCTTAATCCATTAATGACAAGTTTAGGTGAATATTACCATGCAGTGACTATTTTGGGTCAATTCAGTTGGATCTTCTACTTGAGATTCCTGACTTTGTTTTTCAACTAATTAATATGTGCTGAATCAAAAACTACTTTTTGCATTCTTAATTAACACCTGTGTTTTCATGCAATATAGTGTGTAGATACTGTTCAAGAAATAAAAATCAGAAGGCTTTCTGGTAAGCCTTTCAAAAGAATTGTGTTTGTATTAATTGCAGGAATGAAGAGAAACAATTGGGGAGGCAGAGAAAATCAGGTCTGGAGCAATCGCAGGCAAAACTACAATACCCAACCATACAGGGCACGCAACCACTGGCATCGCACAGGAAGGCAAGTTCTGTTCATGTTTTGAAAGTTGGGATTAATGGAGCCCTTCTTTTAGCAACCCTCCTTGCCATTTGCCTCAGTAATGGAATAATGTTGCAGGAGGGCCCTAATCTGTTCTGGGTCCAGTGTGAAGATTGAGTTGTTCTGCCAAATAGCTTCCCTGATGAAATAACCTTCTAAAACTGTTATTATGATATTTGCCTAGTTTTAACCAGAGACACTTTTTGCCAAATAGTCTATGTTCCTTGAATGTTCCATAAAGCAGTTTGCTTGTTGCTGTAATAATCCCAAAGGAGAAACCTATATTTTCCTACTTCACAGAATTTTAATTGCATATTAAAGTATGTGAGAACAAGGTGTTATTACATTAATGCAGGGGAAGGATTAAAAGATGGAAATATCATACTAAAACCATTTTACTTCAAGAAGCTCTACAGACACATAGAAAATAGTTGGAATATAACTGCAGCAAAATTGCTTCAAACATCCCAAAATTCAAGCATTCCTCCACATTTTGTTTTAAGGTCATAGTTCATCTCACTAATAAAGAAATATGAATTGCATAAAATTATTGTAAAAACTTTGTCATTGTTGTGAGAGCAAAGGTTAAAGGCTGGTTTATACGGACTAAAACCTCCTTAATGGTCTTCTGAAATCTATTTGGTGGAAGGGGCGGGGGATGAGAAAAATACAGTGGAAAAAAGATTAAGTACTAGGTTGGAGACTTCCTTTTATTGCAGTTTCTTGCTCCCATGCTTTAAACTACCCTTTAGGTGTCAAAATTTGGAGAGGAACTGTAACTCACTCCTAGGAAAACCAGTGTGCTACAGAAGAGACTGGAGTGATCTATCCATTAATTCAAGAAGGGGCAGTTACTATTTCGTGATTCTCACCTGGCCAGGAAGAGCAGTTGCCTTGAGACAACAAGGAAAATATTTTCTGTCCCATTCTTTAGCCTGGGGAATTTAATTCAAGGGTTTTATTTATCGCATCAGAAGTAAATTGAGAATACAGTTATAATATATAGAAAAATCACAAACAAAGTTAAAAACTTGACATTATACTAAATTTCCTTTGACCAGAAGCGAACCACTTCAAGTACCCCCATTGTGCATGTGGCGGGGCTCAGACTGCATTGTAAGTGGTCTGTGGTTTGCTCTTCTCCACACCCACATGTTGTGGACTCCACTTTGTAGCAATTCAAGGGTGTTTATAGTTTACAATCTGTTCTAAACTTTTGATGTTCTTTTCCTCTTCCACATTCATGCTCCACCTTCTTGGTATGATTCACTTTCTATTTTGAGTATGTTTTATAAGTTGATCTCTCAATGATACTGTATTTTCTTTGTGCATCTTTTTTTCTAGGTATGAACAAGAAGAAAGGCAAACTTCACAGAACCAAGGTACAAGCCAAGCTGAATCCCCCTCTACATCTTCTAGTGTGTGCCAGGACTCTCCAGTTCCTGGTAAGAAATGTTAAGAAAGATCTCATTAAAAATATATCAAGGTTTCCACTGCTGTGCTATGTTGACATGAGGACTATTAAAACATTCTGCCTGGCAAAATACCTGTTCTGTTTCTTTTTAGAATTACCAGGCTTTTATTATGATCCTGAAAAGAACCGTTATTTCCGATTACTTCCTGGGCATAACAACTGCAATCCTCTCACCAGGGAAAGTATTCAGCACAGAGAAAAGGAATGTCAGAGGCTGAGACTTCTTGAAGAGGAGAAGAAATGTTTGAAAGTATGATGTTACATTTCCTTTGTTTCTTAAATTTTTGACAAAGGCCTCAGTCCAGCACAAATTTAAGTGCTATGAAGCCATTAGATCTCCATGTACTTAAACATTTCTAATTCTGTTTATAGGATGATAATGTTTGGTTTAATTCCAGTCTGAATGTCCCTGTTATTAGACAAGCATTTTGTAGATCAAGCTTTAATTCATAAACAAAAGTCTTCAGGTATAGGTTGGCTTTTCACAGTATGGTGCTTTAAGAATATGTGAAAAGTACAGTTTTCTAGTTGTTTAAGTGATAAAGGGAAAGAAAAGGTAATGGGTTTTATTTGCCTTTAAACACAATCAGTAAGTATGACATAATATTATTCTATTCTCATTTTTAATAGAAAACATCCAGGTGTGGTTTGAATTCCTCAATCATGTTACACAAGAGGCAGTTAGGTTTGTACAGTTCATTCAACTATTGCAGGTAAGATTATTTGACACCTCCTTTCTCTTGAAGAAATCTTGCACTGTAGTGCTGCCCATGAATTAGTAGACTTGTTCATATCTCGTTCTGTAGCACATGAAGGATATATTTGTGTGCTATTGGTTTTTAGGCCATCTTTGTCAGGAAATTCTTTTGCATGACTTGATGGAATAGGTAGTTTCTAAAACATTTCCTGATCTAATGTTGTCCTTTCCTCAACTTTTGTTTTTAAAAAGAATGTATGTTTATTAATTTATTTTCATTATTTAATTTAATAATTACTATTTTATTTCACTGATATTACTAGGCAATTCAGTGTGATGGATTCTCCTATTATTAATCTTCAAGAATTAACGCATTTAGGAACATCTGGGCAGTGCATGCATGTAATATAGCTAAAGGATCAGCAAACACTATGTTTTGTCTCTATTGACATTTTAAAAAATATTATGGTTTTATTTTCATTTTCTGTTTTCCTCTCTTGTTTGCAGGTTGATTCATGAATTAAAGGTCAATTGTATGCAGAGAAGAAAATTAGAAATTAAGAGCCCAGATTCTACAGTTTCTGGAAACAACTATTTTAAACGGATAGCGGTATGTTGAAAGGTCTTCTTTTATGCCAGAACACAAACATTTGTGTTTACATTGAGATACCAATATGATCTTATTCAGGCAGCCACAGAACGTCCCATGTTCCACCACCCATTGACCTCTGTAGCCCACCTCTGCTGCTCAATGTGAGTGCTGAGAGCTGCACACTTTCATTTCCTTTTGTAAGTCACATACACTCATCCCTTCACACTCGTGATTTTGACTTTTTCAGATTTCACTATTCACAAATTTGAATATCTAAATCCTCTAGTATCTAAATCCTCTAGTATGACTATATTGTCAACTTCCTCCAGTCATGCTGTGGGACTTAGATACTTCTAGGGAGAATACCTCTCTTGGACTCTCTAAGACAGTGGTTCTCAACCTGTGGGTCCCCAGGTATTTTGGTGTACAACTCTCAGAAATCCCAGACATTTTACCAGATGTTAGGATTTTTAGGAGTTGAAGGCCAAAACATCTGAGGACCCACAGATTGAGAACCACTGTCGTAGAGAGTCCAAGAGAGGTCCTCCAATGCGAGTTTATGCCCAGTTTCCAGCAGAAGTTGACCATAAAGTAATAATGGAATACTTAGACCAAGGGTCCTCAAACTAAGGCCCGGGGTGTGTGTGTGTGTGGATACGGCCCTCCAAGGTCATTTACCCGACCCTCGCTCAGGGTCAACCTAAGTCTGAAACGACTTAAAAGCACACAATAACAACAATCCTATTTCATCAGCCAAAAGCAAGCCCACACTTCCCATTGAAATACTAATAATTTTATAATTGTTAAAATTGTTCTTCATTTTAATTATTGTATTGTTTTGAAGTGGGGTTTTTTTGGCACTACAAATAAGATATGTGCAGTGTGCATAGGAATTCATTGTTGTTTTTTCCAAATTATAATCCGGCCCTCCAACACTTCAAGGGACTGTGACCTGGCCCTCTGTTTAAAAAAGTTTGAGGGCCCCTGACTTAGACTTTCCTTGAGAGATGTTATCCAGGGTTTTCTTTTTTTTAAAAATAGCAATTTATTTATTCACGTTTTTCACTTTCTTGGGAGTCCTGTTCTCTTAACCACAGTGAATGTGAAGGACTGACTGTAAGAACTTTCATAGAAAGCTGGGTTTCATATACTTTGGGGACCCTCTAGCTGGGCCTATTATATGGGATGGGAATAATGCTTAGTAAGGATTAATCTGTGGCATGTGAGGAAACCTCCTTGCATTTTTATATGAGTACAAATATGTGTTATTAGTATTGAACCCTCACACAAAAAACACTTTACAGAACAGGATACTTTGGTTTTTTTCAGGCAGACACTGCTTATGAAAGAATATTTACTGTGAATGATGTAGAACATGGAGGATGTAAATATGGTATTATCAACCTTAGTGGCCTGGGGAAGGATTCTCTTATTGTGGAGATGTATGACAACCTCTACTTCACAAACCGCAAGGTATTATTCTGTGCTGATTGTTTGGTTGCAATGCTGTACATGGCAGCCTTCTTGATAAAATCATGCCATAGTTCCTCATGATTTTAGTTACAATAATAAATATTGTTATTTAAGAATCTAACAAATGTCTAGAGATAATATATTTTGTTGGATATGGAAAACGAAACTGCTATTATAGGCCCTGTAGATAAGGGGATCATACTGCCTTCCTTGCTTGCCTTTTAGATTAGCTACAGCAGCACAAGATGTGCAGTTCTATGTGTCTTATGGGGTGAGGGGTGGTTGCCCCTTTAATCAGACCAGACTTTTCTGTTCAACAGCAGAATACAAGAAGAGACATGGAAGAATCCCCCCTCTTACCATTCCCCAACCTTCCACTATCTACCCCTCCCCCTTACACCTAGAACTCATCCCCTCCCCTTTTACCCAGTTCATTACCCCTCCCCTCTTTCATCCCTCATGTTTCTTTTTCTACTTTACCCTCCCCTTTCCTTAAGACCCTCTCTCCCCTTTTTTTCCCTTCTTGTTTTTATGTATTAAAAACCTATCAATAAAAATATTTTAAAACAAAAAACCCAGTAAAAAACAGCAGAATACTGTGTATAACTTATTTTTACTTCCAGTAGATGTTTTATTTTAACATGAAGTAAACTTCTGGGACATAGCTATTGTGTTACTTTACAAGTTGTTGCTTCCAAAATTAGTGCTTAATGTGATATTTTTTCCTTGTAAACAAATCAGTTAAAAGAAACTGAGACAATAATTAATTCTGTTTAAGTGATAAAAATATTTTGAAAGATTGACTGGGACCTACTCATCCCATTTTTCTTTCTGATTATATTCTGCCTCAAATATTCAGACTTTTTTTCCCCATACAGTCATAGAGATAGAAAAACCATCTAGCCCATTCTCATTCTGCCTCTGTCAAACAATATTCATTGTTCTTGTTCCAGTTTTTCCATTGTTCCTTTATTTTTTCTGTATTTTAAGGTGAATTCTGTTTGTTGGGCCTCATTGAGTCATCCAGATTCCCATGTTTTATATCCTTTTTGTTAAAATCAAGAAACAGTGGCTAATTAATATGTGTTTCAAAACCTGTTCAAGAATGTGTGTGTGCTGTTTTCCACAGAAAAAAAATGATTGGAGGTATCTTTGCTAGCTCAAGGCTATATCAGGAAAAGGAGGGAGATACTTAATGAGTATCACTTTGCAGACAATGCAATCTAAACTAGTAGACAACAAAAGTTTGTAAAATTATAATCCAGGAGTGAATTGAAAGTGAGATGTAGTGGTTGCCCTAATTTGGGTAGACTGAGTACTGTAGATACTGTTCTTAGTGTCTGCTCAGGTTTGGTCCCAAGACACACACACACATACACACACACCGCAATACCAAAATTCATGGATACTCAAATCTCTTTACATCAAATGATGTCCCTGATATAAAATGGCAAAATCAAGGTTTGATCTTAGTTTTTTTTAAAAAAATCTTTTCAAGCTATGGATCATGGAATCTGTGGATGCAGAATTAATGGATATGAGGGGCCAGCTGTGTTGTCCGGTCTCTTCCAACACCCTTTCAAGCCAGAAATTGAATACACACTGTACTTACAAGGAAGAAGTTTGGGTTGCAAAGAACATGTACTTGGTGGTGCCTTTGGTTATCCCTCCCTCTTTCCCACCAACCTCAGTGGGCGTCAGCAACCATTGACTAATGACAACAGCACCTAAATGGAAGATTTAAAACAACATAATTGGGAAGCAAAAGTTATTACTTATGTCCAGATTGTGGCTTTGCCACAAATGTCAGGCATTTCTCTAAACCCTTCCACATTATTGAAGAGTTAAATATGGAAATAGTTTTGTACAGCTCTAGAAAAATAGTATTCTTGTTTAACTAATTATGAAATTATTTAATAATACTGAATATTAAATTACTGTTAATGATTACCATTCTTCTGTGTGCTTTCCTTCCTTTATGATATAAAGAGAAAAATGCCTTTTGCTCCTCAACAGCATTTTTCTTTCTGATAGGTATCAAAAATTGGAGACACTACTAGAAAAAAGAGGAATAACCACTTTAAAGTAACCCCAAGAGCCTTGCTTTCTAGTGTATGTTATACATCCCGAAACTGTCTGAAAGTTACTGTTCTCTAGTGAAATATTTATAAGTGCTGCTGTAGCAGAGGTAGATCTGCTTCTCAAGCTGATATTAAGTGACACATTTTGCTCCTGTGGGAGTTGTTTGTATTGCCTCTTTAATATCCTTAACTGTCTCCATCAAGCTGTGCCTCATGGGTGTTGCAGAAACACTAGGCTGTGCCAGTTTGCTCCCTGCATCCTTATTCAGCAACTCTAATTCAGGTATTGCATATCTTTTGGGTGGAAGTTTGTGTTTATAGCTATTGTAATCATGGAAAGTCAATCTTCTAGTTATTTCAGTGCTGTTTCTAAAAGGTATAGCAGTTAATATCAACCTTGAATTACATCCATAAAATTATGAAAAAAATAAAACTACTTAGTGTTTAAAGAGATTTCTGCTTTAATTTCCTTTTGTTAGGCTAACCATTAGAGCCTCAGAGGTTTGTCCTGGGTCAACATGACTACTCCTGCATTTGTATTCATTTAGTATATGTGCAGGGGTTGATGCTTTGGTATGTAGTTGTTTACCCATGTTTGAAGAAAATATGGTCTGCTGCTGCCAAGGGCTAATATTTATGATTCTATAATGAAGGGGTGCTTACACATCCTATATAAGATAGGTGAAAATGAAGAATTTGGACAGTTTTGATAGAGAACATTTTACCTGCAAATTGGGGCCAAAAGTATTCATACAATAATATTGCCACTTTAGAATAGCTAACAGTCAGTTTCCCCGTGCAACTAAGTGCTCCCATGAGTAGTTTACTTATACGACAAATGCTATGTATGAAGGGAAACTCAAAGAAAATCATATTGGCTATATTCATGATTATGCTAAACATTGTAAAATCTGTGGAATTTTTAAAAATCACACAGGTCTTTCAGATTCCTGACTTCAGATTTTCTGTATACACTCAAGAATCGGTCTCATATACATAAATCTCATATACATAAATCAAGGTCAGGTTTTGGGGGCAGAATTGTGGGGTTTTTATATGATGTGTCAAGGATAATTCAGAGAAGAGAAACCACCAATGCTGCATTGGGGCAGCTGTCCCTGGCCACTGCTACCATTTCCCTATACAGGCATTAAAAAAAAAGCCAGAAGCAATGCCATATAATGGAGTAGTGTTTCTTTTAGGTTCTCACCTTTCACCTAAGAGATGAGGGTAGTTCCTTTTTTGGTAATAGTTAAGGATCAGTACTCATATTGACCCGTGGATAAGCTAGCCCATTTTTTAAAGGTAGTTTTTGACTAAAATTTCTATACATATTTATTTATTTACTAACTATATTTCTCACAACTTTATTAGGGTACACAAGCCTCTCCCCCACTACAAGGGGGCGCCTAATGAAGTTGTGAGCTCTGCTGGCGGTGGCATAATAGCCACCGGTAGGGCCTCCCATGCCAGACAGGTCACAACCGAAGGGTCTGACAAAGAGCGTCAATGGGCAGGATGGGCTCTCTAGCCTTTTGGCAACCATCCTAAGAGAAGGAAAACCCTAAATTCAAACCCGGGCAGATGGTGCTCGTCTAACCCTGTAAGGTCAACCATCTAAGAGAAGGAAATGCAAACCAAACCTACAACCTGAGGACCTCGCTGCCACCTTCCAAGCTTGCTAGGCCCCAGTGGACGAACCTTTGGTTTAAAGGGTGAGGCCAGTTCTGTGCACGCTGCGCTCCACCAGAAAAATCCATTGCACAGGCTCGAAGGACACATCCAACTTCCTTTTTAGTCATCAACGCGCTTGTAGAAAGTGTGGGATGAGTCCTTCCTGAATCTTCGTTCGTGAAGAAAAGCCAAGGATATTTCTATACTGCCCCTCTCAGCCCGAAGGCGACTCGAGGCGGTTTACACATGGCAGTCAGTGCCCATAATATAAAATGCAATTAAAAACAATTATACAATAGCCAGATAAAAACAGTCACAATTAGCAATTAAAATAAAAAATACAATTCCCAGCGTCTCATCATTAAAATAATTTTCCATCGCATTGTCATATCATTCCATGATCACAGTTAAACATTTATATTTCATCTGCAAAAGCCTGCTCGAACAGCCAGGTCTTAATTTTCTTTCGAAATGTTAGGAGGGAGGAGGCCAATCTAATGTCCCTAGGGAGGGCGTTCCATAGCCGAGGGGCCATAACTGAGAAGGCCCTGTCTCTCATCCCTGCCAATCGGGTTTGCGAAGGAGGCAGGGCCGAGAGCAGGGCCTCTCTGGACAATCTTAAACACCTAGATGGTTCATAGGGAGAGATGAGCATAAAGGGTAAACACAATTCTGTCTCATACTTTGAAATGTAGGATCTGCCCTGGTTGAAAGGCTGGCCAGTTACACATTATCCAAACCTGTGCTGTTTCATTATGTGAAGCATTCTGTTCCAGCAAATTATTTCACTAAAAAAGGAAAAATTGTATTACAAAAACAGTTTCAAAATGATTGATGTATTTACTTCCAAGGTGCTGCTAAAGTGAATGAAACTGTTTTAGATAAATACAAAGCCCAATTCTAAAAAGGTATTGACTTGGTTTGTAGGCCTGTTCCTGAGGTTATTTGGGGCACTGATAAAGAAAATTGCATTGGATAGACTTTTAAAATATTAATAATAATAATCCTGCTTTTCTCGCTTAGGTGGAATTCAAAGCAGCATTCAAAGTTAAAACAGCAAAAAAAACCCCATGAAATATTACAAAAAATATCATAAACCAAATAAACAGATAACACGCCATATATACCATATTTAAACCAATTAAATATGGTATATATCTAAGAAACCAGCTCTACTTTCTTAGATATGGTTATCATTATTTTCAGTGGGTGAGCAGATAGTGATTGGTAGATGGCATATATTCTGTATCTTAAAAACTAGAGGTGATAAGGAGAAACTGGTGCAATTTATGGAATCGGCAAGTCAACTATACCCAAAAACAGGTCTAACATTTGAGGCACCAAAATGTGCATTGGCCGGTGATGAACTTGGCCTCCCGTAGATATCTTCCATGTGATGCCTAAGAACTTCTTTTCCTGTTTCTTTTAGGAGACCAACCAGGAATGTTGTGCAGCTTTAAGATCCCCACAGCCTGGTCCTGTGCCTGGTGTTTAAATCCTCAGGCAGACAACTGCTTTAGTACAGGTGATGTGAGATCATTTCCTGTTTCCATTAAACACACCCAGGGATAGCTAATGTTGACTATTGAGCAAAATACTACAAGATCCAAAATTCAGAATAGAGCAATGCCTTTTTTGACTAACTTTTGTGGTACATATCATTTGGTTAATCAAGATATCGCTCTTAAGTGGATTTTGTTGCATCCTTCTTCCACTATGAACTTAATTATCCAACTGGCACTTACTCTTTGTTTGCTGTAGGTTTAAGCCGACAAGTACTTGTGACCAATACAGTAACTGGTCATCGGCAGACATTTGGTACCAGCAGTGATGTCCTAGCACAGCAGTTTGCTACCCAGGTATGTGAGATATTTTTGTGAGAGAAGCGACTTCTGATATATGCATCCTTCCACACAATAATAGTTTTGAAGCACAATGGCTAATATTAGCAATGCACAATAGGAAGGAAACAAAAGAGCAGCTACGTATGAATAGTTGTCAGAGCTTCAGGTGGGGAACCATAACAGTGCTGTTCTACGTGGTCTTTAATATTTGTGACTGCTCTAATTGTTTCAAAATTATGTTTTAGGATTGTTTTAACACTGTTTTTTAAAGTTTTTAAAGGATATTTTAATATATTTTTATTTTTTCATTTCTGTGCTGTTTTTAATTGCTTTAATTTCTTCATTGCTTCAGGATTCCCTTGTGAGGTAATGATTAAATGGAGAAAATCTGTTTAATTTCTTCCTTGGCCTTTTCAGACTCCAATGCTTTATAATGGCTGCCGTTCAGGGGAGATTTTCAGCATTGACGTTCGTCAGCGTGCCCATAAAGGACAGACATGGAAGGCCGTTCGACTTTTCCATCACTCGGCGGTCACGTCAGTTAATGTTTTGAAAGATGAGCATTACCTTATGGTTGCAGACATGGAAGGCCAGGTAGATGGGTTTCTTTCATAAAAACTGCACATCTTTTACTTACATGTACCATGGTTTTGCCTTTTACTTGAGAGAGGTGTGTGTTCCTGTTACTCTGTCAACTTGCAGGTAAAACTCTGGGATCTGAGAAAACTAAAATGTGTGAAAGAATACAAAGGCCATCATAATGAACACACCACTTTGCCTTTGCACATCAGTGAGGAAGAGGGGTTTCTTACAGCAGGTAAGGCACATTGTTACATGCACAATGGTGGAGCTTTTCTTTAAAAGGCATCAAATCTATCTGAACAAGTTTTACCGGAATTGAATAAAAAGTGCTGAAGATATGCATTCTTTTGCTGTAAAATGCAATTTCCAAGCCCTATACTAAAGTGATCTGATACATTTTGATAGTTCTGATCTTCTACCCCTAGCTAACAACGTGCTGCCACCTATAACTTGTTTTTCAATTTTTTTTGGAAATTTTGGAAACAGTCTCCACAATTATGTCGCCTCAGTGATGGGTTTGCTCTGCTGGAAAATGGAAAAGAAAAAAAATCCCCTTTTTATCTTCTTAAATATAAGGTGTTTTTTGTTTTGTTTTGTTGTGTGTGTGTGTGTGTCAGGAGCAACTTGAAAAACCCCAAGTTGCTTCTGGTGTGAGAGAATTGGCCATATGCAAGGACGTTGCCCAGTGGATGCCTGGATGTTTTACCATCCTGTGAAATTCTTCTCTCATGTCCTTGCATGGGAAGCTGGAACTGGACAGACGGGAACTCACCCTGCTCTCCAGATTCGAACTGCTGACCTTTCGGTCAACAGTTGCCAGCACAAAGGTTTAACGCATTGTGCCACAGAGGGCTCCTTAAGTATAAGTAGAAAATAATGATGTACTTACATATCTGAATTATGAAAAGATGTTAAGTAGTTAGCAGGACTCCATTGAACATACTGTTACCCTTTCCCTCCACTTCCTTTTTTCTGGGTTGGTGTTTCCTCTGTGCTACTGTTTATTAGCCCTATATATCCATAATGGCTTGGGCACTTTTGGCTCGGAAAGCTATCTGAAACTATTTTGCTCCCTAAAGGAAAGAGTAAAAGTCTCTCCCTAGCCATCATGTACAGTATTTAAAGGAAACCAATCAAATTGGCACTTTAATCTATTTTTTGTATATTTAATGAAACGGTGGTTTCCACCAGATTGATTTATAGAACATATACAATTCATGTGGCGTATATCAATCCTTACATTTCTTAAACCCCCAGCATCTGCTGCCTGCGGCCATCTCCTCCCTTTGCCCAATAATAGGGCTGTTTCTGAGATCTGCAGAGAGCAGACTGACATGAGAAAGCAAATAGAAAGTCGCTATGTTAAGACAAAAATATAATCAGTAGAAGAATGCAGGTGCTTGAATATTTATTTTTCTTTTCTTTACCTCTGCCTCTCAGTGGGTCAGGACTGTTATACACGAATTTGGAGTCTCCAAGATACCCACTTGCTACGGACAATCCCATCTCCATATCCATCTTCCACAGACTCCATTCCAAGTGTAGTGTTCTCATCGCGGCTCGGAGGCACCCGAGGAGTCCCTGGCCTGCTTATGGCAGTCAGGCAGGATCTGTACTATTTTTCATATAAGTCAGATGACCCTTATTGCCTGTGTACTCAAGACATGGACCACTCCATCTTCCTCCGTGACTGAAATATAACAATATGACTGGGATCTAAATTATTAGGGTATGGATGTGGCTTGTTGTTCTTCAACATTTTGGAACTTCACAATCATCACAAGAATATTTTTTATATTTTTATGGAGTATCAAAAATAAATTCAAAATGATTGTTTTGCTCTTTCCAAAAATGACTGGTTTATTATTTAAGTATGTATGTGTCTTTGTATGTATATATCATGAATGACAGCTAAGAGGCTGTCTTAGCCCACCAGGGACTAGAGGACCACATACTGCCCAGCAAAACAAAACAAAAAAATGCCCTCAAATACCTTTTAGGGACTATAAGGGCCATCCTCACCATGTTTTCACGCCCAGGACAGGTTGTGAAAAGATGGTAGGAAGCTTCGTCTATCCATCAAACCTGGTGAGAAGTCAAGCAGAATGGTGTGGCTTTCCACCAGCCTTTTGGCAACCATAGCCGGGATCTCTTGCTGATTGCCACAGGTGGGTTTGAGTATGGCTTCCCACCAGCCTTTTCATGACCATCGCCAGCTTCTCACCAGGCCTGCATTTGACAGCAAATCCTTTTTTTTGTAGTGCACACCTTCAAATTTAGTTGCACAATACATTATATGGGACATTATACTTAGGTAAATGTGTTGTATATTCCTGTAGATCAGTGTTTTTCAACCTTTTTTGAGCCGCGGCACACTTTTTACATTTACAAAATCCTGGGGCACACCACCAATCAAAATGATACAAAATGACACTCTAACACAGTAATACATATAGTTAATATGTTTTTAAATGTATTTATACACTCAGTGTGAAACCTGGGCCTGTTTCGATGAACACAAAATAGATATCCTGGCAGGAATGGCAGAAAGACACAAACTTCCCACACAGAACTCCCATAACCAAGAGAAAATACTATAAGAGTTTGGTGAGCATTGACCTTGAGTTTTGGAGTTGTAGTTCACCTATATCCAGAGAGCACTCTTGACTCAAACAATGTTGGATCAGGACCAAACTTGGCACGAATACTCAATATGCCCAAATGTGAACACAGAGGGAGTTTGGGGAAATAGACCTTGACATTTGGGAGTTACAGTTTCTGGGATTTATAGTTAACACACAATCAAAGAGCATCCTAAACTCTTGCAACAATGGAATTGAACCAAACATGGCATATTGAACTCTCATTATCAACAGAAAGTACTGAAAGGGTTTGCTTGGGAATTGACCTTGAGATTGGAAGTTGTAGTTCACCTACACCCAGAGAGCACTGTGGACTCAAACAATGTTATGTTGTTGTTTGTTTTCTATCCAGAATCACAATGTTGGAAGGAGGCTCACCACTTTAAGGTCCCTCTAAAACAGGCATGGGAAAACTTCGGCCCTCTGGGTGCTTTGGACTTCAACTCCCACCATTCCTAACAGCCTGAGGCATTTTCCTGCTTAAGTGGCTGAGGGGGGAAAGGAAAAGGGCCTGAGGCTGCTAGGAATGGTGGGAGTTGGAGTCCAAAACACCTGGAAGGTCCAAGTTTGCCCATGCCAGCTTTCAACAGAGACCTCTTTCTCCCCCTTTCCTTCTTGCCCTTTCTTCCCCCTCCTGCCGAACACTTACTTTTTCTTCTACACTGCCGCTTCTGCCACCATTTTGATCCGAGGGGGCAGCGTGAGCGTATTCAGGAGAGGAGGGGGAGGGAGGAAGACGTGACCCGTGCGGGCGCTACTATGCAGACTCGCCCCAGAGCAAAGTGAGGCAAAGCAAGCAGAGCGAGTGAAGAAGAAAACGTGTTCGGCAGGAGGGGAAAGAAAGGGTATTGGAGGTTCCAATTTCCCACGGCACATCTGATGATCGCTCATGGCACACTAGCGTGCCACGGCACGCTGGTTGGGAAACACTGCTGCAGATAATATATATTTGGAAATATAGTTGACTTTCATTAGTTGCTGGAGTTTGGTTCCAGGACACCCATAGATACCAACATCCACGAATGCTAAAGTCCCTTATATAGAATGGCATAGTAAAACGGAGTCCTTCATATAAAATGGTTTGTGTTTTGGATTTGGGGGGTGAGAGGCATATTTTCAAGTCATGGATGGTTGAATCTGTGAGAAGAATCTGAGGGTATGGAGGACCAACTGTACTGGGTGCTTGGATGACCACATTTTGGATATATTTATTTCTTTATTCTTTCGGCTTCTAGACCGCTCCCTCTAGAAGCTCGGAGCGGTTTACAACAGGTAAAAAAACAGGCGTAGAACTGACATGATATGTGCTGTTCTGGGAGGGTTTTCCAATGAAATCACTGTTTTCTGTATCAAACTGTACTGTTAACCAATTTATTGAAAAATATGTAATAGTTTAAGATATACAGTATATCTTCAAATATTTGGGGTAGAGCTGTTTCATACTTTAAAAACTCTACAAATACTGTTAAAAACTGCAGTTAGATTACCATGGTTTTAAGAGATATTCCCCTTTCCATACACATGCATCTTTTAAGGAAATGCACCACCTCATGTGCAGCTTGTGTTAGATTATTTCTGATACGCCATTTTAAATGGTTGAATCACTTTTCATATAGTTAATAGATCAAAATGTAATTAATACATTTAAAGCCCTGTTTTGTATGAGCAAGGACAATGTTTTCAAGATGTGTAAAATGGAAACGCTTTCTATTATACAAAGTATACAAACTTTTCAAGCTGCTGTTTGACTGGCAAAAGCACACAAATTTAAAAAAATCACCCACTGTGCTCTGCCACCACGAGATGCAGAGCCAACCTTAAGAGACAGGGCTACAAAGTGGAGTCGATGACATGTGAGTGTGGAGAAGAGCAAATCACAGACCACCTACTACAGTGCAACCTGAGCCCTGCCACATGCACAATGGAGGACCTTCTCACAGTGACACCAGAGGCACTCCAAGTGGCCAGCTTCTGGTCAAAGGACATTTAGCATAATGCCAAGTTTTTAACTCTTGTGTTTTTAAATACATTATAACTGTATCCTCAATTCTCTTCTCACACAGTAAATAAATAAATAACCCGCTGGCATTGGAGTTAAATAAGGGCCTAAAATAGTGGAAACTATAAGTAAGCTGGCTCAATTACTATGGAATCAGCATAGCTGAGGGGAAAATTATTGTCTCTAGGCATTACTTTGCGAATGAAGATTCTTAGGAAGGACTCGTCCCACGCTTTTTATAATCTTTGTAACACCAAAGATTATAAGGAAATGGTAGACAATTTAAAGTACTGCAATTTATAAAGATAACTTTGGATTTAGAGAAGTATAAAACAAATACATAATATAAAACAAAATTCATGTATCTGGGTTTTTTTAGAATCAGAGTTGGAAGAAACTGCATGGACAGTTTATTCCAACCACCGCCATCTAGTCCAACCCCTGCCATGGAGGAAAAGCACAATCAAGCACCCCTGACAGATGACCATCCAGCATCTGTTTAAAAGCTTCCAAGGAAGGAGCTTCCACCACACTCCGAGGCAGTTCCACTGATGAACATCTCTTACGGTCAGGGAGTTCTTCTTAATATTCAGGTGGACTCTCCTTTCCTGTAATTTGAACCCATTGCTCCGAGTCCTAGTCTCCAGGGCAGCAGAAAGCAAGCCTGCTCCCTCCTCCATATGATATCATTTCTCATATTTATACATGGCTATCATGTCTCCTCTCAACCTTCTCTTCTGCAGGCTAAACATATCCATTTCTTTAAGATGCTCCTCTCCTTCCCCTGGACACTTTCCAGTTGTCAACATCTTCTCTAAATTGCGGTGCCCAGAATGAGCAAGTAAAAAACATTCCCTAATGTTGGAAGAGTTAAAGCAGTGAATTCAGACTTCGGTTGTTTCACTGTGTATTTTTTCTTTTACATATGTCAACTTTTTGGAAACAACATTTAAGTACCGTATATTCTTCAGCTTGCCAGCTGAGACATTGGAAGCAAGGGATAACTGTGTCTCTGAATAGCTGAATTTGCCAAGTTTACTTACCTACTTTTCTTATGATCTGCTGTAATTATTACTTCATTCAAAGCACTAAATAATATTTTAGGATGTTATACAAACCATGTATCAGGAGTTGTATAATAGGTACAGCAGAAGAATGAAGAAGGGTGGGGGAAGAGCGACAGTTTTGAGGCGGTTAGTGATTTAATGTTGAGCATATTTATGTAATTTCCTGTAAAATAGAACATTTTGAAATGAAGCTTTATCCTTCATTTTTGGAAGGACAACACTTTTTCCACATTATTTTATAGTGGCAGTTATAACTGTGTCTGCAACCAGTGGTTTCTAGTCTGTGAGCAAGTGCTCCTTTATGTCTGTTCTTTTAGGCTTCATTTTAAGGCTTTGTTCATTTGGTAGTTACAGTATTCTATATCCACTGGTAGTTCTCATCTGGCATCAAGTATAGTTCTGTTTTTTGGAAAACAAATGATGAAAGGGTGCAACTAAGGCCGTGGCAGATTGTATTGAAAGGTCAACCCAGGACAAAGATGTCTTTTCATATTCATGAAATAGCAAAGATGACATCATGTTCTGTTGGGAAATGAATGTTGTGTGTACAACCTAGAGACCCAAGTAAAAAAAAACCCCTAGTATTTCCTTTTTGCCCTATAGAATGGGCAATCCTGGCACCTTGAAAATACAGCCAATAGACCCAGTGCGGTTAGATTGTGTTACTACAAAATTTGTCATCTAGAGTTGTCAAACCTTGGTTGTCCAGGTACCTTGGGTTAGATCCATGTCTGCAAAATAATTCATCCTTCGCTCAATCCTAGTACTTTTTGTTGGCAAATTTTGTTGTATATATTTTGGGCTTGGTCCCGCTTGTATGCTGCTCCAAGTCCCTTCTGGCCAGCTAACACCTTCCAAAAAAGGATTCCTCAGGCAGTAAGCAGCCAGACTTTGAAGCTGAAAGTCTATTCAGTGCTAATCAAGGTGACCAATTGCAACATTCACACTGCCTCAAACAGACATGAATTCTTTCTTTCACCCTGAATGTTCCATAGATATCTAAACCCCAAATGCCTAGTTTTCAACAGACTCTGAGGATGCCTGCCATAGCTGCACGCAAAACATCAGGAGATAATGTTTCTGGAACGTGGCCATACAGCCTAGAATACTCACAGCAACCCATTGATTCTGGCCATGAAAGCCTTCCACAACACATTGAGGTATGCTTTGTTGCATTAATACTCAACCTTTTTTTTTTGCCCATGCTTTAACTGACAAAGGCTTCTTGAGGATCCACAGAATGAAATAAGAGTGGCCAGCTCCTCTCAAGAAATTAAAGTGACCCTTCTGTTTACCGTTCTGCATTAAAACAAAAGGAGGCCATCTTCTTCCCAGGCAACCAGTTGCATCACTTGAAAACCATCTGTATTGCAAACCCCAGCCCAAGGCTCAAATGGTACCTTACTGAAAGTGCGCTAGACCATTTGTCAAAATTTAAAACCCACACACACAAACATATTTTCCAGCAAGGAGTTGTCTTGTATGCAGACTGCAGATACACTGGGAACCTCAAAATGTGACTGTAACCAGCCAAGAATATTAAAAGGTCCCTTAGTAGGCTATAAACCAGTATGACTAACAAACTTGACAGAGACATGTGAGAATTAAAGGTTATTTCCAAAGGTTGCTAGGCTCTTTCTAAAGGGAAAAATTACACTAACTGCTTTGTGCACTAGACAAATCTCCTAGGTCACAGCACTGAGTCAAAACCATAGTGAAGCAGTAGCAATAACAAAATGCCACTCCCAAATCAAACACCTATAAACAGATTAAGACTTTACCAATTAAAGCACTTCAAATTGAGGGGGGAAAGCAAAGATGTACACTGTCAAATATATTAAATTGCTAAAAATATGAAAGAAGCTAAATGCGGGAAAAGACGTAGTAGAGCACACATTCCTCCACTCCCTACATTTTTGTAGCTATGGAAATTAATTTTATAACTGGTATCTTTTAGCCCTCTGAAATGTAAATTTTTCACATTTGCATGCTATGATGCAGAATTCAAGTAGTAGTTACCAATTTATTTTGGAAAACAAGGAAGGTTCAGTACTGTTACATCCAAGAAAACCAAGGGGTTGAGTTTCTGCAAATTACGGGCAAACCGCTGTGTTCTTCCCCTTCTGACACTGTGCACAACTCCAGCTGATGGAGAAGGGAGATCAGAACACATTCCCTTCCTTGGCTACTAAACTGTAAAAAAATGGGGATGGGATTCCCTCTATTGACATACATTGAGCGACTGAATTCTGCTCAGTGCCAACCTTGGGAATCACTCCTAAAGCTGGCTCTGAGCATTGATTTTCTAGTTTTAGAGGAGCCACGGCGGTGCAATGGGTTAAAGCATTGTGCCTGCTGAACTGCTGACCTAAAGGTCAGCAGTTTGAATCTGGGGAGCGGGGTGAGCTCCCATCTGTGAGCTCCAGCTTCTGTGATTTGTTGTTTGGGACATGATGTAAGCCTCGAGTCTTTGGGGAGAGGATGGTTAAGCCTCCCACAGGATGGCATCCCCTGGCCAACGTCTCCGGAGACAGTCAATTATCTCACACCAGAAGTGACTTGCAGTTTCTCAAGTCGCTCCTGACTCAATAAAAAGTGTTTCCATTGTGATATTTAGTAAAGTTACAGAAACTATAAGTTTAACTCCTCCATGCTTGTTATAATGATGCATTGCCAAAATTGATTGGTTTTCAGTTACAGAATAACTATTTTTCTCCTTTCCGAGGAATCAAATGATTTTAGAGAAGAGACTGGCGAGTGTCAATGCTTTTGACACTCCTTTAAGAAACAACTGGTTTTTCCACTGGGCCGTTGGAGATTAGACTCCCAAATGCCCCCGTTTTGATGGGACCTCTTCCCCCCCTATATGATCCTTTATGTTTTGACACTACTCCAGTTATCTCTGAGTTTTTAAACACTTTATATGTACATGTGGCTTGCCCTGTCGTCTTTGTTTTTAGATTCATTTATGTTGTATTTTTAAAGATGTATTTTATTGTGTTTATTGTTTTTATTGTGTTTATTCTTATCTGATGTTTTTGATATTTTCTGTGATTTGTTGTTCGGGCACGGCCCCATGTAAGCCGCTCCGAGTCCCCTTTGGGGAGATGGATGCGGGTTAGAAATAAAGTTTTATTATTATTTTGCAGATGCCAAACTTTACACTACACCTAGCTATCATGACTTATTATTTCATATATCTATCTATCTATCTATCAGGCATTAGGGACATGTATTATATAAAATGTGTATCTGGTGTTCAGAGAATGAGGTAGTCCCATGGTTGTTTTAGAAAAATACACAGAGAGACAGACCAGTCAGTGAAACAAAGCTTACACATGAAGATTTTATACAAGGAATGTCAGGGAAGGTTTCTGTATGTGCAGTAACATGACAAGAGTAGCTACATGCATGGGAGAACACACAGGGCATGGACTACAAACAATTCCATTTGTATTTTCCACCACAGAGTCAGAAATAAAAACACTTCAAAGTGCAGTACCTAGGCTGAAAAATCTCTACAAGAGGACTCTTACCCCACCTCTATCCCATGAAAAAAATGTCAGCTTCTAATTACAAAATATATCTTAATCCACATGGAATTCAGATAGCAGGAATTTAGTGTTACATAATTCAGTTCGTCTTTTGGCATGCAAGCCAGAACTTGTCTCTTCCTTCCAGTGGCAGGGCATGATCAGGAAGGTACACAGAAGAAGTCAGCACTCTTGTTCAGGAGCAACAGTCCTTTATAGCACTTAATAATACAGTCCGAAAAGGGTTTCAATCATCAAGGTATACAAGGATATATAGTCCATAGTTGGAAGAAACAACAGTGCCCAGATAACATGCCATACTTGTAAAACCTGAAAGGAGGGATTTGTTCTGCAATCCGCTTCAGCTTGTGACAGCTTCTCGTTTGTGCTCACAGAAGCCAAGAGCTACAGGAAAGCCTAATGCTACAATTTCTTTTAGTAGTTTGATCTATGCTTCAAAGTGGTTCAGTGCAGGGCTTTTTGAAAAGAATAATGCCTCAGTGTAATATGTTTTCCAGTTTGGTTTATTTGAGTGCTTGAAGGGTGGTTCACACAGACACCTCTAAGAATTAGACTTAACTAAGTCAATTTACAATGACTAAGATGCTAAGCAAAGACTACACTACATAGGTGTGGGAGCTTGCCTGATCCCTTCTGCTGTTCTTCGACTGAAGGTTTCCAGTGGAGAAAATCAAGCAAGGGAATATGGACACGAAGAATAAGGCCTCATAAGACCAAAATGAAGCTTCCATCGTTGTTATTGGACCAGCTTTAGATATTTTCCCTTGATTTTCATTAGACATCCTGGGTGGTTCGATCAGCATCATTCTAAGATCTCAAAACTAGCCCCTTTCCCCCACAATGGCACTAGCTGTATCAGGACCTATACAGAGCAATTCTGAGCAAAGACAAGACATTCTTACTAACTTCCCTGGGTGGTTTCAGCCCTGGGAAAACTTGTTCACTCTGCATGAAGCCCTACAAATCAAACAAAACAAATTGGGAAAAATAAATATTGTTAAAGGTGTCTCAAAGGGCCAGACGGAGAGGCCTGGGATTCCCCATCCAAACTTGGGACCACAAACAATGGTTATTTCAAACCGCAGACTCCGGGATCGAAACCTTTCCAAACCTATGATGCTGCAAGCTGCCAAATGCTCCACACAAAGGAATTCCAAGGCACTCAGGAGGTGGTGTGATTGACCCATTTCCCTTCAAAAACAGTTCCACTCACCTTTGCTTTGCTTTAATGTTAAACTGTAAATCATCAATGCCAGGTGCATTCTTAGCATACTAAATTATAGAGATATAGAGATAACATACTTTTAACTGGTATATAATACACTGCATTTTGGATTCCTCATCTTTCTCAAGCTTCTCTACGCATGTCAACTGTTAGGATCTGTTTGAAAGCAGGCCTTGCCTTGGCCTTTCGCCATTCGGCAATCTTACTGAAATCCACACTTGGAAAAAGTGGCCAGAGATCAAGAGCATGCACTCTGACTAGGAAAGGTTAAAAGCAGTGGAGTTTTGTTTTGTTTTGTGGTCTAACCCTGAGAAGCTAAGTTACGGAGGATCCAGAAAAAGTCCTTGGGGTTAAAGATCACCAGGCTTTTTATTGCAGTTAAAGCAGACTCTGACAGGATGATCCCAGCCACGAGAAGGGACCGTTCTGCGCTCATGGGAACACTCATCGCAGAAACCCTGGCCACAGGCACGACAGTGGTGCTTTGACAGCTTGATGTTGAATTCCTTCCGGCAGTTGTGGCAGTTTAAGATTTCATGGTCGGGAACCCAGTAGGCAGGTCTAGCAGCATCCTTCACAAGACCTGAAAAGGATCAGAAACACCTGCAATGCGCTCTCGGTTTGATATCACAGGAACTACAAAAAGCCCTCTATTTTTTCTCAAGGATTGTAATCACTCTACAGAATAGTGCTAGAAAATATGTAAGGCTGTAGGCAAGGTGGCCTTTCCATTTCCAATTGCACATCGCTGAGCTTGCAGGGGGTGGCAGCAACAAAATACTCATTTCCCTTTAAAATAGTGGTTCTCAACCTTCCGAATGCTACAACCCCTTAATACAGTTCCTCATGTTGTGGTGACTCCCAACCATAAAATTATTTTCATTGCTACTTCATAACTGTAATTTTGCTACTGTTATGAATCATAAGGTAAATATCTGATATGCAGGATGTATTCTCATTCACTGGTCCAAATTTGGCACAAATACCTGGTACGCCCAAATTTGGATACTGGTGAGGTTGGGGTGTGTGTGATTTTGTCATTTGGGAGTTGTAATTGATGGGATTTAAATTAACCTACAATCAAAGAGCATTCTGAACACCACCAGCGATGGAATTGAACCAAGCTTGGCACACAGAATCCCCATAACCAACAAAAAATACTGGAGGGGTTTGGTGGGCATTGACATTGAGTTTTGGAGTTGTAATTTCCCTATATCTAGAGAGAGCACTGTGAACTCAAATAATGATGGATCTGGACCAAACTTAGCACAAATACACAATATGCCCAAAAGTGAACACTGGTGGAGTTTGGAAAAAACAGACTTGACATTGTGGAGTTGTAGTTTCTGGGATTTATAGTTCACCTCAAATAAAAGAGCATTCTGAACTCCATCAATGATAGAATTGGACCAAACTTCCCACAAAGACTCCCCCATGACCAACTGAAAATACTGTGGTTTCTTATGGTCTTTGGCGACCCCTCTGACACACTCTCACAACCCCCAGGTTGATAAACGCTGCTTTAAAACAAGGTGTGTTCTGCTTGTGTATTTTGTCTACAAATAAAACTGCCCTCCCCAAAGCATCTTAGAAGCATAGGCCCACGTGTAAAGGAGGTTCCTCAGAAGTATAGGCATTGTTTTCACACAAATTTGGCAGCAGTAGGGGGTGATCTTTGAGTCCTCCTGATTCCTGGTAGTTGCCCTCTTGTAGTAGGTTAATAAAGGATGCCTTATAAATGATTAATTAAAAAGTTAATCATTTATAAGGCATCCTTTATTAGCCTTTCTCTTTTCCCTGCTTGTGCTTTAAAATAAGGCTTCTTAAACGATGGGTCAGGACCCCAAATGGGGTTGATGTAGTTGTATGTTAGAGCTGCTTTTACTTCTCTCCCTCGCGTGTGCGAACCTCTTTGCCCTTCCTTCTCTCCCCTTCCTCCATCCTTCATATACTGGGCTCACGTAAAAATTTCTAGGGTCAAAAGGAGTCACAAGTCAAAAAAGGTTAAGAAGCCCTGTTTAGAATAGAGCATATAGAGGTGAAACCAGTCCCAGGGATAAGAGGCATTGCAAGTGATTTTATGCTAGTGCTGTACCTGTGGGAATCTTTCACATCTACCATCTCAAAAGCCCGAGTCTTCAACTTCCACCCCACCAATGACCCCATGAAATCTCCATACATATTTATGGAAATAGGTAACACTATAGGATTAAACATTGCCTCAAATGCTAGGTTAGCATTACTAATGGATGCCACAAAGCTGAACTTACAATGGGGGGAAAAGAACTGGTGATTATTTTACTCACAGTGGCAAGACTTATCATTGCAACAACCAATCTCACGCTGGAAGCATGGTATGGGGAGGTATGGAACATAACCTTAAATGATAAACTATCAATGGAAATGGGGGTGTTCAGGGGTGAAATTAATAGATCAGGATTTGATTCATATTGGTCAGTTTTCATTAAATATATTTTAGAGAGTGATAAGAGAAAACAATATAACCTTGTTGGTCAGGAATTTTGGATATGACATTTGGTTACTGGTTGACTCATAAAATTATGGCAAAGGAAAGGATACTTGTTCAGGCCTTGGTGGTGGGATTATGTGTTTGTAAAATGTTCATTGTTTTGTGTTCTGTTTACACTGTAAGGTGTTAATGTATGTAAAGAAAATACATATTAAAATGTAAAAAAATCTCCATTCAGAAACTCAAAAGAGATCTACATCCTCTGTCCTCTCCCACCAAAAGCAGTGAATATGGGAGTTGTACATCCCAGTTTTTGAGCTAGAGTTCAACTAGAGTCCCCTTGGGGAGATAGGGTGAGTTACAAATAAAGTTGTTGTTATTATTCATTCAGGTTTTCTCTTTCAAAAATCATAAAGCATGCAATGTGGGTGGGATGACCTATTACGTCTCTGTTTTTCTGATCTGCTTCATAATGGAGTAAGGACAAGAGTGTCAAGAAAACTAAAATTCCTTTGGGAAGGACCAAATATTAGGAAAGCTGTTGTCTTATCTTGAACATTTTTTTCCTTCACACAGAACTGTAGCTTCACGAACAAAAGCTGCGTGCCCATGATGCTTTCCAGGTTCCCAGGTTTCTCGGGCTTTTTGTTGTGGTAAAAGTATTATTTTTTAAGTTTTGAGGCTGTACAACCTCACAGGACTGCAATAGTTGCGTAGATCACAAGCCTGGTCACAAATAAGCTCGATAATAAGAGGTTGTCTCTCAGATCCAGCTGGCATCCTTTCAGGGTGATTTGGTGGGAAAGATTCCTACGATCATTCCTGCACACATGGCTGCTGTATCCACATACAATAAGACCCCCATACCTGCAAACCCATACCTGGGATTTCATTTATACACACTCAGGGAGAAAAGATCATTCTATGTATTTGCTAGGTAGTTACCACAGAGTTGTCTTGGAGGAACTAGCAAATTCCAAGAGATTAATTTCTATTTCTTCTAAGGCTACTCTATGATTTGCTGGGACCAAACACCAGGTAACTGAATGTGCTTCGATTATATCTGCAGTTTCAGGTAACCACAGCCCAGCCACGAATATATTTAAATATCTTGGTGTTACCCTCCATAGCAGCAACAGCAGGAAAGCCCATGCAGAGTGTGCAGCAGAGACAGCACAAAAGAGTTCATCCGCTATCTTAAGATATCTCAGGACGGGAGGAGGACACTTTATACCGGCGGCACTTAAACTTTTTGAAGTAAAATCAGTCGCACAAATGCTGTATGGAGCCCAGCTTGGACCCTTCTCAAATTATGCCCCACTAGAGCGTGTCCAATCGAAATTCCTAAGAGCGGCTCTACAGGCTCCCAGATGTGTCCCTAACGCTACCCTGCGATTGGAGACAGGCTTCGTGAAAGTGGAAGCGAGAATATGGACAGCTATTCTCAATTACTGGCTACACCTATGCTTCTCCCCATGTGGTCTTGCCCCCCTCATCATGAGAGACGACTTCCAGTCCACATGGATTAAAACAGTAGCAGTAAAGATCGCAACGCTAGGTTTCTCCCAAGGACAATTGCTAAGCATGAGATGGGACCAAGCCAAGGATCTTATTAAGCAATGGATCCTGGACATAGAGCGCCAATCCGACCTAGCCTGTTCCCCAGCCTTCATTGTTAGAGAAGCCACTCGATACCTCACTGTCCCCATGGCATACCTAACAGACCTGGAGGTGCCCAAACACCGAAGGGCTTTTACCCTGGCAAGATGCCATGCCCTCCCATCGGCTGTATTGGAGGGGAGGTATCAGAAGACCCCCTTCAAGCAGAGACTATGCCCCTGTGGGTCTGGTCATGTGGAAACAACTGAGCACGTGCTTCTTCAATGCATGTTCTACAGAGATCTTAGATCCAATCTCATTGGGCCATGGCTTTTAAAGTACCCGGGGCGCAGTGAAAGATGTTATTCCACCCTGCTGCTTTCGGACTCTAACACTGCAATGACTTACAGTGTTGCTAAGTTCTGTGCTGCTGCTCTTAAAATCAGACGGGTGATGATTGACATCGTAAGGCAACAATATATTGTCTTTTAAAATATATTTTTATAGTGATTTCTAGTCTGATTTTAAATAACTGTTTACTGGGGAGTTGTCCTTCTCCTCTTAGGGCGCTTGTGCCCGCTTTGTGCTGGTCTGTGACCGTAATGAAGTTTTGATTGATTGATGGAATATATTCCCTGCGGATATGGGGAGGGGTCTTACTGTACATATTGCCATCACATAGAACACAAACAGGGGGAAATGGTTCCTATAAACCCACAGCTGTGTGCAGAACAGAATCAAAATCTCAGTGTTTCTCTCAGTTGATTATCAGTTGCAACCAGAAACAAATACCAACTGTCCTCCAAAATACCAGGTTCCTTTTATTTTCTCATAATGCTACTTCTTAAAACCCACCTCTATAGCCTTTTAGCTTAAAAAAGCAAAATAATTTCTAAATAAACTCAACAACACTTACCCAGTGGGATGTCAATGGCAGTTACAACCGCCCCCAGAGTGTTCTGTACGGCTTCACCAACCTTCCTGGCTATCACTGTTCCACCTTCTTCGTCTGTTGGAGCCTCAGGCACAGCTGCAAGAGAGGCATTGAGGCTCAAGATCAAAGGCAACTTACACAACTTACTGGCTGTCTTTGTAAACAAAATCCTTTAAGCAGTAGTCAAATAACTGACTGCCCATCTTTCTTGTTTGTCCTTTAGGAAATGTCCATGCGTTTCAAATGAAACCAAGTAGGGATGATATAATCTAAGGGGACTGCTAATAAGAGAAACTTGTGTCCTATGAGTGACACCTGTAATGTGACTATTCAAGTTTTTCAAGCCAGGAATAGGCAGAGAGAGATTAACTGGGAGACAAGAAAGGGCTAAAATTATCACTTTTGGGCAGTTCCTTACAAATATGAGATGTTTTCATATACAGTACAGCAGATTGTTCATTCTGCAGTGTAGTCATATGATCCATCTCCTAAAGATACGTTAGAGGCTTACTCATCCCAAGTTAAGGTACTATGAGTTGCATTCCGGCTTATTTCTTCAACTGAAATATTTATTTATAATTTTTCTGTCTGTTTGAGCTTCCAAAGAGAGTACAATGAAATAAAAACAGTCTTGTTAAAAACAACCCGTTATGCTTAGGAAATATTGGTTAAAAATCAATTGTACATAAATGCTATATAATAATAATTACACTCAATAAATTTAGATCCAGACCTTTGTACGAGAGTGGGTCAAAAAGTAATGCCTCAATCGCTCTAACTTTTATTTCTTTCACAGCTACTGGACTATCTATGCATGATATGATAGAGGTAACCTTACTCTACTCATATAGTCTTTTCTTTTTATCAGTTGACTGATTAGAACCATGAATCTGAAGCTAAAAGAAAGAGTCATCGTTGAATTTCTGTCAAAAGATTTTGCACCTAAGGAAATTTATAATTGCTTGAAGAATGTTTATGGGGATGCTGAAATGGACATCAGCAATGTGCAGCATTGGGTGAAGAAATTTGAAAGTTTCAGATTCAATGACTTAAATGATGTTAAATGGTTTTGATGCCTGAGTTAAACAGTGGTGCCAATGTGTACAAATTGATGGTGACTATGTTGAATGGTAGTTTTGGGTAGAAGACAGAATCAGGCTATGATCTGTAGCAACCTCTGCTGTTATATGTTCATTCATAACATTTTTAATGACACATGAGGCAAAACTTTTTGGCCCACCTGAATATAATAAGAATATTATTAAGAATAAAAGGATGATTGGAGTTCTAGGATCACTGTAAGGTCACAGTGCCATTGCAACTTTTAAGCAGGGGTGGGGAACCTTCGGTACCTATACTGGGAAAATGTGGGAATCTCAGCTGTTCAAACACTTCTAGTTCATGTGATTGTTTTGTAAGGCTTTTTTAATTCATTAAAAGCAATTCTGAAACCAGATGCTTTTCTCTTTGAGACAAAGGCTAGCCATGATGTTCATGCAGTGCATATATCTACTCTGAACAAAAGGTGTGGGTGCGTGATTTTTTTAGTCACACAGAAGAAAAGTCAGTCAGCTCTGTGCAAATGGACCACATGCTAGAACACCCCCCTCCACCCTCCAAAAAAACTCCAAACACATCTCTTAAATGAAGCCTGGTGGAGAAAAGGTACATGCTCTCACAATGCAGTCAGTGCAGCTTCACATTTCTACTACTAAAATTTTAGTTAAATGCAACTCAATATTTGCTGCAGACCATAGCAGTTGATTCAACACTCAATTACCCTCAGTTGAATAAACAATTTATATTATATCTTCTGTCATCTTGAATTATATACAAGATTAGCTACAACATCAGTTTTCAAAATCCAATATTATCAGGACCAACATTAGACTTGGGGGGGGGGGGAGATATGGAATCTGTCCATTGCATTCACCCCTCCACCACATCCACATAGCAAAAGGTTTGCTTCACACTTCTGTTGCGAGTGACAGGCTTCTGTCCCACCCAGTTCTCCCCATGCCTGTCCATGGCCTATCCCTCATCCCATGAACATATCAGGGAGGCAACAGTATTTTATGGAAAAGCACTAAATGAACACAGGGACAGAAGCATTATGGTCAGTAAGGATAGAGGCTGCTCCAATTCACTCAGCACTTAACAGAAAAGCATCACATGTTTCAAAAGTTTGAAAATGGGGTGGAGGGAGAAAATTTTCTCCGTAATTTCTGATGGGCCTTAGCATTTGTTTTGCTCACAGTAGGCCTACATGTTATGTAACCCTGGAGGCCTACATGTTATGTAACCAGCCATGGCAAGGGTATCTGCTATCAACAGAGACATAGCAGCCTTTCCCTTCTGTGGCTAGTGTTCTGTTCATGACACATACATCTGCGTTTCTTGGCCTTGGTGAAGGAAGGAATATCGTCCTTCAAGACTCTGAGGATCTTTGTCCTCTGGGATTTCATTAGCTTCCTCGTGCATTGACCAAAATGTGCTCAGGACTCTTCTTTCTCTTGTGGCACCTCCATGGCTATTTAGTGGCTCCTAAAGAGGGGCACTTGAGAAAAATCTGGATGTGCCCTGATAATCAGATGCAGAACAACCAAGGCACCCTTCAAGATCTCCTGTGTCTTCCAGAGGTCCTGAAGGATGACATCACTTTTATGTATCTGGTTGTAAGCACACAGCCAGGTGCTTTCTGATGTTGTCTGATGGAGTGGGTGGCAGAAGTAGTCATAGGAGTAAGCAGAGTTCTTATGGAAGGGAGAGTAGAAGACATATAGTACATCTTCACTGGACATGTCATGTACCCTCCAAATGCTACTGCTCTTAAATCCCCGAGTGCTGGACATGTTGGTTGTGGGACTATTGGACTTGTAGCCCAGCACATCTGGGGGCATCAGAATAGGGAAGGCTAAACTAAAGTAGGGACAAGGAATTTGTAAACTTCCAGATGTGTTGGTCTATAATTCCCATTGGTTCTGAGCAAATGGGAGCCAAAATATTTGAAATATTCATCATCACTTAATTAAAACAAGATAACAAGACATTTACATAATGCTGCTCTATTACCATTATGTTTGATTAAAACCTTTTCTTAGAGCTTTGAATACATTCATGCATTCTACATTAAAATGGAGGATGAATTCAATCTGAATATTGATTACTTAATTTATATGCCCAACTGTGTATTCTAGATGTGTAAAAAAGTCTGGAAACTAACTTAGTAATAAACTTTTCTTGTATTCCATGGTGTTGTAATGGTGTTATTCTGCTTCAGTCAAGAGGGGAAAGGCTGACTACCCACGAAAGATTACTACTACCACATCAGCTCTAGATAATTAAATATGGTTTTCTGTGGGCAAGCAGATGGTGACTACTGGATGGCATATATTGTGTATCAAAAACTAGAGCGGATGTGGTCTACCCAATGCAATATTCTGAATCAGCATCCCAAATAACCAAACCAAATCTAAAGTTGACCAAAAACTGATTTGTAACCCTTTTGGTACTAATCTTGGAGAGTGATCCCTGGTCAAGTGGTCGCTGGTCAAAAAAAAGGTTGGAAACCACTAGTTTAGATAAGGTGAAAAAACATGAATGGTTAAAGATATTAACTGATGGACTCACATGGATGTTTTAAAAAACAAGGTGAGAGATCTGATCTAGAGCTTACCATGTGCTATCTGGGGTTTTCCAGGGAATGGAAGTTTTAAATGCATCCTCCTAAGCTCTGATGAACACAGGGTTCAAACATTTCGTTTAACATTACACATTTCTCAAACAGCAGTGACCCAGATTTAAAGCAACAACATCTCTCTTTAAAAATAATAGATAAGTAAGTTTCCGCTCCGTGAATCACACACCTAGTACAGTCAGGTCAGGATTACCTAACTGAAAGCCCCTGTTGTCATAGCAGCTGTCGCACACTCGTACAGGGGTGGGCCCCCAGCCACGCTCCGGGACAGGACGGGTCTTGGATGAACAACCATCGCAAAATCCTTCTCCACACGCCCGGCAGTGGTGTTTGGTATCATTATCCTTAAAGGATATGCCACACTTCCTGCAATTCTAAACAAGAGAGAAAGAGAGTGAAAGCCTCCATACAGAAGACAGTATTTAGTCTCCCATCGGAGGTGTCTCCTGATTGTGCTGCTTGGAAGTCACTCATTTGCACAAGTGGTGTGCTTAATTGCACAAAAGTGTAAAATTGTTTTATTCTAAAATAAAAAGATTTACTTTGTCAAACCATGAATCACCACTACATCCCTTTGGAGGAGCAGAAGAAGGAACAAGGATTTCCCATCACAATGCAAGTATGGTGCCCATTAGTTACCAGAATCATAGAGTTGGGCTTCCAGTAAGCTGGAGCGATCTGATCAGTCAGCCAAGAAGTCACAGCTTTTGTGGGTCCCAAACTCAATTCAGATACTGACTGTGCCATGAAATTCATTCCATCTATAAGGCGTTGAGCAGCATTGTTGTTGTCCTTCAGACTGCAATCCGTCTGCAACAAAAGAAGAAAATGAAATGATGTTTCAAGTTGGCCTGGTTGATGACATGCTTCACTCAATCAAATATAAGCATTGAATTAACCCTTTATTCAGAGAAGAGATTTCACTAGTGCAACAACCATGACTGGTCACAATTCAACATTTTCTTGATAACTCTTGAGGAGCAGTTTTAACCAGAGCTTAGAAAAGTTACTTTTTTAGATCACAGCCTCCAGAATCTATCAGCCCTTCTTGGATGGGGGAATTCCAGGAGTTGTAGTCCAAGCATGTAACTGTTCTAAGTTCAGTGTGAGTTCTTAGAAGAGATGTGGAAGGAGCCTTTCTATCAATATTTGCCCTGGATTCATGTACATAAGCACAGGAACAATGCAGCTTGGCAGGAAAGATTTACTTCTTAATAATAATAATAATAATAAATCTTTATTTATATCCCCTTTTCTCCCTAATAGGATACAAAAAAAGCTCACAACATAATATAATACAAATCAATAACAACAACAACTTTATTTGTACCCCGCCTCCATCTCCCCAAGGGGACTCGGGGTGGCTAACATGGAACCAAGCCCAAACAATTACAATAAATCAAAATAAAACACATACAAGGAACATGACAACATCCGGTAAAATGCTTAAACAATAACATAATAAAACAATAAGATAGTAACAATAACATAATAAAAGAGTATTAAAAAGTAATACAAGAATTATGAGGGCAAGCTAGGCCACATGTGAGGAGTGAAATTTTTTTTTTAACCTGTGGGTGAGGTAATTAAATAAAGTGAGGTATTTAGAGAGAGATTCAGGTGGGATATACAATAAAGTTATTCTCAACTGAGAGATGGGATAAAGTGCATCAGGAACCCAATTGACACTGACACAGGACCTGACATGGGAATTAATGATTCATTCTTCAAAAGCCCATTTAACATAAAATCCAAGACAAGAATGACACAAAACACAATAACATTCAGAAATATGATATAAATAAACATTAAGCATTTAAAACATGTAAAACCAATTGCAGATATTGCGAAGACTCATCAATTAAATTATTTATTTATTTATTTATTTAATTTCTCGCATTTATATTCCATCACTTCTCAACCCCCGAAGGGAGACTCAGGAAGGCATTACAATTAAGCCCAATTAGAAGCTATTTACAAAATTACAATAATAAAATCATATATTAAAATATCACATCATTAAAACAATATATAGTTAAAAACCATACAAAAATTGAACAATAAAAACCAGTCTCGACAGTCATATCACCATTGCAATTTGTCCCCTAAAGTGCTACATCTATTGCCCAAAAGCCTGGTCCCAAAACCATGCCTTTAATTTCTTACAGAAAGCCAGGAGGGAGGGGACAGATCTTAATTCAGTTGGAAGAGTATTACATAGTTGGGTAGCCACCGCCGAGAAGACCCTGTCCCTCATTCCTGCCAGGCCCATTTGAGCTGTTGGCGGAAGCGTGAGCAGGGCCTCCCTGGATGATCTTAGATTTCGAGCTGGGACATAGGGGTGGACGCGTTTGGACAAGTAAGCTGCGCCCAGGGCCGTAGCCAGGATTTTGATTCAAGAGGGACTGAGTTTGATTCCGGGGGGCTGGATCTGAGTGCGAGAGGGTCGACCCTAGCAAACCTTTTGTGTTGTTATCCCAATACCCCCATGCATATGGGATATATTGAGCATGGTGATCAGATCATGATATAAATACACATAACAGTTTAAATAATGTACCAGTGTACCAGTAAGGCCTTATCGTGGACCATCCTGAGAATTTGGGGGGGGGGGAGGCTGAAGCCCCTAAAGCCCCCCCTCCTCTGGCTACATGCCTGGCTGCGCCAGAACCGTTTCTAGCTTTATAGTTCAAACCCAGCACTTTGAATTGGGCTCGGAGATGGATCGGCAGCCAGTGGAGCTGACACAACAGGGGGGTGGTATGCTCCCTGTATGCAGCCCCAGTTAATAATCTGACTGCCGACAGTTGTACTAACTGAAGTCTCCAAACCATCTTCAAAGGCAGCCTCACTAAGCTCAGTGCAAATCGACCTTGTTGTCATTAGCAATTGAATTCAGTTGTCAAAAGCTTGCTTGAACAGGTAGATCTTTAACTGTGGAGAAAGTGTGACCTGTGGGCTGTATGACACCCTTAGTGGCCCACTTTGCAGCCTCCAAAGCTTCAAAGGTTCACATTTTTAAATATTGAAAAAAAGCTTCAAAATACTATGACCAGTGAAATTGCCACAGAAACATGTCCCAAAGCAAAAGAATCCCACAGACATGTGATATACAGTATCTGACATCAAGAAATGATGCTGCATCACTTTCAGTCAATTCTAAAGAGGCTGGGAATTATTATTGTTATCATCATCATTTATACCCTGCTTTTTCTCTCCACAAAGAGACTCAGAGTGGCTTCTCAGGGAAGTTCCTGAGGAGGCACTAGAGGGGTAATGGCCTGCCTCTACTACCCCTATATTGAAACACAATAGCAAAATTGGCACCATCATTAGATAAACATCCAGACATGTATTAATGTCTCTCTTGCTGACTCTCTGGCAGATCCTGGGATGGGGTTATATGCCAGAAGACCTATCACCTCAATTGTCTAATAATTTCTCTTTCTCTTTAAAAGATGAAGAAACAACTCTGTGCAATAAACTTACTCCTGGCCAGACATGCACTATTTCCGTCCTCACAACCGTGTCCACAGGATCTTGATTCCCAAACCAGTATTGCCGGCTACGGTACACAACTCCACAGTTGGGGCATTCAATCACATACCTATAAATCAGGGAAGTAAAAGAGCCGGTCACTCCAGCATGTGCCAAGTGAGAAGAACAGAAGCCAGGGAAGGGATAAAAGGCTTGTGTACATACCCTGACCAGGCATACTTGGCAAGTCCCATCCAAGGGGAATCAGTAGAAGCAGATGTTTTGGGCACCACCCTGACTTCATTCCCATGTTCATAACATGCCTGGAACACAAGAGTTTGATTTGAAATAGGTCTTCTCCAAGCCTAAAGTATCAGTTCCACATGTATGTGAAAAGTTATGTGCATTTTCCCCACAAATATGACCCACAGGGCCAAAGGAGACATTAAAACTAAGGCTTAAATCCAACAACTAATCCCAGCTATAGTAGTAGACTCATCAAATTAAATGCTGAATTGTAAATCAGCACCTTTGTAAATTGCACTGGGACAAAAGCAACTCTTGCTGAGATTAGCAATTGACCGATGTTTAAGAATTTACATAGGTGTCTTCTTGGTACATTACAGTGGTTTAAGTACACTAGCTTGGCAGTGTCAGCAGGTAGCAAAAATCATGGATGCCGTGAAAGAAGCAAAGCAGTGGAGAAATAAAATGCTCAGGGCTGCCAGATTTCAACGTTTGCTACCATTGAAGAGCCCTGGAAATACCTGGCCTAGTGCATCTGCACAATCCCTGCCTTACTGTTCTTCAACAGGCTAAAACAAATTATAGTGCTTTCAAAGCAGTACAATGTGTGACATCCATCAGAGTGAACAGCAAAGGCTCAACAAAGCTATTATTATTGCCTGCAAAAATATGTGGGATGTTCAATGCACAGGGCAAAAAAGGTGAGTGCACCCAGGTCTACTTTAGTTCCTGCCCAGCTTCCATGTAGTCCCAAGATGCCCTCAAATGGCTAATAGTTGTTGTTGTTGTTGTTTTAAACTGTTACACTCTAGATGTTTCTAGTCTCCAAAGATGCTTCCTTAAACCTCATCTGAAGAAGAACTGCAACTGCATCCAGGAAAAATATTAGATTACATAACCCAAAAGGCAAAGGAAAGGGACAGCAAGAGGTGGATGGAAGAGATGTGATGTTCCTTCTTAACAAAGAATACTGTGTTCATACACTGTCAATTTCCAATGGGATCTTTAGGCATTACGATTAATGAGATGAGCTAGTATATGAGATATCATTGTTTCTCCAACACATTCACAGACCATAATAAACAACTGGTATGAGCACAACTTGGGGTGCATCTGTACTGTAGAATTAATGCAGTTTGATACAACTTTAACTGTCATGGTTCAATGCTATGGAATCCTGGGAGTTGCAGTTTTATAAGATCTTTAGCCTTCGCTGCCTAAGAGTGCTAGGGATTCCTGGGATTTGTACTTCGGTGAGGCTCCAGCATTCTGGCAGAGAAGGCTAAAGATCTTACAAAGCTCCAACTACCAGGATTCCATAGCATTGCGCCATGGCAGTTAAAGTGGTGTCAAACTGTGTTAACTCTACAGTGTAGATGCCACTTGGATAGACACAGGAACTCTTCTCCTTCACCCCTAAATTTTATATAATTTGTTCCATTCACCTTGCATGTAAATACTCGGTTATCGTACTGATGGGTATATCTACACCGATTCTTAGCTTCATGAGGCACCCCTTCTTTTGCATGGTTCATGCTGTTTTTACATCCACACCTGGAGTTTCAAAATAAAGCAGAGATGTGTTTAAGAGGCAGACAGGCTTCCACCAAGATAACGTTCAAATACTTTATTACACAGAGTGAGTTTCTACTAGGATCGCACCAAAACTGGAAAGTACTTTTGGCACAAGCTTTCATTACATGAACTATGATTACAAAGAAGCAAAAATAAATTGCATTAAATTCATCATATGGACAAATAACCTCTTGAAAATGCCATCAAAATAAATTACACCTATGTAATTATCCTGCCATAGCACCGGGGCCACATTTATTTTTTTAAAAAAAGAATAATTCAATTAAAATACATAAAATCAGCTACACATCTGTAACATAAATTAAAGATTATTTGAAAATCAAAAGAATATTATTCATTAAATAATGTTATATTCATTATCCCTCTACTTATTAAGAAATAAAATCCCCTATTCACTTATTAAATTTTTATTTATCCTTAAACATTCCCTAATTTACTTTAATTAATATATTGACTATGATATTGAACTAAAAGGGACGAAAATGCCTATAGAGCTTTAATGGTTTGCTCTAAAGTTGAACAGTTGCACCGGGAATGTGGCTCAGCTGGCTGGGAGTCAGCTGCATAAGATCTCCACTGGTCATGAGTTTGAGGCCTGCCCGGGTCGGGGTGAGCTCTTGACCAATTGTGTAGCTCGTTGCCTGTCTATATATGTTGTTGTCTATGGCATTGAATGTTTGCCTGTATATGTGCATTGTGATCCACCCTGAGTCCCCTGCGGGGTGAGAAGGGCGGAATATAAATGATGTAAATAAATAAGTAAATAAACAGGAAGCAACAATGACAATCTTTTTTAAAAATGGAATTCTGTGGTGCATTGATGGACTACAAAGACACTACCACAAAGACAGTGCTTTGCAAATATGTATTCTTGTACCATGGAGCATATTCAAAGGAAGGTCTTCCCATCTACCTACCCACAGCTGAGACAAACAGAAGAACAGGTAAAATACTCGTCTGGAAAAAAGGAGCTGTGTGCCATCTGATCATCTGGGATCTCCCCGCAGAACCGATCACTCAATGCCTGCAGTACAGTGAGAGAGACACTACTAGTGAACATTATCCTGGAAGGACACAAAACCAACAGCAGCTTCACAGAAAGGTATAGGGTAGAGATTTCCAAACATTTCATGTTGATGGTACACTTTGTAGACGTGCATCATTTTGTGACACAATAATTCAGTTTTAGTAGCCAACCGGAGATTAAATGGACACACACAAATTGTAATAACGTAATGCATGGGAACACAACTCATCTTATGAAAACCTTTCATTTATATTTTTAAAAATAAAAATAAATGGTTTATTGCTTATGTGCATAAACTCAATAATTTTTTTGTTCCATTCACATGACACACTTACACACTGCAGCCAACACACTAACATGCTGCAACACACAGTTTGGAACACTCTGGTATACAGGTTGAGTCTCCCTTATTCAAAATGCTTGAGGTGAGAAATATTTCATATTTCGGATTTTTCCCATATTTTGAAATACCTGTATTTGTATATATATTGTGAATGAGGGATAGCAGAGAAAAGGGGCTAGTCATACAGCAAGTACACACCGAGTTTTTTTCTCAAGGAGCCCTGATACAAAGTAATGGGGAAAGGAAAGAGTTGACTCTACATACACAAGACCTCCATAAAAAGTAGACATCCCAGATACTTCCCTAGCTGTCAGCACACTTTCTGCCCTTTTAGCCAGATAGCTGGTAAAGAAGGAGGAAATCCTTCCCCTCTTATGAGTCTTTTTCATTCTCTGTGGGCTAGATACAGGCAGCAGTGAAAACAGTCATTCTGCATTTACCCTTGTGATCGTTTCTAGGGTACCCATCCTGGGCAGAAAATGAGTGAAAAAGAATCAGAGACACCTGATATTTATAAGGGTTTTGTGTAAGCAAAGTCTACCTCTCTTACCCTTTTTTTCCTTTTCTCAACAGGATTCTTTGGAGAAAAAGCTCAGCAGACACTGGATGTGTGACTAACCCCCTTTCCCCAAGGACAAATGTGAATGGCTACTGCCAAAATATTAAACTTGTACATTAATTGAATTCCTATTGGAGTCTCATTAGTTTTTTCATTAATACTTTGTTGGCTGCCTTTCTCAAGAACAGCAGACAGTAATTATTCAGACTTCTTTTTTTGCCACCTCCAAGTGCTATCTCTCAGCCCAGAGCTTTTCCTAGTTTCCATAAAGGTAGTGTCGCATCATTTCTCTAGCATCTCTAATCTAATTTTTAAAAAGATGTTTGGGAGCACTGAGGATAGTTAATGCTTCTCTAGAAGCAGAAACCAATTCAAAATGACAATTGTACTCCCGAAACAAATTTTTAACACCAGAATTTTAAGAAGTCACTATCAGGTCTGTGAGACCTAGTCCTTAACAAGGACAGACTAAATCATTGACAGTTCGGGATCTGTCTATCTTCGTAACCGCATCTTTGCCTACGAACTGGCATGTACTCCAAGATCATCCAAGGAGGCTCTTCTCTTGCTTTCACCCCCGTCGCAAGAGTGGTTGGTGGGGACGAGGGAAAGGGCCTTCTCTGTGGTGGCCTCTCTGCTCTGAAATTCTCTCCCGAGGGAAATCAGACAAGCCCCCATTCTCTCCGCTTTCCACAAGGAATTAAAAACCTGGTTGTTCCGTTGTGCCTTTGATTAGACAGCTCACCAAAGAAGTTTCCGACCTTATCTAGGCTCCTGCACTTTGGCTTGGTTCCTTCTAGCACTTCCAACATTTTAATAATGTAAGGGCACCAGACTCCTAACCTGGCCTTCTGTTTTGCCGCACTTTCCCTTGGGCCTGCATAGGAATAATTGCATTTAGGAATCATTAGCCCGAACCCACTTTTTGTTGTTGACCTAAAACACCGGTTTATGATGTTGTCTGATTTGATGTTTTATTGTTTTTAGTTGTTTACTGTATTTCTGAGTTTGTTTTTAATCTGTGTTTGCTGGGCATGTCCCTCTGCAAGCTGCCCCGATTCCTTTCGGGTATGTGGAGGTGGGGTCTAAAAATAAAGTTGTTGTTGCTGTTGCTGTTATTATTACTACTCTGGCAAAGTTTTGGTCAACTGCCGTTGCTGCTGATTTATGAGCTACATTTCTCTCCCCGTGTCCTCCCTTATTGTGATTTTAAAATGTAAACGTGTTTAAAAGAAATTGTAATAAAATTTCATGTAGGATGAGCACAGAATGCACAGATGTGAGGATGGAATGAGAGCCACTATGGTTGAGCACTGGGCTACATCTCGGGAGAGCAGAGTTCAAATCCACTGGGTAACTTTGGATAAGTCACATTCTCCCTGTCTCAAAGGAACAAAATGACTAATTGCCTCTGAATTAATCTTGCCAAGAAAATCTCATGATGGGGGTCACCATAAGTCAGAAATGACACACTACAAGAGGGTAGAAACCACCCTGGAAACTTTGGATGTGTCAATTCCTGGCCAATAAAAAACAGCACTTCACATATTTCTCCCTGCCGTGTTGTTATAAAACCACATAATCTTTTATTGCTTCACAAAAGAATAACTCTAGGTAAAGAAAGAACAAATGCTTATGATTGGAGTGGGGACCACCCGCCTCTCCTTGAAAAATAGTGTATGATTTAAATGTTCATATTTTGCACTTCATCATCCATAAATAATTTCATGAATAAGAAATAAACATTAATAGCATTAGTTAATATAACATTGATATGTCAAACTGATTTTGTAAAAAATATTTTAAAATATTTGCTGGGGGGGGGGGGTGTTACAGAAAATAATTAGATTGCAATCCCATATATATTTACCTAGACATAAGCCCCACTGAAACAAATAGAACTTATTTCTGAGTAAACCCACCTAGTATTGTATTGTCTTCTGTGATTAATGCCACTTGGGTTAAATATGAAAACAAAATACCAGGGAAAAAATTAAAAAAGGAAAGAAATTTTCCTACAAAAAAACTTACTCTCATTGTAAAATGTACAGAACTTTGTTCATACATCTTCCCCAGGGGCTATTCATACTCATAACACAGTCCCCTGAAGAGCTGTGCTCTTGACTTTTAGATGTCACATATTTGCTGTTTACAGACAAAAACCATCTTCCCCTTTAAGGAAACTCGGGGAAATTAAGGCAAGTCAGAGAATGGGCTGTTGCCCGGAGACCGTGTCCTGACATTCAGTTACCCTGGCAACAATATGGACCTTGCCATTGTACTACAAGACCTCAGAGTCTTGCTTATGCATGTATAGAGAATGAATACTCAGTACTTACTCCCAGCCTCAGAGGCCAAGTACCTGCCTTGCAAAAGTGATAAAACAAAGATTTCCTGAGGTAGAGCGCAAGGAAGGCTGAGTTACCTCGACCTGAAAAAGTACTCATTGCACACCCAATTCAAAGTTTACTCTAGTCTGTTTTTGTTTGTTTTTGTTTTATCATAAATGAAACTCAAGACTTCAGTGTCATTCTTCCCTAAGTTCAGGCAGACTATATGCTGTTCTGATGGGGAGATCCTAAAGAGGAAGTGGCCATACAGTAATTGCCTTTGTATCGCCTCTTAAACAAGGTATTGAGGTACAACCTGTGTTAGATAGGGTCGCACTCCCTCTGAAGACACAGGTCCGCAGTCTGGGGGTGATCCTACACTCATCTTTGACTCACAATTAAAACTTGTGCACCACTTGCACCCGTACCTTGAGACATCTGACTTGGCCACAATAGTCCATGTTTTAGTTACATCCCATTTGGACTACTGCAATGCTCTCTATGTTTGGAAGCTACAGCTAGTCCAAAGATTGGCAGCCAGGTTACTAACTGGGGTTCCGGACAGGGAGAGAACCACTCCAATCTTACGGTAGCTCCGCTGGCTACTGGTCTGCTTCTGGGCTAGATACAAATTGCTGGTGATTACCTATAAAGTCCTAAACAGTTTAGGTCCAGGCTATTTGTCTAACCCCATCTCCCTAAATAGATCACCTCGCACACTGTGGTCAGTGGAGGAGTCCCTACTCTCAGTCCCACCCCCGTCACAAGAGTGGCTGGCAGGAATGAGAGAGGAGCCTTTTCCGTGATTGCTCCTTGCCTCTGGAATTCCCTTCCTAAAGAAATAAAAATGGCCCCCACCCTCCTCTCCTTCAGAAAACTTCCGAAAACACACATATGCACTTTAGCGTACGTAGAGGAGAACTAGCACAATTTAATTAGCACTTTATGGCTGCTACAGTCTATTTTAATTCGCAACTATGGTCAGGCACTGTTTACATTTTAATTGTCTAATTGTTTAGGGTATATCTTTCTTGTGTGTTTATGCTCAATGAGTGTAATTATGTTTTATTTAAGTAGCTGTATTTCATATTACTTTAACCTTAATTCTTTTATGGTAATTAGTTTATTACTGTCCATTTTGCATTTCTGATGTTGTGTGATATTATTTATGGCATTGAATGTTTACCATTTTATATGTATGTAAACAACCCTGAGTCTTCTTTGGGGAGAGAGGGTGATCTAGAAATAAAGTATTATTATTATTATTATATTATTAAAACAATGTTCATGAAACCAGTAGTACTATCAGGGTGGGTGTTTGGACCAGACATTCATGGCTCCATTCAGCAGAATAAGCAGGAGCACTCTAACTCAGTAATGACACACACTTTGCACCATCCAAAACATTACATTCAACTCTCTATTTGCTCAGGTTAGGAGCACAGGATTCCCATGAAAGTGAAAAAACACAAATAAAGGAATTAGGTTTTTTTTTTTTTAAGATGAAAAAAACACCTCTGTAGGAATTTCTAGGTCTTCCAGCAGGACCCTATGGTTGAATACAGCTGGAAGATGATCATCAAATAGAACTAGAGGAACTAGGAATCTTCCTTGAAATCTTTAGGTCTTCATGCAGGATCAAAGGAAACTGTACCAGAGGACCTAGAGATTCCTAGAAAGTACATTTTAATAACATCCGCTAATAATTAAATCTACGAAGTCAAAACTGCAAATGTGGAGGGACTGTGCTCCCACCTGATGACATTTGATGAAGACTTAAGCCTGCAAAAGCTTATGCTACCAACATCTTCCACTCATCCTGAAAGGTTCCACAAGATCCCCTTGCGTAGTGATATTCCAAACTAACGCAGCTATGGTTTTGGATTAAACAAAGTAGCCCTACTCAAAATAGTAGTCAAGAAGCCATCAACTTCCAGTCTATAGCAAGCAGACAGCAGAAGGCAACAGTGCCCATCCAGATGTTTTTTTTGTCAGCAACTCCCTGCAGCCTTAGCCAAGAATGGCCAATGGTGAAGAACTATGATAACTGCAGTCCACAAAAGATCTGAAAAATCACAGTTATCTACTCCAGCCCTAGATTTTTTTTAATCCAGCTATATAATCCAAGATCATATTCTAGAATAATAAGGAATTTTGAACTTACTTTGAGCGCTTTGTAGATAACACCAGGAGGCCGAGGGGAGCGTGTGGTATTGTTTTCTAGCTGCTGCTCCACAGTGTGCCTGAGCCCAGCGAAATCGGTTGGGGGATTCTGTGTCCTTATTCCTTTGTAATGGATCGAGCTGAAGGCCTCAGGGAAGAGATTAAGCTTCCGAAATCGTTCCTGGATCAGCTTCTCAGGCACCTCAGAAGGGTGATCTAAATATATGAAGCAGTTTGTGAAAACACAGCATTCTTCTTAGCTATGGAGAATTTCTATCAGGAGTGAAGAACTTTGGCAGACTGAGCCAGAGTCAGATTGTGAAAACTGCAAAAACAGCAACAAAAATTTCAAAGACATTTGGTTTTGAAAAGGGAATGTTAGGGGGTGTTTAAGTACAAGAGTTTCCTGGGAACAATTTAATAGGTATAGTGCCACAATTGTGGGAGTCTAGTCAAGGCAATTTTCCTCTTTTTTTTTTTTTTAACAGAGGAAACAGCTGGGGGCACAAAAACAGTTTGGAGACATTATACAGTGTCTCCAAACTAATGCACTGAGATGGGGCATTCTAGTCCTCCCGAATCACATTTTGCTTAAGGGTCCACATAATACTAGACCTATAAATGCCATCATCACTTGAAGAGCCATAAACAATTATCCCTAAGTTTCACTCACATACCATGCAGAGATCTGACTTTCTTTTAAATAGACAAAAACAGATAACAATATAATTCACTATCCATCAAACAAATAAACACACACACTATTGATGTATGGAACTTACTGAAACAAAAATGGCCCATCTGATTTGGGGGCAATCTATATTAGAAATTCAGTGTGGTCAGAAAATGCATTGCAACACATTCAGAGCAATATTGGGGGGGAAAGATCCTGGTCAATGAAAATTGAATGAGTTAGAAATGAGATGGCCAAAGATATGCTGCAAATACCTGAAAACTGATCCAGAAAGACATTTTCTCATATGAAATGTTGATGTCTATGCTCTATAAATGAATTCATGGAAAACACAAGAGCAGAGGCAAAGGCTAATGGAGGTTTTTCTCTGATATACACCTGCCTGGGAAAAGATACCACTAAACTCAGTAAGGCAGGGCAGGGGATGAAATCTGAACCCCTTCAGGTGTTAATAAACTAGTACCACCACCTTTAACATCTCTTTCCATTGGCCAAGCTGGTAGAAACTGAAGCCCAGCAACATCTGAAGAGCTACAGGCTTCCTAGTCTTGCTACAGTGCTTACTTCTGAGCAGACATGTTAAGACAGAAACTTAAGAGTTAGAATCATCTGGTCCAACTCTTGCCTAAATGCTACTCCTAAATGGTACCCATTCAACTCCAGTTTAAAGACCTCCAAAGAAGGTGAGTCCAACACCCTTTGAGGCAGTTGAATCTATTGTCAAAGTGTTATTACAGTACAGAATTTCTTCATAATCATCTCAATCATCCATCTCTTATAACAAGTGATTCCCAAACTTTAGTTTTCCAGGTGTTTTGTTTTTCAGTTTCCGAAAGATCCAGTAAACTTGGTCAGCAGGTTGGAATTGTGAAAACGGAAGTCCAAAACCAGTGTCTTATAACATGCACTGTTAACATATAAAAGTACTGGAGAGATAATGGGTTGCCATTATTTCTTTTTCTCAACTGACATTCATTCACTCCCTTATTATTTTTCATCTGGTACTGAGTACTCCAAGATCACAATATAATTAAAAATAGATACAACTAAAAACATTGTGACTCAGAAACATAGTTTAAGGGATTATCATATTAAAACAACAAATAAATTTTACATTTAAATGCACATTAAAAAAATCAGCACCCACTCATTAAAAGTCCCTTCTGCATTAGCAATAACCATTGACAAGAATCTACCTGAACAAAATGGTCTTTGCCTGACAGTTTAAAGACAACAGCAAATTCATCAGTTTCTTGTTAGAGGGGAGTTTTATACCCAAGGATCAGACACAGAGCAAGGTCTCACCCAGAAGACATGCCAATAAGGGTAGTAGGACAGAGAGAAGGACCTCCCCTGAAAATCCAACAACTCAGTGGGCTCATATCAGCATTCAGGATTGTCTCCCGTATAGTGGAAAGTAAGTCAGGAATCAAGCCCTAAATCTCACAGCGATACTGTAATTCAAATCACATCTGACTCAATCAACATGACCAATTATCAGTTATGGTTGAAGCTATAGTCCAACAATGTCTGATGGGCCACAGGTTCTCCAGCCTGCACTTTGAGATGCAACCCAAAGTCATCCACATTGCAGCCACAGGTGTCCATTACATTCAACTCACCTGCACCCAATAACTGTGTGTACACAGTCTCATGGAAGATGATAACTCCTGGACCCAAAGTAGACAGTGGAACATCTAGACCACAACGGGCTGTGGTTGCCTTTAGCTCCTTGGTGAAATGCTTCAGGTAGGCCTCTGATGCATCTCCAAGAAATTTGAAGAGATCATTGTGAAGTCTGTCAGCATGAGTGCGGTAGATAATGAGGTCTGAAATGGCCAAGACCTTCAGAAGCAACCGGGTCCTCTGACTTAAGTTCACGGTGGCCCCAAGGAGGCCCTCTGTGTCAATCACCACCATTCTGTGGACAGGATCATAGGCTGCCCAGACTCCTACGGTACAAGACTCCTGTGCTGGTGATGTTTTAAAAACCTCTCGGCCATAGAAAAAAGTGTGGTTAAGTGTGTGAGATTTGCCATCGCCTGTGTTCCCAAAAATAGACACCACCTTTACATGTTGGTCAGGCTTGCAGTCCAATTTTCTTATAAATTCTTCTTCATTTTCCACCTTTCAACACAAGAAAAAGAAGACTGTATGAGAGTCTTACAACAGCTAGACCTAAACGACTGAAGCTTCATCATTTCAGAGAAATGACCAGTAACCCCAAGAGACACTGAGTTTAGCTTGTAATGCTTAGAGCCTGACAAAACCCTAGACAAATGTAGGATCTTGCAAGAAAATTTCTCTTTATGCAGCATTGTTATTTGTACTCAAACATGTGATCATCAAGAGATTATTCTCAACCCATCATAAAGACTGAGGTGAAACAGCTAATCAGATACATAATATAATCCATGTCTTTATCTTGAGAGGTGTTCTTGAATATCAGTGATCCCACCACCTCAATTATGCAATTGTGCATTTATACCTGAGGCTCAATGTTGTTCTCCATTGATGCATCTAAAGAAGAGGACCGTAACCCACAATATGCCATACTAAAATAAAAATTAGTTTTTAAGTTATAACAAGACCTCCTTCTTCTTTTTTTACTAAAGCAGGCTAACATAAGCTTCTTTCTAGAAACTATCCTAAATTGTATTGTGCGATTTCAAAGTTCATGGTATCCCTGGATACACATGCAGTCTCTGATGAGCTTCCAACATCCTTGAGTTGAATGTTCTATCTACATTCATGTTTACATGAACACTACTTAATGTAATCGTGGAATTGACGTCTCTTTGTATATGGAGTTATCTCATGTCATCTGTGTCCATTCCATGGACTCTACTGTACTTCATTTCGATGTGTCTTGGCAGGGAAAGGAGTGTCATATAACTGGTGTTGTGCATTTTCTTGCCCATTTGCAGTGTCAATTAGACTTTTAACAACAAGAAACAGCATTATAGTTTTGACTCAAAACTTATAACACCGTAAGTAAATCTCACCAGCTCATTTCCTGCCTTGTAAACACATTTTAACAGGTGAAGCTGCCCCTGATGTATAGCAGAAGCAGCAAGAAATGTTTCGCCTAATAAGTTTTTATCTTGCAGCATTACAGGGGCAGGGGGAAGGGTTTCATGATTCACAAGACATTTTGAAAACAGAATAAGTGATGAAAGTAGAATATTCAAACCAGGCAAGAGTATGGGGAAAACAGCTGTATCTGCATTTTCTTTGGCACTATGAAACTATTAAGAGAGAGAGACTCTCCAGCTTGCAAACTGGCAACCTCCATTGACTCAATTGCTAGGGATCCCCTTACGTGCCACAACTATATTTACTGGAAAATGGAATGAGCAACAGATGTGCTCAAGCCATGACAGACAGCTGGATGCTAATTTTAAAAAAGCAGTGCTGGCAACTGAAGACAGCCTTAAAACCAAACCACCGGGTGGAGCTCTTGGTACTGACTAGTGTCAAAATGGATATACTTAGCAGCACTGGTTGCATAAGGAAAACCTCTTGTTAATGAATGGTGCAACACAAAGCAACAAGGAAGTTATGCAAAGCAAAACAGAAAACTAAAGGCTGCAATCCTGAAGGCATTCACCTCCAATGCAAATACATATGCATTGCTAAACACTCTTCCATCTCTGATTGAATCATAAAGCACTCCTTTATTTATTCTGGGTTTTTTAAAACTCTTTTGAGTCAAAACAGCTTATAACATTGAAATAATAAAAAATAGGACAACTCTACAAACTATAGAACATTCAATTGACTGTCAAATTACATTCTTTCTTAGGAAAAGGGGCCTCGCAACTGCCTAATGGCAATGAAGTAAAGCCTTCCCACTTCAAACAATCCTGTTTAAGGACAGTGGGATCACTATTGCTCATTTCAACCTACAGATGAGGGCGTACAGTTGGTCCTCCACATCTACAGATTCTACATCCATGGATTCCACTATCCACAGCTTGAAAATATTCCAGAAAATAGACTTTGATTTTGCCATTTTGGAGAAAGGAACACCATTCTACTATGCCAATATATATAATGGGATTTGTGCACCCACAGATTTTAGTATCCACAATATCCCAGTGGGTATTGAGGGCCCATGCTATGCCACTATATTGCCTATAAGAACAGACATTTCAGTGCAGTTTACAAGTTTGTACATTTTTTTCCAAATTGATGGTTGAGTTGCTACTTATTTTACCAGATACATCCTTCTGTTTCATGCCCAGAAATCTAGCATGTCATTTTCCCCTTATTTTCATATAAGGAGGCCAGATTCAGTATGTTCTGGCTTCTATATCTTTGTACTGAGGATTTCAACAGGTGCACTTGAAATTACATAAATAATTAAAAGGTGTAGAGACCTATTCCTCTTCAGCATCTGAACATGCTTTTCTATATAACAGGAATAACACCAACTCCCAAATTTCTGAGTGTGAAGCTTTGTATTAAAGGCAGTAGCAAAGGCTGGCCTTTTTAAAGCTTACAAGATTAATATCTCTGCCTGCTAAAGTCATAGACACTAACATCTTGAATATACAATGGAAATGGGAGAGGATACTAAGACATTTGAAGCAACATCTTAGGGTGTATCTACATGGTAAATTAATGTAATTTGAGCAGAGTTGTAGTATTACAAGGTCTTCAGCCTTCCCTGGCAATGAGTGCTAGTGCTTCACTAAACTGAAACACTCAGGATTCCATAGATTTGAGCTGTAGCAGTTAAAGTGGTGTCAAACTGCATTAATTCTACAGTGTAGATGCGACTTTAGAAGTGACAATACTATATACAGTATAACACATTCCTTTTAGGCTCAACCACATTCACTTCCAACACTGTTACTAGTCCTCCAGTTGGTAAATAACACACACTTGATACTTTTTTTTCATTGTCCTTTCTAAGGCTTGGAGGTCAATTTGTGAATATTTTTTTAAAATACTGTACATTTTGGCTTTTCTTCCACAGAAAGGAACTGAAGATTAGCAAGAAACACAACAAGCAGTGAAATTGATTGTATCAACAAAATTGCAATACTGGCAAGCTCTGTAATTAATTTTGTAATTACTTTCTAAAAATTAATCTTCAAGGCCCTTCTATTAGGAAAGAAGGCTGAGTGCTGATCCCTGACTTACAAAGTACAGGAAGCTGCCTTATGAAACGGACTTGCTTCATTTTGTACCATGTCAAACAAAGTCCATCCAGTTCCTCAGGCTTTTGTGTTTCTCAATTTTATCAGGGGAAGGGATCAGAGACATTTGCTAGCATTAAAAAGCAGGTGTTGAATCACTGAGCTGTGTGCCACTTTTGTTAAGCATTTCAGCCAATTAAAAGACCAAAACATGAAAATAAATGTTTGTTCCATCAGGAAAAGAAATCATTTTCATTCGATGACTGTTGTTCTTTTGGGATCTTATTTTGCTAGCTGAATCTCCTTGTGTAACATAAATATCAACATAAAATGCTATAATACTATAAAAATGATTAAATGTTAAAAGCCAATGACTGCCAAGACCCAGGAAAAGAGGAAAATGTGAATAGAAAACATCTTTTAATCTGGAAAAACACTTTGCTAGGAATTTCTAGTTTTTCCAGAGTTCTACAATCAGCTTCAGCTGGACGCAGGCCCATACCCAAGATTTTGATTTGCCGGGGGCTGACATGGAGTGAGAGAGGATCTACCCTAGCAAACCTGTATTTTTTGTAATGTAGATTTAAAATGGACACATGTGTGTGTGTGTGTGTGGGGGGATTATGAGCAATCTGTGAAGGGGTCTGTATGTTTGCATGCCATTTACTGTGCCAAATCAAGAGTTCGGTCTCTTACCTTACAAGTCTTGGGCACTGTGCAAACAACTGCAAAAGAAGTGTATTGGCAGGACATATTTCCCATAAGACTAGAGATGGGCAACTGGTGGCGCTTCAGATGTTTTGGGTCTGCAGCACACCTCTGCTCTGGCTATACTGGCTCAGACTTAGAAGCTACAGTCCACTGACATCCGGTGGACCACAAATTGCCCATTTATGCCCAAGACCATGTTGTCTTGATCCAGAAGATATGTCATGCCTCGTAAACAATTTCCCATTAGCCTATTTACCCTGTGCTTTTCAAAACTCACTATTTTCTGTGTTTTTCACATCTCTATAGCCATTTTTACCTGAATCTCTTCTGTTTCATCCACCAACAGGAAGCTTACAACCTTTTCAGTCATCTTCTTCCTCTTGGCCTCCTCATCCATCCCTTCCTCTGCCTCTTGCTCCTGAGCTTTGCCACAGTGATAGACAGTAATGGGGTGTTTCCTCTTGTTTCCACCAGCATGAGTCCTCTTCTGGCACTCTAGACACAGGTTAATTTTGCATGCTTGGCACCTTACAGCTGCTCTCTGCCTGGAGCTTGCAATATTGCTCTGCATGATATTCCCACTGGCAACCTTGCAGGCGTCACAGTACGGGACATGGCCAGCTTTAATTCGGGTCCGTTCATGGTTCCGTAGCCTTTCCTGCCTGTGAAGCTCTTCTTCGCACCGCTGGCACTGCAGGCTTCCACACTCGTCGCATTCGAAGCTGGCTTCATCAGTGCCGCTGCAAGCATAGCTTTCCTGGCACAATAGAGCTGTATTCAGTCCCTTATCTGCTGTTGGAGGCTGAGCACTCATGTTTAGAAACTTATTATCAGTTTTATAAAACTAAGTATTTTTAAAAAATCAAAACAAGATATGTGTATTAGTTCCCCAAATTAAAATTGGTACTTTGAAATGAGTGCCTTTCTTAATGCATGATCAGTCTTGATTCTCCCTCCTGTAATGTTAGAATGAGTTCATGATATGCAAGTGCAATTTTGTATGTGTGCTTCCAAAATGTAAACACTGCAAATTTTCTAAATGAATGATAGGCCTAAGTAAATCCCAGACTGAATGTCACAATGAACTTAGATAGATGTACAAAATACAATATGATGTGTTTCTAGAATGTAAACCAGACCTTTCCCCTCAAGCACCTGAAAAAGAAAAAGTGGAGAGAGAGGGAGGGAGGGAGGGAGGGAGGGAGGGAGGGAGGGAGAGAGAGAGAGAGAGAGAGAGAGAGAGAGAGATTAGTATGTAAAGTTCAACAGAAAATGCAGACAGCATTACAAAGTCCATTGCTTCCTCAAATAGTTTGGCTCTTCCCTCAGAATATAAAGCAATTGTAAGCACTACTCAGATCTAAAATAAATCATTTCTTTGTCAGATTTTAGCAATAAAGCCTCTTCAAAATCTCTATTTTAGCTGTCACTATATCTGGGGGGGGAACTATTTTGAGGTCAAGAATAAAGTAGTCAGTGGGGCTTTTCAACTCTAATCACACACACACACACACACTTCACTCCAGTTGAATTATGTTAAATATTTATAAGCCTCATATCTGGACCATGTTCAGTGACACAATTAAGTAAATGAACATAGGATCGCAACCCACTAAGCAATTTTGTAAATAAATATCACAGTGAACCACACCAAACCTTAATGGGGTTTTGAAACTCTACCAATGGCTAGAAGCTTGTTTTACAGTAGCAATAGCCTTCATTTACCTGTAGTCATATCAATATGGGTCATGTTGTTATTGTAATTATTGTTTATTTATTTATCTCCCTAAAGGGATCTGGGCAGCTCACAAAAGTACTCGATAGTGCAAACACACAAAATACAAGAAGTGCATAAACAATGGCCCAATAACAATAACAAACGGCATAGCATCATAAAAACCCACTAGTTAGATATTCAATAAAATGCAACAATAGCTGCAGATATAAAACAACTGCAATCAATATCAGTCCCATAAAGTGCAAGGTGAAATAAGCACCAAGTCCTTGAGTATAATAATTAAGGATTTCTAAACATGATAAAAGGCCTCTTTGAAGATCCATGTTTTCAAATTTGTTTGGAAAACTAGGAGAGTGGGGGCTAATCTAATCTCTCTATGGAGAGCATTCCAGAGCTGGGGAGCCACCACCGAGAAGGCCCTCTTCTCTTGTTCCCACCAATTGCACTTGAGACGGAGATGCGACTGAGAGGAGGGCCTCCCCGGCAGATCTCGGAGCCCGTGCCAATTCATAGAAGGAGATGCAGTCTGGAAGATAGGTTGGACTTAGAATCATAGAATCATAGAGCTGGAAGACGCCTCGTGGGCTATCCAGTCCAACTCCTTTCCAAGAAGCAGGAAAATTGCATTCAAAGCACACCTGACAGATGGACATCCAGCCTCTGCTTAAAAGCTTCCAAAGAAGGAGCCTCCACAACACTATGAAGCAGAGAGTTCCACTGCTGAACAGTTCTCACAGTTAGGAAGTTCTTCCTAATGTTCAGGTGGATTCTCCTTTCCTGCAGTTTGAAGCCTTTGTTCCGTATCCTAGTCTTCAGGGTAGCAGAAAACAAGCCTGTTCCTCCCTCCCTCCCTATGATTTCCCCTCACATATTTATACAAAGCCATCATGCCTCCTCTCAGCCTTCTCTTCTTCAGGCTAAGCATGCCCAGTTGTTTAAGCTGTTCCTCATAGGGCTTGTTCTCCAGACCCTTGATCATTTTAGTCACCCTCCTCTGGACACATTCCAGCTTGTCAAAGTCTCCTTTCAATTGTGGTGCCCAGAACTGGACCCAGCATTCCAGGTGTGGTCTGACCAAGGCAGAATAGAGGGACAGCATGACTTCCCTGGATCTCAACCTTCCTAATGCTGCAACCCCTTAATACAATTCCTCATGTTGTGGTGACCCCCAACCATAAAATTATTTTCATTGCTACTTCATAACTGTAATTTTGCTACTGTTATGAATCATAATGTAAATATTTGATATACAGGATGTATTTTCATTCACTGGACCAAATTTGACACAAAAACTCGATACGCCTAAATTTGAATACTGGTGGGGTTGGGCGGGGGGAGGCGGGTGATTTTGTCATTTGGGAGTTATAGTTGCTGGGATCTATAGTTAACCTACAATCAAAGAGCATCCCAAACTCCACCAATGATATAATTGAACCAAACTTGGCACTCAGAACTCCCACGGCCAACAGAAAATACAGGAAGGGTTTGGTGGGCACTGACCTTGAATTTTGGAATTGTAGCTCACCTACATCTAGAGGGAGTATTGTGGACTCAAACAATGATGGATCTGGACCAAACTTGGTACAAATACTCAATATGCCCAAATATGAACACTGGTGGAATTTGGGGAAAATAGTCTTTGATATTTGGGGGTTGTAGCTGCTGGGATGTATAGTTCACCTACAATTAAAGAGCATTCTAGAATTGGGCCAAACATCCCACACAGAACCCTCATGATCAACAGAAAATACTGTGTTTTCTGATAGCCTTTGGTGACCCCTCTGAAACCGCCTTGCAACCCCACCGCAGGGTCCCGACCCCCAGGCTGAGAAACGCTAATCTAGACACTAGACTTCTATTTATGCCTGGACTGTATCATCATTATTTTATTGTTGTTTTTAGGACTGTTGACTGTTATGAGAAAAAGCAGCATATAAATAAATACAATAATAATAGTGATCTTGTTTGCTGTATACTAATCTTGTTTTGTTTCTAATAATAATCTTGTTTGCTGTGTGCTAATCTTGTGTTTCTAATAATAATAACAGTGATCTTGTTTGCTGTGTGCTAATCTTGTTGTGTTTCTAATAATAATAGTGATCTTGTTTGCTGTGTACTAATCTTGTTGTGTTTCTAATAATAATAATAGTGATCTTGTTTGCTGTGTACTAATCTTGTTGTGTTTCTAATCATAATAATATTTACTTATTAAAAACTTTTGTACCCCGACCTTTTCATTTCTATCGAGGGACTCAGACCGGCATAACAGCAAAAATTCAATGCTATACAATTTAAAAACAACTACAACAACATATTAAAATACATAAAAACCCAGCACAAAACCACATCACCATTTAAACAATTCCACTCAATCTGTAAACGTGGTCATACATTCAGACAACAGCCAATCTCAGCCTATTCTGGGAAGGCTTGGTTCCACATCCAGGTCTTCACCAGCCTCCTAAAGGACAACAGAGAGGGGGCAGATCTAACATCACTTGGGAGAGAGTTCCACAGCCGAGGGGCGACCACAGAGAAGGCCCTGTCTCTCGTCCCCACCAGCCGCACTGGCGAAGCTGGTGGGACCAAGAGCAGGGCCTCTCCAGAGGATGTTAATGTTCTTGATGGTTCGTAGGGGAGAATCTGTTCGGACAGGTAAACTGGGCCAGAACCGTATAGGGTTTTGTTGGTTAAAACCAGCACTTTGAATTGTGCCCTGAAGCTAATTGGCAGCCAGTGGAGCTGGCGCAGCAAGGGAGTTGTATGCTCCCTGTACCCCGCTCCTGTTAGTAACCTGGCTGCCGAACGTTGGACTAATTGCAGCTTCCGAGCAGTCTTCAGAGGCAACCCCACGTAGAGAGCGTTGCAGTAGTCTATTCGGGATGTAACCAGAGCGTGGTTATTAGTGATCTTGTTTGCTGTGTACTAATCTTGTTGTTTCTAATAATAATAATAATAATAATAATAATAATAATAGTGATCTTGTTTGCTGTGTACTAATCTTGTTGTGTTTCTAATAATAATAGTGATCTTGTGTGCTGTGTACTAATCTTTCTGTGTTTCTAATAATAATAATATAATAGTGATCTTGTTTGCTGTACACTAATCTTGCTGTGTTTCTATAGTGATCTTGTTTGCTGTGTACTAATCTTGCTGTGTTTCTAATATAATAATAGTGATCTTGTTTGCTGTATACTAATCTTTTGTGTTTTAATAATTTAATAGTGATCTTGTTTGCTGTGTACTAATCTTGCTCTTGTTTGTTTCTAATCTTATATAATAATAGTGATCTTTTTTGCTGTACACTAATCTTGCTGTGTTTCTATAGTGATCTTGTTTGCTGTGTACTAATCTTGCTGTGTTTCTAATAATATAATAATAATAGTGATCTTGTTTGCTGTGTACTAATCTTGTACTAATCTTGTTGTGTTTCTAATAATAATAATAGTGATCTTGTTTGCTGTGTACTAATCTTGCTGTGTTTCTAATAATATAATAATAATCGTGATCTTGTTTGCTGTGTACTAATCTTGTTGTGTTTCTAATAATAATAATAGTGATCTTGTTTTCTGTGTACTAATCTTGCTGTGTTTCTAATAATAATAATAGTGATCTTGTTTGCTGTATACTAATCTTGTTGTGTTTCTATAGTGATCTTGTTTGCTGTATACTAATCTTGTTGTGTTTCTAATAATAATAATAATAGTGATCTTGTGTGCTGTGTACTAATCTTGCTGTGTTTCTAATAACAATAATAATAGTGATCTTGTTTGCTGTATACTAATCTTGTTGTGTTTCTATAGTGATCTTGTTTGCTGTGTACTAATCTTGTTGTTTTTCTAATAATAATAATAATAATAGTGATCTTGTGTGCTGTGTACTAATCTTGCTGTGTTTCTAATAACAATAATAATAGTGATCTTGTTTGCTGTATACTAATCTTGTTGTGTTTCTATAGTGATCTTGTTTGCTGTGTACTAATCTTGTTGTGTTTCTAATAATAATAATAATCTTGTTTGCTGTGTACTAATCTTGCTGTGTTTCTAATAATAACAATAATAATAGTGATCTTGTTTGCTGTGTACTAATCTTGCTGTGTTTCTAATAACCATAATAATAATAATAGTGATCTTGTGTGCTGTGTACTAATCTTGCTGTGTTTCTAATAACAATAATAATAATAGTGATCTTGTTTGCTGTGTACTAATCTTGCTGTGTTTCTAATAACAATAATAATAATAGTGATCTTGTTTGTTGTATACTAATCTTGCTGTTTCTAATAACAATAATAATAATAGTGATCTTGTTTGCTGTGTACTAATCTTGCTGTGTTTCTAATAACAATAATAATAATAGTGATCTTGTGTGCTGTGTACTAATCTTGCTGTGTTTCTACTAATACTAACAATAATGTAAGCAATGTTTGCCCCAGCCAGAGTGGGAGCAAAAGGACAGACTCACACTTGTGGCTGACTTCAAACCCAGCACATTGTTCCAGATCAGTAGAACTGAAATAAGTACAAATGACGAGATCCAGGCCTAACAGATGGCTGCCTGGAGTTACTTTTAAGCACAAGAGAGGAAGGACACAAATGGCAAAGTGTGGTTGTTGCTGAAGTAGCCAACCTTCCTATCGACAAGGCTATGAGGGGATGGGAGAGATAAAATAGAAAAGGGGTGACCAACCATGCCCGGGAGACGAAGCAGGCCCGTCTATTGTTTACAAAACAGCAGGCTCCTTTCTTCCTTCCTCCTCTTCCTCCCTGCAAGCCTCTCTCGGTGACTAAGCCCTCAGCGCCCAGTCTCCTCCTCCTCCTCCTCCTCTCAGCAGCAAAGGAGGGGACAGGCGAGTCCTTCTTTCCCCGCCAAGGAACCGGGAGCCCACCGTGGAAGGCAGACCTGGAGCCCTCGGGGGAGGGATGGGGAGCAGGACCAGTCCCAGAGCCCTTCTTCTCCCCTCCCCCTCCCTCCCTTGTTGTCACTGAGGATCAGCTGATGGCAGGAAACTTCAGGGTTATTTTTCCCCCTCAGACAGGAAGGTGAGCGGTCGACGAGGGGAAGAAGAAATAAAGGCCCGTTGCATCGTGGGAATTGTAGTCTTCGGGGCCTGTGATGCTGGCGCACTCAGAACGGAGAAAGAACTACCAGCCCACATAGGAGCGGCCGGAAGCAGGGGAGGGGAGCCGCAAGGCATGCCGGGAGGTGTAGTTTCTGGGTTGGCCTCAGGGCAGGGGGGGGGGGATGTTTTGGACTGAGTGTGCCCTGTAATGGGAGAGGGAACTTGCAGCATTTAAGGAATAATTCCGACCCATCTATGATCCTGGCCTATTTATAAGAGTGTTGTATTTATGGATGCTAAATTATAGGTTTTTAAAAGTACTCTAAATTTACTAAAATCATACATTTTGTTTACATTTAAAAAAATATGTGCTGGTTGTTTTTAGTATGGATTGATTGTATGTGTTCTTTTAAATTGATGTTTCAACTGGGTGCTCTGTGTGTGTGTTAGGGTTGCCACTTTTTGATATCTATTATATAAATGGGTTCACGTCATGTGATGTATCCCTCAAACAAAGAAACCTTACAACGCAGATACACAATACTTGCCAACAGAAATAGGCCTCAAGCAAGGTACGTTTGTAGCAAAGAAACTCCCCCAAAACCTAAAAGGCCCCCAAAACGAGTTAAAATAAAACTACATTTACCAGCATCCTCCGGGGCAGCCAAAGACTCACCCAGCCTCTACATTCTGAACAACATGATTGGCTGCCAATAAGGGCGGATTTGCATAACTGCTGCACTGGCCAGCCAACATGAAAATTCCAATCCATAAGAAACTGCCAATCCCCAACACAAACACCCAAATCACTTCCAACCGAAAAATCACAGACCACGCCCAAAATTAACTTGATTAACTTCATTAGCTTGATTTCCCTAACTAGCCCTCAACTACTGGGAAGCTGTTTACGCTCTAAATTGACAGTAAGGCTTCAATAACTTGATTCTCCCGACTAGGCCTCAGCTCATGGGACATTGTGTATGGCCTGAATTGACAGTAAGGCTTCATTACTGCCAACATACCGTCCTGCCATGTATTGCCTCTGCGTATTATTGCTTGCCGGGATCATTTGTGGGGAGGGGGGCTTTTGGGTATACGTCTTTTATCTGTTTATTGATGTTTTATTGATTTTATGCTGTAAACCGCTCTGGGCTCCAGAGAGAGCGGTCTACCAAATCGAATTTATAAAATAAATAAATAAATAAAAATTAACTTGCTGTTCCTAACTAGGCCTCAGCTCATGGGACATTGTGTATGGCCTGAATTTACAGTAACCTACCTTGGCACACAGAGCCCCGACCATGCATGATGGGACTTGAAGTACCACCATGGAAAATGGGATTTGTAGTACTTCAAAACCCATCATTCCCCACAGACCACTACGGCCCAGAACCAAGACCGATAAAGACCCAACTTGGCACACCATGCCCCCCATGACCCACACTCCATCCAACTGCAGTTTAGAGGAGGGCACACCGTGGATGATTGGACTTTCTCGCATCTCCTAAAAAGGGCACAGCAACGCGTGCCGGGTACAGCTAGTAAGAAATAAGGGACATTTGTGGGATATTTCACAAAAATAAGGGACACTTCATTAAAATCTTGAAACTCAAACGTTATAGTTTTATTAACAGAATAAGATAATGATTGAAACTCACAAAAGAAACCGACTTACACTCTCTCAACACAGTGTTTCCCAACCTTTTTTGAGCCGCGGCACACTTTTTACATTTGCAAAATCCTGGGGCACACCACCAACCAAAATGACACGAAATGACACTCTAACACAGTAATACATATAGTTAATATGTTTTTAAATGTATTTATACACTCAGTGTGAAACCTGGGCCTGTTTCGATGAACTCAACATAGATATCCTGGCAGGAATGGCAGAAAGACACAAACTTCCCACACAGAACTCCCATAACCAAGAGAAAATGCTATAAGAGTTTGGTGGGCATTGACCTTGAGTTTTGGAGTGTTAGTTCACCTATATCCAGAGAGCACTGTGGACTCAAACAATGTTGGATCAGGACCAAACTTGGCATGAATTCTCAATATGCCCAAATATGAACGCAGATAGAGTTCAGGGGAATTAGACCTTGACATTTGGGAGCTGTATTTGCTGGGATTTATAGCTCCCCTACAATCAAAGAGCATTCTGAACCCCACCAATGAAAGAACTGGGCCAAACTTCCCACACAGAACCCCCAGGAGGCAAGAGGAGGTCTCTCCTTGGGGAAAGGGAGACGGGCTGTGAGGAATTGTGGGAGTTGAAGTCCAAAACACCTGAAAGGCCCAACTTTGCCCAGGCCTGCTGTAGATGCACCAGAGATGAGGAACAATATATTACACTAGCTGTACCCGGCACGCGTTGCTGTGCCCTTTTTAGGAGATGCGAGAAAGTCCAAGCATCCACGGTGTGCCCTCCTCTAAACTGCAGTTGGATGGAGTGTGGGTCATGGGGGGCATGGTGTGCCAAGTTGGGTCTGTATTGGTCTTGGTTCTGGGCCACAGTGGTCTGTGGGGAATGATGGGTTTTGAAGTACTACAAATCCCATTTTCATGGTGGTACTTCAAGTCCCATCATGCATGGTCGGGGCTCTGTGTGCCAAGGTAGGTTACTGTAAATTCAGGCCATACACAATGTCCCATGAGCTGAGGCCTAGTTAAGAACAGCAAGTTAATGAAGCCTTACTGTCAATTCAGGCCATACACAATGTCCAATGAGCTGAGGCCTAGTTGGGAGAATCAAGTTAATGAAGCCTTACTGTCAATTCAGAGCGTAAACAGCTTCCCAGTAAGTGAGGCCTAGTTAGGGAAATCAAGTTAATGAAGCCTTACTGTCAATTTTGGGCGTGGTCTGTGTTTTTTTGGGGTGTAAATTTTCGTTTGGAAGTGATTTGGGTGTTTGTGTTGGGGATTGGCTCAGGCCTTTTCCTTATTCTGTTTTGGCAGTTTATTATGGAATTTTCATGTTGGCTGGCCAGTGCAGCAGTTATGCAAACCGCCCTTATTGGCAGCCAATCATGTTGTTCAGAATGTAGAGGCTGGGTGAGTCTTTGGCTGCCCTGGAGGATGCTGGTAAATGTAGTTTTATTTTTACTCGTTGTTTTTGGGGCCTTTTAGGTTTTGGGGGGGAAGTTTCTTTGCTACAAACGTACCTTGCTTGAGGCCTATTTCTGTTGGCAAGTATTGTTTCTGCGTTGTATGGTTTCTTTGTTTGAGGTATACATCACATGACGTGAACCCATTTATATAATAGATTTTGCAATGGATTACAAACAACACACACACACACCACCCAGTTGAAACATCAATTTAAAAGAACACATACAATCAATCCATACTAAAGCAACCATGTACATATTTTTGAAATGTAAACAAAACGTAGTAAATTTAGAGTACTTTTTAAAACCTATAATTTAGCATCCATAAATACATCACTCTTATAAATAGGCCAGGATCATAGATGGGTCGCAATTATTCCTTAAATGCTGCAAGTTCCCTATCCCAGTGTTTCTCAACCAGTGTGCCGTGAGCAATCATCAGATGTGCCGTGGGAAATTGGAACCTCCAAGGGGGGGGGGGGGGGAGAGAGTCTAGTGTGTTGAAGTATAAAAACCCTAAAAACCCAACCTTGATAAAGGCACAAAATTACAAACACCCCCCCCTCCCCACCCGTTGTCTACTTGGTCTCTCCCACTCCATGTGAGGAATTGTGGGAGTTGAAGTCCAAAACACCTGAAAGGCCCAACTTTGCCCAGGCCTGATCTACAGTGTAGTATGAATGCAGTTTGACACCACCTTTAACTGCCATGGCTCAATTCTATGAGGTCTTGGGAACTGTAGTTTTACAAGGCTTTATCTGCCATAGCCTCTCCATTGGCGCCCCCTTGTCGTGGGGGAGAGGCTTGCATACTCTAATGAAGTTGTGAGCTATGCTGGCGGTGGCATAATAGCCTCCGGTAGGGCCTCCCATGCCAGACAGGTCACAACCAAAGGGTCTGACAAAGAGCGTCAACGGGCAGGATGGGCTCTCTAGCCTTTTGGCAACCATCCTAGGAGAAGGGAAACTCTAAATTCAAACCTGGGCAGATGGAGCTTGTCTAACCCTGTAAGGTCAACCATCTAAGAGAAGGAAACTCAAACCAAACTTACAACCGGAGGACCTCGCTGCCACCGTCCTACGCTTGCTAGGCCCTGGCAGATGAACCTTTGGTTTAAAGGGTGAGGCCAGTTCTGTGCACGCTGCACTCCACCAGAAAGGTCCATTGCACTGGCTCAAAGGACACATCCAACTTCCTTTTTATCATCATCATCATCAGTTTCTCAGTTGTTAATCGCCCTCCATTAAAATGCTCCAGGCAATTTACAGAAAACAATAGCATTAAAAATACACAATACCAAATAAACTGCATTAGACATTAAAAGCTCTGCTAAAAAGCCAGGTCTTGAGTGCCTGAGCAAAGGGCCGTAGGTCACGCATGGCCCTCAAGTGGGGAGGCAAGGAATTCCACAAGACAGGGGCAGAAATGGAGAAGGCCCTATGTCTCGTGCTCTCGAGACATGCTTCCCTGGGGCCTGGAACATACAGTAAGTTTAATTGGAGGAGTCGTGGCGACCACTGGCGGCGAAGAGGGGAGAGGCGGTCTCTAAGATATGCTGGCCCCTGACCATAAAGCGCCTTAAAGGTCAGAACCAACAACTTAAACAGGGCCCGGAATTCTGTTGGAAGCCAGTGCAAATGTAAGAGAGTTGGAGTTATGTGGCATCTCAAAGGTGTTTTTGCAAGTAGCCTGGCAGCCACATTCTGAATAATGCGGATCCTCCGAGTAGTCGACAGGAGAAGGCCAACATACAAGGCGTTACAATAATCCAGTCTAGATGTAACCGTCGCATGGATGATTGTAGCCAAGGCTTCCTCTGAAAGGTAAGGTGCCAGCTGTATCGCCTGCCAGAGATGGAAAAAGGCCTGTTTACTAACATTAGCGATCTGGGCCTCCATAGTCAACTGTGAATCCAGGACGACACCCAAGCTCTTAACAGTGGAAGATGGATGAAGGGGGGCACCATCGAAGTTGGGCAGGGAGGGCGCCACTCCAGGCGGGCGGCCAGGCCACAAAATCTCAGTCTTAGTAGGATTCACCTTCAGCCTACTGGCACACAGCCATCTCGATACAGCCTGAAGACATAAGGTGAAATTGTCTGGTATTGAGGTGACTCCAGGCTCCAGCCGTAAAAGCAGCTTTTAGTCATCAACGGGCTTGTAGAAAGCATGGGATAAGTCCTTCCGAAGTATCTTCGTTCGCGAAGTAATGCCAGAAATCTGCAATAGAGTGCTGCTGCCCCTCAACTCCCCCGATCCCAGAGCATTGAGCCATGGCAGTTAAAGTGGTATCAAACTGCATTCAATCCACAGTGTAGATCCGGCATGGGCAAACTTCAACCCTCCAGGTGTTTTGGATTTCAACTCCCACAATTCCTAACAGCCTCAGGCCACTGAAGCGGCTGGGGGGGGGGGAGGGGGAGGAAGGGGCCCGAGGCTGTTAGGAATTGTGGGAGTTGAAATCCAAAAACTGGAGGGCCCAAGGTTGCCCATTCCTGGTGTAGATCCAACTCATGCTGAAAGTGTGTATGTCACCTGTTGTTTTATGGCAACATTAATTTCATTGGCTTTTCTTAGGCAAGTAATGCTTAGTGGTGGTTTTGCCAGTTGCTTCCTCCAAAATGCAGCCTTCTGCACTTGTGATTAATTGGTAGTCTCCCATCCAAGTACTCGGTGGTGACCCCCCCGCCTGTAGAATTTGCTCCCCGAGCAAATTAGGTCATCTTCATCTCTCCTCTCCTTTAGAAAGAAATTAAAAATGTGGATGTGGGACCAGGCCTTTGGGTAATCTTGCAGACTTGATGAGGGCAATGACAATAGCTATGGAAACGGATTGTGGGCAAGCTGAATGGAGACTACAATTACAGAACTCGACGGGATGACAGCCACTAGTCTGGCTCCCTTTTTAATAGACTTTATTGTATTAATGTAATGTTTTAACTATTTATAATTATTGGTTTTGATGTGTATTTTATTGTATTTTACTTGAAGGCATCAAATATGTGCCGGCTGGAAGCCGCTCTGAGCTCCCCCCCCCGGGGGGGGGGGGGGGTGTGAGAAGGGCAGGGTACAAATACTCGAAATAAATAAATAAAATACTAACCTGAGCTGGCTCTGCTTAGCTTCTAGGATCAGATTGGTCTGGTGCCTTTAGCACAGTGGTTCCCAACCTGTGGTCCGTGGACCACCAATGGTCTGCAAGACGAAAATATGGTCTGCGGCCTCATCATTACTACACCATTGTCTCGAAACCACACAGCAAGAGCAACTGGTCTCGCAAAACCCTTTTATAGTGCCGAGGCAATGGAGATTATTAAATATGGTTTTATGTGGCCGAGCAGATGGTGATTACTGGATGGCATATGTTCTGTATTCGAAACGAGAGCAGAAATGGTCTATCCAATGCAGTTTACTGAATCAGCACCCCAAATAACCAAACCAAATCTAAAGTTGACCAAAAACCGATTCGTAACCCTTTTGGTACTAATGTTGGAGAGTGGTCCCTGGTCAAATGGTCCCCGATTTTTAAAAAAGTTGAGAACCACTGCTTTAGCGAATTTAGGCATCTTTCTAGAATTCAGTGTGTGAGACATATGTGGTCGATTGTCTTTTATAACTATGGTACCTCAAACTGTGGAATGCCTTCTGTTCGGGAGTCTGACTAGCACCATTGCCACCGTTACTTAGATATCAAGTATTAACATAGCTATACATCTCTGTGACTTAAATTATTCACTCCGAAATATTGTTGCACGTGGTTTTAAAGTGTTCCCATTTTGTCAATTTGTTTAATATCATATGTTTTTAGCTCCCTTGAGTTATTTCCACTGTTTAAAATGGTTTCAGTCTGTTAATATACATTTTATTTGCCCTGAAATATTGTGATATAGCACAGGATATAAAAATGGTAATAAATAGACTAACCAACCCAGGGACATCCAGTGAAAGTGAATAGCAAAAGATTTAGAGCAGACAAAATGCACTACTTGTCACACTGCACAGTTAAACTGTACAATTTACTAGCGATTCACACCTAGTTAGGTGGATTAACACAGAGATGGCTCCAAAGGGACCAGATATAGATGAATTAAGAAACGAGGACTTGTAGTCCTGCAAGTAATTTATCCATTGATACCTGACAAAGACTGATGCTCCTTCTTTGTCAGCGATAAATATAAAAACAAATATCACAGTAGGAAGTAAGTTCTGACCCAGCTTACCTATCTGAACGCATCTCCCTCTATGAACCACATTGGAGGTCAAGATCATCTCAGGAGGCCCTGCTCTCAGTCCCACCTTCTTCGCAGGTGTGGTTGGTGGGGGTGAGAGACAGGCCCTCGGCTGTGTAAGTCCCTCCCTAGTGACATCAGATTAGCCACCTCCTTCCACACCTTTAGGAAAAAACTGGAAACTTGGATGTGGGACCAAGCGTTTGGATAATTGATTAGTGCAATATGTGAACAAAGAATGGTGCAATGATAACTGGACTGGCCTGGACTATGATGTTGGATTATGTGATTGTAATAATTTTAATGTTGCTATATTTTTTAGTGAGTATATATATATATCTATATCTATAAAAAGAGAGTGGTCATGCAACGAGGCAAATGGACGCAAAAACTACATGTCCCAGACACACGAAACTCAGGCCCCTTCGAAGGCTGTGAGGAATTGTGGGAGTTGAAGTCCAAAACACCTGAAAGGCCCAACTTTGCCCAGGCCTGTCCTAGGGGACTTCAACTCCCACAATTCCTCACAGCCTCAGGCCCCTTCCTTTGGAGGAATTGTGGGAGTTGGAGTCCAAAACACCTGACAGGCCCAAGTTTGCCGAGGCCTGTCCTAGGGGACTTCAACTCCCACAATTCCTCACAGCCTCAGGCCCCTTCCTTTGGAGAAATTCCTGTGAGGAATTGTAGGAGTTGAAGTCCAAAACACCTGAAAGGTCCAAGTTTGCCCAGGCCTGTCCTAGGGGACTTCAACTCCCACAATTCCTCACAGCCTCAGGCCCCTTCCTTTGGAGAAATTCCTGTGAGGAATTGTGGGAGTTGAAGTCCAAAACACCTGAAAGTCCCAAGTTTGTCGAGGCCTGTCCTAGGGGACTTCAACTTCCAAAAATTCCTCACAGCCTCAGGCCCCTTCCTTTGGAGGAATTGTGGGAGTTGGAGTCCAAAACACCTGACAGGCCCAAGTTTGCCGAGGCCTGTCCTAGGGGACTTCAACTCCCACAATTCCTCACAGCCTCAGGCCTCTTCCTTTGGAGAAATTCCTGTGAGGAATTGTGGGAGTTGAAGTCCAAAACACCTGAAAGGTCCAAGTTTGCCCAGGCCTGTCCTAGGGGACTTCAATTCCTCACAGCCTCAGGCCCCTTCCTTTGGAGAAATTCCTGTGAGGAATTGTGGGAGTTGAAGTCCAAAACACCTGAAAGGTCCAAGTTTGCCCAGGCCTGTCCTAGGGGACTTCAACTCCCACAATTCCTCACAGCCTCAGGCCCCTTCCTTTGGAGAAATTCCTGTGAGGAATTGTGGGAGTTGAAGTCCAAAACACCTGAAAGTCCCAAGTTTGTCGAGGCCTGTCCTAGGGGACTTCAACTCCCACAATTCCTCACAGCCTCAGGCCCCTTCCTTTGGAGGAATTGTGGGAGTTGGAGTCCAAAACACCTGACAGGCCCAAGTTTGCCGAGGCCTGTCCTAGGGACTTCAACTCCCACAATTCCTCACAGCCTCAGGCCTCTTCCTTTGGAGAAATTCCTGTGAGGAATTGTGGGAGTTGAAGTCCAAAACACCTGAAAGGTCCAAGTTTGCCCAGGCCTGTCCTAGGGGACTTCAACTCCCACAATTCCTCACAGCCTCAGGCCCCTTCCTTTGGAGAAATTCCTGTGAGGAATTGTGGGAGTTGAAGTCCAAAACACCTGAAAGGTCCAAGTTTGCCCAGGCCTGTCCTAGGGGACTTCAACTCCCACATTCCTCACAGCCTCAGGCCCCTTCCTTTGGAGAAATTCCTGTGAGGTGTGGGAGTTGAAGTCCAAAACACCTGAAAGTCCCAAGTTTGTCGAGGCCTGTCCTAGGGGACTTCAACTCCCACAATTCCTCACAGCCTCAGGCCCCTTCCTTTGGAGGAATTGTGGGAGTTGGAGTCCAAAACACCTGACAGGCCCAAGTTTGCCCAGGCCTGTCCTAGGGGACTTCAACTCCCACAATTCCTCACAGCCTCAGGCCTCTTCCTTTGGAGAAATTCCTGTGAGGAATTGTGGGAGTTGAAGTCCAAAACACCTGGAGGGCCGAAGTTTGCCCAGGCCTGCCCTATCTTATCTCGTGGGAGTTGTAGTTTGACAAAGCTTTTAAGACTTCTCAGCCAAATAAGGTCAGGAAAACCCCTAGGGGTTCCATAGCATCGAGCTATGGCAGTTATAGCGGTGCCAAACTGCATTAAGTCCACAGTGCAGATGCACAGATAGTATTCCAACAAGTAGGACCTGGCTATTTTGCTTCCACGGATACCCAAATCAGTCCATAGGATGTGCCAAATTATATAGAAATTCTGTCCCTAATATAAAATGGCAACATTAAGGTTGAATTCCGCTTCCTTCCACCAAGCATGAAATTGTCCCATCCAGACCGACCGGAAGTGCGCTGGGTGATAGCCCAGCCTCCTCCCAAGGAGGGAAAAGAAGGCTCCAGCAACACGCATGCGCAGACAGCGCGCTCTGGGAATCGACACGCTCGCCGTGACGTCACGCCGCAGACCCGCGGCGAGCCAATGTCGTTTGCGCGCGGGCGGGCCTCCGGACGCCGGCGCGGCCTGTCACATGACCAGCAGCGTCACGCGCCGTCGTCGTTCGGGGAGGCTCTGCGCGGTGCGTTCGCGGCCTACTCGCCTTTGCCGGGTTTCAGGGGCGTCGAGAGGGACGGGGCTTCGCTTCCTCCGGCGGCCCTTTGCGGTGAGGAACGGGGGAGGCCTGGGCAGGGGCGGACGGAGCGGCTGCGGAAACGGGGCGCGCTGCTGTGGTGTGGGGGGCGGGAACGGGCTGGGAATGGCTTCCTTCGGTGCCTCAGGCCGAGGGGGAAAGGCCTCGTTCTCGGGTTGGGCGACGCAGGCAGGCCTTCTCATTGAAAAACCAAAACCAGACATTTCGGGCTACTAAAGGAGGCCGGCTTTGTATAAGGCGGCCCCACTCCCCATCCAGGCTAAGGCCCCAGCCACACTGCCATGAAATGCAGTTCAGATGGCATTATGGGAGCCTACAATCATCACACAATACAGCTTCAAACTGCGTAGTGGGAGCTTTACTCTGCCTGGAGCTGAGCAGCCCCCAAATAGTGACTTTTGACCAGGCCTGAGCAAGCTTGGGCCCTCCAGGTGTTTTGGACTTCAACTCCCACCATTCCTCACAGACTCAGGCCCCTTCCTTTTCCCCTCAGCCTGGGCCCTCCAGGTGTTTTGGACTTCAACTCCCACCATTCCTCACAGCCTCAGGCCCCTTCCTTTTCCCCTCAGCCTGGGCTCTCCAAGTGTTTTGGACTTCAACTCCCACCATTCCTCAGAGCCTCAGGCCCCTTCCTTTTCCCCTCAGCCTGGGCCCTCCAGGTGTTTTGGACTTCAACTCCCACCATTCCTCACAGCCTCAGGCCCCTTCCTTTTCCCCTCAGCCTGGGCCCTCCAGGTGTTTTGGACTTCAACTCCCACCATTCCTGACAGCCTCAGGCCCCTTCCTTTTCCCCTCAGCCTGGGCCCTCCAAGTGTTTTGGACTTCAACTCCCACCATTCCTCACAGCCTCAGGCCCCTTCCTTTTCCCCCTCAGCCTGGGCTCTCCAAGTGTTTTGGACTTCAACTCCCACCATTCCTCACAGCCTCAGGCCCCTTCCTTTTCCCCTCAGCCTGGGCCCTCCAGGTGTTTTGGACTTCAACTCCCACCATTCCTCACAGCCTCAGGCCCCTTCCTTTCCCCCTCAGCCTGGGCCCTCCACGTGTTTTGGACTTCAACTCCCACCATTCCTCACAGCCTCAGGCCCCTTCCTTTCCCCCCTCAGCCTGGGCCCTCCAGGTGTTTTGGACTTCAACTCCCACCATTCCTCACAGCCTCAGGCCCCTTCCTTTTCCCCTCAGCCTGGGCCCTCCAAGTGTTTTGGACTTCAACTCCCACCATTCCTCACAGCCTCAGGCCCCTTCCTTTCCCCCCCTCAGCCTGGGCCCTCCAAGTGTTTTGGACTTCAACTCCCACCATTCCTCACAGCCTCAGGCCCCTTCCTTTCCCCCTCAGCCTGGGCCCTCCAGGTGTTTTGGACTTCAACTCCCACCATTCCTCACTGCCTCAGTCCCCTTCCTTTCAGGCCCCTTCCCCCTCAGCCTGGGCCTCCAAGTGTTTTGGACTTCAACTCCCACCATTCCTCACAGCCTCAGGCCCCTTCCTTTTCCCCTCAGCCTGGGCTCTCCAGGTGTTTTGGACTTCAACTCCCACCATTCCTCACAGCCTCAGGCCCCTTCCTTTTCCCCTCAGCCTGGGCTCTCCAAGTGTTTTGGACTTCAACTCCCACCATTCCTCACAGCCTCAGGCCCCTTCCTTTCCCCCTCAGCCTGGGCCCTCCAGGTGTTTTGGACTTCAACTCCCACCATTCCTCACAGCCTCAGGCCCCTTCCTTTTCCCCTCAGCCTGGGCTCTCCCGGTGTTTTGGACTTCAACTCCCACCATTCCTCACAGCCTCAGGCCCCTTCCTTTTCCCCTCAGCCTGGGCCCTCCAGGTGTTTTGGACTTCAACTCCCACCATTCCTCACAGCCTCAGGCCCCTTCCTTTCCCCCTCAGCCTGGGCCCTCCAGGTGTGTTTTGGACTTCAACTCCCACCATTCCAGACAGCCTCAGGCCCCTTCCTTTTCCCCTCAGCCTGGGCCCGCCAGGTGTTTTGGACTTCAACTCCCACCATTCCTCACAGCCTCAGGCCCCTTCATTTTTCCCCTCAGCCTGGGCCCTCCAAGTGTTTTGGACTTCAACTCCCACCATTCCTCACAGCCTCAGGCCCCTTCCTTTTCCCCCTCAGCCTGGGCTCTCCAAGTGTTTTGGACTTCAACTCCCACCATTCCTCACAGCCTCAGGCCCCTTCCTTTCCCCCTCAGCCTGGGCTCTCCAGGTGTTTTGGACTTCAACTCCCACCATTCCTCACAGCCTCAGGCCCCTTTTTCCCCCTCAGCCTGGGCTCTCCAAGTGTTTTGGACTTCAACCCACCATTCCTCACAGCCTCAGGCCCCTTCCTTTCCCCTCAGCCTGGGCTCTCCAAGTGTTTTGGACTTCAACTCCCACCATTCCTCACAGCCGCAGGCTCCTTCCTTTCCCCCTCAGCCTGGGCCCTCCAAGTGTTTTGGACTTCAACTCCCACCATTCCTCACAGCCTCAGGCCCCTTCCTTTTCCCCTCAGCCTGGGCTCTCCAAGTGTTTTGGACTTCAACTCCCACCATTCCTCACAGCCTCAGGCCCCTTCCTTTTCCCCTCAGCCTGGGCTCTCCAAGTGTTTTGGACTTCAACTCCCACCATTCCTCACAGCCGCAGGCCCCTTCCTTTTCCCCTCAGCCTGGGCCTTCCAGGTGTTTTGGACTTCAACTCCCACCATTCCTCAGAGCCTCAGGCCCCTTCCTTTTCCCCTCAGCCTGGGCTCTCCAAGTGTTTTGGACTTCAACTCCCACCATTCCTCACAGCCTCAGGCCCCTTCCTTTTCCCCTCAGCCTGGGCCCTCCAGGTGTTTTGGACTTCAACTCCCACCATTCCTCACAGCCTCAGGCCCCTTCCTTTTCCCCTCAGCCTGGGCTCTCCAGGTGTTTTGGACTTCAACTCCCACCATTCCTCACAGCCTCAGACCCCTTCCTTTTCCCCTCAGCCTGGGCTCTCCAGGTGTTTTGGACTTGAACTCCCACCATTCCTCACAGCCTCAGGCCCCTTCCTTTTCCTCTCCAGGTGTTTTGGACTTCAACTCCCACCATTCCTCACAGCCTCAGGCCCCTTCCTTTCCCCCTCAGCCTGGGCTCTCCAGGTGTTTTGGACTTCAACTCCCACCATTCCTCACAGCCTCAGGCCCCTTCCTTTTCCCCTCAGCCTGGGCTCTCCAGGTGTTTTGGACTTCAACTCCCACCATTCCTCACAGCCTCAGGCCCCTTCCTTTTCCCCTCAGCCTGGGCTCTCCAGGTGTTTTGGACTTCAACTCCCACCATTCCTCACAGCCTCAGGCCCCTTCCTTTTCCCCTCAGCCTGGGCTCTCCAGGTGTTTTGGACTTGAACTCCCACCATTCCTCACAGCCTCAGGCCCCTTCCTTTTCCCCTCAGCCTGGTCATGGTATTTCTTAACCTTCTTTTTATAAAAATAAATTACCTATAAACAGTTTATATAGGTCCTTCTCAAAAAATTAGCATATAGTGCTAAAGTTCATTATTCTCCATGATAAAAATTAAACTTTCATATATGTTAGATTCATTGCACACCAACTGAAATATTTCAGGTCTTTTTTTTGTTTTAATACTGATGATTTTGGCATACAGCTCCTGAAAACCCAAAAATCCTATCTCAAGAAATTAGCATATTTCATCCGACCAATTAAAAAAGTGTTTTTCAAAAAAGAAAGTCAACCTTCAAATAATTATGTTCAGTTATGCAATCAATACTTGGTCGGGAATCCTTTTGCAGAAATGACTGCTTCAATGCGGCGATGTGGCATGGAGGCAATCAGCCTGTGGCAGTGCTGAGGTGTTATGGAGGTCCAGGATGCTTCGATAGCGGCCTTAAGCTCATACAGAGTGTTGGGTCTTGCGTCTCTCAACTTTCTCTTCACAATATCCCAGATTCTCTATGGGGTTCAGGTCAGGAGAGTTGGCAGGCCAATTGAGCACAGTAATACCATGGTCAGTAAACCATTGACCAGTGGTTTTGCCACTGTGAGCAGGTGCCAGGTCGTGCTGAAAAATGAAATCTTCATCTCCATAAAGCTTTTCAGCCGATGGAAGCATAAAGTGCTCCAAAATCTCCTGATAGCTAGCTGCATTGACCCTGCCCTTGATAAAACACAGTGAGCCAACACCAGCAGCTGACATGGCACCCCACACCATCACTCACTGTGGGTACTTGACACTGGACTTCAGGCATTTTGGCATTTCCTTCTCCCCAGTCTTCCTCCAGACTCTGGCACCTTGATTTCCGAATGACATGCAAAGTTTGCTTTCATCAGAAAAAAGTACTTGGGCCCACTTAGCAACAGTCCAGTGCTGATTCTCTGTTGCCTAGGTCAGGCGCTTCTGCCACTGTTTCTGGTTCAAAAGTGGCGTGACCTGGGGAATGCGGCACCTGTAGCCCATTTCCTGCACACGCCTATGCACGGTGGCTCTTGATGTTTCTACTCCAGACTCAGTCCACTGCTTCCGCAGGTCCCCCAAGGTCTGGAATCGGTCCTTCTCCACAATCTTCCTCAGGGTCCAGTCACCTCTTCTCGTTGTGCAGCGTTTTCACAGTCTTATCCATGATGGCGGTTTGGAATAATGAACCAATCTGGAAGTTTTTTAAAGCCTCAGGAATCTTTTGCAGGTGTTTAGAGTTAATTCAGATTATTAGGTTAATAGCTTGTTTAGAGGACCTTTTCTTGATATGCTAATTTTTTGAGATAGAATTTTTGGGTTTTCAGGAGCTGTATGCCAAAATCATCAGTATTAAAACAAAAAAAGACCTGAAATATTTCAGTTGGTGTGCAATGAATCTAAAATATATGAACGTTTAATTTTTATCATTACATTATGGAAAATAATGAACTTTAGCACTATATGCTAATTTTTTGAGAAGGACCTGTATATGACTATGGATCCAGATAACCCAGTTCAAAGCGGATATTGTGGGATTTTCTGCCTTGATATTCTGCATTATATGACTGGAAGGGCCCTGAGTGTGTGTGAATCCCCATAGAAATGCAAAACTTGTGGTTATGGTGGTAAGGTGACAAGTTCTGTATTAATGATTAGAAAGAAACACAGGAAGGAAGGTATTGCCTAAGGACAAGGTCCATGGATAATCATATGAATGGTGGAGGTAGTTATTGGAATGTAGTTTAACGCAAGAAAGTAGATATTTATTTATTTAAACCTTTTGTACCCCGACCTTCTCACCTCTATCGAGGGACTCAGACCAGCATTACCGCAAAATTCGATGCTATACAATTTAAAAACAACTACAATGACATATTAAAATACATATGATAAACTGGTTAAGGACCCCTCATTAATCTGGCTTGTTAACTAATATTATAATATTAGTGTGCCAAAGGATCCTTGTCTCTGTTTTGCCTGCTATGGATGTGTCCCAATTACTCTTTGCAATCTTCTTTTGTAGGTTTTTTTTTTTGGCTCATTTAAGAACAAATCTTCTGAGCAAGATATAGATTGAGGACTGAAGCTTTCTGAGAGCCCTGCCACAGAGCCACAGAGCAAATCCCAGAATATTTGCTTTGAACTGGATTATCTGAGTCCACACTCAGATGGTGTGGGATTTTCTGCCTTGATATTCTGGGATATAGGGCTGTGTAGAAGGGTCCTTGGTGGGATTTCTGCCTTGATATTCTGGATTATATGACTGTGTGGAAGGGCCCTCAGTCCCATGAGACAGTATAAGCATACTGACTTTCATTTATTGTCTTTGATCTCCCACATCTCTAAAAGCCCTTCCACACAGCCTTATATCCCAGAATATCAAGACAGAAAATCCCACAATATCTGCTTTGAACTAGGTTATCTGTGACCACACTCAGATAATGTGGGATTTTCTGCCTTGATATTCTGGGATATAGGGCTGTGTGGAAGGGCCCCAAGTATCACAGGCTTTAAAACAAAAACACAGCTCTTTAGGATTTGTACAGTTTTTACTCATATTATGGAACACAGCCATCGTAATTGCTTTAAGGTAGCATTTTCTTCTTAGTGAAGGTGATTCATTGTGATGTTTTGTAGACTGAGTAGAAGACTTCCATAAAATTTATTTAAAACACTTTGATTTTTAAAAGTATTTGCTTGAAATTGAATTCCCATGAAACTGTGCATGAATTAGACTGAAAGTCCAGTTCAGTGCTTGGAAATCCTGTGTAAATCATAAAGCATTTTTAGAGAAATTTTGTAAAATCACATAAATATTTTTGCTACCTGGTTCATTATCATTGTGCATTGGCTAGATTTAAAACAGCAATTGTTTATAGTTCCACCCATTCTTAGCTTGTCCATTTGTGTAAGACCCAAAAAAAAGTATTTCATTGTATCTACACTTACCCTATGTTTGCTCAAATTTAATGGGCCATGGAATCTATTTTCAAAACCCTAATGCCAAATAAATAAAGTTGCTGCTGAAATGTAATATACAGCAACAAAAAAGTGTTCTTTTGGGGTGGGGGGTGGGGTGGAGATGTGCACTTCTGTTGCTGCCTGCTTAGAATTCCTTGATTATAAACAATTGTGTTAGACTACCAGCAATGGAAAATAAATCATCGGGGTGTATCTATACTGTAGAATGAATCCACTTTAATTACCTTGGTTCAATGCTATGGAGTCCTGGAACTGTAGTTTGACAAGGGTTTAAGCCTTCTCTGCCAAATAATGCTGGTACCTCACCAAACTACAAATCCCAGGATTTTATTTCAGGATTTTACCCCGCTCTTCTCAACCCCCGAGGGGGGACTCATAGCATTGAGCCATGTCCATGTCAGGTGCAGCTCCCCCTTTTGTTTTGACTGAGAAGCAAGATTGCCATATGATGTGAATCTAATGCACACCCCAATTTTGGCAAGGCCATTTAGCCAAAAAAGGTGATTAGATTTTAGTAAATATGGTAATAGTTTTTGTCTTATTAGTCCAGTTCAGATGACATCTGTTAAACCTGGTGTGTACTCTAGTGCAAGCTGATTATATTACTGTAGTCTTTACTACACCTTGTGTCTTGTAGATGTATGAATTGTAACACTGGCTTGTTGTAACTAACATTGTTGGATTGGAACGAATGAATAATTTATTCCAGTCAACAGATCAGACAAGGATTGAAATGAGATTCGTAGGCCCCTAGGGTGTCTGAAGGCCACCAGATTACAAAATAATGATTAAACTAACATTTTTTGAAGTAAACCTAAAACAAATCCCATGCGAGTACTGTAAGGTATATACATACGTATTTTTATAAGTTTTTATATTGTTCTGTGTAACTAAAACTATAATAAGTTTACGTTTAATCTCTGTTTATTATTACAGATTTGTTTCTAGGAATGTGTTGTTGCTGTACGACTGTGGTCTTCTGAATCTCAACTTAGGTAGATATCTTAAAACTTACCATTTAAGCAAGTTAAAAATATTATTTATTTATTTATTTCAAACATTCTCAACCCCCAAGAGGGGACTCAGGGCAGCTTACACTGCCAACAATTTGATGCCAACACAGTATAGCAATACAACACAATTAAAACATTAGTTAAAACATTAAATATAAATAGGCAGCTAAAAACATTACTAACAATAACATGACCACATCCAAGTTCAATTCAACATACTCTGGGAACATCTAACCTATCCAGAACTAGTTTCCATATTCTTTTAATATAGTCATAACATTTAGATTTTCTAAATGTTTTAGTCAAATTTATGATGCCTATCTCTTCAGAAATAAGTCTTGCTGTGTTTAGTGCTTCTTACTCTTACATGTGTGTGTAGGATTGCTGCAATAAAATAACATTCCGTGTGAATAAAGCTTCTTTTCAACAAGCTGTGAAAGTATGATAATTAAAGCATGGATTCAGTAATAGTGTTCAGAAGAAGAGGCACTATTACATAAAAGGCCAGTTCCATAATAGTTACTATCCTACTCCCAACTGTTGGTAGAAGAAGAGCCATGTCAAATAACCTCAAGAGCTGAAGGTAATAAGGTGGGTCCTTGACCTGTCGGTCCATCCACCCCTCACCCCCCAAGGATATCAACTCCATGCAGTCCTGTTGTATATAATGATGCAGTAAAATTGTAAAATGACAAAAATGAGGCTTGCTTTCTGGATTTGTGAGGGGGATATTTTCAAGCTGTGGATGGTTGAATCCATAGATGCAAAACCCACAGATATGGAAAATTGACTCTCTTGATAGTTTCAATACCAATGCTTGAATTATGCTTGAAAGCACATGGGAGTCATAACAGATCTGTTTCTGGTGTAATATAGTCCATATAATTAGCAACCTAGATGCTGAATCTTTAACAAGCTGAAATGTAAAAACAGAGTCCCATGTAGAGCCTATCCCAGTAATAGTGTGCAGATATTATCAGACAATTGATAAAAATAGTCAGTCTACTTTTGATTTACTTTTTAATTTACTATACTTGTATACCGCCTTTCTTAGCCTATCGGCGACTCAAGGTGGTTTACAACAAGTCAGTACACTTAATAGCAAAATACAGATTAAGCATTAAAACAATATAAAAACCACAATAGAAACAAAAAACCCACATCATTATCATTAGCGTCTCCTAGTTAAAAACATCGTCCAAATTCCATTGTCAAGTGATTCCGTTTCCTATGTCTGTTACTCTACTAGTAAACGTTAATGTTTTAGAGAGATTATCCTTAGTTTGCATCATAACCTAGAAAGTGTATTTAGTCACTAATTGCCCTTGGAGGTCCAGGTAAGGACTGACACTAACAGAGCTCCCTGGACTACAAACCTTTATTTATTGTGGAAGGGGAAGCAAATGGACCTATCCAGAACAGATTAAATCAGCTTTTTAAGAGTAAACCAAACAAAGATACTGACTTCCCAGTATGTACGAGTTTGTACTGTGTTAAAGACAGTGTTATTTATTCTATGAACCTTTATTACATCTTCACATACTTGCATATAATTGTTATATTACTTTTGTGGCAACAGCTATGCAACTGTATTATGCACATGTTGTAGCAATCATTGTTTTTTTTTAAAAAAATAAGACCTCTTCTAAAAATAGTACCATTTATTAACAGAGTTTATAAATATTTGAACTAATTGACAGTTTTAAAAAATTGTTGCCAGTTAATCAGGAGTAATATTCTGCCAACCAGAATGTTTTAATTGCTCAAACTAAACTTTGAAGTCTCCATTAAATTATATTGCTGAATGTAACATTCTCAATCACATGTTTCTATGTTATTTTGGAGAAGCCTAATATAACTAATCCACAAGGGTTTTTAAACACCAACCTAGTTAGAAAGTTTGAACAAACTAAAAGTAGTTTTAATCTCAGATAATGAGAAAAAGCAAAGTTTATCTGATTTTTTTTCTTTTTTGAGTTTCTGAACACTTGGATTCTTAAGTTTGGCTTCGGCTAAACATCATAGACGTCTACTGCTACCTTTGTGCTTTCTTGTGTTTTCTAGCCCTCTGAATTTTCTACACATCCAACCAAGAGGGCTCTCCAATTCTCTAGGTCAGATTTTAAGGTTGGGAAACTTCAGGAGGGAAAAGCAAATTGTCCTCCCATTGAACGGTCTCAGTTCAGTTGACAATAGCAGTTCAGTCAGCAGAATGTTACAGTTCTAACTTTTCTCAAGTTAGAACCGGAGTTCTCATAAATAGAACTCCGCTTGCAGGATGCACCAAGCAGTGATGCTCCTTACTCCCTCTAGCTCCCTATTTCCAGTCCCATAACTTCTCTAGCACACAGATCTTTGCTAGACTATAGACTCCTCTGCAATTGAGCAGATACTTCACATTATTCCTCCTTGGAGGAAATGTAACACTGCATAGTAGTCTATCCTTAGTAACTGGATTTAGCTATATTTATTATTAACAGTATTTTGGAATAATGTGTTCTTTAAGATGTGTGGGCAGGTTTCAGTTTTACATGATGTGCTTTGTTTGTATTAGAACCTGAAATACAAAAACACTCACTTAGAATTAAATAATACTTTATCTAGGAATTGATTGTGAGTACCAGAAATGTTCAAAGCTATAGTCCATCTACTTTTGACTACCCCAGTTTTTCTTAATTCATATTTCATTTATACTAAGAGGAAGTAATTTTGTTGCTTTCTTTAGTAAATATTTGGGAAGCAGAAGTCCTTATTTTCTGAACCGCAGTTAGAAAGAGATTTACTGGAGGCTTCATATCTGTTTTCTACCGATTTCTTTAGAGGAATGACAGAATATTGTCTACTTAGAAGAAGAATCTAACTAGAGACAATAATTCAGAATTTATTGGTTTAATAAATGTTCGGAACGGCTATTCTAAGGCTTTACAATGTTTTTGTAAAATGTATGCGCCAGCATGATGTAGTGATTTGAGCATTTAGACTATGACTGTGGAGACCAGGTTTCGAATACTTGCTCAGCTATGGAAATCCAAGGGATGACCTTTGGCAGATCACACTCAACCTCAGAAGTCAGCCATGGAAAACACCCCTGAACAAATTTTGCCAAGAAATAACTAACGAACTTTATTTCTTATGAGTCGCCCTCCACCAAAGGTGTTCTGGGCGACTTACACAATAAAAATAAACAGGTTACATAGTCACCTTACCATAAGTCAGAAATGACTTTTAAGTACACAACAGAAAATGTGAAAAATACACTTAGAAATATACTTATAAAAGTATAGTCACAGAAATGATTCTGGCTAATTTGCCAGATTCCATTGGATTTATTGTTACAAACCTACACCATCAAATGTTACCGTATTGTATAACTGCTGAAATGATATAAATTCATCATCTACCTACCGGTATTTGGGAGTGTTATTCATGTTTTGATCCTAGTTTTTCATTTCTAGGGTGCAATATTCCAGTATAATTTTCATTGAACTTTATCTCTGTATCTGTCTTTTTTGAAGGACTCACTGACTGGGGCCCTGCATATCACGATACTTGCTTTTTAATCTAGTTTCAATAAAAGCTAACGTTTGCAAGAAAAAGAGCTAATGTTTTCTGAATACTGATGTGATTATTATCATTCATACACATCTTGAGAACAAATGCACAAAAACAGTTGTCCTGTCTTTTGTTATATGTCTGTGTTTGTTATTTATGGCATATTAACAATTTGATTGGCGTGAAAGGGTAATGGAAATCACTTTTGAAGAGAGTACCATATTAAGTACATCTGAGAAGATTCACCAGATTATATAAGTCCTGTTTGGGGTACACATCAGTAGAGTTATAATTTTTACTTGGCTTAGTGCATGCTATTTATTTGGGAACAGCATGGATAAAGATTGGTGACAACAGTAAAGCAGAATATGTTTTAAGCTGATCACCTTGGTTTTTCCCCCCCAGGTTACTGCTAAATATGTCTTTTCCACCTCACTTGAATCGCCCTCCTATGGGCATCCCAACTCTTCCACCTGGAATGCCACCTCCACAGTTCCCAGGTTTTCCTCCACCTGTACCTCCTGGTAAGTTATATCAAACGCCTGTCAAAACAGCCATATTTTCAGTGCACTAATAGAAAATGCATGTAGATCAGAATTATTTATTTATGTATTAATTTATTGTGTTTATATACCACTTTTCACATCCCTTGGGGGGACTCAGAGTGGTTCACAATATAATCAATGGCAAAATTAAATGCCTCACATGTATAAAAACATCACATATCAAATCAACAGCATATGATAATATATTAAAACCATTAAAACTATAAACAACGATCACAATGTAAAACATTTAGACCTTGCATCAATCCTGAGGTTATCTTTAGCTATTTCCATATTTCTGTCATTCATCGAATGCCTGCTTGAATAGCCAGGTCTTAAGTTGTTTCCTAAACGCTAGGAGGGAGGGAACAATCTAATCTCATTGGGGAGGGAGTTCCACAGCCGAGGGGCCACCAGCGAGAAGTCCCTGTCTCTTGTCCCTGCCAGTTGCACCTGTGAAGGCGGCAGGACTGTGAGCAGGGCCTCTCCAGCAGACCTTGGTGCTCTAGCTGGCTCATAAAGATGCATTCGAACAGGTAAGTTAGGGATTTATAGACTAAGGCCAGCACTTTGAATTATGTTCGGTAGCAGACTGGCAGCCAGTGGAGCTGACACAACAGGGGGATCATATGCTCCCTGTACGCCACTCTAGTGAGCAACCTGGCTGCTGCCCATTGGATTACTTGAAGCTTCCAAACAGTCTTCAAAGGTAACCCCACGTAGAGTGTGTTGCAGTAGTCTATTCAAGATTTGACAAGAGCGTGGTCCACTGAGGCCAAGTCTGGCTTCTCAAGGTATGGGCACAGCTGGTGCACAAGTTTTAATTGTCCAACTGCTCCCCTGGCCACCACTGAGGTTCCAGGCTCAGCGATGAATCCAGGAGAACTCCCAAGCTGCAAACCTGAGTCTTCAGGGCTGTAACCCTATGCCCTGTTCAGCCTTAAAACTGACCAGGAGTACCTCTGTCTTGTCTGGATTCAGTTTTAATTTGTGTGCCCTCATCCAGACCATCACAGCTGCCAAACACTGGTTCAGAACCTGAACGGCCTCCATTGCAGCAAGTAGAAAGAAATAGTCGAGTTGAATGTTATCTGCATACTTTCGTTGTGCTTTGTGTCAACAGAAAACATTTGATTTAGAATATTGTTACAGTTTTTCTAATGTACATGTTTGCACAAAAGAGATTTATGGTTTATCCTTGCTCTAAAAGCATTGACATCTTTTCATAGGAACGCCAATGATTCCTGTGCCAATGGGTATTATGGCTCCTGCACCAACGGTAAGTATAATGTATAATCCATTCCATCCCATCTGTTACTTTCTTTATATTTTATCTTTTTCCCATGCTGGAATTCCAGACATGTACTGTATTTAAAAACATACAAAATCAAGATTTAAAAAGCAACTTAATTAAATAAATAATACCAGTTAAAATCTAAAACATTTTAAAAAAAATACAGTGCCATAAAAGTCCTTTTTGTTGAAATCAGCTCCCAAAATATTGCTGGAAAAAGTGTTCTTAACCTGTTCTTGAAAGCAAGACTACGAAGGAGCCATCCTAACATGTATATATATATATAGAGAGAGAGAGCTCCAAAGCATGGGACTAGCCATAGAGAATGTCTTCTCCCATTTTCTCAACAACCATAGCTATGAAAGTAGTGGGATAGAGAGAGGTGCCTCTCCTGCAACTCATTAAGTCTCTCATGGGAAAATATGGCCAGCCAAAAAACTCGAACTGTATAGGGCTTTATAGATTGAAATTGTCACTTTGAATTGCGCCCAGAAACAGATTGGTAGCTAGCTGATATGTTGTAACAAGGATATGCTGTCTTTGTATTGTTGAAGGCTTTAATGGCCAGAATCACTGGGTTGTTGTAGGTTTTTCGGGCTATATGGCCATGTTCTAGAACAGACCTGGGCAATTGCTGGCCCTCCAGGTGTTTTGGACTTCAACTCCCAGAAATCCTAGCCAGTTTACCAGCTGTTAGGATTTCTGGGATTTGAAGTCCAAAACACCTGGAGGGCCGGCAATTGTCCAGGTCTGTTCTAGAAGCATTCTCTCCTGACATTTCGCCTGCATCTATGGCAGCCATCCACAGAGGTTGTGAGATGTCACATCCTCTGAGAATGCTTGCCGTAGATGCAGGCGAAACGTTAGGAGAGAATGCTTCTAGAACATGGCCATATATCCCGAAAACTTACAACAACCCTGTGCTGTCTTTAATCAGCAGTCTGGTAGTAATCAGATTACAGTTGAAGTTTATAAACTTTCATAAAGCCCAGCCCCTTGCATAGTATATTGCAGTAATGAAATCAAGATGTGACTAAGGGCGTTATCACACTAGAGCTGAAAGAGTATGCATCCCATCTGAAATCCTGTGGCTGCCTCCTGCAGAATCTTGGGACAGTTTAAAGACCCCTCCCCTAAACTACAAGCTCCAGAATTCTGGAGGAGGCAGTCACAAGATTTAGATGTGATGCATACTCTTTGCCTACTCTTTAAGATCTAATGCAGAGCTTTTCAAACGTGACACTCGTGTGTCACATGTAGAAGCTAGGTGTGTCCCATGAAAATACTCCCTCGCATCATAATTTCTCATTTGAATAGTCTTGCCAGCCATTTGGATCTGCTGGCTGCCAAGCTGATCCAAGGGAGCAGGCCTAGCTATTTTCATTAGGATGGTGCCCAGCTTGCCAGAGCAGCGAAAGTACAAGGATGCAATTGTCTGGCTGTTGCAGGTGGCCTCTGCCTGCTTCAAAGGCATGCTGGGAGCAGCCATGTGCTCCCTGCCCCCAATCAGGAGAAACTTCTGGGAAAAGAAATCACACTGTGCTGAGTCAGGTGAGGAAGTGTTCAAAACAGTTGAAGGGCACTTCTCCAGACTCCTCTACGTCTCATTAAAACAGTAAATAGCTCTTGCATATATTTTTCAGTTGTTACTCGTAAGTCATATAAATATTAGAAATGTATTTTATTATCTTACACATAATATATATATTTTAAAAATAAATGAAAGGTTTTCATGAGATATGTTGTCTATCCATACATTTCATTATTACAATTTATATAGGAGTCTGTATCTTTTATAAAGGCTGGCTTAACCTTCCTTTTGCTAGCAAAAGTGAATTACTGTGTCACCAAAAATTATGCATTTCAAAGGCATTAAATAGGCATTAATTTCAAATGCATTAAAATGGCATTAATAGCATTTTTCAGTTATAACACAAAATCAAAAATAATATTCAGATAACACATCATATCCCTCGTGATCTTGGAAGGTAAGCATGGTCTGGCTTAGTATTGAAATGGAGGACTGCTAAGGAGTAGCTGATGTTGTAGGCTATATTTCAAAAGAAGGCAATGGTAAACAATAATAGTAGTCATTGCTTTAAAAAGCCCTGTGAAATTCATGTGTTTGCCATAAGTAGACAGGCTGCGCACACACATTAACTTCAAACTTGAAACAATTGAAATAATATCCTTTCCTGGAAGTGTAAGAAGCTATCTGCAAAGTGCTATCTTCAACTACCATGTACATGACTCTTTCCTTGCTGGCTCCTACAATGCAACTCTTGGTTGGCAGATAATGTAGGATTTCCTTATTCTTGTACATTGGTCAATTTGTTCACAAATACCTCCCGTTTTCAAGGAAAGTGATTGAACTCAAGGTTATTGTAAGACATCATTGTGGGCATCATTTTGTGTTTGCAAGACTTTTTAAAGCATATTTGTTGCAATTTGTGAGCTTTGCATTGAATATAATCAACTGAAATAATTGCAAAAAATAAGTCCAAATAAATAAATACCGTATTTTTCGGACCATAAGACGCAGTTTTTTCCTCCCAAAGTAGGAAGAAAAATCAGCTGCGTCTTATGGAGCGAATACACTAACATGGAGGGGGAGGCGCTGGAGCAGAGGGGGCCGCGATGTACTTACGCTATATTCGCGCCCCCTCTGGCGGCTCCCCCGGCGGCTCCTGCGCGCATGCCCATACTCGCCGCCGTGTCGCTGCAGCCAGCCGGCGGCGCGGAGGAACGGGGGCGGAAGAGGGGACTCGTGGGGTGGGCTCGCCGCTCACGGACCCGAGGAGGAGGGGGGAGGCCACGAGGGCGGCCCCCATGGCGACGCAGCGGCAGCCGCAGCAGCAGCAGCGGAAGGGCCCGAAGCCAGAGGCGCATCTTCGTGACGTCACGAAGATGCGCCCTCTTTTCCGGGAGTTCTTACAGCGCTGGCTCCCCTCCTCCTCGGCAGAGGCGCGACGAAGTGACGTCACCTCGTCGCGCCTCTGCCGAGGAGGAAGGCCTCGCCGGCCGCGCGCTTACAGCGTTCTTACAGCGCGCGGCCGCCTCCCCTTCCTCCTCGGCAGGCGCATCTTCGTGACGTCACGAAGATGCGCCTGGCTTCGGGCCCTTCGCTGCTGCTGCGGCTGCTGCCACGGCTGTAGCCAGCCCCAATTTTTTTCCAATTTTCCTCCTCAAAAATCAAGGTGCGTCTTATCAGCAGGTGCGCCTTATGGTGCGAAAAATACGGTAAATAAGGAGAAGTCCATGTCGGGAGGAAAGAAAAGGAGGGAAGAAGGGGAAAGGAGGGGAAAGAATAGCCTTGGTGCATCTCTCAGCTGCAGGTTGAAGGGAAAAGATGTCAAAAAGAAGAAAAAGAGCTGAGGATTCGACTATGTAGACCCTAGTTGCTCCTACTGTTGTTGTTGCAAAGGCTGGGTGGCCATCTGTTGACTGTGCTTTTCCTTCAAGGCAGAAGGAGGTTGGATTGGATGGCCCCTGGATTGTTCCTATTATTATTATTATTATTGCAAAGGCTGAATGGCCATCTGTTGGGGGTGCTTTGATGTGTGCTTTTACTAATTGACAGAAAGGGGTTGGACTGGCTGGTCCCTGTGGTATTCCACTGACAAACTGTTAAGTTTATGTTGTTTAAAATTGTTCTTCATTTTAGATATTGTATTTTTTATTTTGCACTACAAACAATATATGTGCAGTGTATATAGAAAATTGTTCATGTTTTTTTCAGTTAGTTTACACAAACATTCTCTATCCTTCTGCCACTGGTCTGGCCCATGTGTCAAATTTTAAAATGCAATGCATTTTATAGAGACTCCACAAGAAACTTTTCCTTCAAAAAGGCGTCAGCAGCTTTAAAAGTTTGAAAACCCCTGTTATAGCATATTGATGGCAAACCACTTGTATATTTCTGATTTTGTTTTAGTTAATAAGTTATCATCCTAAAAATTGCTTACTCATCAGGTATCTCTTTTTACATTTTTAGGTATTAGTCCCAACTGCCATGTCAATGGTGGGAAAGCACATGGGAATCAGAAAGGACCATCCAGGTCTAAAGAACAAAGAAAACGATGAAAATAGTGGTCCTACTACCACTGTTTTTGTAGGCAATATATCTGAAAAGGCATCAGACATGCTAATACGTCAGCTTCTTGCTGTAAGTGAAATGGCCTTTCATAGCTTATCCTTGTAATGTCTTCTCTTAAATATGTTGGTGTGATGTATCATTTCCCTCGTACTTACTGTTTTGGTTTTAAAACATTCGCTTGGGTCAACATTTAAAATACTTCTTATGATACTTCATGGGCATGTAGAGTTGTTCTGGTCACTTCTGTGACAGCCTTTTCATACAGGTCTCAAAAGTACCTCATCCAATCAGCAGAAAGTTTCCAGAGAAGGTGTAAAGAACCTTTCACTATCCAAATATGTTATTCAACTACAACTCCTGCAGGTTCTTGCCACTTCCGATGTTGTTTGGTACTGCAAATCTAGATACCCCTTTCCAATATAGCCACGCTGGAAGGTGCAGGCCAACCAACATATATTGTATTTGCATTTTCCCTTTCCTGCTGTAATTGTACACATTAACCCAATACTGCTTGACACTTTTGCCCTACAGATAAAGTACAAGCAGGTGTTCTAGCTTATTCATTTGCATGTATTAGGTTACATGTAATAGTGCCTCCATTAGTGGAAACAAATTTGCTTAGGGAACAAATTATTCACATTTCCAAAATCAGAACTTCTTTTCTGGAGCCTAGTCTCATTGAAAGATATGTCTGATTGGCTTCAAAGAGAGCAGATGTCGTCTAACAACATTTTTCATGAAGATAAGTATTCTTCCATAGACAAAATAAGAGCACAATTCTTAGAATGCCCTATGTGTTATTACTACAAGCCCTATTTGAGATAATGGGGAAATGTTTTTAAAAGAGGCTCTTATAAAGATTTAATCACGTCTTTGGGAGATGCCTCTACAATCAACCAAGGTCCCAAGGAATCTAAGTATTCACTTTCAAAATAAGTAAGCATCTATTAATCTATTGGTATTTTAAAAATAGTTTTTTATTCAGAAATGTGGTTTAAGATTTTAAAATAATATTTTACAGAAATGTGGTTTGGTTTTGAGTTGGAAGAGAGTTCAAGGAGCATCTGGAAAACTCCAAGGTATGTACTTTTGGCTCTTTAAATATAAAGATATGTGTACAACTATTTAGTATTTCTGAAATGCTGACACTCGCAAAATCAGAGCTTAAAAACAGTGGTGAGAAAGAACCAGTGGTGGACTCCACCTCCCATCAATTTCTGTTGTCCTAGCCTGATAACAAAATTAGCAGTGTTTACATTCAGTGCTGGATGCACTGTAGTTGTTTGCTAAAAGTATCAGTGAAACCCATACAATGCCATATTAACCCAAGTGAAGAGAATATGTTGTCCCTCTGCTTTCACCAGATTGGTTGACAGCATTTAGAAGGACTTACTTTTTCTATTCTGATTTATATAGACAGATATATTTAATTTGTCCTGTGTTCTTGTTGCTATTTGGGCAGTATAATACAGCTTTGCATGAAAAGTAGCATTGCAGGATAGATGCCGTCTTCATCATCTGAATCTCATGTACTCATTTTGCAGTAGTTTTCTAAAAAGAAAGTATGCTTTAACTGTCGTATGTCATCTGCATTGTGTTACAACTCATAAAACTGCTAGGATAATTATAGTCCTGAGTTTCTCCTATGCGTTTGTAAACATTCTTAATTCTGGTTGTTGTTTTTTTAAAAAAAATCTTATTTATTATTTCTAGCTTTTGGGTTTTGTGAGTATAAAGAGCCAGATTCCACCCTCCGTGCACTCAGGTTACTTCATGATCTTCAAATTGGAGAAAAGAAATTACTTGTGAAAGTTGATGCCAAGACAAAAGCTCAGCTAGATGAATGGAAGGCAAAGAAAAGGTCTTCCAATGGGGTATGTATGCTGTTCGTCTTTTTGCTAAAGTCTCGGTCTACAAGTTAAAAGTACATGCCCTAAACTTGGCAGGCAGGTGGTTGAATTATAATAAAATTATGAAGTTTAGTATCAAATGTGATTCTTTCTCATACTAAGTTTGCGTATTTTCTTTTCCTGTTTTATCTGATATGCTAACTATGTCATCTCATTTATAAATGAGTAGCTATGCTCATTTGTCCTGTGCTCTTTGTTTCTCATTTTGCTATGAATTTTGACAGTCCAAACCTCGGCAGCCTCACTTCATGCACATTGTAGTTAGCACAGTTGAAAAGCTATTGCAGGCATGGAATTCTGCAGTCCCTGAAGAATGGACATGGCTTGCAAAGCTGCCAGAGCTGACTATAAGCATGCCTGGAGGAAGTTGACCATAAAGGCACACTGGGGAACTTAAAAGATTTCTAGAGAGAATATATCAAATACAATCTGAGAAGAATCAAATCTGGAAGGATGACTGTATGTATGCATGCAATTGCAAAATAGAGTGCTAGAGTTTCTAAAAGAATTTTAGAGCTAGTTCACATGGACATTTCAGGTCCTCACCCGACTTCAGTAGGGGGTTCAAAATATTTTTTGATCTTAGTTGATCATTTTTCAAGATTAAAATTCACTTTCTTTCTGAAAACAAACGGTGAAGCTTTTCAGATGATTGCTGCATGGTTGAAACTGATGCAAACACAGTTTCCTGAAAATCCAATGCATAAAATTTAGACAGTCAAAGAAGCTGAATTTTTGTCAAAACAAGTACAGAATTTGTTTGAAAAGTTTGATATAGTTCACAGATTGACAAATCCCCATTCCCCTTCTGAAAATGGAGTTGCAGAACGTTGGACACGTGTTGTCAAAGTCATGGCTAGGAAAATGTTTTTATCTTTCTATTTTAATCTGTACATGTGGCCTGCTCATTGTCCTGCGTCACAAATGGTTTTATTTTATTGTAATCTTATACTGATTGTTGTATCTTACAGTTTATGTTCTATGTGATTGATTGTGTTGTTTTTTATTTGATTTTATTGTGTTTATTGTGTTTTTGTGTTGATGGGCTTGGCCTCATGTAAGCCTCCCCGAAACCCCATTGGGGAGATGGTGGTGGGGTACAAATAAAGATGATGATGATTATTATACAGGTTCTGAAAAATCAGAACCTGTATTATAATAATAATATACAGGCTTTAAGGCTTTAAGAGAAAGCCATCTTTTCATTTGTTGCTGGGAAGAAATCAATATTGGTGCCAGTTGGGCTATTAAAAGATAGATGCTACAATAGAGAATGCTCTCTCCATAATACTGGTATGGCACAGTGGAAACTTCCTCCAGCAGGTTTCAATCCTTCGGCTGGTAGTTATTCAGAGTTCACCTTTCCATCTGAAGGCTTCAGGGCACAGAAGTGAAAAGAGAACACTGATTGGTGATTGAAACATACTAATTTATTATGTCACTATTAGTTACAAAAGGATTTGATGTGGCAGAATGGTGTCTTATCAAGTATACCAGGAGAACTTGCTCAGCAGTGGATAAGAATTAAATGTTTTGTCGCCAGTAGGCTGAGAAAGACAGCATACAAGTATAGTAAATAAATAAACAAAAACTGTTGACTGTAAAAATAATAATGGGTGAAGTAAAGATTGTAATTAGTCAAGACCTAATTTTAATGTAGTTTCCTTAAGATAGATGTTCAATAGCTGCCCTTTGGGAATCATGAAACAGGATGCACAGTAGGGGTGTGTTTGTGTTTCTTATGGGCTGTAGAACAGGAAGGTAGAGACACTATTAAGAGTGAGCTTGAATGAATTTGCTCACAGACTGGATGCTCTGATAATGTGTTTAAGCTCTAAAAATTCTTCTTTTAGTATTACGTACAGATTTTTTTTTATTGAGGAAGAAAATGTCTGAAATTTTTCAGCTGCCATACCTTATTAGCACTTTGGTTCTCTTTTTAATATCACCTAGTCACTACTACCTTCTAGTTCTTTCCAGGTTGATCATGAGAGCTTCTGTTCCAGCTGAAATCCCCCTTTCCTTCTATCTCTACTTCTTACTTACTGCCGCTTAATGTGCTTCTTTCCCTTTCCCATTCTGTTTCTTAACCTGACACTTGACTGGACACCCATCTTGGATTCTCAGGTGAGATTCCATTTTGTAGGTTTTTTAAACTAGTCTTTAAAATTTACCAACAAGCAAAGTCATGCTTGCAGAAAAATACGAGTTGATACACAACACTTCCTTTTCTTTTGCAACTAACTTTAAAGGACTGGAAGTAACTTTTAATAACAAAGAAGAGTAAATGTTGCCGAGAAAGCATTGGTTTCATGTAGTGTGCAAATTATGTTTTAGATTAGTTCAGATTACAGCCATGACTTGATCTGAAAATAGCCTTGAGCAAACTGTTGGCACTTGCCCTCAAGTTTTCTTCTGCATGACTTGACTTGCTGGCTGTTTCTATGGAAGAATCGTGTGTTTTTTTCTAGCCATTTTGAATCCATAGGTTTGACATTTGGAAAAGCATACATATTTCTTAGGGTTATTATCTTTTTAGCCCATGATTGAACCAGACTTCAACAAATGTATGTGCTGTATAGTTTCACCTTTTAGTGAGTATGATAACTCACTATTTTTTCCCTCTTTGAAACAACAGAGATGGGTAGTATCATTTGAGCTACTGCATAGTGATGCCCAACACCATCACACCTTTAAAACTAACTGTGATTTGTTTGGCAGCTATATGGTAAATGAACTTATAGTGTTTTTACTTCAAGTGTAAAAGGGGCAAAAAGGCAACTCCTTTTCTAGCTCCCAATGATTATTAACTTGCTTCTCATAGAAGAGTCTGAGGGAAAAGTATATGAAGTACTACATCCTAAAAGGTGCACATTGGAACAGCACTGCTCGCAGTAACTCCTGCCTTTAACCCTTTCGTCAGTTAGCATCTTTAATTAGAACTTCAGTGGGGGTAGAAATGACAGCTGCATTCTAATTTATTAAAATTTATGGTTTTCAGTAGATACTTTAAAAAAAGTTATTCTTAAGGCACAAATGCCATTTTGTTGCTTATTTGATTTTTTGTGCACCTCCAGAAGTAAATATAAGAAGTTTCTGTGCATTTGTGGAAAGATCCACCAGTCTCTTAATACCCTACTCCTGTCTTAACTTGGCTCTTTTGCTGTACCATATCAATTCTGCATTCACTAACTACATTTCTAAAATTCTACTGTGATGCCAGAGCAAATATACAATTTAAGACTTGTGTGACTGTTACACACGCTATTTACATGAGAGAGAAATACAGACTATCAATAACATAAATATCTGGAACACAGCACAGCCATACCTCATATGTTTGACTTTAAAATCTGTGTTGCTTCTTAGAACTCCAGGCCAGAACCTACAATTGATGATGATGAAGCACTTGATGAAGATGCGAAGAGAAGAGACCAGCTAATTAAAGGGGCCATTGAAGTTTTAATACGGGAATATTCCAGCGAGCTCAATGCCCCCTCCCAAGAGTCTGACTCTCATCCCAGGAAGAAGAAAAAGGAAAAGAAGGAGGACGTATGTGTTTTGATTTTGGACACAAACAGATTTACTTCATCTCTCCTTACATAAGGGCCAGACCTTGTGCCAGTATATTAGCTCAAAGCATCTGATGAGAACACAAATCAACAAGTCTTGAAGTTAGCAACAGTTTTCATATTTCATACTGAAATAAAATCAGTTCTAGATGCCAAACCCTATGGATGTTGTAGGTCTGTATACAAAAGAGTTTCAGTGCCCAAACTTCTTGGAGCTGCAGGTTTGAATCTCAGCAGGTTTGATTCAGCCTTTCGTCCCTTCTAAAATACATGTATTGAAGTAATTGCAGATTGTTTTTCAGAGTCTAAAAGCAGAAATCCTGCCTGTATTGTTCTATATAAAATATTCAAGTCACTGGGTCTTAAGGGTTTGTACTTGTGTAATGGCCACACTTCAGTTGACTCTGGGCATCTTGACTTTTCTTCACTGTCCTGTTTTAATCATATTTATGCATAAACCTAAAAAGACTTCGTTATCTTTAAGGCATGAAGCCACACTGCAATGAATTGGTTTGTTAATATTGGCTATTGGACCAACTGATTTCCATCTTTAAAGTGTAATATTTGGCACAAGATGCTATAATCCACTTTTTGTGGATGATCTTGCGAATGGTTGAGCTAAATATTTTCTCCTCTGGGATAAAGGGGTAATGTCTGGTAGGAATAATGCAAAGTACAACTTTGAATATGCATTATGTTTGTTTCAATGATCGGCTGTATCATCTGCCAGTCACAACTAGAGTGCAAAATTGAATTTTGGTTTGGTCCTGGAGCCTTTCCTTTAATTTCTGTGGCATGCTTCACTGGAAGCCAGCCGCAAGTTATCTATGACTGGCAATGAATTATTTTAAAAGCAGTGCAATACTTCTCATTTAGGGAGTAAGTATATAATCTCTCCCCTAATTGTTTTTTTAGGGTCCAGTAACTTGAAAATTCACTTTTGCAGTGTACCTCTTTATGGGGCATTTTTCATTTAAATTCCATCCATGCTATGGATTGTGTTTATGTGTATAATCTAATATTATGCAATAGTGCCGAAAGGGTTACTTATAGGAAGCCCTTTACAGAAACTGAATATTGAGCATATCCCTTCAGTATACTAGTTTAGGGAATATGGAGCCATGGCTAATTGACTTGGCTGAACTTTAGATGATTGTGTTCTGTCACAACAAAGAACTGTGTAACCCTATCCTTTTCTTCCCACCCTTTGAGAAGGTAGAAATACATTTTGGATTTCATGGGATGCAGATGGGACATGAACATCACCTCTTGCTTTTAATAGGATTTTGAATTAAAGAATCTGCATGGTGGGAGAGAAGAGAAAATTGGGGTGGGTGTCATGTAAAGCTGGTTTTGAGACACTGTTGTCCCCTTTATTGAATGCTTATTTTCACAACTGGTTCCCTTGCCCATTTTGACTGTTGAAAAGATGAGAGTAAATGTGGGAGACTTGAGTTTGTGGGTAAAAATGGCAAATGAAATCTGACTCTTGATTTCAGATGTGGGGAACCTCGCTAATTTGCAGTAGCTATTGGGAATCCCCATTTTAAGACTATGTAATTTTGCGAATTAGCGAGTAAGAAACAAACCAGACTTCAAATACCAAAAAGAAAAAAAAACACTGGCCACTTCTTAACAAGCATAGCTTAGCTTGCAAGATCTCCTAGTGCTAATAATATCCTATTTTAATATTTTAAATGGAGACATTCCAGGGTGAGGTGGCACCCAGTAAACCTTTGCTGAGAAGTAGATCAGTAAAAGGACAATTAGCGAGGTTCTTCTGTAATTTTGTTGAGTCAGACCAAAGGTCACGGCAATACTTTATTGCTTATTCTACCAACATACAGAACATTGTTTTTTTCAGAGTAGTGTGCAATCTATTTTTAAAAACAAAAAATCTCCGTGGATTTTTCCGCAGATTTTCCGCAGATTTCCAGTGACCCCACTGATACCTTATCCACTCATCACCAAGGTTCGTTTACATTGTAGGCTTTGACAATGACTATGTTTACTGCTAGTTACCAAATTTGTGACTTGTGTCCATCTAATTTTTTTTTCATTCATTTAACATCAGACTGTGAGGTTTGGTACTGCAGACGGCCTTTATTTATCTCTTACAAGACTGGTTCAGAACATCTAACCTTTAGTTTTTCTTTTGGTTCTCTTATTCCTGTACAGATGGGTTTTAATATATTATCTCCTGATTTCTCCCCCTTTCCCCTTCTCTGTTACAGGAGGATATCAATGCTATAGAAATGGAAGAAGACAAAAGGGACCTGATATCTCGAGAGATCAGTAAATTCAGAGATACTCACAAGGTAATATACTTGTTTTTGCTGCTTATGCAAAAGTAGGTTTTTACAAAACAAGGCCCCTCCCCCTTAGAGAACCACATAACCATATGACTTAATAATTTTTTTTACTGTAGGCAAAATTATGTATCTGGAAAGTCGAGAAAGGTTTTCTACTTGACTGACCTAATATCTTATAGCTAATCTTTCAAGTTTCTAATGATTGCATTGCAGTCATTTCTCAAACACAATTATATTTATTTAAAAAAACATTATTTTCTCTACTTTTTCTTTAAAATTAATCCAAAGCAGCTAATGCCATTTTCATAAGCCCATATAATTAAACTAGGCTGCTTTCTGGAACATACGCTATCCCCTACAACATTCAGACCATTCTAATGCTTAATTTAATTTTAAGATTTAACTTAGCTCTGAGTTGAAAATGGGGGTAAAATAAATTAGGCTATTGGTTATCAGACTTTACCAAAATTTAGATGCATGGAAGAACTGTAAATTCCCATAAAGCTAATCTATTCATTGACCCCCACCATTATGATAGAGATCATATGGTGACTAATGCAAGATGAAAAACACAGCTTGGAAAGTAACATGGAATAGGATGTAAGTATGAGCTTCTGTTTTTTTATTATTTATGGATGCCCCCTCAGAAAAATATGCAAAGGGGTAACTGGCTTGGAAATACGTTTGCACATCAAATCCTACCTCATGGTTCCCACCTACAGAAGTTCCTGTAACGTGTATTTATTAATGTGTTCCATTTGGGAAGGGTGGTGCAAGGGTGGTAAAATGCAAATTATGCATGCACTGTATTTTGATGTTTAACTTCTAACAGAATAACAACTGCCCACAAAGGCTCGAGTATTCCATGCCCACAAAGTGTTTACCCCTGAAACGAGTGCTTTATGTTTGCTAATACTTGTGTAATGGTTTGAAGGTACAGAATGGTAATATATCTCTGGTTATAAAATCATGCTTATTTGCATATCTAACTTTAAAGTAAAAATGGATGTACATTGCTGCCAATGCAAAATATTCCAATACTACCTGGAAATGAGAACCTGAGGATAACTATTTTGGGAGTTTAACATTAATGAGTGGTGAAACATAGTCTTATTTCCAAGCCCCATATTATTATAATATAATTTAATTCATGTGGTTAAAAAACAAAAATGCTTCACTGTTTCAGAAGCAATTGGGCCTTTTACGCCTTTATCTATACTATGGGTAATATTTTGAATTTACCTTTTAAATTAAAAGACTGATTTTAAGGGGCCATTTCCTATATTGGGTGGGATGTTCAAAAAAGGGTCTGGCTTGTGAGCACAGTGAACCTTTGCATGTTTTTGGGTTAGAGTTTACAAACAATATTCAGAATGTAAGAGTATCAGAATTGCAGGGGGCGTCCATTTACAGCACAGATGAGTCTGAAGAGAACATAAGGTAAGATTTAATATTTTTCTAATGATACTCTTTATTCATTATTCATCCATCTGTGATCCTTCCCCAACCCTACCTCATATTATTTTGTTTACATAGAAGCAGCCTATTACTTAAATTTTAATATGAAATTAGTGCCATCTCAGTCTTTGGCCATCATAAAAGCTGTCATGTTAAACTTGCTTTTTTCTAAAGAGCTGAAATCAAGACAAATTTTTATCATGGCTTTTACTATAGAGTAAAATTTGGAGAAAATCCAGGAATTAAATGTTACTCTTATTCAAACAACAATAATCTGTAAGTATCAACCCCTTCAGTGTATAAACTTTTCTGTAAATGTATATGAAATTTGAGGTAAGTTGGGCCTTTGAAAGTTTACATAGCATACTACAATAGTCCGTATTAGATGGATTTATCCTGTACAAGAACAGTTCATTTAGAAATTAGATTTATCACATCTCCCACATCTTGTACACCTTCACCTCTGTCTCCTTATAATGGCTGTTTTCTCCCATTCTTGACCATCTTTTTCTTTTGTGGGCTCAATGTATCTAATGCCATCGTGACCATATTTCTTTTTTAGTATCTGTTTATCATGGTGGTTGGATATATTGATCTCTTGTCTATTAGTTTATTGTTGTTATCTTATTTTTGGTTCTCTGGTCCATGAGTGATTTCCAGAAGACTGTCAGAGAGGTAAGCTTGTTTTTCAAGTTGTCTTGAATTCTTTGTTAAAGAGAGAAATATATGCACACATTTATTGTTCCAGTTTATAATTTCACTAGAAGTACATGGTGCCAATGGGGCCGATTCGACTGTCTTCCTCTATTTAAACTGCAAAGAAAATGATTACGGTGTGATCCTGCCTCACACTGGTATAGTATCCCCAATAAGGAACAACAGTGCTCTGTTACCTTGTGCTTATGAAACAGGCCAGAATAGGAGGCATATGTACTCCTCTCATATCTCCATTTACCTCCACTATTTAGTTTAGAAATCCAAGCAGATTGTATTCATTTACCATTTGGCAAAAGTGAGATGGATGGGGGATATAAGAGAGGAATTCCATCCTCCCATTATCTGAAATGGCCTGATTGTACCAATTGCTCATATATACAAGAACAGAAGATGCGTGAAAAGTGTTCTGTTATGCTCTGTGTAAATCCTTCCTTACATAACATTTTCGCATGGAAGAATCATACCCATAATGTTTTGGCATCCATCAGGCTCATACATGGCTTATGTTTTTTTTCCTTTTGGTTTACTTGTGAACCATGTACTTGCTCTTCCTCCCAGAAATATAGCTTGTAGGCAAGGTTAATCCAGTGTTGGCGGCCCATGTCCTAGCACAGCATCTGTAAGTTAACACACACCGATTGCTTCCAAGGATGCAATTATCTATCATTTTAGTGCAATTTTATTTTTCTGTTGTCTTCATGGGAGTTTTGGAAATAGGCATGTATTTTTCAATAAAAGAATGCAATTCTGTTTAATAATTTTTTTAAAAAAAACATTGAACAATATCTTAGTCTTTCTGTGATTGCCAACCTTTTCCTCATTGAGGTTCATTTTGTCTAGAATATACTTTAGGAATATATGCAAAATGAAGTAGGATAGTATTGTTTCAGTCATATACTCTATTATGTAGTTGGATGTTGCTTTCTATTCCTACATAGAATGAATTTGGTTTGACTGCAGCATGTGGTAATCACCTGTTTTGACCTGGTCAGTATCCTACTAAATTGTCTATAAGGGCAGGTTTAACTGTTAAAAATTCTGTTTCTGTTCAGGCTATTCTGTCTTATTTCATTCAGAATTGCTTGTGAACTATTATAGGCAATGCAATATCCAACTACTATTATATATGAAATAAGCACTGCCTTTTTAATAAGGTTGGAGATTGCTGATCTATGTTAGACATATGCTTTTGCACGAAATGTATCTTATGACTGCAGAACTGTGTTTTCATTCTTATGAGTTTTCATTCTTCTAAGCAAATTATTTAATTAAAATGTTAAATTGTTGGTGATTTTGGTATGCTCACTACCAACCTTGGGTGTTCTACATGGTGGGGGAGGTGGGCCCCCAAATATTGCTACCGATTAACTTTGATAAACATCTTGGTTTGTAGAAATTGGAGGAGGAGAAAGGCAAAAAGGAGAAAGAGAGACAAGAAATTGAAAAAGAACGTCGTGAAAGAGAAAGGGAACGGGAGCGTGAAAGAGAGAGAAGGGAACGTGAAAGAGAGAGAGAGAGGGAGCGCGAAAGAGAGAAGGAGAAGGAACGGGAGCGTGAACGAGAACGGGATAGAGATCGGGACCGCACTAAAGACAGAGACCGGGACAGGGAAAGAGATCGCGACAGAGACCGCGAAAGAAGCTCGGACCGCAACAAGGATCGGAGCAGATCTAGGTAGTATTATTTATATATTTATTTATTTTTATCCTGCTTTTCTCCCATAGTGGGTCTCAAAGCAGCAAACAAAGATAAAAAACAAGACTACATGATACAAAAACACCACAACATCTCCCCAAACCAAGCACATAAACAATAACCCAACACATAGTATAAACACATTGCATAAATCACATAGACTAAAAATAACATATTATATAATAACAAAAAATAACAGGTAAATAATTCTGTGTTATGGATCCTTTTAAACAACATTGCTAACATTGAATTTTGAAGGGAAATAGTTCTAGAACAGTTGCCAGGTTCCCAAACAACAGTGTGTAATAAAGCAAGAGGCTCTTTGTTAACTAATACCAGTTGTAATGTGCGTTCTAATTTCAGTACCACAGCCACCACAAAAATACATAAGATAAACTGTGTATTAGAACTGAAGAAATGCTGTAATTTGATTACAGCAATTCTGCCTTGTCCTTCAGGCCCCTTCCTAAAGTTTGGTTGACAGCAGGGAAAGCCCCATTCTCAGCATGGCAAGAAGGTTTAACCCTTATATGCCAACGGGACCCTATTCAAGTTACAAAGACTTGTTGATGTGGTAACTGAAAGCCAATTGTTAAACTATCCTTGTTCAAAAGATCTTTTGCCTGATAATTGTTCATAAGCAATGGCAATGAATCCAAAAGCTGTTTATTTTTTTCTTTATTTGCAGTTACATTTAAATCATTTTTGACACTTCAGTTATCTTGCAGAATTACTTAGACTTAAACTTTGTTATCCATGGTGTTAGATGTTGAAAACTCCATAAATTAATCACTTGGTATTATGTTTGTTTACAGGGAGAAAAGCAGAGACAGAGAAAGGGAGCGGGAACGAGAGCGAGAGAGGGAACGAGAGAGAGAGCGGGAACGAGAGCGGGAAAGAGAAAGAGAGCGGGAAAGGGAACGTGAAAAGGACAAGAAAAGGGATAGAGAAGAAGATGAAGAAGATGCATATGAGCGTCGTAAACTGGAAAGGAAGCTACGTGAAAAAGAAGCCGCTTATCAAGAGGTATCTGGGGAAGTCACTCCCTATCCATGGGTTTTGGCCCTAAAGCAAGTGAGAGATTTACATGTGGTGGGCAAGGAATCTGATCTCCACCAGGGCTTCCTGCAGCTGCAGAGCATTGAACACCTACTTCCCAGCACATGCTTTACTCCCTCGAGGGAAGCTGCTCCAATTAGATTCTGAGCAAAATATTGGTCCCAGAGGTTAGAATCCAACTCAGTTTCTAATTCCTGCAGATATTGTAATCTATATTGTCATCATGTGGTAGTATTCAACAGGAGTTGTTCATCAGAATGAATGATTTGGCTGATGTGATTAAAATAAATATAAATAGATTTGCTGTTCTGAAATGGATTACTTTTACTTCTTCAGTGAATAATGAAATAAGCAAATTGCTTTCTTCCAGCGCCTTAAAAACTGGGAGATCAGAGAACGAAAGAAAACTAGAGAATATGAAAAAGAATCTGAGAGGGAAGAAGAAAGACGAAGAGAAATGGTAAGGGTTTTATCACTTTCCATTGACTGAACATAATCTGCACTGAGGTATATTAGAATTGCAAATTATGCCTCCTGCGTATTGCTCTTAAATTACAGCGTCACATGTGAAATGATTTAAAGTTCTGCTTTTGTGCAGAGAGGTATGTGATCATTTATTAGTTTGCTAACATTTGGTTCCCAGGGTGGCTTGTAAAGGTGAACATGGGAGCAAAAAGATCTGCATAAGTTGTTCCAAGTAGAATATAAATATGTCCTGCATATTAAAACGCCAGGAAGTTTTATAGCTGCATCCTAAATACTTCAAAGGTGAAATTAAAATTCCGAATCTAATTATATAGGCATCCTAAAGACTGCAGCTTTGCCAGTATAACTAAATTTTGTTGTGCTTGTATCTTTCAAAGTGCCTGGAGTTTCCAATTAACTATAGAGATAGGAATAAATAACTAATGGCTGCTTAAATATGAATAGTGGTTTTGTTGCTTTATACTTGTTATATTAGCGCAGAGCATGATAGAATCTAATTTGTCTACAATGAGGTACCTGCATTTTTTTGAAGGCTTAATGTATTGTACATGTAGCTTGTAACATTTGCTTTACTGTCAACATATTTCTGCCTCTGCAAAAGCTCAGAAGCAATTTCTCCATTGTGACTTAAAAAAAACTTACCCTATACTATTATTTGGATTTTTTCCATGGGCCAGTCCAATTCCCATAACTTTAAATATACAGTGTTTTGCATGCTTGATGGGTAGGCTGCAAATGGACCATGTGTAGTTCCTCTTGCTCCTGTTACATTAATCTGTATGGTGGTAGTTGCAAAGAACCCTACCTTTTGTTGTATTTGTATTTTAAATCAAAGCATGAAGGGAATATGTCGTGACCACAGAGCCTTAAAACGCCAAACACACAGCAAGGTTCAAAACAACGTTTATTCAAAAGAACACAGAGTTACTCTTACTCACACACTTAAGCTTCAGTGTGAGAGTACTGTTCCATAAAAATTAGGACCAATTCAGGCCAAAAACAGTGTTCATAAACAAAACCGGATTATGCTCCTACACAAAAAACTCACATTAAACTAACAAACCCTCCAAAAACCCTCAAAAGAAGAGCACACAACGCCGTGGGCACAGAAAGGTAGAAGGCAGGAACGAAGAGATGTCAATCTAGTCCAGGGTTGAAAACGCGGAGACAACAGAGGCATGGTCAAAGCAGGTCCGGAGTCAGGGCAAGGAGAAAAGCGGCAGCATGGTCAAGAGGAGGTCCAACATCAGGGCAGGAGAAAACAGCAGCGGTGATGAAACGGTCCAGGCCCAACCAGAAAAGCGATGACAACAATCAAACAGCAGCGCCAACTAGCACACAAGGATTTAAGCATTGTGTAGCAAAAGGAAACAGTATGCGGAGCCCCTTGTTCATACAATACCCAAGTCCATGGCAGATGAGCAGCATCCAACTTACGCCCAAGAAGCAGTCTTCAGAAATACCGGAACCCAGAACAAAGAAGCACAGCATACAACAGGCAGGACACAGGCTCCCAGCGACCCTTTGCCAACTGCAAAGAGTTCCCCATTCCCCACCAATTTTTATTCATAAATCTTCCGAATTGAAATGAGCTAACATCCTGTCATTAACTCTTTCAGTTGTCCCAACACCACCATCTGTAGATCGTTGCCTCCCTCTCCAGTCTTTCCATCTCCTGTCAAGACTTAACTCTCCCCAGGATGAAGCTTGATCCTCAGAATCCCAATCACCATCCCCAAAAAACCTCATAAAAGTATTACTGCTTGTGGGTTCCTCACAACATTGCGCACCTCTTGCACCTTAGTCAAGTCCATATCATCAGTGTCCTCCCTAGAATCCCCAACCTCACTTCCCATAGATGGCTCATCATTGTCAGACCCATTATCCCCTGAAAAACCCTCAAATGATTTGTCATCGGTAGGCTCGCTAAGTATCTGCCAAATCCTTTTCCTCTGTTGCTCCTCAAAGGAGTCTTGCTCACAAGTAACCCTTTTTGCCCTCCTTGCATCCACTCCCATGTGTTGATCATTACTCAAAGACTCGGCTACTACACTATATGTGTGGGTGTTAATCTGCTTTGAACCAAGAAATGCATATACCTCACCCATCTTTATGTCAAGGAGAAATGCCCTACATAGCAACCACAGTGCCAGACTACTGAAATTTAGTGGCACATTTTGGCCACTTGCAGGTTCCAGGAGCTGAGGGTTTTTTAAAATTGCCCAACTTTGTATATATGTATAGAACAGGCATGGGCAAACTTCAGCCCTCCAGGACTTCAACCCCCACAGTTCCTAACAGCCTGTAAGATGGCTGGGATTTCTGGGAGTTGAAGTCCAAAACACCTGGAAGGCTGAAGTTTGCTCATGCCTGATATAGAACATAAACGCTATAAAATCTGGGACATCAGCTTTTAAGAAGTGCAGTAAGACCATGTGAACTAACTTTAAAGAGTGTTGCTGGTAGTTTGAAACAGGCCTCTCTTAGAAGGTGCAAGTGTTGCAAAAGACATAAACGGTTTTTTGACACCTAGAGGTGGTAATTTTAACAATCTAGATGTTGAGGAGGTGGGTGTATTTTGTGGACCTCAGTTGCTTTTATGTCAGGGTAATTAACTCTAAAAATTCTGCTTGAAATAAGCAGACCTGTACGGTATTGTTAAATGTGTTAAACTTCCTTAGGCATAGTGTCATCTAACAGCTGTTGGGAGCCCCTCCCACTACCTTCAACTGCCATTCCACTGGCCATTGAGTGGGAAGGAGGGAGCCAGCCAGATTGACATAGCTACATTGTGTCTCACCTTCTGCATTACATCTTATTTACCTTAAGTACATTATAAGCTGCTCTGAGTACCTTTGTGGCTGAAGAGTGGGGTAAAAATTATCTGAATTAAGAAAATTGTGTTGAACACTCATAGGCAAAAGAAGCAAAACGTCTAAAAGAATTTCTGGAAGATTATGATGATGACCGAGATGATCCAAAATACTACAGGTATGTTTATTGTGGTGTACCATATGGATTTTGTTAAATTCTCAATTTATCAGTTGCACCTCTTGCCACAAAGTTCAGTGAGGAGTGCTGCCAGCATTAATAGCTGTAAAAGGGCATTAGGCAAATTCATGAAGGGTAGGAACATCAGTAGCTACTAATAATAAAAAAAACTACTGTATATATTTTTTCCAGTATAAGAAACAGTTGATTTTCCTCTATGAGTTTCTGTGGAATAAGAGTGTGAGGACCAAATGGCAGTTACATAGGCTTCCAATACTGAATAGTCACTGTGCAAACAGAATGCTGGACTGATTCAGTACAGAGCTTACATTGTTGTGATCTGAATCAGTGGGGGTGATAAACCAGGGATTATGAGACAACCAATGTAACTTAAGCAGAATTGATCAACCCTCAGTATCATAGGGTTCTGGTCTTCCCCTCCGTCCATCTCCAACAAATGCATTGAGCGCCATTAAAAATACTTCACCCATCATGCTATCAGGGTGAGATGTCTGTGACAGTTTTTACTTTTAAAACGTCGTTCTTCTCCCAGAGCTCTTGAAATTACACATAATTTCGAAACAAAGGGATTCTGATGCCGATGAATATTGTGCTAAGGCTGTGACCAGTAATTTCTGGTAGCTTTTAAGAATGTCTGTTTTTATTTAGATTTGGATCTCCAGAGGCACTAATTGTTTTCAATGTTTTATTAAATGTGCTGTAAAATATATAATAATAGCAGTTCTGTAAAGACAGTATCCATATAACTTTGTGTCAAGAAAGATAGCAAAGTGGAGAACAGGGATCCCTCGTTGAAGAGAGTGCTCCAAAGCACTCCTGTTGAAAAGGCTGTCTCCCCAGTGACCATCTGGTCAATGCAGCAGTAGGTCGTTTCTTTTCAATTACAGTATAAAACCTTAAACTTTATAGTTTAAATGCTGAATGCATTAATTATGTTGCAAGAACTTGTAATCTATAAAGCAAATGCCTGTTATAGGGGAAGTGCTTTGCAGAAACGATTGCGAGACAGAGAGAAGGAAATGGAAGCAGATGAACGGGACAGGAAAAGAGAAAAGGAAGAACTAGAAGAAATCCGGCAACGTCTTCTTGCAGAAGGACACCCAGATCCGGATGCCGAGCTGCAAAGAGTAAGAAACAGCTTTTCTGGCAAAAAAAACCCATGGATTGGCATTATTGTAATGTATACTATCTAGTGTAATTGAGAATTGGTAAACTAGAGAATTGAAACAAGACGTACCGGTTGCCAGTTCACTTTTGGAAAAACATGGGAGAAGGCTTTCTCCAGGATGGCCTCATCCTGTGGATTATTCTACCCTTCAAGGCCTGATTGGCCCAAATGCTAGTATTGTTTGAAGTCACAGCATGGTTTTTATTTAAGTCTTTCAGCTTGATTGATTTAATTCAGTTTGTGTATATGCTATTTTAGTACTCAGCTGGCTTTAAATGCTCTGGTTTTGATCTGAGAAATCATTTAATATATTTTCTCTCTTTCAACATTAGTTTTATTATCTATTGATATAAATTGATTTTATTTCTGTGCTGAGATCTTTTGGTACGGAATAGAATATAAATATTTAAATTAATAAATGTTTGGTTTCAGAAATCTCTATAAACATTAGTATTGCTAACTTAGATCATTACTCACAAATCGGAAATTATTTTTAATTGACTTAAATCATCTGTTTATGATGGAATACCCAGACTTGTTTTGTCTGTTTTAATTTCTAATAATGAAGACAGTACATAGAGACTTGAAGTGTCAATTATATTTGCTTAATTTGGTTCTATTCTCCCCTCTTTCAATTCATTTCTCTTGTTTTAAGATGGAACAAGAGGCCGAAAGACGTCGACAGCCGCAAACCAAACAGGAGCCAGAATCTGAGGAAGAGGAGGAGGAAAAGCAAGAGAAAGAAGAGAAAAGAGAAGAACCCGAAGAAGAGGAGGAAGAGCCAGAACAGAAGCCCTGCCTTAAACCAACATTACGACCCATCAGTTCTGCACCATCTGTTTCATCTGCAAGTGGCAATGCAACTCCCAACACTCCTGGGGATGAATCTCCATGTGGTATCATCATCCCACATGAAAACTCTCCTGATCAGCAACAGCCAGAGGAATATAGGCCTAAAATAGGGCTAAGCCTCAAACTTGGCAAGTTTATTTTCTTTCCATTTTTTTTTTAAAAAAACAGATAGATAGGACTGTGCTCTTAACATTTATCACAGTTAACTTGGAAATGAACACCTTACTTCAGACTTTCTGAATAAAAGTATCAAATTTGACTACAGGTACATTTCAATTTACAAAGTAGATGTTTTTTGGACATTATGTTTTCAACAGAAATTATAGTACCAACGGCAGAAATACACGTAAAGAATAGGAATAGGTTCCAGCAACCACAAAAAGAGTAGTTCAACATTTTTAGCAAAAATTTCATTTGAAACTAATAATATGTTCACATGTTACAAAACAACCATCTCACCTTTAAATTTTCTTTCATCATACATACAGGTCTGTGCTGTTTAAAACATGCTCAAGAGTATACAAAAAGGCAGGCTAGTCTCCTTTTTTCTTTTTTGTTGTTCGTGCATGCTCAGTAAGGGATTCTGGAGGCAGATGCTTTTTACCTATCCTGTTCTAGACAGTTGCAAACAGCTACAGTATAGAATTGACTAGAGAAGAATTCCATTCTGTCCCAGTAAAAGCTTTATTTAATGGATTACTGCAGTCACACTGCAGCAACCTGACACTGAAAGTCCACTTTCCTAGCCTTCTTTCATTATTCATCCAATGCTGATGTTAAAAATTGGCAACTAGATTGAGGACCAGTAGGAAAGAGGGGTTGCACAAGCAGAAAAGCAGCTTCTTTGTCAAGGGCTTTGTTAATGGAAGTATGGCTGAATTGTACCCTGAGAGAACAGTGAAGGGGAGCGAGACAGAATAGGCAAAATCTAGTTGGTTATCCAATCCTAGAATAGACTCATTGAGCCAGCGGGAAGTTGGTAAGTGAATATTTATCAAGCATTTGATTCAGTAGGTTCTGTTGGAAGTAACAGTTGGGTTTTGGCCATAATCCTAGCTGCTATATTCTGTAGTTGCTGTCTTATATCAGTGCTTCCCAAACTCTGATCCTCTGGGTGTTTTGGACTTCATTTCCCAGAAATCCCAGCCATGTTAGGAATTGTGGGAGCTGAAGTCCAAAATATGTGAAGGAGCAGAGTTTGAGAAACTCTGTCTTGGATTATTCATAGGATTTTGTTTTCAATTGTGCGGGTTTTACCTTCAAGACCGCCCTGTTCAAACTGGCCTTCGGCTAGGCTAGCAAGCCGAGCGTACTCATCTTCTTAATCAGCACCCTGGCTCAGGGAATGCTTCAGGATGTACATAATTTTATCTCGGGACCTACACTGTATTTTATGTTGTATTTTATTGTACGGCGACATGGATGCGACATGCCTGCCGAGTTTTTACGATGTTAACCGCCCCGAACCTGCAGGGAGGAGCGGAATACAAGATGGAACAAACAAATAAATAAATAAATAAAACCTGGGATAATTCCTAAGGGGGAATTAATATTTTCATATTTTAGAACATTTTTCTTGTTTCTATAGGTGCATGTAATAGTCCTAACCAGCCCAATGCTGTGAAAAGAAAGAAACTCACTGTAGACAGTGTCTTTAATAAATTTGAAGATGAAGACAGTGATGACATGCCACGCAAAAGGAAACTTGTGCCTTTGGATTATGGGGATGAAGACAAAGGCTCTTCCAAAGGCAGTGTCAATACTGAAGAGAAGCGGAAACACATTAAGAGTCTAATTGAGAAGATCCCCACTGCCAAACCAGAGCTGTTTGCTTATCCTCTTGATTGGTCTATTGTGGATTCGGTGCGTATATTTCTTTTTAAATCTAGTACTAGTTAAAGCATGAGGTAATCTTTGGTTCATTTCCCTGATATAAGATCTTTGAAGCAATGTAGTTCTAATATTAAATACAGGCAGTCTCCAAGTTACAAAAATCTAATTTAGGTACAACTCCTAGTTACGAATTGGCCTCTCCCTTCTTCCTGCCAGGAGGTCTTAGTACTAAGCCAAAGTGTGTCTGTATCTCTCCATCCTTTCTTCTTTTCTTCTTTTCTATGTCTCTCCAAACCTCTTTCCTTTTTGTCTGACACCACTTTGTCATGGCTCAATGCTATGTAATCCTGGAATTTGTAATTTGGTGAAGCAACAGCATTCTTTGGCAGAGAAGGCTAAAAGTTCTATAGCACTGAGCTAGGGCACTTAAAGTAGTATCAAGTTGCATTCATTGTACAGAATAGAAGATGCACCCCAAGGAAGCTGAGAAGGAATAAACAGGAGAGGCTCTTTGAGGGAAGGGTTACCTTTTTCTCTGTTTTCCTTTCGATTGCTGAAAGCTTTGGTGTTCTAACGCTTTTGTTTTTAAAGAAGGAATTATATGCATGCAGTGCACTTTTTGCTGCTGTGGCACTGCCCTCGTGTGCCAACCAGCAGTGTGCACCAGGCCTGTTCTGACTTACATGCACATTCAACTTAAGAACGAACCTACAGAACCTATCTTGTATGTAACCTGGGGACTGCTTGTAATATCGACAGATGGTACCTGGAATGAAAACCATGTGTGGTGCAAGTACAAAAATTTGTGATTATCTACAATAATACTGCTTTCTGTTTCTAGACATTAATGGAACGCCGAATTAGACCTTGGATCAACAAGAAAATAATAGAATATATTGGTGAAGAAGAAGCAACATTAGTTGATTTTGTTTGTTCAAAGGTTTGCTTCCTTTTATAAATACAGTTTGGGTGATCTGTCCTTTGGATGTAAGATCACTTTCCCAATAATTATTTATATTAAACTATTCACAGTGATGTTTGCTTTGTCTACTATCTGTAAGTGTATGGCATCTTCTATGTGTTCAATTTTTTAACTGATACCATAGGGTCAAAATATTGATGTTGAGCATGTATCCCAGATAAGTAATCTGTCTTGGAAACTGATCTGCTCCAGACATGATAGAAAATAATGTGAAAACCTTTTGTCGAGTGACATTCTGAGCCACAGGTAGTAGTTGCATCCCTCAAGTAATTCAACTCTTTAAAAATAACTTTGGTTTACTGTGGAGAACCAGAGAAATGGAACTGGGACAGAAGTGTAGAGATTGGATAACTGGTTTATTTGCTGGAGAATTCTTAGAAAAGCCTGAAATGAGATGTAGTTCAAATGTTATTAGAATTTCTTTTTAGAATCCACTAAACTATGTAATAAATTGTTTTCACAATCATTCAGGTGCTCTGTTCTGAGTTTCTGTGCCTCTCTTCCTTTTTCAGGTTATGGCTCATAGCTCACCACAGAGCATCCTGGATGATGTCGCTATGGTAAGTAAAGGAAAGAGACGCAAAATTTCCAACTATTGTAAATTTAGAATTTGCTGTTTGGAAAATAAAATCAGTGCTTCCACCAGTTTATGGCAAACAAATGTTTCTTCCACCTGTTGATATACCTTTCTGTTTCCTGCAGGTGCTAGATGAAGAAGCAGAAGTTTTTATAGTGAAAATGTGGAGATTATTGATATATGAAACAGAAGCCAAAAAAATTGGTCTTGTGAAATAAAGGTTCTTTTTGTTTTTAGGGCTCCATTTCAATTTTTTGTTTCACATCACTGAAGAACTTTGAAGTTTCTTTGTCTTCAGAGGCATTTGTGAGACCTGTATTTTTTAAATGTAGAAAATGTGAATTTTTTTCATCCTCTGTTACACTGAGGTGCCCCCTTGCCCGACTTCTAAGCTTCCTTGGTTGTAATTATTTGAATCTTGCATTGGTGTTTTTTTTCCATTCACCATGTAATGTTACAGGAATTGTTTATAAATTGCAGCTGCTGTATACAGTCTGATATTCATCTTCTAACTGATCCTGTAAATATTTTTAAAAGACCCATGTAAGGATACATCTGCACTTACTACATACAAAAATAGTTGTTTTATGTAAATGCATCCCTCTTTCTTTGCCCTCCATTTTTAAAAAATAATAAACTTCAAAATACAAAAGATGGATGGGAGTCATTTTGCTGACACTCAGTTTTTATGTGCATGGATGTGAAATTATTCCCTTGTTGGATTCCATAATATTTCTTCCAGACAAACCAGTACAAAACATGGTGGACTTGTATCAACTCAAGACATCCTTACAAAGCTTTGTTTTCTCCTGTTCATTATGATGTCTTTTGTTCAGTTAAAGTCATAACACAAATTCACACTTTTTTAAAAAAAAATATCAAGGATTACAAGTACAGATATTTATTTGATTTTGGCCCTTCTAGTAATGCAACATCTTAAATAGGATCCACAAGGGCATAATGGGTTAAACCTTTGTGCCGGCTGAGCTGCTGACCTGAAGGTCAGCGGTTTGAATCTGCAAGATGAGGTGAGCTCTTGTCTGTCAGCTTGTTTCCCATGTGGGGACATGAGAGAGGTCTCCCACAGGATGGTAAAACACCCAGTCATTCCCTGGGCAATGTCCTTGGAGATAACCAATTCTCTCACACCAGAAGCAACTTGCGGTTTCACAAATCGCTTCTGAAACACAAAAAATATCATAAATATTTAAAAGAAAAATTGCTTGGGATATTTATTAAAAGGTTTTGAGATGTAACTTGAGCACAACAGTTTGCTTGTTTTCAAACAATGCAGAGGGTTTTTTTTAATGTAAGCCATCAAGTCAGATGTGACATTATTCTTTTTTTGTACTGTAAACTGTATGTCAGATTGCTAAGGGGCTGTATTTCCTGCCCCTTACTCTGTATGGTTTTTATACATAAGCTGATGTGGTATAAATAGTAATGTACTGTAAAATGCATTTTGAAAAAAGAAATCTCACACACAAGTGAAAAGACTGCTATGGACATTCTTGACGGCAGGATTAATAGTTTCCAGGAAGCAACAGTTTTCTCCATTTTAAAAATATGTTATTCTATTATCTACCTGAAGAAATACAAGCTGACCTATGTAGAAGGCATGTATGAGCTAGAGTTACTGAATTATTACATAATAGGATGGTATCTCAGAGGGAAAACATGTTCTTAACAAATGGGATTATATAAAGGTCTTACCATGTAAATATTTCAGATATTAAAAATGTATATATTTGATCTGAACTTCGTACCTATCTCTAAGGGTTATGTTATCACTTCTATTCCATTTCATGAAATAATGAATATAGATGACTGGTTGTTAAACTGCAATAGTTTGAATTCTGACTGTTTTGATGGACTTGATCCTATTTCAACGTGTTAATAGTTTTAATTTTCAAATTTTAAGACATACAATAATTCAGGCACAATACAAAATAAGGGGAAAGGGGAATGTTTCTATGAAATATGTCCCAAAAAAGCAATCCTTTATGTGAATTTAGTTTCAAACAAATATGCAGAGGTTTTTTGGCAGCTGAGTTACCTTAATTATTGGTATATCTCCCATAACTTTTTTTTTTTAAAGTTTAGTGGTGAACTTTTTTCCAGTAAGTCAAGATTCTGGCAGTTTTCAAACCCTATCCCATCTATATCTACTATATCCATTGGGAGTCTATAGCCAATCATTTTATATATCCATGTTATTTCCTCCAAAAATTTGATCTAAATTAAAAACAAAACAAAATAATGATTAATCTGCAACATCTTCGACAATACAGCTTCCAAATCATCTTCAAGGACTGCCCATTGCAGTGCATGAAATCTAGCTAGCCTGTAATGATTCTTTAATACCCTATTCATTTTATCTTCTCTTCGTGTCATAAAGCAGGTCACAACAGATACACCCCCCCCAAATTTGTTCATTTCAGCAATCCCTTACGTTAGTGTTGGAAAGTTAGGCTGGATTTCGTAAAGACATTTGTGTGTCTTTGTGGCTTTAGAGTTAGAGTCATCCAATAGCAGTTTGCCACCAGTTTAATTGCCATGGCTCAATGCTATGGAACTGTGAAAGTTGCAGTTTAGTGAAAGGATAGGACCTTGTAAAAATACAACTCCCATGATTCCATAGCATTGAGCTGTAGCAATTAAAATGGTAGCAAAGTGCATTAATTGTACAGTGAATGCACTCCAAGAGGCCTAGTCATTTATAGGCAGATTCAAGTCCACACTTTTTTATGTTTTCTCTCCACCCCTCCTCCCTACTTTCCACTTTAACGAACATAGTTGGCTTGTCCAATGACTCATGCTGTCTCCATCCAAAGTCCTATGGCAGCCATTCTCAACCTGGAGGTCGGGATCCTGGAGGGGCTCGCAAGAGGGGTATCACAGAGGTTGCCAAAGACCATCAGAAAACACAGTATTTTTTATTTATTCTGTGGGTCATGGGGGTTCTGTGTGGGAAGTTTGGCTCAATTCTATTGGTGGTGGTGTTCAAACTACAACTACAACTCCCAAATGACAAAATCAATGCCCCCAACCCTACCAGTATTCAAATTTGGGTGTATCTGGTATTTTTGTGCCAAATTTCGTCAAGTGAATGAAAATACATCCTGAATATCAGATATTTACATTACAATTCATAACAGTTGCAAAATTATCATTATGAAATAGCAATGAAAATTTTATGGTTGGGGTCATCACAACGCGAGGGACCCTCGTTCGATGGTCGAGCCACTGTTGGCTTGACCTCTGGATAGCTCACTGACCCATGTGATCACGAGCCCTGGTCTCCCCTCCCTTGCCTTAGATGTAGTACCTCCCTTTTGTGTTGTATCATATTGTTCGTGTATTATGTATTTTATGTCAAACTGTAAACCGCTCCGAGCCTTCGGGGAGTGGCGGTATAGGAAGTTTGAAGAATAATAATAATTTTTTAAAAAGTGGTCGCAGCATTAGGAAGGTTGAGAACCAGTCCTATGTGCTTCTAGTAAGTGCCCAGGGCTTAATTTACCTTCGGGGCCATGGTCAAGTTCCTTTGGAATTGCCAGAGTGAAAACTGGATCTTGAATGGTTGTGTGAAAGTGTTAATTCCGTACACCAAGCAACACCCAAAATGCCCTCTTCTATATAACCATTAAAAGTATGGGAGCCCTGTTCATCTTCATGCTGACAACAGCATGTGAACACGGAAGTTCTAGCTCTAAATCCTGCCCTTTCATAGGTAGAGTTAGAAAAATTTCCTTCCTGGCAGGGTTTTCATCCAAAAGAAAAATCGAATTCCTATAATTTCACACTGTCCTACTTCTAACTGCTTCTACTATATAATTTTAATATTTATCCAAAAATAAATTGAAACCAAGAAGCATGTGGACAATTTCAACAGAAAGGAGAAAACCATGAACATGAACAAAATCTGGCTACCAGTATTTAAAAATCCTAAAATCAGGACAGTAAATAAAGAGCGACACTTCAAAGGCTGGGGAATTCAAGACAAGAATCAATCAGGGCCAGCTAACACCAATCAAAGGATTCCCCCAGGCAGCAACCAGCCAGGCTTTGAATCTGCAAGGCCATTAAATGCTAATCCTGTTCAGTTCATCTTTATTAATGGCTTAGATCAGTGTTTCTCAACCAGTGTGCCAGGGCACACTAGTGTGCTGTGAGCGATCATCAGGTGTGCCGTGGGAAATTGGAACCTCCAGGAGGGGAGGGGGGAGAGTCTAGTGTGTTGAAGTATAAAAACCCTAAGAAACCTACCTCGATAAAGGCCCCCTTCCCATAAAATTACAAACACCCCCCCTCCCCACCCGTTGTCTACTTGGTCTCCCCCTCTGCATGCATTGGGAAGGCCCGCCTCCCTTTCCCCAAGTAGAGACCTCCTCTTGCCTCCTGGGGGTTCTGTGTGGGATGTTTGGCCCAGTTCTATCATTGGTGGGGTCCAGAATGCTCTTTGATTGTAGGGGAACTATAAATCCCAGCAACTACAACTCCCAAATGTCAAGGTCTATTTCCCCTGAACTCCATCTGCGTTCATATTGGGTATTCATGCCAAGTTTGGTCCTGATCCACCATTGTTTCAGTCCACAGTGCTCTCTGGATATAGTTGAACTACAACTCCAAAACTCAAGGTCACTGCCCACCAAACTCTTATATTATTTTCTCTTGGTTATGGGAGTTCTGTGTGGGAAGTTTGTGTCTTTCTGCCATTCCCGCCAGGATATCTATGTTGTGTTCATTGAAACAGGCCCAGGTTTTACACTGAGTGTATAAATACGTTTAAAAACATATTAACTATATGTATTATTGTGTTACAGTGTCATTTTGTGTCATTTTGGTTGGTGGTGTGCCCCAGGATTTTGCAAATGTAAAAAGTGTGCCGCAGCTCAAAAAAGGTTGGGAAACACTGGCTTAGATGAAGGGTTAGAAGGCATGATCATCAAGTTTGCAGGCGACACCAAATTGGGAGGGATAGCCAATACCCCAGAAGACAGGAGCAGAATTCAAAACAATCTTAACAGATTAGAGATGGGCCAAAACTAACAAATGACATTCAACAGGAACAAATGCAAGATACTTCACTTAGGCAGAAAAATTAAATGCAAAGATACAGAATAATGGGGAACGCCTGACTCGATAGCAGTACATGTGAAAAGATCATGGGAGTCCTGGTGGACAACAAGTTAAACATGAGCCAACAATGTCATGCGGTGGCAAGAAAAGCCAATGGGATTTTGGCCTGTAGAAATAGGAGTATAGTGTCTAGATCATGGGTGCTCACACTTTTTCAGCATGGGAGCTACTGATTAAAAAACCAAGTCCCAAAGATCACCTACCCAGAAATGTAAAACGTATAACTATTTTCTTATTTATTTATTTATTTATATTATTCATTTTTATGTACCGCTCCTTCCAGCAGGCTCGGGGCAGTTTACATAAAATGAAGTTATAAAACATCAACATTTCAATTTAATAACAACAATATAAAACAGAGCATACAAATACATCCAACCACCCCATTTCTCCCACACTGCCATATTACCACACATATTATCAGCCAGAAAGTAAGAGGAGAGGCTTTTGAACTGCAAGGCCATTTAATACTCAGCAAGGTAAACAAAGGGGCATGCAAAAATACATCCAACCACCCCATTTCTCCCACACTGCCATATTACCACACATATTATCAGCCAGAAAGTAAGAAGAGAGGCTTTTGAACTGCAAGGGCATTTAATACTCAGAAAGGTAAACAAAGGGGCATGCAAAAATACATCCAACCACCCCATTTCTCCCACACTGCCATATTACCACCCATATTATCAGCCAGAAAGTAAGAAGAGAGGCTGTTGAACTGCAAGGCCATTTAATACTCAGCAAGGTAAACAAAGGGGCATGCAAAAATACATCCAACCACCCCATTTCTCCCACACTGCCATATTACCACACATATTATCAGCCAGAAAGTAAGAGAGGCTTTTGAACTGCAAGGCCATTTAATACTCAGCAAGGTAAACAAAGAGGCATGCAAAAATACATCCAACCACCCCATTTCTCCCACATTTCCATATTCCCCAACATATATTTCTCAAGGAACAAAGCAAGCAGAGAGGCTTTGGAGCTAAAAGGCCATTTTTAAACATTAAAAATAAACAAAGGGACATGCCACAGAACAATCAAGCACCCACCCCAAAGTAAAAAGACCGACCTTTGAGATGCAGTAAGGAAATGACCCCAAAGCGTCCTTCTCCTCCGTCATTGCTCCTATTTCCACGCCGCCCGCATGCGTGCTGCCTCCAAGAGCTCACGAGAAGTCCGAGAGGCAGAATGGGCGCTTCTGCGCATGTGTGCGGGGCCAGCCATGCATCGCGTCATCCAGGCCCGCCCCCTTTGGTCTCCTACGACTCTGAGTGGCTGGAGAAGGACGGACGGAGGAGGAGGAATCCAAAAGAGGGGGCCCATTCTGCCTCTTGGACTCTGCAGCTTTTGGAGGTGGCGCGTGAGCAGGGAGCGGGGAGGAGCAACGACGGAGGACTTCTTTGCAGCGTGCAGGGGCGCGTGAAGAGGACAAACTGCAAAAAACCTGGTCAGGGGCCTGAAGATCACCAGGATGAGGCCCAAAGATCACCCTGGTGATCCCGATCACATTCTGAGCACCCCTGGTCTAGATCCAGGGAAGTCACGTTACTCTTCTATTCTGCCTTAGTCAGACCACACATGGAATATGTGTCCAGTTCTGGGCACCACAATTGAAGAGAGATATTGACAAGCTGGAAAGTGTCCTGAGGAAGTCGACGAAAATGATCAAGGGTCTGGAGAACAAGCCCTACGAGGAGCGGCTTAAAGAGCTGGGCATGTTTAGCCTGAAAAAGAGAAGGCTGAGAGGAGACACGATAGCCATGTATAAATATGTGAGGGTGTTCGGTCACAGGGAGGAGGGAGCAAGCTTGTTTTCTGCTGCCCTGGAGACTAGGACGCGGAACAATGGCTTCCAGCTGAACATTAGGAAGAATTTCCTGACTGTGAGAACTGTTCAGCAGTGGAACTCTCTGCCCCAGAGTGTGGTGGAGGCTCCTTTTTTGGAGGCTGTTAAACAGAGGCCGAATGGCCATCTGTCAAGGGTGCTTTGAATGCAATTTTCCTGCTTCTTGGCAGGGAGTTGAACTGGATGGCCCATTAAGTCTCTTCCAACTCTTACTATTCTATTATTCATGCCGGCCACCTGACCTTGGAGGCGTCTAGGGACAATGCCGGCTCTTCGACTTTGAAATATTGATGAGCACCATCCCTCACGACTAGACTTAATGTCAAGGTCAACCTTTACCTATCAAGACTTGTCAATAGACTCTTGCATTCACTCCCATACAATACAATAGACCCCTGCATTCACTCCCATTGGAACACACTGAGGTGATTGTGGCAGAGCAGCCGGCCCTTCCTTCGTACTGCGCCTGCGCGTCACAGTCTCCTCCACTCCCTCCCCCCCCGCGCGGCTTGCAACAGCTGTTGTTTGGAACTGCGGTGGAGGGGCGGGGCTATCCGCGCTCCCTTGATGGACAGCCTTGGCCCCGCCCCGTCCCCAGCCTTGGGGAAAGGCGGCCGTGAGTGGGCGGGGCCTGCGCCGGAAGTGCCGAGGAGGGAAGGTACGGGAAGGGTGGGGGGTGTTGCGCTGAGTTCGGGTCGGAAGGGAAACAAGCTGGTGGGACCGGCTCTGAGGGGCCAGGTAAGCCTAGGCCTGTGCGCGGAGGGCGGGAGGAAAGGCGTCGGGCCCTCCCTTTCCCCTTCTCGTGCGGATTTGGAACCAGGGCTCTTCCTTTGTCTCTCAGTCTACTCCCTCCCACGCGGCCTACAATTTTGGGACGGGGTCCCTCTGTGGATGGAGGGGTTTGGTGTCCGTGGGGCCCAACGCTCGTGGGTTCTCAAGCCCCGCCGTGTCCCTTCTACAGTGTGAGCCAAAAGGGGAGGTTTCAGTAGTTAGTGGCTCCATCATTTTGACCAGGCCTGAGCAAACTTGGGCCCTCCAGGTGTTCTGGACTTCAACTCCCACCATTCCTAACAGTCTCAGGCCCCTTCCTTTTCCCCTCAGCCTGGGCCCTCCAGGTGTTTTGGACTTCAACTCCCACCATTCCTAACAATCGCAGGCCTCTTCCTTTTCCCCTCAGCCTGGGCTCTCCAAGTGTTCTGGACTTCAACTCCCACCATTCCTAACAGTCTCAGGCCCCTTCCTTTTCCCCTCAGCCTGGGCTCTCCAAGTGTTCTGGACTTCAACTCCCACCATTCCTAACAGTCTCAGGCCCCTTCCTTTTCCCCTCAGCCTGGGCTCTCCAGGTGTTTTGGACTTCAACTCCCACCATTCCTAACAGTCTCAGGCCCCTTCCTTTTTGGGCCTTCCGGGTGTTTTGGACTCCAACTCCCACCTTTCCTAACAGTCTCAGGCCCCTTCCTTTTCCCCCTGTCCGCCGCTTATGGACTTCAACTCCCACCATTCCTAACAGTCTCAGGCCCCTTCCTTTTCCCTCAGCCAGGGCTCTCCAAGTGTTTTGGACTTCAACTCCCACCATTCCTAACAGTCTCAGGCCCCTTCCTTTTCCCCTCAGCCAGGGCTCTCCAAGTGTTTTGGACTTCAACTCCCACCTTTCCTAACAGTCTCAGGCCCCTTCCTTTTCCCCTCAGCCTGGGCTCTCCAAGTGTTCTGGACTTCAACTCCCACCATTCCTAACAGTCTCAGGCCCCTTCCTTTTCCCCTCAGCCAGGGCTCTCCAAGTGTTTTGGACTTCAACTCCCACCTTTCCTAACAGTCTCAGGCCCCTTCCTTTTCCCCTCAGCCAGGGCTCTCCAAGTGTTTTGGACTTCAACTCCCACCATTCCTAACAGTCTCAGGCCCCTTCTTTTCCCCTCAGCCTGGGCTCTCCAAGTGTTCTGGACTTCAACTCCCACCATTCCTAACAGTCTCAGGCCCCTTCCTTTTCCCCTCAGCCAGGGCTCTCCAAGTGTTTTGGACTTCAACTCCCACCATTCCTAACAGCCTCAGGCCCTTTCCTTTTCCCCCTCAGCCGCTTAAGCGGCTGAGGGGGAAAAGGAAGGGGCCTGAGGCTGTTAGGAATGATGGAAGTTAAAGGGCCCAAGTTGGCCCAGGCCTGGTTTTGACACATCCTGTATAAAATGGCAAAATCAAGGGAGATATCTCAAATTTTTGGATGGTAGAACCCGCAGATACAGAGGGCCAATGGTACTTGGAAAAGAAGATTGTCCCCTTTTTGCCTTCTAGTTGAAACCATGGTTGCGAAAGGGATGTTAGGAGCCACTCTTTTGGGTGTGCCTAGGAAAAGCTATTTACAGGGAGAGCGAGTGGGTGGGTGTGGGCTTGCCTCTTCGTTCCTGGTACTTCTATAAATGCTGCTGCTGCGTTTATAGTTCCTCAAAATGCAGACATTCATTCGGTGAAGCTGATCTCGTCACAGGAGTCTCGTTACGGGAAACGCTCTTTGTTCAAAGTCTGAGTCGGCTCTTGTGTAAAATGAAGCAGGTGGTGTGTGTGTTGTGTTTTTTTGAACTTGCTCACAATATTGTGCCACTGCCAGATTACTTACTATTCCTGATGTTGTTTATCTCTTTCTACTCATTCCGGCTGAGATCAGAGCAAAGAAGACTTATTTGGGGGCCCTTCCACACAGCTGAAAAATTCCCACAGTTTCTGCTTTGATCTGGAATATATGACAGTGTGGACTCTAATAACCCAGTTCAAAGCAGATACTGTGGAATTTTCTGCCTTGATGTTCCGGGCTATATGGCTGTGTGGAAAGGCCCTGAGTGCTCTTTGAACTGTATTAACCAATGCTTCTTGGCACCGGGAATGTGGCACAGCTGGCTAAGTGTCAGCTGCATAAAATCTCTCTGACCAGTAGGTCATGAGTTCGAGGCCTGCTCGGGTCAAGGTGGGTGCGCGACTCTTAAGTGTAGCCTGCTGTCGACCTTTGCAGCCCGAAAGACAGTTGCATATGTCAAGTAGGAGATAAAGGTACCACTTTAGGGGAGGCAAAATTTGACTGAATTATGAGGCCATTAAAGAACTCCAGGAACTCTGAGGAATGCGGAAGGAACAACAAGGGACACTAGGAACGCTGAGAGATTAGGAGTGCGTCAGCTCCCCCTGGTGGCCAGAGTTTGCCTCTGTTCGTCTATATGTGTGTATGTGGGAACGGCAGGGATTATCTACTAAGTATATTTACCTGTAATCCGCTCTGAGTTCCCTTCGAGGTGAGAAGAGCGGAATATAAATAAAGTGTATTATTATTATTTCTACCAAGGATCTTGAAGAAATCTTTAAACTGATACTACTATTGTGAAACTTTATACCATAACAAATTTGCTAGTTTTTAAACTTTTGGGTCACATTTTGTTTCACCTTGAAATGGTAGGTGTAGAAAATGCATCACTTGAATAGTCATGCCACATCTGTCTCAGTATGTATAGAAATGCAGATCAGGTTATGATGCCTCTTATGAAAGAGACCAGTGATTCTTGAAATTATCTGATGTTGACTGACCTGCTGGCTTTTTCTCCAGTCTGCCATGAACCATATTATTATTATTGTAGAATTCAAAGACTATGCCCTTAAGGAAATAGACTAAGGCCCCTTCCACACAGCTGAATAAAAGCCCACATTATCTGCTTTGAACTGGAATATATGGCAGTGTGGACTCGGATAACCCAGTTCAAAGCAGATATTGTGGGATTTTCTGCCTTCATATTCAGGGTTATATGGTTGTGTTGAAGGGCACTAAGACTGAAAGTGTATGATACAACTTCTTTATTTCAGACTCAAAAGGTGCTACACGTTTCCTTTGCATCTTGTATTCACTTTCTTTCCTGGACCACAGACCACTACTTTGAGTAGCACTGAAGTATATTGTGCCGTGTGAAAATACATCCCATAACAACTTTGCTAGGATGCAAATGCTAGAAGTTATTTGCTTTTGCTAAGACCAAAGAGTTACATTTCCTGGTGATTTATTTCACCCAAGTGTTTTCAGAGCATCTTGAACTCGAAGTTATGGATTCATATTCAGAGTGCTCTTCTTTAAATAAAGAGGTCATCTGTTAATTTCTTTTATATATTTGTTCAGCGTATTGCTTTCATTATCTTTTTCCCCACTGTCATATAATGCAGGGGTGCTCATTAGGTAGATCACGATCGACTGGTCGATCCCAGGACCGAAGGAGTTCGATCCCAGCTGGAAGGGGCACTTCTGAGGGGGCGGAGCCAGGCCGCACGAAGCCCCGCCCCTTCCCCGGCTTTAGCGCTTCCGCAGCTTCTGGAGCCAAGAGGGGGGAATGCCAAGGCAGTAGTGGCATAGATAGCCACTACTGCCTTGGCATTCCCCCTCTTGCCCCCAGAAGCTGTGGAAACGCTAAAGCCAGAGGGGAAGGGGGCGGAGCCAAGCCACATGAAGCCCTTCCCCCTGCTCCGCCCTGGTAGATCTTTCAGACTTGGTTTTATTAGAAGTACCGTGTTTCCCCGAAAGTAAGACAGCGTCTTACTTTCTTTTCCCCCCAAAAAGTCCCCCTATGTCTTACTTTCGGGGTACGTCTTATAGAAACTAAGACGTACCACGCCGCCGCCGCTGCAACTGGCCCCATCGGCCGCGGCACACCTCTGCGGCGCAGCCTTCTGCGCGTGCGCAGCCGGCGGCACACGCGCAGGAACGTCTACAGGCGCCTCTTGCTCTCTTCCCCCTCCCTTCCTTGGACGAAGGAAGGGAGGGGGGAAAGAGCAAGAGGCGTGGCGAAGCGGCGGCGCGCCACTCTGACGCGACGCAACTTCACCACGCCTTTTGCTCTCTTACCCCTCCCTTTCTTCGTCCAAGGAAGGGAGGGAGGGGGAAGAGAGCAAGAGGCGTGGCGAAGCGGCGGCGCGTCACTCTGACGTGGCGCCGCTTCACCACGGCTCTTGCTCTCTTCCCCGTCCTTTTCTTCGTCCAAGGAAGGGAGGGGGAAGAGAGCACGAGGTGGCTGCGGCGGCGCGTCACTCGGACGCGGCGCCGCTTCACTGTGCCTCTTGCTCTCTTCCCCCTCCCTTTCTTCGTCCAAGGAGTGACGCGCCGCCGCTTCGCCACGCCTCTTGCTCTCTTCCCCCTCCCTTCCTTGGACGAAGAAAGGGAGGGGGAAGAGAGCAAGAGGCGCCGCGTCAGAGAGGCCTGGCAGAAAGGTGCGCCACGGAGGTGTGCCGCGGCCGATGGGCCGGTTGTGGTCGCGCGGCGGCGTGGCGACGAGGTACGGCTTTTTCGGGCACGGCTTATATTAGCCGACCCCCCTGACACCCCCGATATGTCTTACACTCGGGGGTGTCTTACTATCGGGGAAACACGGTACCTCGTATGCTGAAAAAGTGTGGGCACCCCTGATATAATGTGTTTCCTTGCTGGTCATATAGCATTCCTACTCTTGGTTCACATTTCCATTAGATACCTTAGATTTTTTTAAGGAAAGATTTGTTTGTTTGTTTTCTTCTGTTTCTTTTCATTGTTATTGTTCCCTTTGTCTCTGTGTACAAGTCACTAAATAGTTGAATTCAGGGTTCTGACCCTATTTCTGTCACCTTTTACTTTTGCTTCTCACCTTCCCTTAGCAGTTTGAAGAGTTTCTTCTACAATCCAATGAGGTCTTTGAAAAAAAAAGAAGCTGCTATTAAGGAAGCTCTTGAGCTGGGCTGAGGTGGCATTTACATGGTCTTACAAGAAGGCTTTACCAAAGTAGCTATACCATATGCAGTAGCTATACCAGTAAATGTCTATAACTGCAATACTGTATGCAAGACAAAGTTTTTAGCAAACTTAATTTATTCTATTCTTCAACCATGACAGCATCTGGTGGCTATTGTTCAACTGGTGCCCCCCCCCCCAATTTAAATTTGACCGGTTTCATTGGCTGATCAGAACTTAATTATCTTAACCAAAGGAGTACTAATCTATATATCTCTATCTATCTATCTATATATATATATATATATATATAAAACTAAAAGTTTATGTATGTATGTGGATATGTGGCAGCTTTCTGATTGGCTCCCACTTTCACACACCACTGTGGCCAGTACGGGTGATGGATCTGGGCCAAATTTGGCACACATAACCCCCATGACTCCCTTTACGTCCTGGTGAGGCTTGGGGGAGGACGGACAAAGGATGATGGGATTTGTAGTACTTTCAAACACTTCGGTTCCCACAAACCACTGTGGTTTCCAATAAAGACAGATAAAGACCAAACTTGGCACACAGAGCCTCCATGACTCACTCCTACTGCAGTTTGGAGGAGGGCGGACCATGGATAATGTGACTTGAAGTACCTCCACTCCCTGAAACCCCTGTGATCCTCATCCAATGACTGATTAAGACCAAACTTGGCACACAGAGCCCCTAAGACCCACTCTACATCCTGGTGCAGTTAGGAGGAGGATGGACCACGGATGATAGGACTTGAAGTACCTCCACTCACTTTCAGAGACTGCTTGAACATCATCGAATGACTGATCAAGACCAAACTTGGCACACAGAGCCCCCATGGCCCACTCTACATCTTGGTGCTGTTTGGAGGAGGATGGACCATGGACGATAGGACTCGAAGTACCTTCACTAACTTCCTAAGACCGCTGCGAGCCATATAAAGACCAACGTTGGCCCACAATGCCTTTCTCAGATAACCCTGGCGCCGCTGGGTCCCCAAGCTAGTAGACAATAAATTGAAAGGGAATGAACACCCCTTCAGCTGTGCAATCCCTTCTTTAGTATCCCATTTCAGAAACGTTGACTTAATTTTTTAAAAAAACTGTTGTAAATTCCAGGGAGTTTTTAAGGCTGGATTCACTCCTGTTTTTCTTAGCCAGCAAGCAGTGGAGTGTGTTCTTGTTGTTTTGATGGCTTTTAGATTAAAATTAAGAAATTGGTTATTTTTAACTACAAACAAATGGGCAATTGTGGTTTGGAGCTCTTTCAAGACTTAAACCAGAGCAGTTGTTAGCATTACTCACTCTGAACTGCTACTGGTAATAATATTTATTTAAGCCCTAAAAGGCAAAACAGTTTTTCCAAGAGAGATAATGGATCCAGTTCTACATCAGTTATCCAATTCCTTATCTAAGTTTTTATCCATACTGTCACTTTACTGGCATTGTGACATAAAACATCTTATGCTGAAAAATTTTACCCATAGAAAGTTGTTGCTTCAGAACAGATCTTCTCAACATAAAGGAATATACAGCATTAGTCCATTTTGCATTCTAGTCATAGATTGCATCCACTCTACAACTACATTTGAATTTGCTTCTTGTCCCCTTTCTCTGTAATCATTTAGCTTGCATCCTTTCTCGTTTTAATAAAATTGTGCTTTTAATTCCCTTATGGTGCGGTGATACAATAACTAAAATTGGCATTATATGCACACAAGATACAATTTAGGAAACCAATTTAGGATTGATTTGATTTGATTGTTGCATCATCACCAGTTTCTCACTTGTTAATCGCCCTCCATTAAAATGCTCCAGGCGATTTACATAAAACAATAGCATTAAAAATACACAATACCATACTTAATAGGTTAAGATACGAGGGCGGATCAATAAGTCTGTGACTTTTTGAATAAAATAGAGATTTTTGGATAAAAAAATCATTTTATTTTTCAACGCCGTCTCCTTTGAGCTCCATACACTTTGTCAAACGTTTCTCCAATTTTTTTATCCCTTCCAAAAAATAAGATTTGTCGAGGTCATCAAAATAGGTATTTGTTTGTGATATGATTTCATCGTTGGAGTCAAATCTCTTTCCGCCAAGCCATTTCGTTTGGAAACAAGAGATAGTCACTCGGGGCTAAATCTGGAGAATAGGGCAGATGAGGGAGCAATTTGTATCCCAATTTATGGATTGTTGCCATGGCAACTGCACATGTGTGCACCCTTGCATTGTCCTGGTACAAAAGAACTTTTTTCTTGGCCAAATGCGGTCTTCTTCCCCCCTCAAATCCTCATTAAATCGACCCAATAAGTTGGCATAATATTCGCCATTTATTGCTTTACCCTTTTGAAGGTAGTCAATGTGGATTATACCGCGTGCATCCCAAAAAAATGGTCACCATGACTTTATTGGCTGACAAACCCACCTTGGCCTTCTTTGGCGCCAATTCACCCTGAGAAACCCACTGTTTTGACTACTGTTTGGTCTCTGGTGTGTTGTGGTGGATCCACGTTTCATCCACGGTTACAAAACGGCACAAAAACTCGTCCATATTGTGGTTGAACAATGCCAAACACTCCTGCGAAATTGCCACACAATTGTGTTTGTGGTCGATTGTGAGCAAACGCAGCACCCATCTTGTGGAAAGCTTTCTCATACCCAAGTGATCATTTAAAATTGAAACCACTGAGCCATGTGAGATGCCTATGGCTTCCACAATCTCTCGCACTTTCAATCTCCGATCGGCCAACAACATATCATGAATGTTTTCAATTGTTTCGGGTGTAGAAACCTCAACTGGGCGTCCAGAACGTTCGGCATCTTCCGTGCTTCTATGGCCACAATGAAATTCAGTAAACCACTTTTTTACCATTGAAATTGATGGTGCAGAGCCCCCATAGTATTTATCAAGCTTAGCCTTGGTTTGAGTGATGGTTTCTTTACGCAAAAAATAATGCTTAATGAGCACAGGAAATTCACTTTTTTCCATTTTCTCCTAAAATCACATGGTAGTCTGATATCAATGGCTGTCAAACACAAACTAAATAACGCAGGTTTTTCAAATTTTGACAGGAGTCAACTCTCAGGTGCCTGTTGACAGGAGCAGTGTTGCCCTTTCAGTTAAGAGGCGTTAATACAAAAAGTTACGGATTTATTGACCCGCCCTCGTATCTTTGAAAGCATCCTTGGTTGATAAAGATTGCTTCTATATAATCACCAAATCACAGTAGCAACTAGTATATAGGACAGCATTTCTTAACCTGGAGGTCATGACCCCTGGGGGATTGTGAGGGGGTGTCAGACGGGTTGCCAAAGACCATCAGAAAACACTGTATTTTCTGTTGGTCATGTGAATTTTGTGTAGAACGTTTGGCTCAATTCTATTATTGGTGGGGTTCAGAATGCTCTTTGATTGTAGGTGGACTTTAAATCCCAACAACTCCCAAATGTCAAGGTCTATCTACCCCAAACTACAACAGTTTTCTCATTTGGGCATATTGAGTATACGTTCCAAGTTTGGTCCAGATCCATCATTGTTTGAGTCCACAGTGCTCTCTGGATGTAGGTGAACTGCAACTCCAAAACTCAAGGGCAGTGGCCACCAAACCCAGTACTTTCTGTTGGTCATGAGAGTTCTGTGTGCCAAGTTTAGGTCAATTCCATCATTGATGGAGTTCAGAATGCTCTTTGATTGTAGGTTAACTATACATCCCAGCAACTACAATTCTCAAATGACAAAATCAGCACACACACCCCCCAAACCTCACCAGTATTCAAATTTGGGTGTGTCGGATATTTGGGCCAAATTTGGGCCAGTGAATGAAAATACATTTTTCATATCAGATATTTACATTAAGATTCATAATAGTAGCAAAATTACAGTTATGAATTTGCGATGAAAATTCCACAGATATATAAGTCCCACTTGTCTAAATTCCAACATACCTCACAACCTCTGAGGATGCCTACCATAGATGTGGATGAAACATCAGGAGAGAATGCTTCTGGAACATAGCCATACAGTCCAGAAAACTCACACCAATCCAGTGTGTATCTCTTGTTTTCTGACTTGTACAAACCAAACCTTAAATATGAGGTTTTCCTTATTGTTCCTAAAAGTTAATGGAAGGGCAATAAAAACAAGAGGACAACGAATGTAAATGATTTCACATGAATCTATAACATCATGAACCATTTTGATTTTTAAAAAATGTACAAACCTATACATATTGGTAATTGCTAGGTTTTACTTTATTCTGCACAGTTCCCATAACTGCTGTTGGTCTGCAATTCCCAGCAGACCCAGACATGATATTCAGTGGTGAGGAATACTGGAAGCTACAATCCAACACCATCTGGAAGACAACATGAATCCCATATTTGGAGTATGGTGTTATGTGTATAAGTTTTTAAGAGTCGTGGGCTGTCCATTGTTTTAATGAAGATTTTTTTCAAGAAGCTATAGATGTTTAGTTCTTTGTTTTCTTCTTTTAAAATACCCCTTTTTAATTTCCCAAACATTGCTTTTTTGGGTGTAATGCATACTGTGCAAATTTCAACAAGGAATAATAATAGAAGTTACACATTTTGTTCCTCTGAGTGATTTATCCTAGATAAAAAAGAATTTTCTGTTGATGTTTGTGTCAGGTTGAGGAAAAAAATCAAAAGGGGTTTATTGAAATCCTTAGCCGTTCTCAGTGAAGTGCAAAACAATGGTCAACTGTCAAAGAGTCCTGTGCAGTTCTTTATTGTGAGCATTCTGTAGGTGGAGTTTGGCCAGGCTTGTTAGAGTGAGAAAGAGGGATATTGGCATATCAGCAGGCGTACTCATCTTACCACCAGGGTGGAGATTGCAGGAATTGCCATTCTTGATAAGGTAGTATTTCTGAGCTCTTTTGTTATCTTCTCAGATCGGATACCATACCGATATTGTGGATTTCAGGGCTGGGAAATAAGTATAATGTTTACATGTACCCTTTTTCTGGGTTGTTGATGAGACACACATTCTGCACTTTTTCCTGCCTTTATGGCCAGAACTGTTTGCCTTCACTCCGATCTTTTTTCACTTGTTTTTCCCCCAGGCCCCTCTTGAGTCCTGTCTAAAGCAAAGCTCATTGTGCCCTCCGAGCACTACAGTATTTTTGCGTGCTCACGATCTGGAGGCACATAGTCTAGGACAGGTTTTCTTCTTCAGTGAAACCTCATTGCTCTCAACTTGCAGAGCTGTTGGGGGGGGGGGGATGAGAAGGGATGGGGATTTGTTAATTTCTTAGAAACAGGTTAAATAATTCACACATCCATGAATATCAAGAAACTGTTCCAAAACCAAATTTATTTATGTCATTCCTCTCAAAATGTGGCTGTTATGGGACGTAGATTTGCATATATTTTAGATGACAGCTAGACCTGAATTCTCATTTCGTAGGTTGCAATTGAATCTGTTCATATTAGTATCATAATTCAGCATTAATTTCCATGGTGCTATAATAAGAGCAATAATTGTTTCTAAAACTGAATTGAGAAAAAATATCCAAACAGGAAAGGAAGAACATATGGACATGTGACCAACAAAGAGGGAGACAGCATTAGCTTTGCATCTGTTTCCTCTCACTTCCCCCTCCCTAACTATGTTTTGTTTAGAAAGTCAATAGTTAAGGGGGGGGTCTTCATTTTAACTAAGTATAAGATCATACAGGGTTTCACATACTTTCTCTTTTTAAAACATTTACAGTTGCAGTATCTCAAGAAGAAGGGAAGTTTGTGGAGCAAAAGTCCCAATGGCAGAACTATCAGCACACTTATCACAGGTCCAGCGTGGGCAATTGAAAGAAACCTCCTCTGACAGCCATCAGACCAATACTGTACGTAAGATTTAATTTTATTAACATGCCAAAATGTAGACTGCCATACAGCAGAACCTTCCAAACATTTCATGTTGGTGGCACATGTTGTAGACATACAACATTTCGCGACACAATAATTTCGTTTTACTAGCAAGTCAGGGATACAACCAACCCCTTATAAGAGATACATATGCATAAATAAACCAAAATAACAAAATGTATGGGAACACAACATAGCTCATTAATTTGGTAAAAATACATGATTGGTAAGATACCGGTAATTAAATTTCCATTTTTTTGGTCATTTCTCATTACATTCGCACAACACATCTACATACTGCAGTTGACATGAATGTGTCTTAACACACAGTTTGGAAAGCTCTGTCTTACAGGATTGCTATGAGTATAAAATAGAAAGAGACGTGTGGTGCCTTAAACACAAAGAAATTGTGTACAGTGTATTACATTTATTAAATAGTGTTGATGGTGATGATAATATAAATGTCTTAAATGTTTATGCTAAATGTCTTTATAACACATTTCTTTTATCTCTTTCTTATAATACATAAAAATATTTGCAAGTTAACTTTATGTAACTTTAAACTGTTCAGCTGCCAAACTGCTTGGGTGTTTTGAGCACCTTTAACATGCCATAATTTTTCTTTGCTCTTAAATGTTAGGAGATTCTTTTTTTAGTGTTCCTGATTGTAAAACAGAGACACACCTTGACAAATAGGCACAGCTGTTTCCTTTAAGGGAAATCCATGAAGGGAAGGGTATGCAACAGTCCTTGTTTCCAGTGTTCTCTTTTTATCTCATGAACATATTAAGTGATAACAATTTTGGCTTTAAAACAGCTGGGTCTGATTTTAAAGTGAAATAATCATCTGCATCTACCTCTTTCAAAAGCAGTTCAGAATTAGATGTTAAAATCCCAAAGCAGCACATGCACACTTCATAAAAGCTCCAGCTGTAACCCTTCTACTATTTTCGAGGATATTCCTGAGGTCTCCTAGCTTTAAGAGATGTGTTCTGGGGATAGAGAGGGGGTGTTTGAGTAATCCTTGTAGATATGTAGGCTTTTAGATCTCATCTCCCAAATTTTCATACTGTGTTAAAATGAGAGCAATTCATTTATACACTAAAGATTTTCCAGCTCTCACTGCTCTGATTTTCTCACTTCCCATTATAACATAGATTCTCTGGTCATTAATGCCAATTGTGCAACACAGTTGAATTTTAGAACATTGTAATGGTTATGCCCTGTTAGGATAATTCTGTTATCTCATCAGCCCTAAAATCACCTTATATATTTTCTTTTTGTTTCCTTTCCCTTTGGGATATTTGACTCCATCCTTCTGTTTATTATGCTGATAAAACTGAATAAAAATCTAATTGTGAATGCTCTATTATAATGTTCAAAAGCAAAACAGAGCTTATTTTGGAAAGAGCTATTTTCCCCCTGTTCTTGTAGCAACAGCATTGTACCATGTCCTGGATCCCATTATGAGTAGCAGAAGGGCTTAGGCTTCCATAACTACCAAGGACCCCCAACATACACAAATATATAAAAAAACATTTCACCAGTTTTGCTCTGGACCCCCGGTAGTGCAGTGGGCCAAACCCTTGTGCTGGCAGGACTGCTGACCAAAAGGTTGGTGGTTTGAATCCAGGGAGCAGGGTGAGCTCCCTTCTGCCAGCTCCAGCTTCTCATGCGAGGACATGAGAGAAGTCTCCCACAGGACAGTAAAACATCCGTTCATCCCCTGGGCAACGTCCTTGCAGACAGCCAATTCTCTCACACCAGAAGCTACTTGCAGTTTCTCAAGTCGCTTCTGACACACAGAAAAACCCCAGTTTTGCTAAAAGTCAAGATTTTTCATGGGATCTGGGACAGAAATCATTGGCAGTTTCTTTCCTCCTGAACCTGGTAAAATAGAGCACTTTAGAATGGATGTAGGAACAGTGTTTCCAAAGCTGCCAGGCTTACTTCCTATGGTGGATGGATTTCCAGCTGGTTTTATCGCCTTCCATTGTCAGGTGCTATGATTATAGTGAGTTTGTGCTGGTAAGATGATCCATCAAATGACATGACACTTTTTGCAGAATGACCTAGAAGTCAGCTACAATATTTCTCCCATAAACAAGTTAATTTCTTTCTGAATCTATAATAGCAACAGTAGAATTAATGATAGTGGTTTGGTTAGTGTGGAAAAATGGAAGGCGCAGTGCCATATTTAATGTATTGCACATTCGTATTGTGGTCAGTTCTTTTGCATGTTCCCCTTGTATCTTGTTTCCGTGAGCTGAGCCCCAAGAAGCCTTTCTTGCTAAATCTAAGTCTTTATAGATGTAGTTTGCGCTTTGGTTTTACTAGTGATATTGTGGTACATTATGCAGGGAAAGTTTTGACTGTGTTCCACTATATTTAGTCAGAATGGATCATTACAGTGCTGTTATGTCATGTGTTGAATAATGTATAAACTGACATACAGAAAGCTTCTAAAATTTGTATTGTAAATCTTGAAACAATAAGGTCTTAAGCAGCTGCATCTTTGCCAAAGAAGCAGATAGGGATGTGTGTTAGATTAAGCTACAGTATTGTCTTCCTCTTAATTACCTTACTGCTTTCAGTGTCTTGAACACCTTTACCTAATATTCAATAAAGTGAACGTGTTGGTGTACATCGTATACATGGCAACAAAGATGAGCGTCTACAGACTAGTGTGCTGAATGATTGTAGACATTATTAGAAGCAGTCCAGAAATGCTCATTTGACAGCTGTTTTAGAGAGTACAGTCCCAATGTCATACATTTTCCCAACCCAATACAGGCTTCATTAAACTTGGAGGCTTGAAAGGTAAATGGAGTATTGAAGTCCATAATATGGTAAAGCATTCAAAGTTCTGTGTAATGCACTGCAGCCTGCTTTTTGGCGTTGCCTCCTGTATTTTCAATTAGGTAAGAAGTTATGAAGGACCCATGTTCTCATTCTTCATCTTCAGGACTACTAATTTACATTTGACATTAACAATGTATTTGAGAGTTGCCTAGGCTGTTGCTTGACTTTGGTGTCACTCATTCAATCTGAAGATATAGAGCTCATTCTTGCTCCCAAACCAGTCATGCAAAGGTTTAGTTCAAACTTCTTTCAGGGCTTTAATTCCAAAATGGCTGGTGAAACTGAGGAATCTGTTCCTTTGCTTCCACTGCAGGTGGCATCTCTGACCTGTGATCTGTATAATGCTAATCAGGTAGGGATGTGTGTTTTGTACGTACCAGAACAAAGTGCAACAAATGTGACACAATTCCTTGTCATATAAGATGCACCTTTGCTCAGATGTACTGTTCCCAAGTTTCATTTTGTTGCTTATTTTCTCTGTGGCAGCTCTGAGCTGCAGCCTTCAGCACATTTCTTGTGTTGAAAACTTCTTTGGATCACCTTTTTCCTTCTCTGTGTACTTGTGACATTCATGCCACACTTCAGAAATCTCATATTGTATACATATGAAAATTTAGGGAAAGGTTCTTTTAACATTAATTTGAAAAAATGTTTGGGAGTAAGGTTTTAGTATTTTTTCAGTAGTGAATGTTTATCTTCAATTATTTTGTCTGAGTGATGTTACTGTTTTTCATAAAAATTCTAAAAGGACACTGCCTTCAAATGTTTTGAGGCTGATACTACAAAAACTCCGGAGTCCACAAATTGTGTCTCTATTTCACTTTGTGGAAATGCTGTACACTTTAATGTAGATGAGTCATTCTACAAGGGCGGGTCAATAAGTCCGTGACTTTTTGACTTTCCCGCCTCTTAACTGAAAGGGCAACACTACTCCTGTCAAAAGGCACCTGTCAGTTGACTCCTGTAAAACTTGAATAAGTGGCATCATTTAGTTTGTGTTTGACAGCCATTGATAACAGACTACCACGTGATTTGAGGAGAAAATGGAAAAAGTGAAATTCATGTGCTCATTAAGCATTATTTTTTGCGGAAAAAACGATCACTCAAACCAAGGCTAAGCTTGATAAATAGTATGGGGACTCTGCACCATCAACTTCAATGGTAAAAAAGTGGTTTACTGAATTTCGTTGTGGCCGTACAAGCACGGAAGATGCTGGAACGTTCTGGATGCCCAGTTGAGGTCTCTACACATGAAACAATTGAAAAAAAATCACGATATGGTGTTGGCCAATCAGAGATTGAAAGTGCGAGAGATTGTGGAAGCCATAGGCATCTCACATGGCTCAGTGGTTTCAATTTTAAAGGATCACTTGGGTATGAGAAAGCTTTCTGCAAGATGGCTGCCGCATTTGCTCACAATCGACCACAAACACAATCGTGTGATAATTTCGCAGGAGTGTTTGGCGTTGTTCAACTGCAATATGGACGAGTTTTTGTGCCGTTTCGTAACCGTGAACGAGAAACGTGGATCCACCACAACACACCAGAGACCAAACAGTAGTCAAAACAGTGGGTTTCTCACGGTGAATCTGAGCCCGCCAAAGAAGGCCAAGGTGGGTTTGCCAGCCAATAAAGTCATGGCGACCGCTTTTTGGAATGCACGTGGTATAATCCACATTGACTTCAAAAGGGTAAAACAATCAATGGCGAATATTATGCCAACTTATTGGGTCGATTTAATGAGGATTTGGGGGGAACGACCGCATTGGGCCAAGAAAAAGTTCTTTTGCATCAGGACAATGCAAGGGTTCACACATGTGCAGTTTCCATGGCAACAATCCATGAATTGGGATACAAATTGCTCCCTCATCTGCCCTATTCTCTGGATTTAGCCCCGAGTGACTATTTCTTGTTTACAAACCTGAAGAAATGGCTCGACGGAAAGAGATTTGACTCCAACGATCTCACAAACAAATACCTATTTTGATGACCTCGACAAATCTTATTTTTTTGGAAGGGATAAAAAAATTGGAGAAACGTTTGACAAAGTGTATATAGCTCAAAGGGGACTACATTGAAAAATAAAATGATTTTTTAATCCAAAAACCTGTGTTTCATTCAAAAAGTCACAGACTTATTGACCCACCCTCGTACAATCATATCCATGATCCTGTATATTAAAAAGCAAAAAAGAAACAAACAGGTTAACATTAGCAGGAACAAAGGCAGGTCCAGAGAAAGGAGTTCTGAGAAAAAGAAAAGAGTACATTCAAGGCTCGAGGACTCAGGGTCTTTTTCAGAGTTTTAGGAACAATACTGGATTTGAGGACTTTTGTACAAAATTCATGCTGTAATGGCAACATCGCAACGAAAATCTGTGTAACTGGAATATGTATCTAATTCACAGGTCCCAAAGGAAGAAAATGAATAGCCAATTTTATAAATCCATTTATGAAGTCTCTACCTATTTCTTCCCACTTTCTTGCTCTACTTACTACCACTTTAGTTCAAGGTTGTCCTAGAAGGAGCTTTATCATAGTCTTGCACAGTGCTGAGTGTAAAGGGAAATATCACAGATGTTTCTGGCAACATTGTGTACTTTCTAGTGTTTCATTTATTTTAATTTAATTTTAATGTGTGTGTCTGTGTAGTTACATTGAAAAACTGAAATAAATTACTGTGTTTCCAACTAACAAATTGTCTTAATGGCATAAGCTTTCACATACACTTTCCAGTGCTTCATCACACCATGTTACTTCAGTTGACAGAATTACACCAATTTCTGTAAATTCTAGGCTAATGGCAACGTTTGAGTTACCTTTAATGACATCATCATATGGTCACAGGTAAACACCATGTCATCCTGTTCACCTCTCAGTCCCTGATTGGCTATAGGTGTCTCAAGGACTAACTGCAAGAAAAGGAAGAAAAATAGCATAGCAGAGTAGGAAACAGCAGCAGAATCAGGGCCCTTTCAGAAAGCAACGTAGAACTCCAATTCAAAAGTATTAATTTCAACCAAAGAGGAAAACATCTGTGCCAGACGTATTGTTTCAAAGCATAATCTTCATGTCACGAAAGGGAGTGTTGTGTTGGAAAGAGAAAGTGTGAATTAGTCCAAAAGTATTGACTGTTTTCCTCACCATAGATGATAAATGACTTCTTACACATTGGTCTTTGCCTAATGGTTGAAGAAACACACGGAACCTAGGGCACTTGTGTATTCGTTGTGAAAATTACAAATGTAACTTTATTTTCATTAGTACATTTCCTAACTTGGTTGTAAAAAAATCAAATAAAGACATTACAGAAAAAGTGATAAGCTGAGAAGAGCAGCCAAACTGACTCAGTTTTTTCCACACTTGTATGTAACATCATTGTATAGTGAAATTGTTACAAGCTATTTAGCTCTATTAACTTGCATGAGAAATCTAACTTCATGTACTATGATACAGAAATCAAATACAGGTATGTAATGCTTAGTGCAATTACTGCAGGGGCTCTTCTGACTGCAGTGCCTTCAATATAGCTTATTTTGTCTTCATCCACAAGTGCACAGATGCCCTTTCTATCACTCCATTTTCCCCACAGTGTGTTTGTTTTCCTGTAGCTGTAGTTCCCTATTTTCTGTTCAATTGTATGTCCAGACTACTGAATCTTCATTTTCACACTGTGTCTTTCATGAAACAATTTTATTTTTCCTGTGCCATACAGTATGGGGTCCTAGATTGCTTCTTGTTGAATTTATGTTCATCTCTTTCGTCATTTCAGCAGTGTTGTAACATCGAATGCTCCCTGACCATTCAGTGTTTCTGTCCTTAAATTTTTACATTGGGAACTATGCATGTGCCATGTAGGTATTTACAGATTTTAAATTTTTAAATATTTATTTGCAGAATGACAATGTTGAAAGACGGCGTCAGGAGGGTAGCAGTCAGAGACGTACTGATAATCCAAATGCAGCATCTAATGGGCAGCCCCAGAACAGCACTCGGCAAGTGGTGGAACAAGACGACGACGATGAAGAAGAGCTGACATTGAAATATGGCGCAAAGCATGTGATTATGCTCTTTGTGCCTGTCACCCTTTGTATGGTGGTAGTTGTCGCAACCATTAAATCTGTCAGTTTTTATACACGCAAGGATGGACAGCTGTATGTATTAAATTTTCCCTTATTGCTTCTTTTTAGCTTTTGTGTTCTGACCGTTTTTTCCTTTGTGTTCTGCTGTCATGCCATATTAAGCATATTAAGATTTCATGTGTCTGCCTTTAAGTTTGTTCTAGATCAGTGGTTCTCAGCCTGTAGGTTCCCAGATGTTTTAGCCTTTGACTCCCAGAAATCCTAACGACTGGTAAACTGGCTGGGATTTCTGGGAGTTGTAGGCCAAAACACCTGGGGACCCACAGGTTGAGAACCACTGTTCTAGATGAATAAAGTATCATATTTACTCGTATATAGGTATTTATGAAATTTGTCGTGATGTAAAAATTGAGAGAGAGGGAAAAGCACCAGTGCCTTGCTGGGGGGGGGGGTTATCCCTCGGGGTTGTCACCAGCTCCATTTCTGTATTCAGACATTCAAAATGGTCTGGTGTGGGATCACAGCGGAGAGAGTAGAGTAGGGTCAGTACTTATTTTAAGTTCTACTGGGACAGACTAAGCTTTCAGAGATGGGGATGGTTCCTTTTTTGTTATGAATGACGGTACAGTACTCAATTTATCCTGTGGATAAATTGATCCAGGTTTTTTGCATTAATTTTTTGACTAAAATTTCCAGACTCATACATGAATATATGGTGCACTTCATTTTATAGCCACTAGATGGTGGATGTGTAAAGGTATTCTGAATTATGATACTGTGTGTGTGTTTTGAAATAATGGGCTGTTGGTTCAATGCCTTTGTTTATTCAGAAAAACGAACAAGAATAAAGAACATAAACTACATATATTATACTTATTTTTCTCTATGTTGTATGTCAGAATCTACACACCATTTACAGAAGATACAGAAACAGTTGGACAAAGAGCTCTGAATTCTGTTTTGAATGCAGCCATTATGATTAGTGTAATCATTATCATGACCATACTCCTGGTTGTGCTTTATAAGTACCGGTGCTATAAGGTGAGTTCAAGCTTTCTGATTTCTAATACCTTAATTTATTATTTCCAGTGTAGGAAAAACTAGAGCAGTTGCTAAAACTGTGCCTACACTAAAGAGGAGGATCTAAATATTAAAATTGCTCTTTCCCACATTCACTTACTTTACAAAATGATAATATGTGAATTGGCAATTGCTGCTTTTTATATATTGGGTTTGTTTTTGAGGGAGAGTTAATATTACAAATCAAATGTATCTCAAAAGCTGAATCTTATTATAGGAATACACGTAAATATGATAAATAAGGGATGGGCAAAGTAGAGCCCATGAGCTGCAAACAGACCCATACTTTACTTTTGTGTTCCTAGACTTGTCCTAAGTCTCTCTCCTCCATTAAAAACTCTGTCTGAACACCAAAATGGTCAGTTACTGTTCTGGGAGACATCTGGAGTAGCAGTTTAGTACAAAACACTGCCCAAAAGCCACCCCTCCCCACCAAAATTGCAACTAGAAGTAATTTCATGTTATTCCCATTTGTGATTTCTGGCTGATTTCCAATGTTTTTGGGACCAATGCAGCCTGTAGAGGTCCTCAGAGAATGTAAATTGGGTTCTGCATTCAATGTAATTCACTAATGTCTATCTCTTCTTACCAGTGCTGTTTAATTTTTTTTAAAGAAAAGAACTGTAAACTAATTCACAAAAAAATCATACAGGTTTTGTCTAACTGAGGTCAATACATCTTGTAACAAACTTCACTTTTCAACTTATTTTGAAGCTTTAAGCTTCATTGTAACAAAGAATGCCAGAGAGCTCTAAGGCTGCATCTACACAGTAGAATTAATGCGGTTTGACATAACTTTTAAGAAATGTTGGGAACACTTGTGGGAGATGAGATTCTAAGCTGAGACTTAGAGTGAGTGATAGAAGGAGGGGTGAACGTATTTTCAAGTGAATTTTGAGCCAGAACTAAAATGAGGGAGATCAAACAAGGCAGTAGGAGCATTTGTGTGGAGCTTTTTAGCCAGAACTGGAGTGAATAAAAGGAGGGGTGGGAGCATTTGCAAGTGAATTTTTAGCCAGAACCAAAATGAGAGAGACTGAAGGAGAAGAATAAACATTTACACAACCATTGATTGCCACAGCACACTAGAATTTGTCTGCTATGAAGCCATGTAAATAATGATTCCTCACTATTAGTAAATCCTTTGATTTCTACCCATGTTGCAAAGTTTTGCAGGCTTTAATAATGTTTTAGCAGGGAAGCTGGTATCTGTAGCAACAAATCAATTAGTGTGTGCTGCTGCTGTCAAGTGAGACGTTAGAAGATTTTCATTAAACTCTGGAGACCTGCCTTGACATGTTGTGAAGTGATACTAATTTTTGTCAGACGTGTTTTGTGAAAAACACAAGTATTGCCTGAATGTTTTAGAAAACAGAGATCCATTGTGGTGTAGTGCTTTTGAACATTAGCTGTTTATTCTATGAAATCAACATGATTATACACTTTTGGAGAACTGTTTCATCTGCATGAACTGGTGGAAGAATACAATAGAAAATCTGTGTTAGATTCAGTTGCTTTAGCAGTAAGAAACACAGATATATTTCGAAGGGTAGAAGACTTAAAAGCATTAGCCACAAAAACTGCCATCAATACTCAGTTCAGTATCAGTGTTGACAGGGCTAGAGTCAATATAAGGCAACTGAGGGCCCTTCCACACAGCCATATAACCTAGAATATCAAAGCAGAAAATCCCATAATATCTGCTTTGAACTGGGTTATCTGAGTCCACACTGACATATATTCCAGTTCAAAGCAGATTTGGTGGGATTTTATTCAACAGTATGGAAGGGGTCTAACTCGGAGGTTAAGATCTTCTGGAGAATCCCTGCTTTTGGTCCCACCTCCTTCGCAAGTGCAGTTGGTGAGAACGAGAGACAGGGCCTTCTCAGTAGTATCCCCTCGGCTCTGGAACTCCCTCCCCAGTGAAATTATATCAGCGCCCTCCCTCCTGGCCTTCAGAAAGAATGTAAAGACATGGTTATGGGACCAAGCCTTCAGGCAGTAAAGTAATGAATAGGAAATAAATGCAATTAACAATTTGGAATGGCTTTGGACTACGATTTTGGATCATGTGGTTTTAATGTTATATTAAGATGTTTTTAATTCTATGTTTTAATTGTCTAAATGATTGCCTATGTTTTATGTTTAATATGATTTTAAGGGTTTTAATTTATAGTCATATGTCATCGTTTTAGTTATTATGCTTTGGTTTTGTATATATGTTGGCATTGAATCTTGCCATTACTTATGTACACCACTTTAAGTCCCCCCCCCCCCAGTGGTGAGAAAAGCGGTATATAAATGCAGCATATAATAAATACATTTTTTATTCCCAACTCTTGTGGAAGTGTTAGCAGTACAGTCAGCCAATAGTGGCTGGAATCCAAAGAGATGTATGAGAATTGGTTCATTTCTCCCAAACAGATTTTCCAGCTCTGAGGATCCTTCAGGACAACATCATTCCTTCTGCATAGAACAGGGAGGAACCATGGCATTTGCTTCAATCTAACTCCTCCCCTTACCCATGTTTTCAGAAAATATTTTTTTCTACTAAATCAATGTTTGCTCTGAAGGAAAGTCATCCTCCTTAAGGTGCTGTTCCAGAGACTGCAAAAATGACCTGGGAGCAGGTCACACTTTCTGCTGCCTTGGTCTACAATATGAAACCATGTGTATTTTCTTGGGAGGTGGAGCTATATTAACCAGCATCCAAAGTCTTTCATATAGCAATTTTGAAATCTCACTTGCTTGATAATGAGAAAATATATTTTTGTTTTACAGGTGATCCATGGTTGGCTCATCGTTTCTTCTCTCTTCTTGCTTTTCTTTTTTTCATTCATTTACTTAGGGTAAGTTTGCGGAAAATCTTCATCTTTAGATTTAGTAGAGCTGGTAAACAGACATACCTGCATTTGTTAAAGTGTAAGCTTTACGATTTCAAAGTACAACAGGAAGAAAAGGGAGTATATGCATAGTTATGCTCAGTGCTGTATGTATATGTCCTGTAGATTTTCTCAATGGTGCAGAAGGGCAGTCCACATGAAGTAAATTGTTTTCCTTGGGCCAAGGCAGGAGTCTGTTAGCATTTCTGTCAGTTTCTCTGCCTCTCTTCCAGTTTTCATTTTGGGGCCTTGTTAAGAAGAAGCTTTCAATCTCTCTCCTTTGTTTCTTCTGTTTTTCATTATTCTAGGGTTTTTTTCTGTTTCTGCTGTAGACTTTCTTTCACTCTACTTACTTTTAAAAATTCAAAACTTTCCTTTGTTTCTGTTTACTATTTTTCTTTCTGCTGCTGTTTTCTTTTGTAAGTTTACCTGCTACAAACCAGATTAAATAAAGATACATATACCTCTACCTTCATAAAAATGAAGATCTATAACTATAAACCAGTGATTGCAGGAAGTAGTTAAAAGGTCGCACTGTTCTGTTTGTTAGAAGACGGAATAATGGACACCTTCCTTTTCTTGATGCAAAGAGCAAAGAAAGGCAGGGGATGTGAGAAATTCCGAATCTCTTGGTGCCGTAGAAAAAGTGCCTCTGAGCCATTAGTTCAAGGGATTTTCCCCCCCTATCTTTTTGTCATCTTAAACACAATGAGGGATATTATCCAGTCTTTCACCTCACATTTTTGAACAGTTGTGTTCAATATCACCATTTCAAAATGGAAACTTTGAGGAAAAAATCAGGGACAGTTACCAAAAAGACAATGGCCAAGCGTTGCTAGCTATGTTCGGTGATTACCTTCATATATGTTAAATGCAAAACTGAGTAAGATATCTATATTTCAATTTTAAAGGAAAACACTGTTCATTCAGATCACTCCCTTTTGGCCCCTACATGGCCCCTGTGTGTTTGCAGAAATGTTTCTCTCATTGGGCATCGAAGACGCCAGGAATTCAATTGTTTCCTTATTTAGTCAACATTTTTCTAAAGTGATAATGCTGGTGCAAGCACAGATTAGATTTGAGGACTAACAGTATACTGTCCTCAGCACATATTTTGGAGGAATAGTGGTATAGAATTTGGCCACAAAGTTGGATATAATTTTCCCATTCACTTTACAGAAGCTTAATAGTTTAAAATGCATGATGATGTGAACTGTAATTTGTATACCAAGGCACAAATTCGAAAAAAAAGGTTGAAAAAAGCACTTCAGCCAAATAGAATAAGGTTTAATATCTATTAATTTGAGATAGGACAGCTTTGACGTTGTTATACTAAATGCAAGCATAATTTATTTGACTATTGTGATTGTTTCTGTTTCTTCTAAATTTTTGTTAAAGGTTTTCTTCTGTTTTTTCTGTGTTTTATAGGGAGGTTTTTAAGACTTACAATGTTGCTATGGACTACGTTACGGTTGCGCTCATGATCTGGAACTTCGGTGTAGTAGGGATGATTTGCATTCACTGGAAAGGACCTCTCCGGCTGCAGCAGGGCTATCTCATTATGATAAGTGCTCTAATGGCCCTGGTGTTTATCAAATATCTTCCTGAATGGACTGCATGGCTTATCTTGGCAGTGATTTCAGTCTATGGTAAGAACTTTGTCAGCTTTTTGCTTTTCTACACTTCATGTTTGAACGTCGGTTCCAAAAACTAGAGTCAAGAACCAGAGTTTTTAATTTATATCCTTTTAGGGAGAAAGGTGGATTGTAAATTCAGTTCAGTTAAAAAATCCTTTTAAGCTTGAGAAGTCCTGTTACAAATTTCTCCAACACTTTGATAATGCTGTTATGTGTAGACTTTTTCATGACAAAGAAGGAGTGATTTATTTTCCATTTTAGTGGCCTTTGCCCATAGAGGAGATTCTCTCTGGTGAAATATAACAGGAAGTGATAAAGAGATACATGTCATTCTCTACACCCAGCTTCCATGAGATGTTCCTTGGCAGTTATTTTATTTTATTTTTTGCAACCTCCCCCTCATAAATCTGTTTTTTAAGTCATTGTCAAAAGAAAAATCTAATAACATTTGACTACTGTTTGCATTTGGGATATTGCTTTTGCCTTGTTTGGCATAAGTGATGGGTTGTATGAATTGCTTTAATGTGGCTCATTTTTGCAGAACCTTTAATAGTCCATGCTAAAGTATATTTTCCATGCTTCAATATTTATATAAAGAAACAAAATACTTTGGAATGATTCAATTTGTGCAGTCAGGTATCTGTTCCTTCTGGTAGGAGAATCACTATTTTATTACTTCAAATATGTTTCCAATATGTTACAGGATCTTTGGTGAACAAATGGCATATTTTTACCAGTTCATAATTAATTTCAACATGTAGCCCTGCACAGATTTCAAACTTTTTATTCAGGAAGGCTAGGGTAGGGAAGATGTGGCCTTCCAAACATTGAAACACAGCTCCTGTTATATTTCGCCATTAACTATAGGTCAGAAGCACATTTTGCCGTTCTGAGTCCCTCGATAGAGGTGAAAAGGTCAGGGTACAAAAGTTTTAAATAAATAAATAAATTTGCATCCAGAAGCCAGGTTGAATTGGAGAATTGCTGATGGGAATTGTTCTTCCAACAACCATTGGGGACCACACATTCCCATTTATTCAGTAGGGGATTTCAGCTGTGTCAGTCTACTCCAGCCCCTTGATGTCTAACTGCTATTTTGTGTTAAGTTTAACTATTGCACAAGACATACGTGGAGACTATTGCACAAGACATACGTGGAGCTCTAGGCATCACCAATCAAATATAGAAATAATAAATTGACGCTTTTAGGGTTACGTACACCATTGAAGGGATCAGTGTGTCATATTTTAAGTGATGGAGAAGTTCTACATCCCTTACAGAATGCAGGTATTGTGTAGAGACACATGTAAGAAAGGGGAGACTTGCTACTTCTTCAACAAAGGCTTTATTCCTCTTCTCCAGTAGAGTGCTGTATGTAGAGCTAAGGTCTTGTAACAAAAATAAATGTTAATAAATATGAGAGTGTCATATTATTGTGCTAAATTAATAATAATGTCTATTGATGGTCATATTGCTTTAACATCAGGACTCCTTTTACTGTCTTTGAAAAAGGAGAAATAGTTTCTTTAAAAAATTGTACCTCACCCCCACAACAAAATCGTAACTTCTTGGGATGCCGCAACCATTCTCCCTTTTACATTAAGGATGCTCACTTCTGTATCCCTCCCATTCAATGTCCCTCGCATATTCCTTTCTTTTTTTTAATTCTTGGGCCAACAGAATTTTCCCATCTACATCACCTTTGCTCAGTAGTGGTTTATATTCAGAAGAAGTATTGTAGAGATTAATCTTCCGAGATGATATTGATTTCTCTGCTAGAGGTCCTAAACATTGTAGAGGATCTGAAGGAGTATTCCAGCTGAAACAGCTTGGGCATTGATGTGGTGGAATTAACTGGGGAAATCCCCTAAAACTCTCCTGTGGCTGCACATATCAGGAAAATGTTGACAGAAGTAGACACATTCTCCTTCAGGCATCGGCTTATTGGCTTTTCAACTGAGATGCCTTGATCAGTTTTCTCTACAAATTCAGAGATCATTTCAATGTTCTTGTAGAATTTTCCACCCTGGAAAGTTCTCCTTCACAGCTCCATGTAGTTAAAGTGTGGAATTTGCTCATGCCAGATATACTAGTGACCACTGGCTTAGAATATCTTAAAGAGCCATTAGGCTTAAAATTCCAGTTCTAGACTCACCATTGCTTTTCCCTCATACAATAAAAACAGTGCATAAAATAAAGAATTGTTCAATGTTTTGTGTTGTATGTAATTCAACGTTTTTTTTACCTAAATCATGTTCTGACCAAAGTGAAATAACTCTAATTTTATTGCCATGTCATATGCAAATATCTTTTAACTTTTTCAAGTAGAAGCAGGCAATTTGGCAGTCTTTTAAGATGTGTACACACTGTGAATCAAGTTTATGAATACCACATACTTTGCCTTCAAATTGTGTTTATTCAGAAAATCCAGATGACCTTATAAAACTTCCTTATGCGTCAGCTTAAGTTCTGCCTGAATAAAAGATGCACTTGAACACAAAGGTCTCCCATGCCATCACATGATGTTAATTTGGCAGGACCATTGTGCAATTGTTTATCATTTAAATTAACAATAACAAAGACATGTCTTATATACTCACACTGTCAATTAACAACCATACTGAAAAGAATTACCAAGTCACATGGACACATTTTCATCTTTCTAAGACTTGAAATGACAGCACTTTGGTGCAGGAGTGGGTGTTTTTCAAGCTATTGAATGTCAATTGTTACTTATTTTTATGGGCACATACTCCTAAATCTTGTAATGACACTCAACTTTGTGATTCAGGTTATTGCCCTGTTGTAATAAAATAATCTGGCTTTGGAATTGACCTGTTAATATTGAATTAAAATAAAACGGTGCCTGAGGCATTAATACTCATACTATAAAAGTAGATGTAATATTTGATACATGAGCCAAACGTAAAGAATGCCCAGGTGCTCATTTGTTTTGCAAGACTGCCAGAAACAAAGGAAAGTACAGGGTGGGTCAGAAGCACATTTGGCTCCAGAAGCTAGATTGAATTGGAGAATTACTACAATTTACTAAGTATCTTGCTGAAGATCCTTTCTTGCCAGTTAAGTTGGTTAACTATAGTTTCAAAGCATTTTGTTATCCATAGAGCTCCATGAAGGACATTTGAAAGTTATAATATTAGAGCACTTCATAAACGGATAAGCAAGTCTAGTGGGTACATTTTCAAACAAGATACTATATTTGTTTTTATTATTATTATTTCAAATTTATAGGCCGCCACTCCCCGGGGGCTCAGAGCGGCGTACATCAGACATTAGTGGTACAATAAAACAGTAAAAACAGCAAAATATAAAACTGATTAGCCAGTTGGGAGGCCTGCCTAAACAGATAAGTCTTGCACGCTCTCCGAAACGCTAGTAAGTCTTGGAGCGTACGGACTTCAAGCGGAAGAGTATTCCAAAGAGACGGAGCTGCAGCAGAGCAGGCCCTGCGCCTGGTCTTTGTAGATCGTATGATCTTGAGACTGGGAACTACAAGCAGCATTTGATCTTCAGATCAAAGTGGTCTCTGAGGTTGATATTTATTTATTTAGTATTAATTAATATATTTAGTATTTAGTACCTTGTTCACAGTCTGGAGAAGGCCTACACAACCTGCGACTCTCTAGCTGTTTGGACCTCCAACTTCCAGAATTCCTGGCCACTGGACAAGCTGATTAGGGCTTCTGGGAGCTGGAAACCAAAACAGCTGGAGGGCCACAGGTTGTGCAGGCCTGGTCTAGAGGAAGTTGAGTCTAAGCAGAAATTCCGCACTTCTGTGAAACTTTTTGGCATATCTTTAATCTGTAGAAGCCCAGAGCTACTTTTAAAAAAATCAGATGTTCCTATAAAGCAAAATTTGTGGATTTTACATTAAAACCCCAGTGAGCAATTGCTGCTGGTGTGCTTGTGTATTTGGCCTTAAGCTACCTAGTGTTTCAAAAATGTACTTTTTACTTCAGCTTATGGGATGACCTGGAGTTCTTGAAAAGTGTTGTATAGAAGACATAACTCCTCTTCACAAGCTTGGATGTTTGGAATCCCTCTTGACCTTTAATAAGCACCTTATAAGGGTGCACATACTGTAGTTATCTTTACAGAGGGAAAAGGCTGGGGTAGAAAGTTCAACTGAGCTGTAGTTGGGTGGCCTAGATGTAGTCCGTTGTAATGTAATGCCATGCTTAATCCACTGTGGGCAAAGCTTACTATTGAGATCTTACCAGGCGTATCAGAAGTATTACATGACTGCTAATCTTGACTAGTATCCAAAAACATCTTCCAAGTATGTCTAAAGTGCATTTGTATATGCAAGAAATTAGCCAATTTTTTAAACTATTGCTCTTTATGAGATGCTCTAATGAGTTTCTTACTCTCATGAGTGACTTACTAGGGTTAATAGTTCCCATACAGGAATTTTGAAAGTCTCAATGTGCATGCAGAAGTTACCTCTCTTTGATTTTATTTATTGACAACAAAACCTGCCCTGACTGTGCTCTGCAGGAGTGTCATATCATTCCATAAAGAGAGCGTCAGAGGAAGCTAGTTCAGCTGTGTGTATAAACCAGGGATAACATGGCCGTGGACAGGCCTAGAGTCAGATTTTTTGCAGGAACGACCACAAAGTTTACATTGAGAGTTTAAGGTTGGGCTTTCTAACCCTGGCATCTCTTGTTGAAAAAAATCTGGTAGTAGGAATGAAAATGAGAAACCAGATAGTTGTTAACACTCTGCTTCCACCTCAAACTCTATCCTGCCCCATCTCCCCACGGTCTTACCCACCCATGCTGAGCACTGACTTGTAGTCTGTTTATGTTCACATCTTTGGTGGTGACTCCATCTCTTCATGTTCGTTCGGTGTTGTGGGTCTCTTAACAGAGCTTCCTTTGGAGCCCAGGATGGGTTGGATTGAATTGTTTTCTACAAACAGAAAGGCTCCTTCCATTCCCAGAAGAGAATATAGTCTGATTAAGTCTTATTATCAATGTAATTTCAGCAGCGAAGAAAGTAGGAAGGTGATTTGTAAGGATTTTCTATATTGCCACCCCACACTGTTCAAGTACCCGAGCAATTGCTGAACTGGGTCCCTTCCGGAGGGCGTGTAAGACGGCCCTCTTCGAGCTGGCCTTTAATTAGGCGTACTGAACCAAAAAACTCCGATGTATGTCCTCCCAACCTATGCTCTGACAATGTAACCGTTTTTAAATGTGGCTTATGTTTTAGGTTATGCTTATGTTTTAATAACTGTAACGCATGTTGACATGTTGCAACATGCCACCCATGTATTTTTTGCTGTGATCCGCCCCGAGCCTGCTGGGAGGAGCGGAATATAAAAATGAATAATAAATAAATAAATAAATAAATAAGTGGATGTGCCAAACCCTTTTACAACAGATTTTCAAAAAGTGTCGAGTAATGAAGAAATTGACAAAAATGACCTTTTATTGGAGATAATATATGGCATAAACATAGTCTTGATCAATTTCTGTTTAAACCACTAGGTAACAATAAATGCATCAAGTCACAGAAGCAAAAATAGGGAAAAAAGATTTTTACTGAAACTTTGATAAGTATTTTAGTTTGTTCGTCATATTCTGTTCTGTAATCAATTAATTATAAACTTCTTCAGTGCAGACTAATTTAGTCATGATTTAGTCCTATTGATTACAAATAATGTTAACTAATTCACCATGGTCATTTCAGTAGGTAGCACGGACAGTATACAGCCCACTGGTGACTTGTGTGTTCCCAGTCTGTTACTTGACAGTATCCTGCTGAAAAAGAAAGCTTTTTGCAAACAGGATTTTAAAAGCAATTCCCCTTTAATACAAGAAAAGATTTTGGGGTACATGAGTGGGTGCTTTTAATATGAGATCCAGGCTTCCCACCCTTGCTTCACCTTTGTATATTTACAAAACAGGAGACGAAGTTTGGGTCTCTTGATTTTAGTGAGATAGCCCATGCTGGATCTGGGATGGAGAATTGGCCTCTAAGTCACCCTAGTATTAATCAGGACTAATGTTGACTAGACCCAACGCTTTGATCCAGTAAAACAGAAAGAAAGGCAGGTTTGAACCCATCCACCTTAATTATCAGTTACTACTTAGCATACAAAAGGAGGGCTGTCTTTTCTGTTTTGTAAGAGCAACTGTTCCTTTGAAGACAATACATATACATGAAAGGGTCACTGGTTGGATCCCATCCATCACCACTCAGTATAGCAACCTGGACAGATATTCATTTCCTTTTTGCCAGATCTTGATAGTGAGGAGGTACCTCAGTTTCATTCCAAGAAATATGTATGACAGCAATACAATTTCTCCTGAAATTCTGCAGTGTATTGGAACCTTGCAATGGTATAAAATCACCAAACAGAAAAAATGTAATGGCATTCCCTTGTTTGTTGGTATGCCAGCTGACTAAAAAAGAAGAATGCAGTTGACCCCAAACATGTGATTCACATGTCCCTACACTTCCCTATGGAGTATGAATTAGAGGCTGTGAATCGTGCTCCTTCATCATTGGTTTGAAGTGGGCTGAGGGGATCTTACTTCCTTCTTGTTTCTTAGGACCGTTCCACACAGCTGAATAAAATCAAATGTTTTCTGCTTTGAACTGGAATATATGGCCGTGTGGACTCAGATAACCCAGTTCAAAGCAGATATTGTGAGATTTTCTGCTCTGATATTCTAGGTTATATGACTGTGTGGAAGGGCCTTCAGTTGTCTTATATTGACTCTAGCCCAGATACTGAACTGAGTTATTGATGGCAGTTTTAGTGGCTAATGCTTTTAAGTCTTCTAGCCTTTGAAATATATCTGTGTTTCTTACTGCTAAAGGGACTGAATCTAACACAGATTTTCTATTGTATTCTTCCACCAGTTCATGCAGATGAAACAGAGTTCTGTAAAACTCTGTAAAAGTGTATAATTATGTTGATTTTGTAGAATAAACAGCTAATGTTCAAATTCGTTGTACATGCAGTTCATCAAGACACTTAAGATTTGTTAATATCGAGATTATTTTTATTTCTTTGTGCTTCATTTAACACTAGTATCTGTCCTTTAGACCTGATTGCTGTACTGTGTCCTAAGGGGCCTCTTCGTATGCTGGTTGAAACTGCTCAAGAGAGAAATGAGACTTTGTTCCCAGCGCTTATTTATTCATGTAAGTATACAGAGTTGTGACCTGAAATCTGATGCTTGTTTCTGAATAGTGGGAAATGAATAATCCATCTGCCAAAGTATTTGACGCAAAATGTGCAGCGATATGTCATATTTTCATTGTATTGGCACTCAAGTCTTTACTTGGTGTTGGCTCAAAGTATAGACACTAGTACTGGATAAGATGTCCCAAGATAAAAAGAACATTTTGTGCTATCTTTGAAAGAGGAAGATGGAGGAAAGGATTTAGTTTTGTTATGACATATTTCTTCCTGGATTTATTTCAGAATGTAACACTCCAGATCCCTGAGCTGGATGAGTCTCTGAAATGTAGTCTAAAATGTCATAGAATCATAGAATAAGAGAAGAGACCACATGGGCCATCTAGTCCAAGTCCCTGCCATGCAGGAGAAACACAAAGTACCCACAACAGATAGCCATCCAGCCTCTGTTTAAAAGCCTCCCAGGGAGGAGCGTCCGCCAAACTCCGAGGCAGGAAATTCACTGTTGAACAGCTCTTACAGTCAGGAAGTTCTTCCTAATGTTCGGGTGAAATCTCCTTTCCTGTAATTTGAACCCATTGCTCCGAGTCCTAGGGCACACATTGTGTTCTCCTGGTTTATTATATGGCTCTATTAGGGAGCTCATGTACAATGTACAGCATGTCTAAAAATATTTACCATTCAAAAATGTAAGTTATTGAGGAAACGTTTACTTACTGATTCATGAATAACTTCAGAAGTTGTTGTTATTGGACACAGAGTGTATTAATTGATCCACCAGAGTGGGATCACAAGTTACCACATTTTGGCATAATATGCAGATGGAGTGGCATAAACAACAATACAACTCAGGAGCAAGTGAAACAAATATACCTGTCTATTTGGATTTGGCATATATATATGAGTACAGTGTTCCTTCACTATTTGGCGGTTCTCTTATTGCAGACTTGCTCTTTCGTTGATTTCAAAAAATATTAATTTAAAATATATATCATGGTATTTTGTGGGGTTTTGGCACTGCCGATCTCCGAGGCGCTTTCCCTCCTCAGTCCTCCCTCCCTCCCTCCAGCCTTGAAGGGCCTTTCCTTCCTTTCCTTCACTTTATTTTAAGTTTATAAAGACTTAAAATAATGTAGAACGACTAAAATAGAGCATCCCTACATCGCGGTTTTTCACTTATTGCAGGAGGTCCTGGAACCTAACCCCAGCATAAGTGAGGGAACACTGTATCTCTGAATGCTTGTTGCCTTTATAAGGCTACTCTGAGTCCCCTTCGGGATTGAGAAGGGTGGGGTATAAATACTGCAAATAAGTAAGTAAGTAAATAAAATATTGTTATTCATTACAATCCTGCCATTTCCCATAGTACGGAATTGTGATAAAACAATCTCACCCCCCCTTTGTTCTTAAAACATCGCTTAAATCAATATTGTGTTATAATTTAAGACACACAATTTTTCTTTCCACTTAAAATACGTTAGAATTTCATCCGGAATGGCTTTTGATTTCATAATAGCTAGATAGTTGATTAGTAAAAGTAACCTTTTACAGTTATAACCCTTTTTAAAAATCCACGACATTCTGAGAACTGGCATTCTCTTAGTGTTCAACATAAGAAACACTACAACATTTTCAAAATCCTACTGTGGCTGAAAAATAGTGTGCAGCTAATGTTAATATGGGGTTCTGTTTTCTTTTTCAAACAGCAACAATGATATGGCTGGTGAACATGGCTGAAGAAGATCCTGAAGCCCAAAAGAGAGCCCCCAAAAGTTCTACTTATGACAAGCAAGGTGAGTTTTATCTTTATTTTGTTTGCATTTTTCTCATATGGCTTCACAAATGTATTTTATGGCTTCAGTTAAACTCTCCCAAGTTTCCCTAATGAAATAGTAACAAACCAACTGTAGTTTTCTTATCATTGTAAAATAATAATGAGATATAGTTGATGAAGATTGCAATTGATACTGAGCTCTGCAGTACCTATTAGGATTCATTATTGTGAGGTCTAATTAACCTATGATCAATATCTTATGCAGTCTTGATTTTAAAAAGGTGAACGCCTTCTAATTTTAACATTTTCGGCAACATGAGGCAGTGCTTCTGGTGTAAAATCATAGTTTTCTTCATGGTGCAGTAAATCTTGCTATTTTAATAAGATCCAATGTGAGGAGGGATAAAACACCACTGAACAAACAACCTCTTATAAAGTAAAATATACGGGAGTTGGGAACATGACATTTGTTACAAACCCGCCTAGTATGGGAGGGTAGGAGAATCCTGCCTTTTATAAGGAAGTCACCAAACAAAATCATAATGGAAATGAGTTATGTTTCCATTATGATTTTGTTCGGTACTGCAAATAAAATGTATACACCACAGATAATCAGGATATAGTCCTTGCTTGCTTTCTCTGTTCTACATGGATTCTGGCATTAGCTGTCCACAATGACAGATTGTGTGTGGCAGGACATAGCATAGCACTCCCAATTCTAGAGGCTAAATAAAAGCTACTTTTCATATGAATAGACAGGTGCATGTAGAGAAATGACAGTGTGTGACTGCCAAGCGGGAGGAATGTAGTGAGTGGTAAACAAAACATTGTTTCACTTCCACCATGAGCAAATAAATGAAATTTTGCCTCCATCATCTTGTTGCTTCTGAGACAAGACACTGTGAAGTTTTGATCATATGAGTCCCAAGCCCAGCAGACAGAAATTTGCAAGTAAGCTTCCAACTCTGGAGGGTGGTCTCATATCCATTTCTAGGCCAAAGAGCCAGTGTTATCTGTGGATGCCTCCAAGGTCATGACTGCATGGAGCACCATTACCTTCCCTCAGAAACGGTATCTATTGATCTACTCACATTTGCATGTTTTTCAAACTGGTTGACAGAAGCTGGGCCTAACAGTGGGAGCTCACCCTGCTCCCCGGATTCCAACTGCCAACCTTTCAGTCAGCAAGTTCAGCAGCTCAGCAGTTTAACCCACTGCACCACCAGGGAACCCCTGTTATATTCAAAAGGATGCTTTAAATATCAATAGAGGTCCCACACTCCCACACCTACCTGAGCTTTTTTTTTTTAAAACCATCAGTGGATAACATTTCTGTTTGTGTAAAATTGTTCTTGAGAGATCCTAAGGAGGTAGTAGGGAGAAAGACTATGCTTTTCTCTTCTCTGTTCTTTAATCATGCGGGAATGCGTAGCTGGGGAGTTTGAGGGAGGAGGGAACTGGGAAGAGAAAAAAGGTTATTTTCAGATGTTAGCCAGTTTATATCATTTCTTCTTTCCAGAAAAATGTGTGTTTTCCAAACCCGTTTGTCCTCTTCCCTGGGAAATCTGACTTGCTTCTTTCTTAAAGTGATAGCCAGTCAGCATCCTTTGTCTGTGGTGGCTGTCCTGTTTTCACTTCAGCAGCTATCATTTCTCTTTTGCTCTGTCTTTCCCTTCCAATTCAACTTCTCTTACAACCCAAGGCAAATTTATCAGCAATTAAGATATTGGGTCATTATCTTTCTGACCTTCCTGAAGCCAGAACCTCCTCTTTTATTTATGAAGATTAGTGGCAGAGGCTCCTTTTTCACATTTTAAGAAGGAAATAAAATTAAAGGAAATTGCAGATGACAATAGCATTAAAATATAACTGTATTAAAATATTGTAATTTTACCACCAGGATAGGGGAGGGTGTTTGCAGGATTTTCTGCCTCAGACAGCAGATTAACTTGACAGGTCGACATGTCTTGGCCTCAGATGCTAGACTGCTTGGCTACATGATATGATACTGTTTAGTGTGGAAGTGACAAAACGTCCGAAAGCTTATTGACTGCTTGTGAAAGCTGGCCAGCTCTACTTCCTTTTCTTAAACTAATTAGCAAGCGAAAAGTGTGCTGTTATTTTTCACTTATGTTTATCTCTGTTCTCCATGTTTTGAAAGGCAACATCACTGCTACACCATGTTGTCATTTGTCATTATGCAATTTAAAACATGTTTAGAATAATTGTCAGATATACCCAGTGGTGTGTGTTCCAATAATATTATATCTATAGCTCAGGGAAAACAGCACAGCAGGTTAACCACCAGCTGCAGTAAATCTTGCCAATTGAAAGGTTGACACTTTGAAGTCCAGGTCAGGGTGAGCTCCTGGCCTTTAGCCCAGCTTCTGCCTACCTAGCAATTCGAAAGAAAATGTGAGTAGTTAAATAGGTACCGCTTAAAGCGGGTAGGTATTTAAGGCACACCTATAGGAGAAATGCTGGCGATTTGATCAAGGAAGAAGTTTACGAACAAAGCTCTTTGGCAGGGATGATGGAGCAACATCACACACACACCCCAAATGGCCGGAACCGATCACAAGCCTCCAAGATGCCAAAGACGGGAAAGCTTATATATACACTATTCTCTGTCTTGTCAGTGTATAACGGCACTGTTTGCCATATATGTGTTCTGTGATCCACCCTGAGTCCCATTCAGGATGAGAAGGACAGAATATGAATACTGTAAATAAATAAATTATTATTATTATCCCCCTTCACTTTTCCTCTCCAAAAAGAGACTCAAAGCGGCTTACAGTAAAACCAATTAAACACAATTTAAAACCCAAAAAATGTACAAACATTAAAACAGTTTAAACCCCTTAAACCAACCTGGGTACTACTACCATCACTACGTATATTCATTTGCTGTTTAATTTGACTTTGTTTACTTCAAGTCTTCCAAGTTTTTGGTATTTATCAGTCACAGCAAACCAGAACCAGAACGCAGATCCGGAGACTGATGATGGAGGCTTCAGCCAGGAATGGGAACAGCAACGGGACAGTAGGATAGGACCTCTAGAATCAACTCCTGAGACACGAGCTGTTGTTCAAGCACTGCCTACAGATTCCCTAGCAAGTGAAGACCCAGAGGAGAGTAAGTCATCTTTCTACGTAAACATACATTAACTTTCCAGTGTAGCTAAGAAAACATAAAGCTGTGTTTCACATTTTGAAAAACAATACACGGCTTGCAAATTTGGGACCATTGTATAAGGAGGCAGGTGCATGTAGATTTTTACAGGTTGAGTCTCATCTGAAATGCTTGAAATGAGAGGTTTTCAGATTTTGGATTTTGAAATATTTATACATAGTGAGGGGAGGATAGGGAAGAAAGGGGACTCGTCACATGTTCAGGGCATGCTGAGTTTTTTCTCAGAGATCCCTGATGAGGGAAGAAAAGTAGGGAAGATATCTCAAGCACTTCCTGGCTGTCAGCACACTTTACACTCTTTTAGCAAAATAGTTGGGGAAGGAGAGGCTAGATCTAGGCATCAGCCAATAGGATTGTTGAGTGTAGAAGTGTGTGGGATGTCTGCTTTTTAGAGTGACTTAGTCCTCTAAAGTTCTCTCCCTTTACCATTTTTTCAAATAATAAGTTATTACATGTGTTTTGGATATAAAACATATCAAGAAGTATTTTGATATAGGTAAAATAAATGAATCTAGTAATAGAGATGCTTGAAAATAACTACCAAATATCTCACTATGGGCCCTCCACACAGCCATATAACCCAGAATATCAAGGCAGAAAATCCCACGATATCTGCTTTGAACTGGGTTATCTGAGTCCACACAGCCTTATATTCCAGTTCAAAGCAGAAAATGTGGGATTTTATTCAGTTTACGTGGAAAGGGCCTGAGACTACTGGATATGGGAATGAGAGGCAAAACCATCATTATAACTTGAACATTTGAGATAACATGTGCATCTTGAGTCTTACATAATGTAATGAAAACACAGGTACCCTGTATTCCTGTTTTCTGTTAATTGAATGTTTTACTTCTAAAAGCCTGTCAAGTTGGTAATTACGAGAAAAATGAAGTGAACAGCTTATACAATAAACATAGGTTGAATTGCAAAGATGTGCCGTAATTAGACCCGTGCCTTAAGAAAAAAAAGTAAGAATTTGGTAGAAGACATTAGAGCACTGAATGTGGCTTACCATGCAGTCAGGCTATCATTTTAAGTTAATCCTGCCAATTTTTTAGGTTGAGGAAAACACTTGTCTTTTACCAAAAAGTTGTAATCAAGTTGAATCATCCTAAAAATGATAACATTTCATTTCATTGGACTTATCCAGAATGCATACTGGATGACAACACTAACAAGACAAGGAGAGTACACTAGGAAAGATTGTAGCAACCTAAAATAGTTGTGAAATATGAAAACATCAATCTGATGAGTGGCTACATGATTAAACTCGATGTTATTGTCCTCTCTGCAACTGCTTCAGAAGTCTCAATTTTTTAGTTCAGTTCATTCTATCCAAATACAACAATAGGGGCCCTATTTTGTTCGACAGGACAATCAGGATTAACTAATTGTATTATGCTTCAAAAGATTGAATCTACATGTATGTCACTGTAAATCAGTGGTTCCCAACCAGTGGTCCGCAAAAACAAAAATTTGGTCCGCGACCTCACCATTACTACACCATTGCAACAAGAGTGACTGGTCTCACAAAACATTCTTACAGTGCCGTGGCTCATTAAATATGGTTTTCTGTGGGTGAGCAGATAGCAACTATTGGATGGCATATGTTCTGTATCAGAAACTAGAGCTGATGTGATCTGTCCAATGTAATTTTCTGAATCAGCACCCCAAATAACCAAACCGAATCTTAAAGTTGACCAAAAACTGGTTTGTAACCCTTTTGGCACTAATATTGTAGAGTGGTCCCGGGTCAAAAAGTCCCTGGCCAAAAAAAGGTTGAGAACCACTGCTGTAAATCATGGGTTTAATTACATGATTAAATGGTGGGCGTAGGGGTTTTCCTGGTCTTTCCTTAGTCCTTATCTTTTACTTTTACAGGGGGAGTTAAGCTTGGCTTAGGAGACTTCATTTTCTACAGTGTTTTAGTTGGCAAAGCCTCAGCAACAGCCAGTGGAGACTGGAACACAACTTTAGCCTGTTTTGTAGCCATTTTAATTGTGAGTATACTAGCAAAATGAAATAATTACAACTGAATATGGGGTTTTACAGATTTCATCTCAAAGCACTCTCCCACTAGCTTCAGTCTTTCTTGTTACCTGCACTTCCTCTTGCATTTTCTCTCTCTTCATGGACAGACTTTCTGATTTATAGCATGTTATCTCGCTTTTCTGCGCGCAAAAATCAATAGATTGCATTGGGACAGTTCCTGAATCTTTATATAGCTACAGTATATGTAGAATATTTCATTCTCATACCTTCATGTTCATAAAGCTAACATATTACTAGTTATTTGTAACCCCTCTGAAAATAGTGTGGTGAATTAGAATGATGAAACATTGTATGTCATCAATTTTGTTTCTGTGGTTCTGTTGCATGAAAGGGCCATGCAGTCAGCATAAAAAAACCAAACATCTGGGTTGGTTGCTAAATCGTTGGTATTGTCAGATTTCCAAAAGAAATTCACCTAGATTTTTGACACCCTAATGCTTCAGTCATGAGAGTTTTCATGGAACAGATTTACCAAACCTCTTCTAAAGTTAGGTCCATAGCTGGTAATAACATTGAATGGTTACATCAAATAGCAAGACACTGCAATTCAGCAAGTACTAGTAGATCAACATAGAAGAGTATTTTTTAAAAGTGCCAACTGAATGGTGATGATGATGATGATGATGATACCGGAAAAATAATTGCCAAGTATCTAAGCAGTCAGGAACAGAGGTACCAAACTTTCTCAAATGAAAAAAAACCCAATTACCATGCCAGCCATTATAATCATAAAGCAATTTCTTAAAGTTGAAGTAAAATTACTGCTATAAATTATGAAAGAACAAAATGTAGAAATTTTGCCCTTCTTCATTGTTAGATATATGCAATGGAGGTTAATGGAATGGGACATCAGTTTCCTTTGTAAATCATTAGTTAGTGTCTCTGCATTCATTAGATAAAACACCCTACTAAGCACAAGTGTCAGTTTATTGTAAATTAAACTATACACTCAAGAAAGCAACTACCGGTATATATTTTTAATTTTTTAATTTACTACATTTATACCCCTCCCTTCTCCCCCCGAAGGGGGACTTAGGGAGGCCTAACAAAAGCATCATATGATGCTAGCACCATAAAAACAATTACCGTACAATTAAAATATTAAAAATATTGAAACAACAATTAAAACAATAAGTTAATACACATCCATTAAAACTGAAATCCAAAAACTAGTCCGGGTCAATTTATTGCCATAAGTTGTGTGGTCTTCTTCCACTTGCTGCTCACTGATCAAACACTTGGTCCCATAACCAGGTCTTGATTTTCCTTCTAAAAGACAAGAGGGAGGTGGCCAATCTGATATCTCTAGGGAGCGCGTTCCATAGGTGGGAGGCCACTGCTGAGAAGGTCCTGTCTCTCCCCATCAACCGCGTTTGCGATAGTGGTGGGATTGAGAGCAGGGCCTCTCCTGAAGATCTTAAACTTCATGATGGTTTGTGGCAGGAGATACTTTCAGACAGGTAGTCTGGGCCAGAACCGTTTAGGGCTTTAAAGGTTAAAACCAGCACTTGGAATTGTGCTCAGAAGCTGATCGGTAGCCGTGAAGTTGGCGTATCAAATGAGTTATATGTTCCCTGTACGTCGCTCCGGTGAGCAACCTGGCGGCCAACCGTTGGACTAGTTGAAGCTTCAAAAGACTTCACATAGAGTGCATTGCAGTAGTCTATTTGGGATGTAACAAGAGCGTGGACCACCGTGGCCAAGTTAGACTTCTCAAGGAACGGGCGCAGCTGGCACACACGTTTTAATTGTGCAAAAGCTCTCCCGGATACTGCCGAGACCTGGGGTTCCAGGCTCAGCGATAAGTCCAGGATCACTCCCAAACTGCGAACCTGTGTCTTCAGGGGGAGTGTAACCCCTTCAAACACAGGCTGTAACCCTATCCCCTGTTCAGCCTTTTGACTGACCAGGAGTACCTCTGTCTTGTCTATATTTAGTTTCAATGTATATGCTAGATAGATAATCCCATTCTACAGCTTGAATCAAATTGCTTCTATCTTTTATGTATTTATTTATTTTAAACCCCACCTTTCTCCCCATGGGGACTCAAGGCAGATAACAACCTACACCTGACTTGAATAAATGCTGTTACTCCTGAGGAAAATGCCAGTGTAAAGAGGCAGTTCCTACTTGTTTGGTGGGAGGAGAGGGCTTCCCTTTTTGCACCTACAAACCTTATGGATCACCGGAAAAAGATTTCTCCTCACCAGGCATCCCAGATTACCTTGAACCCTTCTAACTAGGAATGAGAAGGAGACCCTTACCTAGCTGGATGAAAATGTGGATCTCCCTGCCAACTCTGAAATCCTGTACATCATTCAGTTAAATATCTTGACTAGGAAGTTCTATTTTCCCCTTCTAAGAGCAGGCTCTGGTGTTTACTGTGGTCTTGGAGGTAGCAATGAGGGGAGTTCAGCATAGAATCTACTACTTCTTGTGGTTGCAGTGTGCATTCAAGTCAAGTTATGTTGACCCTATAACAGGATTTTCTTGGTAAGATTTGTTCAGGAGGGTTTACCATGGAGAGGTGACTTGCCCATGGATTTCCATAGACAAGAGTTGCCTTCGGACGTATATGGGCGGGGTAGAAATAGCATAAATAAATAATAAATAAGAAGGGATTCAAATCTTGGTCTCCAGATTGGTAGTTCAACACTCGAACAGTTCTGTAGTGTGGCTTAATCCTATAGAGAATCTGGTTACCAAGGCTGGCATTTTTTCATGGAAATAGACAAGTATGTCATGTAATATTTTGTATAAACATTCCCACTGCCTAATATATTACTGTTTTTCTTTTCCTCCTTTCTCTTTTCAGGGCCTGTGCCTTACGCTCTTGTTGCTGGCCATTTTTAAAAAGGCCTTACCAGCTCTTCCAATCTCCATAACCTTTGGGCTTGTTTTCTATTTTGCCACAGATTACCTGGTGCAACCTTTTATGGACCGGCTTGCATACCATCAATTTTATATCTAGCACAATTTAATTTGACCACCTCTGGACATGGTACTGACTGTAGCAAATATGGGGGAGAGAGACGATTTTCCTCCTACTTCTTAAAACAGCCGCTGTGCTGGGCACTACTGGATTTTTCTCTCTGTAAAAACGGTCTTTTAATGAATGGGTTATGGGTCTACTTGTCCTCAGCAGTTTTGAGTTACACATCTTTGAAAGGACCATGTGTATAAAAGATGCCTATGCTTTCACCAGCAACATAACTGCTCTTCGCAGTGATTCCAACTTCACCTGAACCCTACTGCTGAAGTGTGCTGAGGACTGAGATAAGGTCCAACAAAAGGGACTGGAAAATCAAAGTAAGCTGGCTGAATATTTGAAGGATCGTTTGGGCTCCAGAACATCAGCCATCAATTCTTGATCCCACCATAACTTACCTAGAGAGCAGCAACTGGCTTGTGGATGACCTATTTTTTTATTGTCTCAACAGAAAATCATGCAAGTAATCCGGTATACTTTGTGTTACCATTGTAAGAATTCTAATTATCATTCTGACACAATAGCCTCTGTACAAATTTAGAGATTCCTAGCCAATTTTGGCACAAAACACGCCTTTTCTGATGCTGCTGCAAATATTCTTTAAATTCAGTTTGCAACACGTGCACCATGAAATCAAAATTGGGGTTGCTGATTTCAAAAGCTTTTTAATTCTTACAAAATTATACAGCTTATTTCTTGATGTTGCCCTTGCTCACAAAATAACTTGGAAAATATTTAGCTTTAAAGTGTGCTTATATAGTGAGAGCTTAGAATGCATAAGGTTCTAAAAACCCTATAATGGCAATGAGGCATACTTCAACCAAAAAAAATTATTTCTGTCTTTTTAAACAAAGTGGTAAATGTTTGAATTTGTCATTTGTTCTCAAACATATAATTTTTTTCTAGTTTTCCTTGGAATCATTTTGTAATATAGTCTCTGTTGTAAAAAGAGGAAGTGTTTATTTTATAAAACTGAGGGTTGATATCCACTTCACATCCCTAGAATATTGTTGTGGAACAAAGGTTTTGAAAATAGACCTATGAAAAAAATGTTGTATCTGTGTCAACATTTATATGGACTTTTCAAGCAAGGTTTCTAACAAGAACACTAGATTCTGGTTTCCAGGATCATTCCAGAAATATGATTATAGTAACCACTTCTTAGGGAACTTTAATAATTTTATTTTCCTTCAAGAATTGTAACAAAAATTACTCCTCTATCAGAAAAAAAGGCCTAAATCCCTCAACATTTCTTGTGAAATGGCTCTAGCCATGCTGCCTTTATTTGCCTATCTCATTTTGAGCACCCTTGGGAACCCTTTACTAGGCTGCAATCTAGAAATTTAAAAAATTCTATTGAAAGAAGATGGACTTGCTTAAGTCATCCCGATAGACAGAGTGGTCAGCAATTGCCTGTGGCATTCAGTTTGGATAAACATAAATGAAATGAAAAATCTTGTTATGATTTTCAGCTACTCTTTGATAACCCAGAGATATCAGTGTAAGTAATAGCTTTCTATTCCCAATATTACTTGAGGAATAGAATCTGAAGTGAGCTTTTTGAATGTCAGGTAATGGTGGTATATTTTGTGTATTGTACATTGTATATCATTTGAATATTCATCTCATGGTGGTGGTGGGGAAATGTCAATAAAATAACTTCAGAGGAAGATTGCCAAATCCTGATACCACTAATTGATGGTTTATAACCTGGAGCTACACCTCTTGGTTAGCAGAAGATTTAGCAATACACATGTAATTGTGTGTGTGATGTTTTTGCAGGAACTACAGTCAGCTCTCATAGAGAACGGAAGTATTTCCATGAATTCCAGGGGACCCATAGAAACCTGCTTGGATTTAACTCACAATACTTGTCTTCCAGTAGCAAATAATGACTGCATCAAATACTTTGGGCTTAGTTCTCCATGAAGTGGATGTACACACTGTACTACTTTGTATTGCAAGCAATGAACGGTTTCTTTGTAGAGAAAATAATTGTTGCCTATTGAAGATTGGCATGTCGGAGGGAGAATTCAGTTTTCAAAGTGAAGGTATATTTTACATGGAGGAGTATTCTACACCTCATGCTCTCTGAATAAATACATCTTACATACGGTATGTAAGTTTACCTTCACATTAAAAACTAAGCGATGGTGATGTATAATTATGAAAGGTTTCTCTTGAGTGTTCAATGTAGCACCTGATGAGTTACAAGATCCAAGATGGAAATTTGCTTTTAAACAGCAGATTTCAAATAAATACATTACGGACTTTGTTTCAGTCGGGTGCATGTATCTTGGAAGCAGAAGATGTGGAAGAGTCTAGAATGTAAGAGCACCATTTTGTAAGATACAGCACCAGGTTATCTTTTTAATAATGGTCTAGGAGTGTAGCCAGAAGCAAAACCCAGGTACAAAAGATGGTGTACTAACCTAATCTTCATCCTGGAAGTTAGACAAACCACTAGGCAATAATTGCTTCATCAGTGAAGTTGTCCAGTTATGCAAAAACCCTTGAATACTTTAAATTGCATACCCTTTTAAAGGAAACATCTCTCTATTAAGACTAAATACATACTGTATGTATTTATTTGTCAACAGACTCATTAATTTTAAGGGGTTCTGTAATAAAAGTAGCTGCTCTTACATGGTTATATTGTCAGTTATGAGTACTTTCACCCATCTGAATATTTGCATAAATCGTTACAGACGGTTTGCTAAGAGAAATTAGAAATGCCAGGCCAAGCATTACTGGGAAAGTATGGCGGTGGATTTTCTCTACTTGCTCTGAGTATTGGAATTTAATACAGGCTGAGGACAAAAGCGAGAGAGCATAAAAACCTGCATTAGATAACTATCCTAACGTTTTCAAATCTGGCACATCAAAGTTCCAGTGGATATTGAGCTAATGTACCGTAATTTTTTTCAAACCCTGGTGACTTCCAAACCTTTAAGGGCTGTACTCAAGCTGAAAAGGCTAAGCCTTGAAGTACAAAGCATAGCTTGGATTTCTTTGACTCACAGAGTCTTAGATGTGTATGTTCTCTCTCTCTCTCTTGTACATGACAAGTTGCTGATGCAGTGAGAGAAACTATTATTGGAGTACATTAAAGGAAATGTTGGGATGGACAGAAATATTTTAGGTTTTTTGGAAATTATTTTGGCAGCTATTTCTAAAGACTTTATGAAGAAAGCTATAATACCTGGATATGTATAGTCATGTGATCTTGTCCCACAACTTTGGTCTGCTCAAAGTGGGAATACTGGAAATGGAGCAAAGTTGGAATTTGACACAAGCATTAATTTTTTTTGTTTTATTTTGATTTTGAACACTGGTTTGTATATAATCTGAAATGAATGTGAATAAGCCTTTTTAAAACACCTTTTCAATTAAAATATAATTTTGATAGGTTATTGCAATTTTCCCTGTATTTATCAAATTATTAAAAGTAAACAATGCATGGATCTCAAGAGTGTCTTGTTATTTGCACCTAACACTTATACAGTTGTCGAGCTGATGTAAATCCTGAGTTGCATCTAGACAACAGGCTGTGTGCTATATACAAAACTCTCCAGTTACTAAATGTCATCTCTTATCTGATGAAGCACTCCAAAAGTATCTTTATAGTAAGGAATAAGCATACTTCTTTGGAAATCTCTTTAAAAGGTAAATTGGGTACTTGATGTAGTTAGATGAATTAGGGTCTTGTGATCTGTAAAAGTTTTTGACACACTAAATCAGTGTGATCGTGAGGCTGCGTGTGGCCTTGAAGACTGCATTTGCAGTTTTTGATCGCTCCAGATTTGCCATCTGCCTTTTTCTTTGGGGCAAAAAAAGTAAGCTGATTCTCACTGTAAATTATCTCTTAAACTGACTGCGGGGGGGCTGCAATGTTTAATATAATATACAGTGTTCCCTTACTTATCGTGTTACCTTCCAGGACCACCTGCAAAAAGTGAAAATCCACTCAGTAGGGACTTTATATTTATTTTAATATTTATACATTATTTTAGTAATTATAACCTATTTTAAGTCTTTATAAACCTTCCCCACACACTTATACACTATAACGCTCCTTGAATGTGTTGTTCGCGTAATCTTCGGTTCCGGCTTTATCCGCAGAGGCAGCCTCTCCATACAGACAAACACTCTTTAAGTCCATATTGAAAAAACGCAAAACTGCGAGTCTGCGAAAAGCAAACCACAAAGTAGTGAGGGACCACTGTATACTGTTTCTTTCAATACAGAAATTGGACTTCCAGCCTCTTCTGTTTTTTTTTTTAAAAAAATTCCCATGGAGAACATTTTTGACAATTTACAAAGGTCCCAGGGCAGAAAATGTGCCCTTTGTCCCACTTATTTTTGCACCAAACACTTGAAATATACAGGATCTTAAATACAAACATAAAACTGCTCATGTCATTGAATCAGAGTATAAACAGACCTTGTGGGCCACCCAGTCCAATCCCCTGCCAAGAAGGAAAATCACATTCAAAGCAGCCTTGACAAGATTGCCATCCAGCTTAAACGCTTTTTATTTCTTAATGGAGACATTTTAAAATGGAAACTGCTTCCAAATCCCAGCTTGATGTAAAAAGAATTTTCTTCTTCTCGATAGGCCACCATGATGTTAGGTACATCCAGTCTAACTTTAAGCCTAATGTGGTGGACCATTATTAAATTCCTAGAAAATCTGTCCCACAGTTGCTTATTATGAACTGTCAGTCTGGGATCAGATGGGAAACTTAAGTTCTCTTTATCTGAATGTCTTTTCCTATCCACCGCACACAGACATTACTTCATATTTCTTTGCTTCTTAATAGCCATGGGAAGGAGTTCCAACCGCGAATTCTGCATACGTAGGATGGAGCCAAGATGCGACCCAATGTATTGGCCAGGTCAAAAATCAGCAGAGGTAAAGCAGTTGTACGAACTTTCTTATTTTTTGAAGTATTTTCTTTGTGGAACTGAATTGTGCATTGCACATCAGCATACTGTTCAATGGAAAAATCAAGACTCCTTAATGCTGACAGCATTTTGACTAAATTTCATTGTGATGAGTAACCAGATCTTAGACATGTACACATTGAACTCAAAGTGATTTTCAGTGGTGCTTATTTGGGAATAAATACATCTCGGTTTGCCATTTTATGCACTTGAAATTGGTTTGATTCCCAAGTAAACACAAACTTGGTACTGAATGTTTACCATCTTAAGCATACTTTCCATCATGCTCCATGGAGCTAGATTCAAGAGAGCATATATATTATGATCAGATTATAGAGGTGTTTAGATGTCCTTGTCTCCAAGGAATATATTTAAAACTTTTCAAAATCAAAATCAATTTATAAAAGCTTGCTTTTGCATTAATGTAGAGATCTTGTCGATGCCAATTATTTTGAATCCACAGGAGACATAATTAAGGAGAGTAAAATGCTACATAAAAATACTGAAAAGCAATCTGTGTTGAACAGTCAAAATAGCCTTATTAGGATAAAATGTATATAGGTCATTTCTGTGGGAAAATTGCTTTATAAGCAATCTCCAAAGAAAAAATATGTTTACAATATCAGAGCAGCAAAACACGGAGAAAGTTTTCTGCTTTTTAAGCAGCTGCATACTGATCAGTGTTTTCCAACTCGGGTAAACTAATCTTTTTTGTATTGCTGCTGATCATCGAAGGACAGAAAAATACTTGAGAACTTTGCTCTTTCAGTGAACCCAGGGAGCATGTAATTATTCATATACTAACAGTGCAATCCTATGCATGCCTTCACCAATACCACAACAACCTTTTTGTTTATTATGTAGTAATCCTCAAATAGCTACTTCTTTTGATTTTGGAATCTTGTATAAAGTTAACAGTTAAAGGTAAAGGTTTCCACTTGACATTAAGTCAAGTAAAGTCAGTCTCTGGGGGTTGGTGCTCATCTCAATTTCTAAGCCGAAGAGCTGGCGTTGTCCGTAGACACCTCCAAGGTCATGTGGCTGGCATGACTGCTGTTACCTCCCACCGGAGCGGTACCTATTGATTTTCTCACATGTGCATGTTTTCAAACTGCTGGATTGGCAGAAGCTGGGCCTAACAGTGGGAGTTCACCTCACTCCCTGGATTCGAACCGCCAACCTTTCAGTCCGCAAGTTCACAGCTCAGTGCTGCACCACCAGGGGACCCCTATTATATTTTAAAGGATCTACTCACATTTGCATGTTTTCAAACTGCTAGGTTGGCAGAAGCTAGTGCTAACGATAGAGCTCACCCTGCTCCACAAATTCAAACGGCTAACCTTTCAGTCAGCAAGTTCTGCAGCTCAGCCGTTAACTCACTGCACTACTGCGGCCCCATGATGAACAGTTACTAGCTATTTAATGTTGTTAACGTATTTTCACATGCAAAGATCAGATAAAATCTAAACCCTTCCAATATGTTGCACACAGAACATCTTATTTAGGATATTTATATCCTGCATTTCTGTTAAGAGACACAGAGGAAAAGAACAAAAATATTTTTCAAAAATACAACACACCATTAAAACATGCACTCAACAAAAGCTAATAATACTACTTCAAAACATAACAAAGAGAGGGATGACAGAGGCCATGAAAACATGTTCTACTGCCAAAACGGCACATCTTTCTATTAATAGCATTGTTTCCAAAAAAATATAGGCAGTTACAAAATTAAAACACACATGCAATGCAAAGAGGAGCTACCACTAATAGTGCGCAATGCATTGTTTGGCACAAACTACAAGGCAACAGGTCACTGGTACTAGATTCTGTAGGTGACTCATACGTAAGCTCAAAGTCATAACCTACAGTCACTAAACTATTTTAAGAGTAGAACTTGGCTGTTGCCATAGCAGTGGTAAACCCTTTTAATCCCATTTCCTGCAGTGATGAACTGCTGCTGATCCATTTTGGAGGCCTATCTTCTTCAGTGGGTGGCTGTATGAGAGGCTGAAAACAGACCAAATGCAGCATGACTCAACTATGCTCAAGACAACATGTAATGCACTGTTTCTCAACCTGGGGGTCAGGACCCCTGGGGGGGGAGGTCGTGAGGGGAGTTTCAGTGGGGTCCCCAAAGACCATCAGAAAACACATATTTCTGATGGTTTTAGGAACCCAAATCCTGCCAGTATTTTCTGTTGGTCATGGGAGATCTGTGTAGAAAGTTTGGCCCAATTCTATTGTTGGTGAGGTTCAAGGGGCTCTTTGACTGTAGGTGAACTATAAATCCCAGCAACTACTACTCCCAAATGTCAAGGTCTATTTCCCCCAAACTCCACCAGTGTTCACATTTTGGCATATTGAGTATTCATGCCAAGTTTGGTCCAGATTTATCATTGTTTGAGTCCACAGTGCTCTCTGGATGTAGGTAAACTACAACTCCCAAAACTCTAGGCCAATGCCCACCAAACCCTTCCAGTATTTTCTATTGGTCATGGGAGCTCTATGTGCCAAATTTGGTTCAATTCCATTGTTGGTGGAGTAGGTTAACTATAAATCCCAGCAACTACAAATGACAAAATCAAACGCCCCACCCGACCCCCCAAAACCCCACCAGTATTCAGATTTGAGCGTATCAGGTACTTGTGCCAAATTGGTCCAGTGAATGAAAATACATTCTGCATGTCAGACCTTTACATTACAATTCATAACAGTAGCAAAATTATACTTATGAAGTAACAACGAAAATAATTTTATGGTTGGGGGTCACCACAACATGAGGAACTGTATTAAGGGGTCGCAGCATTAGAAAGGTTGAGAACCACAAATTTAATGTAACTTGATTTAATTTATATTTCCAGAAAAAAATTACATTTCCAGATACATGGATTGTGTCATAAATTTAGAATAACCATCAAATAAGATATCAGTGGTAATAAAGCCTGGGTAGTATAATACAGGGATAGGCCCCAGCACAGTGTAGTTTTCAGATTGGACTGCAATTCTGGAAAGCGGGGTTTGAATCCCCGCTTAGCCATGTAAACCCACAGGGTGACCTTGGCAAGTCATACACAACCTCAGCGGAAGGCAAAGACAAATCCTCGCTGAAGAAATCTTGCCAAGAAAACACTGTGATAAGGTCACCTTAGGGTCAGGCACAAGTCAGAAATGACATGAAAGTACACAATGACAACAATACAGGAGTGAGCACAGTCTACAGAGGAGAGTGGGAGCTACTGATACAACACATTCAAATTGCTTTGAATGTGATTGTCCTGCTTCTTGGTAGGACATTGAACTGGATGGCCCACGAGGTCTCTTCCAACTCTATGATTCTACTAGATTATCTATATAAATAAAAATGCAATGGTCATTTGTGGGATTAACATAACTAAAAAAAAACACTGGATGAATTGACACCAAGTTTGAACACAATACACATTATCATATCAGGTCAATGAGTGACCATCACTCATAAAAAGACCGAAAAATACAGCAGAAGAGACTTAAAAAGCCAAAAACCAAAAATTACATTACAACGCAAGTTTGCCCATGCCTGGGTTAACCTCTGATTTGCTAGTAAAACTGAATTACTATGTCGCGAAATTATGCATGTCACAAATGTGTGTCACAAACATGAAATGGTTGGTAAGCTCTGATCTAAAGGTAATTGACACTTGGATCTGTAGAGCAGCCTTTCTTAGAGTGCAAATTTTCATTTCCGTTCAGAAGATTCGATAGTAATTCATTTCATTTGTGTCTGTATTCTCGCAAAAACACCCTTGACACTCATCAATGAATAGGCCACTTCCGAGCTAGACAACCAATATGTCAGGTCAAATCCCCATAATACACCCCATCTCTCCATAAATATTCATCTGAAAATGTATTTGGCACAGGTCTTCTAAGATGATTTTGCAAGAAGCCAGGAAACAGCATGGAAGTGACATGTCAAAAAGGAAAGGATCTTACCCCACATTTAGCAGGTTTTGCCAAGGTAAGAGAGAATGCCAACATGGTTCATAAACAAATGATGTTGTCTTTTTTCACCTCCTGGGCCAGCTAATCACAAGGAGAGGGCCTTGAAGCTAGTTTGCAAAGATGAAATCATCAGAGGCTTCCTATTTTGGAAAGGATTTCCAGAATGGAAAAGAGGTTCTGCTATTCAGGAAGGCATGTAGAAACAACAGGTTTAGATGTTTTTCACCTGACAATCTGAAGAGTGAGGCAGGGACGAGACCAGGGATGGGGTAGGGGACAAGGCAAACAAAAGGGGGGCGGGGAGCAAAACGGCATTACAGATTCTGCATGCGGCTCACAATCTGTACCTCCCTTGTCCCTGTTCTAGGTTATATGGCTCTGCAAACAGACTGGTTCAAGATTGGGATAGCTGTACAGCAGGGTTGTATACTCTCACCCAACCCATTCAACTTGTATGTACAGTGTTCCCTCACTTATTGTTGGGGTTAGGTTTCAGGACCTCCCGCAATAAGTGAAAAACAGCAATGTAGGGATACTCTATTTTAGTAGTTATACATTATTTTAGTAGTTATATACTATTTTAAGTGTATAACTACTAAACTTAAAATAAAGTGAAGGAAAGGAAGGAAAGGCCCTTCAAGGCTGGAGGGAGGGAGCACTGAGGAGGGAAAGTGCCTCAGAGAGTGGTAGCGGCAAAACCCCACAAAACAGTGAAAATACCATGATATATTTTAAATTAATATTTTTTTGGAAATTTACGAAACAGCCAGTCCGCAATAATCGAACTGCGAAGTAGCTAGGGAACACTGTAGAACACATCATGCAATGTGAGAGGCTTCATGGATCCAAGGCTGGAGTTTAAATTGCTGGAAGGAACATCAACAACCTTTAGATATGTAGATGGCTGAAAGCGAGGAGGAGCTGAGGAGCCTTCTAACCAAAGTGAAAGAAGAAAGTGCAAAATCTGGGTTGCAGTTAAACATAAAAAAAAACCCCAAGATTATGGCAACAAGACTGATTGGTAACTGGCAAATAGAGGGAGAAAAAGTGGAGGCAGTGACAGACTTTGTATTTCTAGGTGCAAAGATTACTGCAGACTGCAGCCAGGAAATCAGAAGACACTTACTTCTTGAAAGGAGAGCAATGACCAATCTCGATAAAATAGTGAAGAGTAGAGACATCACACTGGCAACAAAGATCCGCATAGTTAATACAATGGTATTCCCTATAGTAACCTATGGATGTGAGAGCTAGACCATAAGGAAGGCTGAGCTAAGGAAAAGAGACACTTTTGAACTGGGGTGTTGGAGGAAAATTTTGAGAGTGCCTTGACTAAAAGAAGATCAAATCAGTCCAAACTCCAGAAAATAATTCCTAACTGCTCAGTGGAGGGATGGCTATTAGAGGCAAAGATGAAATACTTTGGCCACATAATGAGAAGACAGGAAAGTCGGGAGAAGATAATTATGTTGAGGGAAATGGAAGGAAAAAGGAAGAGGGGCTGATCAAGGGCAAGATGGATGGATGGTATCCTTGAAGTGACTGGCTTGACCTTGAAGGAGTTGGTGGTTGTGACGGCCAACAGGGAGCTTTGGCATGGGCTGGTGCATGAGGTCACGAAGAGTCGGAAGCGACTGAACGAATAAACAACAACACATGTCTACCTTTGTGCTAGCCAGCTACTGTCGCCCCCTTGGGCCCTTGGCACTTGAGTTTCTGGGAGCCAGGCGGGCAAAAGGCAGACCCCAGCAAAAACGCCGCCTGAAGCCCTTGGGGTGCGACAGCTACAGAGGTTGTTCATGAAGAATTTGTTTTATTTGTTAAAATATTTGTGTATCTCCTCTCAGTCCACCAGAAACTCTGAGATAATACAAAGCAGATAAAACAGTAGAGTTTTTTGTTTTTGTTTTTTTTAAAATCCAAACAATAATTTAAATACCAACTTGAAGTGCACATGCAATTAAGGCAGTCCCTGAAAAATGTGGTCTTGGCCACCTGCCAGAAGCTCAAACAGGATGAAACAGCCCACTTAAAACAAGAGGCAAGTGTTCTCCTATAAACATATTACCAAGTTTGCGGAGTTGAAAGTCGGTATTCTACCCAATCGTTACAAGTTTCCCGGAAACTTTAGTTCATGGCTCCCTCTTTGCTCTGCTGCCAGCAAGTAAAAACATTCTTATTGCAGGAGGCTTTTAGAAATCGCCTGCAATGAACTTCTAATGTTTTGCAAGTAGTATTAACTATTTTAATTGGTTTTTAGAGAAGTTTTCTATTTATACTTGTATTGATGCTTTTGTACCATTATAGATCTATAGTGGTATTTAATACATTGTAAGCCACCTTCAGTCCCATTATTGGAGGAAACTCAAAATATAAATCAACAGTACGTCTTGAGGCATTAGCCTAAGGAAAAATACCTTTTCCCTTTGTACTCTTTCCTGCTGCACCTTGTGATCTTGGAAATCAGCAGAGCCTGAAAATAACTTGTAACAAATAGTTAATTATGTGAATTGGATTTATTCCACAATAACCAAGGCATAAATAAGGTCACATTGCTACAGTTGCATGATGAATGGTCTTATTCTGTGAGCTTTGTAGCTGAAATATTTAGTATCAGTATCAAATTTTATTGCATTAGCCGCAAAGCCATATCAAATAGAAAAAACCATATAGAAAAGAAATATTTAGTAATATTATTTGAGAACACAGAAATGCTGGACCACTTGAACAACCACCATATCACACTACACAGAGAAGTCACTGAAATCCACAAGCATGTGGACAATTTCAACAGAAAGGAAGAAACCATGAAAATGAACAAAATCTGGCTACCAGTATTTTTAAAAACTCTAAAATTATAACGGGAAATAAAGAACAACACTTAGAAAAGAGGGGAATTCCAGATAAGAAACAATCAGGGCCAGCTAACACCTCTGAACAAAGGATCCCCCAGGCAAGAAGGAAACAGCCAGGCTTTGAAGCTGCAAGGCCATTAAATGCTAATCAAGGTGACCAATTGAAACATTCACACTTGCCTCCAACAGACAAGAGTTCTTTCTCCCACCTGGACATTCCACAGATATATAAACCTCACTTGCCTAGTCTACAACAGACCTCTCAACCTCTGAGGATGTCTGCCATAGATGTGGGCGAAACGTTAGGAGAGAATGCTTCTGGACCATGGCCATACAGCCCAGAAAACCCACAGCAATCTAAAATTTAGTAACTTTAAAGTTCTTTTAAATAGATAAAAGTCATAGGGCCTTTCCTACAGGTTCCTGTGATTCATGACTTAAAGGTTTGTAGCTTCCTAATGTTTTGAAAAGACATACATAAAAGATAACTTCGCAACCTTTTACAAATTGAAGAACTCACTGCCAAAGGGAGCCCCTGGTGGTGCAATGGGTTAAAGCAGGGCTGTCCAACAGACGGCCCGTGGGCCGTACACAGCCCCCGAGCCCCTTGCCCACGACCCCCCTTTCCTCCGTAAAAAAAATCCCCAAAAAATTCCCGAAAAAAATTCAAAAAAAAATCCCGAAAAAATTCAATAAAAAGTGCGCATGCGCGCGGTTTCGCCTGCTTCTGACGCTGGCGTGACGCTTTGGGAGGGAGGGCAAAGCCATGGGGAGCCCCCAGTGGCTTCCACGGCTGCCGTGACGCCTTGGAAGGGAGGGGGGTCCCCCGCGGCGCCTTCCTCTCTCCCAAAGCATTCTGATGCTTTGGGAGAGGGGGCGGAGCTGCGTGGCCAGGGGCGTGGCCGAGTGGCCACCCAGGTGATCACTCACCAGAAGTCTGGCCCTTGAGCTGGCAGAAGTTGGACTGCCCTGAGATAAAGCATGACTGAAGATCAACAGGTCAGAGGTTCAAATCTGCGGTGAGTGCGGATGAGCTCTCTCTGTCAGCTCCAGCTCCCCTTGCAGGGACATGAGAGAAGCCTCCCACAAGGATGGTAAAACATCAAACATCCCAGTGTCCCCTGGGCAATGTCCTTGCAGACCACCAATTCTCTTACATCAGAAGCGACTTGCAGTTTCTCAAGTCACTCCTAACAAGAAAAAACTGCCAAAGGGTATCTGATATGAGAATAATGGTTCATTACTTAAGAATAATGTTCCATAACTTATAATAGAAACTATTAGTCCTCCCTACCCTAAAACCATACTTCTCCACTCTGCCTGTGTACTTATTTACTTTGATAAACTGGGGGGGCAATATGCTGCAGCCTCCCTCAAGATGGGAGATAAATTCAGGTAAGGTAAAGGTTTTCCCCTGACATAAAGTCCAGTCATGTCCGACTGGGGGTTGGTGCTCATTTCAATTTTTAAGTTGAAGAGCCGCCATTGTCTATAGACACCTCCAAGGTCATGTGGTAGACATGACTGCATGGAGCGCCGTTACCTTCCCATTGGAGCGGTACCTATTGATGTACTCACATTTACAAGTTTTTGAACTGCTAGATAGGCAGAAACTGTTCAGAATGTAGGAGTTGAAGTCCAAAACAACTGGAGGGCCCAAGTTTGCTCGTGCCTGCTCAATCATAATAAAAGGGTGATGGGAAAGACTTCTCACATGTCAAGAGCTGCTCTTCTACAATGCCACAACACTGAGGCGCCCTTGGGCTGAGAAGGGCAGTATAGAAGTGTCATAAATAAATAAATAAATAAAATAAATAAACATGTCTCGCTATTCCATCACTCGCCATGTCATCCAGATCTGGGCTGGGATCTAGCAGAAATAATTCCGCAACAACCATCAAGGACATACATTTTCATTATGATTTTCTCCCACTTCTCCAGCATTCCCTGTTCATGTTCCTGGCAACCTTTAGAATGTCACTGAGCTTCGCTGATAGAAGGAAAAGAGCAGGAATAGCTTCTTTCCAGAGCAACAGCCAAAGGAAGGACTCCACCCTGACAAAATCACTCATTTAATTCATTCCACCTAAGGATTTAGTACAAAGGCGATAGGATATTTTTAGTTCATGCCATAAAATATTCTATTTAAAGAGTGAGAATTAATTTGAGGAATATACTGATTAAACAAAAAGTTAAAAACTGTGTTGCAGAAGCATTTTCAGAAGTTAAAGTGCTTCATGTTCCACCCAACCTGGAACTCACAATATTCCCCATGACTTTTTTATTTATTTATTTATTTATTTATTTATTTATTTATTTATTTATTTATTTCAAACATTCGTACCCTGCCCTTCCCAACCCCTGGAGGGGAACTCAGGGCAGCTTACAGCCGGCAGCAATTCGATGCTCCCAAATACAAAACATAGTAAAATACAACAATTACATGATAAGTAAAAACAATAAACTAAATTAAAAATCCATTTAAAATAGTATTAACTGGATGGCCATATCTAAATCTGAATTCTGTGACCAACAACTCAGTCCAGGGCCTGTCCATAGTCCGTTCTCCATAGCATTGCCATCATTGTCAGCCTGCTACCCGAATGCCTAGTCCCACAGCCATGTTTTCAACTTCTTCCTGACGGAAAGAAGGGATGCAGTTGACCTAATTTTGCTGAGGAGCTTATTCCACAGGGGGGGGCTACCACAGAGAAGGCCCTGTCTCTCATCCCTACCAAGCATGTTTGTAATGGAGGCGGGATTGAGAGCAGGGCCTTCCCGGAAAATCTTAAACTTTGAGGCGGGATGTAGAGGGAGATACGTTTGGACAAGCAAGCTGGGCTGGAACTGTATAGGGCTTTATAAGACAAAACCAGCACTTTGAATTGTGCTCGGAACTGGACCGGCAGCCAGTGGAGCTGACACAACAGGGGAGTGGTATGCTCCCTGTATGACACTTCTGTGAGTAGTCTAGCTGCCGCTTGTTGGACTAGTTGAAGTTTCCGAACAGTCTTCAAAGGCAACCCTACACAGAGCGTGTTGCAGTAATCTATTCAGGATGTAACAAGAGTGTGGACCACTGTGGCCAGATCAGACTTCCCAAGGTACAGGCGCAGCTGGTGCACAAGTTGTAATTGTGCAAAAGCTCTCCCAGCCACCACCAAGACCTGGGGTTCCAGGCTCAGCGATTAATCCAGGATCACTCCCAAGATGCGAACCTGCATCTTCAGGAGGAGTGTACGCCCATCCAACACAAGCTGTAACCCTATGCCCTGTTCAGCCTTTCGACTGACCAGGAGGGCCTCTGTCTTGTCTGGATTCAATTTCAATATTTTAGCTCTCATCCAGTCTGACACAACTGCCAAGCACCGGTTCAAGGTCTGGACATCCTCCTTAGTAACAGGTCGAAAGGAGTGACAGATATGGATGTCATCTGCATAGAGATAACACCGTATTCCTGTGAGGCTGCCCTGAGTCGCCCCTTGGGGTGAGAAGGGTGGGGTATAAATATAGGAAATAAATAAATATTCCAAAACTCTGGATGACCTCTCCCAGCAGCTTCATGTAGATGTTAAACAACATCAGGGACAGTACCGAACCCTGTGGGACTCCACAAGACAAATGTTGTGCGATCAAACAGGTGTCACCTAGTAACACTTTCTGGGACTGTCCCACCAGGAAGGACTAGAGCCACTGCAAAACAGTACCTCCAAGTCCCATACCTGCGAGGCGTCCTAGAAGGATGGTCAATGGTATCAAAGGTCCAGCAGAACCAACAGGGACACACTCCTCCTGTCTAGTTCCCGGCGGAGATCATCTACCAAGGTGACCAAGGCTGTTTCAGTTCCATGGCTTAAAGCCAGACTGCCAGATCTAGATAATCAGTGTCTACCAAGAACCTCTGGAGTTGCGAGGCTGAACCAATCGAAATGAATCCATAAAAACCGGACAGGCAGGTGCTCGTGCTACATCCTCAGAGTCTGCTGTTAACGTGGCATCAAAGGAAGAACATAGTGCATCTAAAGAAGTAGTTTATTACAAGTCTCCATCTCATACAAATTGGTGTGTAAGCTGCTTGTTCTTAACCCTGGGGCCATATTCAAAGACACATTTCAGATGTGCTGCAATTTTTTTTATTTCAGTGTTTCTCAACCTTCCTAGTGCCGCGACCCCTTAATACAGTTCGTCATGCTGTGGTGACCCCCAACCATAAAATTATTTTTGTTGCTGCTTCATAACTGTAATTTTACTACTGTTATGAATCGTGATGTAAACAGAAAATTATATAGAAAAACCCATGCAATGTGGGTGGTTGTTAGTCACCCCAGATACATCACAAAAGAGGAATGTTGGTAGGAAATAAACAGGTGGTTCTGGCTGTAAAAACGAGCAGAGGTACCAAGAGAGAGGCAGACTCAGCAGAAAAGGAGCACGCATTTGAAGACCAGTATTACAAGATAATTGCCTGAAAGTTGCCAACTGCAAAACAGCAAGACCACAAGTTACACATATTGTTCAGCAGTGTAGAAAATGCCTATCCTTCATCAGCACGGGAGAAGAAAATAGACAATAACCTCAATATAGTCTCATTTCAGTGTTGGCATCAACAAGATAATCCATAATGTTTGCCTAAGTGTGTTTATGAAATTGAACTCAGTCCTATCACGCAAAGCAGGGGGAAGCTACATTTTATGCTATACTTCATTCATACCATTTTGGGAGATTCTGGGAAATTGCAATTACAGTAAGCCCTTCACATTTGCTGGGGTTAGGGGCACAGGATCTCCATATAACCCTCCGAGATCACTTCGTTCAGAAGACCAGAATCTTCTAGACATCCCTAGTGTGAAGTCTTTCCACCTGACTTCGACAAGGTGCGGGGCATTTTCAATCATTGCCCCGGCTCTGGAATACGTTGCCACTGGAAACGCAGGCTCTCCAAAATTTGGTCACCTTCCGGAGAGCCTGCAAGACACACTTGTTTAGACAGGCCTTCGAAAGCTTGTGATTTTAGCTGTGTTTTTATTTGCTGTTTTACCTACTATTATTATGTATGTTTTGCTTTATTGAATTATGTTGTAAACCGCCCGAGCCACTGAGATTGGCGGTGTACAAGTCCAAATAAATAAATAAATACAATAAAAATAGAAAAACTGCAAATAAAAAATCCCACTTATTTGTTTACTTTGAAAACACCTCCCTGCAAATCTCTAGGTTCTCCATTACACCTCTATAGCACTGGAGAAGCGACAAATACCTAGAGTAGTGATCCAAAAACCTCTAGGTCATTCAGCATGACACTATAGCCAGCATGGGCAAACTTGGGCCCTCTAGGTGTTTTGGACATCAACTCCAACAATTCCTAACAGCCTCAGGCCCTTTCCTTTTCTCCCCATCTGCTTAAGTGGCAGAGGGGGGGGGGGAGAGAAGGGACCTGAGGCTGTTAGGAATTGTGGGAGTTGAAGTCCAAAACACCTGGAGGGCCGAAGTTTGCCCATGCCTGCTCTAGAGCCAACTTTGCTATGGGCAAATTCCCATGCAGTGGTTTTTATAAGATACTTTGCAGAAAGAACAATGTCCAGGAAAGCCATACATGTTATGAATAAGGTTATTAGTAATAGAATGGTAATTTATCATGGATCATAAATTTATTATCAAACTATCTAAACAGGACAAATTAGAACAGCCTTCTCTGTAATTGTTTCCAGGTCGTTGAATTTAGATTTGGCTGCCTCTCTCTCTTCTTCATTTGAAAAAACAAAAGCTCTTTTTATTTGAAGAGACATTTGGGGTCTAAATAGCCATGTGTAAAGGTATTTTATGGGGTATTGTGTTGTACTTTTAATGTTATTGACATGTTTTAAAATCATTCTGTACTGTTTTAAAGTATTGTTGTTTTAATTTTTAAAAAATCGTATTAGGAGTGACTTGAGAAACTGTACATCGCTTCTTGTGTGAGAGAATCAGCCATCTGCAGACACGTTGCCCAGGGAATGCCCCTATGTGTTATCATCCTATGGAAAGCTTCTCTCATGTACCTGCATGGGAAGCTGGGGCTGACAGATGGGAACTCACCCTATATCATGGATTCAAACCTCTAACCTTCAGGTCAGCAGTTTAGCCAGCACAAGGGTTTAACCCATTGTGCTACTGCGGTTCCCTTTTAATATGGAAATGTATGTATCACTCCATTCAGAAGATCTAAACCTACTGGAAGTACCCAGTTTTAAGACTAGGCGTAGAGCTTTCTCTATTGTGGCGCCATCTCTCTGGAATGCCTTGCCAACTGAAGTCTGTGCCCTGAGAAATTTGTCGACCTTCCACGGGGCATGTAAAACTAATTTGTTCTGGCTGGCATTTGAATCTTAATTTCTGTGTATTAATCATTGCTAATCGTTACTTTTATGGTGTTTTATACTGTGTGTTGTGAGCCGCTCTGAGCCCTCGGGGAGTGGTCGCATACAAGACCGACTAATAAATAAATAATAAAATAAATATTATTTTAAAGCTTTTTATTACTAAGTTTTAAAACATGATGGGAGTCCTTCAGGAAAAAGATGACATAGCAATAAATTTGATGGACAGACAGATGAACAGATATTGGTCTCAATAGAACTCTTAATTTAATTTAATTTAATTTAATTCTTCACTTTAACATGTTTTAGAGCAGTGTTTCCCAACCGCTGTGGCGCGGCACACTAGTGTACTGAGACGGACATCCTGCTGTGCCACGAGAAAAGCTCTCTGCCCCCTTCCTTCCCCCCCCCCCTCCTGCTGAACTCCTGATGCTTGGGGGAGGAGGAGGAAGGGCCGGGTGGCGGCAAAGAAAAAGAAGAAGGGGCCGGGGTGCCGCCTCCTTCGGCCATTTCCCCAGCCAGCCTCCAATCCGCCATGACTCCTGCCATGACTCTTGCCCCTTGCTCGCTGAAGCCACGCGGAGGAGGAGCCCTGCCCACTGAAGCCCGTCCACCGCTCATGCTCCTCCTCTGTGGGAGAACTGAAGCCAGGGGAGGGGGTGGGGCCTGGCTCTGCCCCCTCCCCACAGCTTTGGCACTCCCAGCAGCTGCTCCAGCCTTGAGGGGACAGTGCCCTGGCACTGTCCCCTCAAGGCCAGCATTGTGCTGGCTCTGCCACAGCTGGCTTGGCACTGCCCCCTCAAGGCTGGAGCAGCTGCTGGGAGAGCTGAAGCTGGGGGGAGGGGTGGGGCATGGCGTGGCTTGGCTCCACCCCCTCCCCGGCTTCGGCACTCCCAGCAGCTGCTCCCAGCAGGCCACCATCCCCCAGCAGTTCTTTACTGTGTTAAGAGTGTCATTTTGTGTCATTTTGGTTGGTGATGTGCCCTCAGATTTTTTTAATGTTAAAAGTGTGCCACGGCTCAAAAAGGTTGGGAAACACTGTTTTAGAGTGCCATCTAATTCACATTTACCTGAAAGTAAAACCAATGAAATGTAGTAGCACTTACTACTAAGCAAGAATGGTTGAGGTTCATGTTCTTCATCGCTCCCTCTGAAATCAAGAAAACATTGAAAATACTTAACATATTTTCTGGATGGCACTATACTTATGTGCCATTACAACATGCTTAGCTGGTGCTTGAATATTATAAGTGACAGTAATAAACAGATGCACATTTGTTTTCATGTGTTTTAAACACTTGTGGCAGCCTTTCTGTGCGTCTCTGCTTTGCAGTATAAATAAGTAGATTATCCCAGAAAAGAAGATTAGAGACAGCTCGGAGAAGTGAAGGGAGGAAGAGAAGGACAAAAGGCGCAGTGCGTGGAGAAGACAGTGAGAGTAACAACTCCGGGCCTCTGGCTCCTCATATCGCACAAGGTGGCGTTTTTAATCCCCTTTGGTTTTGGGCTTGGGCGAATCAACGGGAACGGACCAGACAACATGTCTCGAGAGAAATTGGAAGCCTTGGTCAAGAACATGGAGATTATGCTCTCTGAAGTAGAGCAACTGAAAATTCACTGCACGAAACAGACAGAGGAAGTCAACCAAGTGACCCAAGAGCTACGCCGTGAAAACAAGGAGTTGACTCAGAAATATGAGCGCATTAGCCAGGACCTGAAGGAAGCGAAAGAGGCCATAGCCCAGCTGCAAGATACCAAGGTCGCCTTTGAAGCCAAAGAACGGCAAGCACAAAAACTGAACCGGCAGCTGTGAAGCAGTGGTGTCGGCAGCAGGAGTGTGCATCCAAGAGTCGTGCATTGCGGGACTGTGCTATTTCCCCAGCAAACATGTGAGCAAATTGAAGTCTGTTTGGACTACCGTAAGCCATTAGTGAATCGGCGTTTCTAAACTGGCATTTGCCAGCTGTCCTCTACATCCAGGAGGACTTGCAGGCTAACTTTTTATCTCCACAATTGGATGTTATGGCAAGAAAAGAGCAACTCTGTGTGTGTACAACACAGGCCTGCCAGCATCAATGACGTGTTTGAATTTCAGCAGTTTGGAAGAAGTTTTTCTATTCTTAGACTGGATTTTTCTTTGGGAGATCAAAAAGCAAAAGAATCCAAAATGGAGTATTCTTCAGGAAAGGCATGAAACGAGAAGGAAGGAACTTGTTCTACCTTGAGATTCCGAAAGGAAAAGAATTGCGTTCTCATGTGATGGTTGAAAGATGTGAAAATGTACCTGCTTCCCCACAAGGTTTTATGGTTTCTGCCAAGAAGATACTTCCTTTGCTCTGAGGCTGTGTTTCCATCAGGACTTACCTTGCAGAGAGGAACATCTTGACTGCCAGACTGAGAGGGTCACGCAGGGCAGGCTGTGACATAAGCCTCAAGGCTGCATCCAATTCCTGCCAAGGCCATGCCGGGACAGGGATAAAGCAAATGGCATTACATTTTGGTGTATATTTCTGTTGCAGCCAGTTCAAAGTACACTATGACCCTGGTATCAATGGGGGATATAATCTTGGACTTCATGTGGATGCATGAAACCATAAACCCCTATTATTTTCACTAAAACAAACCAGGGAAGTACCAAGAAGAAGGTGTCGCCTGTACAGGAGTCCCTAAGCGAATAACTGAAAATGTGGATAAGTGAAATGGTATATCAGATTTGTGGATATGGGGAGTTGTATTGTATTTGTTATTGGAGCTAAATTGCTGTGGTCTCAACGCAAATGAATTGTATATTTTGACATGATTAAACCAACATAATTATGTATTGTGGGAAATTAGCAAAAAAAATGTAAAGACAAAGTGAATATACCATATATTTGATGACACTTATTTTTTGACCGTTACTGTTTTTAAAAGGAAGTTGTTCTGTGAATATAAAGGGTTTCTCTGTTCAGACCTAAAATATTGCATATATCCAGAAAACCCTGATTGGGGGTGAGTGATCCAGAAGAGAATTGTTGAATTTCACAGTCGAAATCCTAAATTGGTTTGGGTCTCCCAACCTCTGTCCTGTCCTCTTAATTTGGAACGTATAAGTGGCTAATTTATTGGGTTAAGAAGCAGGAAGGGTGAGGTAATCCAAATAACAGGCATAAACGTCAACCGTCTTGAAGAAGTGCATGCCTGAACGAGAACAAATCTTAATTCTTCAGGCATGTAGTGATAGCAAAGGAAGAAGAGGCAAAATAAAGTATTGTAAAGATAGAAATGGGAAAAGGCCTTCCATCAAAAATCAGTTTTTATAGCTTTTACTTAGCAGAAAGTGTTTTACAGGCTCAGGGGGGCGGATTTCAGTCTGAGCAAGCAAACTTTAATTTGTTTTGTTGTTCTGTGGACATTTTGTCTTATGTGTAAGCCGCACCGAATCCCTTTGGGGAGATGGAGGTGGGGTATAGAAATAAAATTATTATTATGTAACTGTTTTGGTCCAAAATCAGAACTTGTCCAAGCTTTGATCAATAATAATAATCTCTGAGTTACACTAGAAAGCAACTGGAGGTTGGGTGGAGAAAATGGTGAAACCAATACCCCTTAAAAGTGATGTATTAAAATGCAAAGGTGGGAGCATTCTCTTGCCTGTTTTGATTTGCCTGCTCAAAGATTTATTTCCAGTTGGAAAAGGAGACATACAATATGACTCGGATTAATGATGTTGTCTTGGAGGGAAATGGTGAGGGGTGTGACACTAGGTTTAAAAGTTAGTCTTGTGTTGTAGAAGACTTTCAGGGTCCAAACACTGGGTTGTTGTGAGTTTTCCAGGTTGCAAGGCCATGTTCCAGAAGCATTCTTTCCTGATGTTTCATTCACATCTATGGCAGGCAACCTCAAAGGTTGTGAGGTCTGTTGGAAACTAGGCAAGTGAGCTTTATATATCTGTGGAATGCCCAAGGTGGGAGAAAGAACTCTTGTCTGTTTGAGGCGAGTATGAATGTTGCACCTTGATTAGCATCGAAGCAGTCAGACTTTGAAGCTGCAAGGCCATTCAATGTTAATAAAATCGTCTAATTGCAGCATTCACACCTGCCTCCAACAGACAGGAGTACTTTCTCCCACCCTGGGCATTCCACAGATATATAAACCTCCCTTGCCTAGTTTCCAACAGACCTTACAACCTCTGAAGTTGCCTGCCATAGATATGGGCAAAACATTAGGAAAGTATGCTTCTGGAACATGGCTTAACAGCTCGGAAAACTCACAGCAACCCAAAGTTAGTCTTCATAAATGAACCTTATAATTAATAACAGTAGTAATTAATATATATACAGTATATATATAGAGTGTGCTGTTTCTAAGTTAACAGATTAGTATTTGGAGGAAGGGCTACTTGGCTCTTAAGACACCATGGGAAGAGGGTACTAGTGGCAGCTGTGGCAACAAAGCTTGATGGAGTTGCTTAAAAACTAGGGACCTCAAGATGTTACATCTAAAAACTGACAAACAAGAAAATCCAGTTTGGCTTCTTTCATAAGATCTTGTCAGAATACCTTTGAAACTCAATTACAACAAACTAGTAAGCTGTATATTCAAGAATGTACAGCGAGAGTAAGAACTGGGAGGACATTTTTTAAAAAGTGATTGCAGTGAGCAAACGTAGTGGCTCGACTTTGGGGCTAGGTCCCTGGGATACTAGGGCCCATTCTACACTGCCACTATAATGCAGATTGAACTGCATTATATTGTCAGTGTAAACCCATATAATCCACTTCAATGCAGTTAAACTGCATTATATGAGTCCGCACTGCATTATAATAACTACTTGACCATGAAAAGCAAATGGGTGACCCTGGACAAGCCGTACTCTCTTGGCCTTAAAGGAAGGCAATAGTACCAATCCCAGCCCGGAATAAATCTCGCCAAAATCTTCACTGTGATAGTGTCACCTTCAGGTCACCATAAGCTGGAAAGGTACACACGTGATTGAAGACTGCTGGTTGGCAACAGGTAGGTTGGATATAGCTTAAAGGCACGCCACAACAAGTAGTTGAAAGCTCCATGTTGGCAACAAGTAGGCTGGAACACATGAGAAAAATCTCACTTCTCCAGCTGGTATTTGCTTTGAGAGGAAACCTTCTATCAACACTAATGGACCACAGCAGGGGAAGGGGAGGTTTAAATTCTCTCTTCATGCCTGCTTTGATCCTATTAATGAGAACCCTGCCCAGCTGTGCATTTGAAAGAACTCTTAAATGCTTAAATAATTCCCTATATCATTTAGCAGTGAAAGACTTGTGAACTCTCAACAAACTACTAAACTACACAACTGAATAGAGACAGGCCTTGGGAGTGCTGGTTTCTGGGTTGCATCTCCCAAAGATAACTCTTCTAAGAGAGTTGTACATGAACTACTGTGCCCAAGGGCAGTATTCTGGCTGTTAGATTGAACTACTTTTCAATACAAAAACAAAACAAAGAACTCGTGAACAATATTGCTTTTCGTATGTCAAACATTGCAAATTATTTGCAACCGACAGCTGAACTGAAATGTCACGATTTTTCTATTACTTGTCGGTATTGTGATTGTATGACCAACTCACTCTTTCCACAAGGCTTGCCAAGATATTATTGTGATCTGTATTCACTATAATTGCTTACGTAAGCTCCAAGTGGGTTGACAGGTTAAGCAGTCTAAATTAGATTGGCTTTCTAGCTGCCAGATTCACTCTGTGTTTCAGTTAAATCTGTCCTGTCCAAGAGTTCAGATTTCTATTCTTATGCAAGAAGTGGGCAAAGGGTGTCCCGCACAATCCCCAAGGGTGTGACGGAGGATAGGCTCACACCTGCCACTCCCTCCCCAAATTGTGGATCATCTGGCAAAAAGAGCCCACACGAATTGCCTCTTCTAAACATCTCCAGGTCTGGAAAAGTATCTATTACGTAAGTTGTAAGGCCCACTGCAATGTTCAACATCAGAAGAAACATCTTTCAAAACTATAAGTGGGTGTCTGGCCATTTTGGTCACTTTCCAATGATACATACAATTCAGAAGCTTAAAAATATTGGCCCTTTGAAATCACTGAAGTTACTCACCGTGGTCCTTCACAGTTCTACCATTTCACTGGACACTATAGTCTCCTCCTCTCTTCTCTTTATATGTTATATCAAGGTAAGTGTAAACCTTTTGACAGGAATTGTACTATTTTCATATTTTTAAGCATACATTTTTCTAGCAGTGGGATAAATATTTACTCAATAAGGCCCCTTCCACACAGCTGAATAAAATCCCACATTATCTGCTTTGAACTGGAATATATGGCAGTGTGGACTCAGATAACCCAGTTCAAAGCAGATATTGTGGGATTTTCTGGCTTGATATTCTGGGTTACATGGCTGTGTGGAAGGGCCCTGGGTTATTAGTATCCAATACAATCATTGTAAGGCTGAGGAAAAAAGAAAAACAATTTAAAAAAGAAATAATCATAAACTTAACAAGGTCCCAGCTCACAATATAAATAATACAATAAAATACAATACAATAGACCACATAGAGAGGATAAACCATTATTAACATAACCAATAAATATAAGACAATAAGATACCATACAAACAGCAAACAGAATTAACAATCAAAATTGTAAAACATTCGATTGTAAAACATTCGATTAAAAGCACAATCGTTCCTATGAGCTGAAGGGGCCTGCTACCCCAAACGCGATATATCCATATAGTAGAGATTGACTAATCATTTTTAAAAGCCTGTTTAAATAGCCACGTCTTTAAGTAAAGATAAAGATTTCCCTTGACAATAAATCTAATCATGTCCGACTCTGGAGGTTGGTGCTCATTTCCATTGCTAAGCTGCAGAGCCGGCATTGTCTAGACACCTCCAAGGTCATGTGGCCAGCATGACTGCATGGAGTGCTGTTACCTTCCCGCCAAAGCAGTTCCTACTGATCTAATGATATTTGCATGTTTTCGAACTGCTAGGTTGGCAGAAGCTGGGCCTACCAGTGGGAGCTCACCCTGCTCCCTGAATTCGAACCACCAACCTTTCGGTCAGCAAGTTCAGCAGCTCAGCAGTTTAACCTGCTGTGCCACTAGGTTGCAAGGGCTCGTGATGGTGGTGGGACCAAGAGGAGGGCCTCCCTAGCCAAACAGGTTCATAAGGAGAGGATGCAGTTGTGTAAATATGCAGGACCTGAGCCTTGCAGAGCTTTATAGATAATGACCTGCACTTTGAATTGGGCCTGGAAGCAAATGAGCAACCAGTGTAGCTGCTTCAAGAGGAGGGTCGTATGATCTCTATAATCCGCCCCGGTCAGCAGCCTGGCTGCTGATCTTTGTACTAATTGAAGCTTCCAAACCATCTTCAGAGGCAGCCTTACATAGAGTGCATTGCAGTAATCCATACAAGATGTAATTAAAGCATGGGCCACTATTGCCAGATCTGGCTTTTTGCAGTTGGTGTAGGCCTTTCCAGCCACCGCCAACACCTGAGCTTCAAGCATCAGCATTTAGTCCAGGAGGACCCCCAAACTGCGAACCTGTGTCCTCAGGGGGAGTGTGACCCTGTCGAAGACAGGTTGCCATCCTGTGAGGCCGATCAGGGTATACCCTGATCAGCCTCACAAGTGACCAGGATGACCTCTGTCTTGTCTGGATTCAACTTCAGTTTGTTAGCTCTCATCCAGTCCATCACAACTGTTAGACACCGGTCTAAGACTCAGGGAGCTTCCTTGAATTGGGATGGAAACGAGTAGTAGAGTTGTGCGTCATCTGCATACAGATGACACCAAACCCCAAAACTCTGGATGACCTCACCCAGTGGTTTCATGTACATAGTGAACAGCATGGGGAACAAAATGGAAATAAATAGTAAGGAAAGTGCTGAAGTGAAGACATTGTAGAAGGACCTTGTGAAAGGTATGGTGCATCCACTCCAATGAGACTTCCAGCACAATCTGATATCTTATTCAGATGTCCAGAGATGGGAAAGTTCATGACAAGGTTGTTTATGCTTTTTTAAAAAAAAATTTAAAAAATTAAAAACTTTGTTTTATTACATAAATATTGAAAGGAGAATTTTAATGACAAACAAGTCTAACTCATTGTTTAAATTTAGGTGAACATCACTACACAAAATACATAACAGAAAGAAATGAAAGTTCCCATCCAAAGTTTTTACTCTCTGAGTTTTCGAAAGAAAGGGAAAAACTATGTGATTAAGCCAAACCCATTTCTCACCCACTGAGCCACCCAAGCAGCAAAAAAATAATGGGTGAGGTTAAAAAGAAACACTAACACAATGGGAGGGAAAATGAAGAAATCAACATTTTTAACTGTAAATGTGCTGCAAAAGGGAGACTCAGGATTAGACAGATTCATGGATACCAAGGGAATCAGTAGTTACTGAAATGGACATACAAGTACCACCTCTGTGTTGATTGTGACAGGCAGGATTTTCCCCAGGTACTGGTTGTGGGGGGTCGGGAGCAGGTGAGGGTTTTGCCCTCCTTTCTGCTAGAGATCCCTGTGTACAACTAGTGGGCCACTGTGTGACACAGAATGCTGGACTAGATGGGCTGAGGCCCGATTCAGCATGGCTCTTCTTATGTTCTTATGTTCACATTATTGCCACCCATCAACAACACACAATAAAGCTCATAATCTTCCAAAGAGAATTGATCTTATTTCTACTCAAATATAGCTTGAAGAAAGAGGCAGTTCCACAACAATTGGACGATATCTCTAAGAGACCATGGATTTTAATCCCTGCTCAGCAACCAAAACCCAGTTTGATCACGTCTTACTCTCTCAGCCAGGAGCCCCCGGTGGTGCAATGGGTTAAGCCTTTGTACCAGCAGGACTGAAGACCAATAGGTCAGAGGTTCAAATCCAGGGAGAACACAGATGAGCTCCCTCTGTCAGCTCCAGCTCCCCATGCGGGGACATGAGAGAAGCCTCCCACAAGAATGGTAAAACATCAAAACATCCGGGCGTCCCCTGGACAACATCCTTGCAGACGGCCAATTCTCTCACACCAGAAGCGACTTGCAGTTTCTCAAGTTGCTCCTGACACACACACACACACACACAACCTCTCTCAGCCTGGTGGAAAGCTCCTACTAACAACTCTTGTCAAGACATTCCTGTGTTCGGTTCATATTAGAGTTGGAAATGAAGGCAAAAAGCAACAAGAAGCAAATCAAACTCATACATCAATTCATACATATAAGTTTCTGTCTCCACTTTCTTTACTCACCCAACATAATTTAGGGCTCAGGAGAGCTTTCTAATCACTGCTATTGCCATTTAATTACTGTGATTCCTGGGAGGCCTTAAAGGAGTGGTTCCCAACCTGTGGGTACCAAGATGTTTTGGCCTTCAATTCCTAGAAATCCTAATAGCTGACAAACTTGCTGGGATTTCTAGGAGTTGTAGGCCAAAACACCTGGGGACCCAGAGTTGAAAACTACTGCCTTAAAGCCTTGCCCATCTGTTGCAAATCACTGAAAGATCAACCAGTAGATCCTAATCACTCTTCTGTAATAGACCTTACTTTGCGATAGGAAAATTTTATTTGACTTGGTGGGACATACATCAGAACACTTCAGAGTTAGTGCAGCTAATGCAGAACGCTGCAATGTGGCTGCTGGCAGGTCTAACATCTTCCTGCCACGTGACGCCTGACCTGCGCGAACTGCACTGGCTCCCGATTGAGCACCAGATCACCTTCAAGGTGCTGGTTTTAACCTTTAAGGCCTTGAATGGTCTGGGGCCAGTGTACCTAAGGGACCGCCTCTCCCTATATTGTCCCACAAGACCACTGCGTTCAGAGTCCCTCAAACTCCTCGCAGTTCCAAGGGCCAAAACCCTCCATCTGACCTCGACACATAGGAGAGCCTTCAGTGTAATAGCTCCAACTCTTTGGAATGCTCTTCCCATTCCCCGAGGTCCGCGCACTTACCAACTTGTTAGCCTTCAGGAAGGCTTGCAAAACCTTCCTATTTAGACAGGCATTCGGCTAACTATCCCTGCCTCAGGCCTGGGGGTATCTTTTGGGTGTTACGCCTCTTGGATGGGTGAATTTTGGTGTAAATCCTGTTGCTTTTTAACTGTTTTAACTGTTTTTAACTGTTTAATCTGTTTTTATTGTGCTCTGTATTTCACTGTGTTTTTTACCATGTGTAAGTCGCCCCGAGCCGGACGGGAGGGGTAACGAACAAGTCGAAATAAATAAATAAATAAATAAATAAAATAAAGACATGATGATGCTGTTAAATGAGTTTCATAGCAATTGTGCTCTTGGGTTGAGAAGAAGAACCGCATGTAATGGAGAATTCACAGCACTTCTCTAAATTATAGATACTACTATTTATTTACTTTTGGAGCAATGGACTGCAGGTATCTTGCCCAGGTTTTGGTGACTGTCCCCTTCATTCTTGGCTACAGTATACTCCACACGGTGGAGGTCTCTGCAAAGTGTGGCACTATAAGGAGGGATGGAATAGTTGTCATTGGTGTAAAAGGACAAGGAAATTTAAATACAACTTCTAAGATTGTGCCAGTTGTTAAACAAGAATTGGACCATGCATCTTGCTTCAAAAGCATGAGTCTAAAATCTCACTGCTAGCCCCTGGATTTATATAAAGATTGATTTACCATATTTCATATGATTCAGGGGGTTTACTCTATTTGGGATAGACAAAAGCCATATAATTAATCAAAATACCTTCAGATGTAGTACAGAATGGGCCAAAAATCATATAGGGACCCTATATATATCTGAAGGGATTTCAGTATCTGAAGGGGTTTCAGACTCTCTATTTTTTGTTTTTAATAGAGGAGCCATGGTGGCACAATGGGTAAAACCCTTGCGCTGCTGAACTGCTGACCTGAAGGTGGCTGCATTGAGGTTGCGGAATGGGCCCTTAAAACCAGACTTTAGGGCTGCTCAGTCCCTAACCTTACCTACGGCCCCTAAACTGACTATCGATCCCACCTGATATGCAACCTTTAGTTCACCTCCACTTTCTTGTATTTATATTTAATGTTAGGTAATGTGTTGGTTTTATATGTGTACTCTGTGTTGGATTGTATTTATGCATACTATTGTAAACCGCTCTGAGCCTTCGGGAAGTGGCGGTCTATAAATGTGAAGCATAAATAAATAAATAAATACATAAATAAATAAATAAATAAAAATCCATGGGTTGGGGTGAGCTCCAACTGTTAGTCCTAGCTCCTGCCAACCTAACAGTTCAAAAACATGCAAATGTGAGGAATCAGTAGGTATCGTCTCAGCGGGAAAGGCAAAAAGACGCTCCATGCGGTCATGCTGGCACAACAACCAGAAGGTGTCTATGGACAATGTAGGCTCCTTGACTTGGAAATGGAGAAGAGCACCGCCTCCAGAGCCGGAAATGAAAGCCTTTGCCTTTGTCTGTGTTATTTTGTGTTTCGTAGTATTTCACTGAAACAAAACATGGTTGACTGTGTCTCTTTATATGTTGTAATCCACTCTGAGCCCCCTTGGGGAGAAGGGCAGAATATAAATAAAGTGTTGTTATTATTATAATAATTATTAATTTACAATACTGTAGCATCATGTACAATGTGTGTGTGTGTGTGTAAGAGCAAGAGAGTGAGTGAAAGGTACTGTATATGATTCTATGTTATTATAAATTCAAAACAAAAAAATAGTTATTACATATTGAAAACCCTTCATGACTATTGGCCCATCCATTCCAGCCATCAACTCTGGCTGACAAGATGGTTGAAATGCAAACGATAAACGATAAAAAAATGTTTTGTTTCCATGCTGAAATATTGTAATTATTTGCCCCTGAACTGATGTTATAACATGTTTTCTATTAAAAAATGCATTATTAACTACTACTATAAATGTTTAATAAAGGAGAATGAATGTAGAAGATTCCTCTTGTCAGTAAAGCAACTTCTCCTGACATTTGAGACCACTTACAATTTCATTCCTGTTTATAATAGGGCAATTATTTTTCAAGTTCTTCATAATTATTAGCATAAGAATTACTGTGGAGAGATTACACAGATTACTGTGCACTTCTAGCTTAATCACTTCAACAACACCATTCGGTGCATATTTATTCAGAGGTAAGTCCAATAGTTTCAAATGGGGATTAGTTCCAAGTAAATGGCTACAGAATTGCTGGTACAATTAGAATGAGCTTGTGGGTATTTGCTGGCATTTCGTGACGCCTCCAGATCAGCTATGTGTGATACAGAGCTGATCTGGAGGCGTCACAAAATGCCAGCAAATTGTTACTTTTTAATGATTGTATTACCGCTGTGTTGTTTTAATGCCTGTTGGAAATGCAACAATCTTCAGCATAGAACAAATTAAAAATGTCTTACATTGCATCAGTGATGCGTTAAGTAGATTTCAGTGACCTAACATCTCTTCATCCATCTTCTACCCACCCTAAACTCTCTGAGGCCCAATCACATTTCCATATATTGGACTATATAGTCAGTGTAGAACTCAGATAATCCCGTTCAGTTAAACTGCATTATAGGAGTCTACACTGTCCATATAATGCAGTTTTAAACTGCATTATATGGCAGTGTAGATGGGGCCAGAAATGTAAACTGATGCTCTTAGGCCCCATCTATACTGCCATTATAATGCAGATCAATGTAGACATATATGCAGGTTAACTGCATTGAACTCGATTATATGACCATCCACCAAAATACCTGGGAGTTACTCTGGACCATGGTCTGACTTATAAGAAGCACTGCTTGAATATCAAGCAAAAAGTGGGTGTGAGAAATACTATCAGATGAAAGCTGACTGGCACAACCTGAGGACCACAACCAGACACAGTGAAGACATTTGCCCTTGTACTTTGCTACTCTGCTGCTGAGTACGCATGCCCAATGTGGAATACACTTCACCACGTTAACAGTGGATGTGGCTCTTAATGAGCCTACAGTCAAAGGGCCTTCTGAACTCCACCAACTATGGAATTGAACCAAACTTGGCACACAGAATTCCCACGGCCAACAGAAAATACTGGAAGGGTTTGGTGGACATGAACCTTGAGTTTTGTAGTTGTAGTTCACTTACATTCAGAGAGCACTGTGGACTCGAACAATGATGGACCTGGACCAAACTTGGCACGAATATTCAATATGCCCAAATGTGAACACTGGTTGAGTTTGGGGGAAATAGACTTGACATTTGGGAGTTGTAATTGCTGGGATTTATAGTTCACCTACAATCAAAGAGCATCCTGAACCTCACCAACTATAGAATTGGGCCAAACTTCCCACACAGAACCTCCATGACCAACAGACAATACTGTGTTTTCTGATGGTCTTTGGTGACCTCTCTGACACCCTCTCAGGTTGAGAAAAGCTGCATTATAAGAAATGTGAACACCCCCTGAGCTAGCCCGCTGAGGAATGGTGGAAAGGAAAGCAAGATTCATACCAGCCTTGTTAGCTTAGATGCATTACCTCCAGTAGCAACATGTTTTGGGTCAATCCTGTCATTTATGATTCCTAATGAATGTCCCAATCCAGGAGAGTATTTTAAATCTAGGAAAAGCTGGATTTCAGGGAAGATCACTTTTAATGCAGTTCTAAAAATCATGGCTCAGGAAAACAATATAATAAACAAAAGTCCCGGAAGGCTAAGAAACAAAAACATTTTAATTGAACCAGTGTGGTGTAATAGTTTGAATACTATAATACAGGGCTGTCCAACTGGCGGCCCTTAGCCCACATACGGCCCCCCAGCCCCTTCCCTACGGCCCCCTAAGCTTTTTAATAAAAATAAAAATAAAAAATAAATTAAATTAAAATATTTTTTAAAATTACCCACGTCTGGGTTTCGGAGCAAGTATCGCGAGACTACGGAAGCCACACGGGATTTCGCTCTCAAAGCGAAATTCCGCTTGCGTTGAGAGCAAAATCCCGTGTGGCTTCCGTAGTCTCGCAATACTCCTGTTGCCGAAATCTACTTAAGTCCACGCAGACGTGATTTGTACCTTCCCGGCTGCTGCCTCGCTCGGTCGCCGCCTCTGCTCGTGGTCCGGCTGCTCCTGGATCCCGCGAGTTTGGGAAGGTAGGCTAACCTTTATGTTATTATTATGTAATTGTGTATTTGAATGCCCCCCTGCATTTAATGTTAGTAAAATATTATATTTAATTGTATGCATGCCCCTTTTGAATGCCCCCCTGCGGGGGCGGAGCCGGAGGTGGGGGCAGACCCTCCGGCCCCCCAGGTCATCAGTGACCGGCATTCAGGCCCCTGGGCGGGTAGAAGTTGGACAGCCCTGCTATAGTAGTTCCCTGGGAAACCCAGATTCAAAGCCCTGTTCAGCTATGGAAACCTACTGGGTAATCTGGGACAAATCACATTCTCTCCGCCTGAGAAAGCTCCTCTGCATAAACCTCACCTGTCAACTTGATGGTATGAAACAACAAAAACACAACCTTGTGATTGTTTTAAAAAGTCTATAATATTTCCAAAGGGGAATACCTTTATTTTATTCCCTGTGTTTTTGACCTCTATGTATTCCAATTTGATGGTCTTTGAAGATATAATGAACCTGTTTCCTTTTAGACCAAAGCTGGAGCAAATCTCACAAGAATAACCTTTTCTATCATCGTATCCCATCTGGAAACAGGATAAGACAAAGAAACAAAAGCTTTGTTGAAATCCCTTAAGAAGTTCAAAGGTTTAAATTTGGGTGGACATTTCTTGTCAATTCTCATTAAAGGATTACATCCCAAGGGGGAAACCTCTCAACTCTACAAGATGTTGTCCTTAAAGTGGTGCCTAACATAGAATGAGGCAGACACAGCTGATGTCTGGATTTGTTTTGTCTGGACTGCTACATTGTCCAGTCTAGGTTTCAGTTGTGTTCTGGCCAATTACACAGCTTTTCAAATGGTTTAATGATCCAGTATCTCTGAAGATGACATCACCAAAAGGAAATGTAAGAAAGATCATGGGGAGGAGAAGAAAGTTTTGCCTGCTATGTTTCAATGTTGTCATGATCACAACGTTAAAAAAAAATTCTTGGTATTTTGGATTTTATTTATTATTATTTTAGAGTTGTCCCTGGGGTTCTTAGGGGAGTTGATTCAGAAGACAACATTGGATAGACCACATCAGTTCTAGTTTCTTATATATAGGTATGTTTTTTATGGACAAGCAAAGTGAAGAGTGGTAAGGTAAAGGTTTCCCCTTGACGTTAAGTCTAGTTGTGTCCAACTCTATGCTAATCTCCATTTCTAGGCCAAAGAGCTGGCGTTGTCCCTAGACACCTCCAAGGTTATGATTGCATGGAGTGCCATTATCTTCCCGCAGAAGCAGTACCCATTGATCTACTCACATTTGCATGTTTTCAAACTGCGAAGTTGACAGAAGCTGGGGCTAACACCGTGAGCTCACCCTATCCATGAATTTGAAGTGCTGACCTTCCGATCAGCAAATTCTGCAGCGTAGTGGTTTAACCCGCTTCACCTCCACAGCCCCAAAGCACATATGGTTGATGGCATATATTAGTAAAGTGGTAGAAAGCATATATTATGTATCCTAAAAACTAGAGCTAATAGAGAGAAACTGGTGCCATTTTTAATCAGTAGGTCAAAAATACCCCAAAACAGTCTTACATTTGAGGCACCAAAATGTGTGTTAACCAGTGTTGTCATCTTGCAATTTTCCAGTACCAGATATTCCTGCATTTCTTCCTTTCTAAGATGGCATCAATGTTAAGATGCACATCAATTTCCATACAACCAACAGGAAAAAGTTACATTTATATATATAAAACAGCATCCATGATTCTGAGATGCGTCCTGTTTTTATGTGGGAGAAAGTACATCTGAATAATGTACATTCTTTAGGAGTCCTTGCCTTTTTAATCCATTACATGTTCATGAAAAATATACGGTTTTTAGACTGGGGTGGTCATTATGCAGCCCTCAGGGTGTTGTTCATATTCAACTCCCAATAGTCACCATTGTTGTAGTAATTGTTGTTAATATTACTATTATGTTGGATAGGGATGCATCTCCATTATAGAATTAATACACTGGGGTGTTGTGTGGTTTCTGGGCTGCATGTCCGTATTCTAGCAGCCTTTTCTCCTCTGAAGATGCCAGCCACAGATGCAAGCAAAATATCAAGAGAAAAGGCTGCTAGAATATGGACATACAATCCAGAAACCACACAAACCCTAGTGGCTCCAGCCATGAAAGCCTTCAACAATAGAATTAATACAGCTTGGCACCACTTTAACATCCATGGCTTAATGCTAAGGGATCATAACAGTTGTAGCTTCACAAACACAAACATCAGAGATCAGGAACAAACCAGTGGCAGTTTCAACCCCTCAAAGACTTCTAACTCTTTAATAATTTGTATCTGCTTTCATTGACTTTCTGTGTAACTCATATCTTTCTGTGTACTGTGTACTGTATCTATTTCTTATATATGAACTGTATAAACTTCTTTATACAATGTAACAATATGTAGCCTAGGGACCGTCACCTTTCCATAACCCTGCTAGGATATTTCTGTGAGAACAAGAAGGCTGTGCCAACCCCTCTGGCTGTTTCCCAAACCAGGTAATCATCGAAATCCATTGTTCATATATGCAGAGATAGGTAGTTTCCTGTGCCAGCCCAGATAAGCCCAGAATTATTTGTATAGTTAATAGTTTACTAGAGGCTGAGAGATTGATGACCACGAAAACAGAAGCTCAAAGTCTGTGTGTGTGTGTGTGTGTGTGTGTGTGTGTGAGAGAGAGAGAGAGAGAGAGAGAGAGAGAGAGAGAGAGAGAGAGAGAGAGACCTTTTTATTGACAGCACAGCCCTTGATTGCTCAAGATCATTAGTTTTTGTTTTAGGATCCTCCCAGGGAGGCATCCCATCAGCTGGATTGGTTCACTGGCCAGCCAATCCCAAGCTATCATTTCCCCGCAAAAGGGAATGCCCGCCTGGAAACAGTGATGTTAGCAGAACTCCCAGCCAATCAGGGTATGGATCCAGACTGGCCCCTCTTTTGACCAATCAAGGGAGGAAGCAGGAGTTTTGAACAGCTGTCAAACTGTATAAGACGTCTTGCTTTCTCTGGATGTTTTACACTTGTACACTATGAAGCATTAGCTTGTACTTGCATCCCTTTTGGCCAAATTGAATAAACCTCTGTGGCTTGAGCATTTCTCTGTCCTGGCCCATTTGGTTTAGCTTACGGTCACTGGGCACAGATCTTTTTATCTGCAGTCCTAGTTATCCACTTCAAGATGGCTACCTTTGACACAGAACTTCTTCTCCGCTTGAACGCCCCCTCCTTTATTGTTCCAGAGAGCTTCTCTACCATCCAGAGAAGATTTTTGGAAGATACTGGAGGCTGCAAAGGGAGAAATAAATTCATGAAGCCTATTCTAGAAAGCTTGATCAAAATGTTTCCAACCTCTGAGAGGAACTCTTTTGTTCACAGAAAGATTTTCCTGCGATTTCCCCCTCAACCTGACTGGCCCCAGTAGAATTGTTTTGTCATCTAACACTTTTTGTGTATAAGATTGCAAAGAAAGATAAATAAGCCAGCCAAGAAATGGGCCTCTTTTACACACAAAAAAGAGAGGAAAAATTGGGTATAGTTCTACTGACAACTTTTCATCCCACGAACAGGTCCCACTGTATAATATATGCTGTATAATATATCTGCAGTCTGAATTTTAATTAATAATGGAAGATGTGGACTCAGATAGGGATACATTCCTCAAGTGTAGATTGATGTCTGGCTTGCCTCTGCTTTTTCTCTGTGTTTCTGTAGCCTTCCTTCCCAGAATTTCGACTACACCCTTACATAAATGGGGGTGCATCTGCACTATAGAATTAATGCAGTTTAACAGCACTTCAACCACCATGGTTCGATGCTATGGAACCCTGGGAGGTATGGTTTTATAAGGTTTTTAGCCTTTTCTAGCGAATAGTGTTGGTGCCTCACTAAACTACAACTCCTAGGAAAAGAACTTTTTTCTTGGCCAAATGCAGTCGGGTTTTTTTTCCAAATCCTCATTAAATCTACCCAATAAGTTGGCATAGTATTTGCCATTGATTGTTTTACCCTTTTAAACGTAGTCAACGTGGATTATACCGCATGCATCCCAAAAAACGGCCGCCATGTCTTTATTGGCTGGCAAACCCACCTCGGCCTTCTTTGGCGCTGATTCACCCTGAGAAACCCACTGTTTTGACTGCTGTTTGGTCTCTGGTGTGTTGTGGTGGATCCACATTTCATCCACGGTTACGAAATGGTGCAAAAACCCATCCATATTGCGGTTGAACAACGCCAAACACTCCTACGAAATTGTCACACAATTGCGTTTGTGGTCGATTGTGAGCAAACGCGGCACCCATCTTGCAGAAAGCTTTCTCATACCCAGGTGATCATTTAAAATTGAAACCACTGAGCCATGTGAGATGCCTATGGCTTCCACAATCTCTCGCACTTTCAATCTCCGATCGGCCAACAACATATCATGAATGTTTTCAATTGTTTTGGGTGTAGAGACCTCAACTGGGTCCACTTTTTTTTACCATTGAAATTGATGGTGCAGTGTCCCCATAGTATTTATGAAGCTTAGCCTTGGTTTGAGTAATGGTTTTTTCCACAAAAAATAATGCTTAATGAGCACACAAAATTCACTTTTTTTCCATTTTCTCCTCAAATCACGCGGTAGTCTGCTATCAATGGCTGTCAAACACAAACTAAATGATGCAAGTTGTTCAAATTTTGACAGGAGTCAACTGACAGATGCCTGTTGACAGGAGCAGTGTTGCTCTTTCAGTTAAGAGGCGGGAAATTCAAAAAGTCACGGACTTATTGACCCGCCCTCGTACAAGTAAAAATAAAACCTGCCAGCACACCCTTTGCCGTGTTTCTGGGTATACTTGACCTGCTGGCTCCAAAATTGGCACCAGTTTCCCCTTTCAACACTAGATTTTGAGATACAAAACATATGCCATCCACCACTCTTGGTGTTCACTCTGCTTGTCCATAGAAAACCATTATAACCATATTTAAGATAGAGCTGATGCAGTTTGTCCAATGCCATTTTCTGAACCAGCTCCCTAAATAAGTCCAGCAACAAGCCTAAAAACCAGGACACCAAAATTGTTTTCTTGGGCTGTGTAATAATAATAATATTAATAATAATAACAAGGTAAAGTAAAGGTAAATATTTCCCCTGAGATTAAGTGTAGTCATGTCTGACTCGGGGAGGTGGTGTTCATCTCCATTTCTAAGCAGAAGAGCCAGCATTGTCCATAGACACCTCCAAGGTCATGTGGCCAGCATGACAGCATGTAGTGCTGTTATCTTCCCACAGAAGCGGTACCTATTGATCTGCTCACATTTGCATGTTTTCGAACTGCTAGGTTGGCAGAAGCTGGCGCTAACAGTGGAAGCTCACCCCAGTCCCGGAATTGAACCGGCAACCTTTTGGTCACCAAGTTCAGCAGCTCAGTGGTTTAACCAGCTGCGCCACCAGCCCCCCCCATAATAATAATAATAATAATAATAATAATAATAATAGCCTTGTTATTTGGGCTCAACCGCCATACATGAGAATGACAAAACAATGGCTGCAATGATAGATGGTTATATCTACTGACTCATCTCCTCTTTTGATGTACTGCCTGCGGGTAAAAGAAAAGTAAAGTTGAGAAATGCCCCACCCTGGCAATGACTTGTGCAACAACAGTGTAAATGTATTTTTTTTTAAAAACCACAACACATTGTCAAGTCAAAGAGGTGGGAAAGGATTTGAAAGTGTGCGCCTTCCCTATGTGCGTGATTACAACTGTTGTAAGCAAAACAGGAAAGCCGAGGAGGGACTTTTTGTGTCAGAAGGGGTTAAATGAAACCCAACTCTCCTTTTCCTGTGCAGTAAGGATTAGTAACCAAACAGAATCAAGAGAAAGGAGAGGAGGGTGTTAGATTGAAGCAGAAGGCTAGGGAATTTGGGATACTCAAGTGGAGCCCCAGGGTGGCATCCCTGCCTCACTTGGCGTTATCTGCAGACACAGGTAAGCATTCACTTCGGATTACACAGCCTTTGGCTCTCATTGCTCTCTTATGCCTCCCATGCTTCACTTTTGTGTTTTGTCCTGTTGCTTCACCAGCTTGATAAAAAGTTTGAAAAGCAGGGTGGGAGGGAGAAAGAAGTATGGCTTTCTGACGAACATCAGTTTGACAAACAGCAGATTCCCTGGCAAAGGCAAGAGAGCAAAGCAGTGTATTAAATGTTTATGTTAACCCATTAGTGGCTTTATCAGTTATTCCAATGTTATAATGACATGTTTATGGGGTTGTGTGTGAGTGAGAGTTTCTCGCTTCTCTTATCTTGAATTGTCAGCCTTTGGGATAATCTTCTCAGATTTCAGCCAAGAGGATAATGCATGCATTTAGGCGACTTTTCCTGTATGATAGGATAGTAAGGAAAATCTTGTTTGGATGACAAGGGAAGAGTTCACATTCTGGGAAAACGGTAGTATTAAAGAGCATCTATACTATAGAGGTAATGCAGTTTCACATCACTTTGACTGCCATGGCCTTGCAAAGCTATAACTCCCATGAGGTCATAGCAGTTAAAGTGGTGTCAAACTGCATCAATTCAACAGTGTAGGTGAGTCCTAAGTGAGTTAGTTTCATTGTCCACCAGCCTTTTCATACATAACTCTTGCTTTTGGATATATGTGTTCAGGTCCTTAGAAAGAGCCGTTGTAGTTTTCGTTAGTTCAAACTGCACTCACATGAAAATATATCATCATGTTTAAATGCCGACCCCTGAACAGCTCCTTCTCTGCTCAAGGCAACCAGCCATCAGTGCCATCATAGGCTGAAATTGGCACTAAGATGGTTTTTTTCATGCTGCTGCAGGTTTAAAATGTTGGAACGAACAACTGCAAGTAGCCGTTTGAGGTGTCTCAAATACAATACTTGTTTGATCCTGTAGACAAGTTAATGTGAATTTTGGAGAAGGGGGATACCTCGTCTTGAAAATAATTACCAAAACCAGAATCAGAATTCTGCCGGCATTGTCTTCCTTAGATGTGGACCAAAGTGCTAATTTGGGATCTGTTGCTAGGATGCCATAGTGGCAGGCATGTAGCCAGGGGGGTGGGCTAAGGGGGCTTCAGCCCCCCGAAAGTCTCAGGGTGGTCCGCGCAAAGGCCTTACTGGTACATTATTTAAACTGTTATGTTTATTCATATCATGATCTGATCACTATGCTCATTATATCCCACATTAATGGGGTTATTGGGATAACAATACAAAAGGTTTGCTAGGGTAGACCCTCTTCCACCCAGTCTCAGAACCAAACTCAGCCCCCGAATCAAAATCCTGGCTACGGCCCTGCATAGTGGTTATTAGAAATATGATTAGTGGTTATTACAAAGATCAGTATGAAATCTACTGCACACAGACACTATGGAGCTTATCAAGCGGCAGTGGGGAAGGCAATTATTTCGTAAAGAGAGGAATTGTGAACAGATCTTTCAATCCTCCGTCGAACCGTTTCGTGTATTTTCCTATCATCAGACCTATCAAACCTTGCACTGTTTCCCCATCGGCACCTAATTATCTTCCTCATGATACAGAGCCAAGAAGCCTCTGCCCTCCGTGGTTTTTTGTTTTATTTTTGTCATGAGGGGCAAACTAAGAATGGGCAACTTGGAAGTCCCTGAACAGACTCAGAAGTGGAGTGGGCAGAACAGAAGACAACCTGGCAAAATGGCACTACGGAGAAGAATCCTTCACCTTGTGCGACTGTGGAGCAGAACAGACAACAGAACAGACAACTCTGCACCTGTATGCTTGTCCACAATGTCCTGCCTCATTTACAGAGGAAGAATTGCTTGAGGCTACAGACAATGTGGTCACTGTTGCCTGTTTTTGGTCAAAAGATATTTAGCCGCATGTGCTCCTTCTATTTTTATCAGTTTTATACTAATTTATGCAATGTTTTTGATAAGAAATAAATGGGGGGGGGAGTTATTGCATTTCTCCAATGCCTCAATTCCACAATATCTATCATTTCCAATTAATTTTTTTTTGCAAAGGAGCAACTATGCATTTCTTTAAACAGGGATGACAGCTTGCTTCTCTAAGGACCACCCCTCTTCACCATGCCAAGTGCTGAAACGGGACGGAGACTGTCACGGACCCCGCCACATGTTATTTTGAGGCAAAATAACAGGTCCTTCACACTATTTCTGCTCATTTCATTATTTTTTCTCAGAGTTCACAGATCAGCCCAAATCAATGATAGATCTGTAGTTCTGTGATGGGGACGGAGGGGCAGGTGCGACGACCAGAAGTATGGCTGCATTGTCCGATGGCAATTGTGACTCTCCATTATTTTACGGTGGCAGACAGTGGAATGGGGGAGGGAATTGTCCATTGGATGAGGTCAAATGTCTTTTCAAAGCTGCATGAGAGAGGCAAGCATTCAATTGGCGTAGCTTCCCCAGTGCTTAGATGTACAGTGCTGAAGAAGATGTATCTTTAGGGAGGAATTAGAAGCAGTAGAGCACACGTACAGCATGCAAAAGGTCCCAGGTTCAGTTCCTGACAGACATCTCCAGCTGCAGAGCTGAGGAACATACTTGTATTTTAATTTCTCTGCCCAAGACCCCAGAGAGCAGTTACTGTCTCTGTCAAATGATTGTATTAGTTTATGTTGTTCTTTTTATTCACCATCACATTAGCTCCAGTTTATGGTGACAGTATGAATGATGGGTGCATCTTGCAAACTGAAAGCCAAGGCTTCTATGACAGAGGCTTTCCACCTGTAATTCAGTCTTCCTCCTTTCCTACTGCTTTCCGCTGTCCTGAGTATTACTGTTTTTTACATCATCTCATGATATGTCCAGAGTATGATAGATACCCTTAGTTTAGTCATGTGCAGAGTTAATTTTCTCTTAAGCCTATTTTTTCCCCTTCTGCAGTCTATGATTCCAGCACAACTTTCCTGTAACACCAAACGAACAGATCTTCTTGTCAGCTTTCTTCACTGGCTGTCTTTCTAAGCATGCATAGAATTCAGAAATACTATGACATTTATTATCATGGCTTTGATATTTAAGTAATAAAGTGTTGCATTTGTGGATCTTATCTAGTCACTTCATAACTGCCGTTCTGTGTCTTAGGATGTGAGGCGGTCCTTGGAGTAGGACTCGGGTTGATCAGGATGAGAATCTCCACTCAGACCTGGAAACCCACTGAGACTGGATCTACACTGTCATATAATACAGTTTCAGAATGCAGATTAAATGAACGGAACAGGATTATATAGCTGTGTAGATGGGACCTGGGTGATCTTATACAGGCCGCTGTCTCATAGCCTAAGAGAGAAAGGCAATGGCAAATTGCCTATGAATGAATCATGGCAAGAAAAATCAAGGCTAGGAGAGCCATATATAGCCACATAAGATCAATATATAAAATATAATTTAGTCTTTTCAGACAAAGGCTTCCAAGGTGTAGTGAATGTGGTAGTGATGATGTTGGCATAACAAAGTCCAAAATGCAAAGCTGAGGTAACGTCTTTATCAGGATAAACGATAAATCAATTGAGTTGCTGTGAGTTTCCTGAGCTGTATGGCCATGTTCCAGAATCATTCTCTGTTGACATTTCTCCCACATCTATAGCAGGCAATCTTAAGGGTTGTGAGGACTGTTGGAAATCAGGAGAGTGGTGTGTATATATATAATATATATATATAATGTCCAGGGTGGGAGAAAGAACTCTTGTTTGCCTGAGGCAAGTGTGAATGTTGCAATTGGCCAGCTTGATTTACACTGAATGCCCTTTCAGCTTCAAAGCCTGGCTGATTGTTGCCTGGAGGAATCCTTTGTTAGGAAGTGTTAGCTGGCCCTGATTGTTTCATGCCTGGAATTTCCCTGTGTTTTTGTATGTTGGTCTTTATTTACTGTCCTAATTTTAGTGTTTTTAGATACTGGTAGCCAGATTTTGTTCATTTTCATGGTTTCCTCCTTTCTGTTGAAATTGTCCACATGCTTGTGGATTTCAATGGCTTCTCTGTGTAGTCTGACATGGTGGTTGTCTGAGTGGTCCAGCATGTCTGTGTTCTCAGATAACTAAATCAGATACTTTTTTGCTTTTGAGTTCTGTAGAATGCCTGATGAAGAATTTTAGAGAATTCAAAAACTTGTCATGTATGCATATGTATTTTCCATAAGGATTCAAGCTCCTTTCCATGTATGTTGAGTATTGTGATTGTGGGGCATTGTTGAGCCTGGTTTTAAGGGAAACAATCACAACCACCTTAAACTGTCCTCAGGCCAAGAATTTATGTAATTGGCACTTCAACTGGAATTAATATTACTCCTAGTGCAAGGTTCCCCTGCTGCAGGATCTGTAACATTTAGAATTGTATACAGTCAGCTTTTGTTCCTTTTCAGCTCCTTTAGCAATAACCCAGAGAAGATTTTTCCCATATAACATGCTTAACTTTTTAAGAAGAATCACCTTTCCAGATCTCAGACCTACCATAGTATGCAACTCTCCCTAAAAGTATGTTAAGTTTTAGGCAGAAGTTTATTAACTATGAGTTGAGCACGTTGGGGGAAAATATGTTGTTTGGCAGCCTCTATGGAGCAGGTGATTAAATGAGGTAATGAGGGAGTTGTCTGAGGGAAGTTTCAAACGTGTTTTAAAATTTAGGGTTGCCAGGTCAGGATTATCGTTTTAATCCCCCAACACAAAGATTAGATAACTAAGGATGATCTTGTGATGTCACAGTTGGCAAGGATGAATTCACACTTGCAAAATAATTCTGCTCCAATATGTAATATTCTGCTCTGGAGCTGCCACAGATTCACTCCATAATCAAAATATACTGGATTTACATTGCATTCGTGGCCACAAAATCCCCGGCCCAAATTTGTATTGGCACTGGTTTTTTTCTTTTTCCTTTTCTTGGGGCTGATGTCCTCTTTCCAACTGAACGCAGACATGAGATCAACAATAAAGTGGTTGATCGGGCTACAACCTTACTATTGATCGCATAGCCAGGTGTTTTGGACTTCAGCTCCCAGAAATCCCAGCCAGTTTACCAGTTGTTAGGAATAATAATAACAATAACAATAATAATATTTATTTATATTCTGCCCTATCTCCCCAAGGAGAATTGTAAGAGCCGAAGTCCAAATATCTGGGGGAGCGCATTTTGAGAACCTCTACTCTAGGCATTTTTGTGTCCTCTAGAACAACTCTGGAGTCCTTAAGCTAGATGTCCTTCATTTCAATAAGATTTCTCATCTTCTCCTTCCATTCTCCTTCACCTTGGGGCTGCCATGTGCTCTTCAACTGAGGCCAGTCCAATGAGTGGTGATCTTTATTGATGAAATAATAAATATTGAATAAAAAGTTAAGGACAGAACCTAGCACATAGAGAATCTTTGGCATACACGGAGAATTTTCAGCCAGCAGGTTGTAATGCTTCACCGAACTACAAACTCCAGCCTTGGCAGTTAAAGTGGAATCATAGTGCTATAATGGTGTAGTGTGAAAGGGCCTCTGATCAGGAAAAAGATGTGACTTATTTTTATTGTGAAACATTTACAGAATAAATCTGCTGACAAGTCACCATGCACAACAGTAGAAATTATATATATATATATATATATATATATAATATTACATGTAATATTACCAATAATATTACAGTATAGTGGTATAGTACAATATAGTCATATATAATGCTAATATTGTTCTAATAATATAATGTATTGTATATACATATAATATTGATAATAATAGTATAATGCAATACAATGTAATACTAATAATACAATATAATAATTATATATTTCATATTACATGTAATATTATTAATAATATAACATAGTGATATAGTACAATATGGCAATGTATGGTACTAATATTGTGATATGCTAATAATATAATATATTGTATTTACATATAACTTGTAAGCCACTCTGAGTCCCCTGTGGGGTGAGAAAGGTGACATATAAATGTCATAAATAAATAAATAAATAAATAATAAACAAACAGTATAGGGAAGCCTTTCTCAGCAGCATGTGCCATTAACCACAATTGTTCAGTAGTGATGCCTTCCCCACACCTCAACGTTCTCTCTTTATCTGAGTAGGATTACACTCTCCATCATGCACGTTGGAGTGATGGGAGTTGTAGTCCAAAGTGTTGGGAGATGTAAAGCATAATTCCTGGCACACATTTGACAACTTTTAAATGGCTAGTCCCTCTACAGTACAACCCCACCCCCATCTGTAATTCCATTTATCCACATCTGACTAAATATGTCCTCTCTAGGCAATTTCTCAGTTCTCCAGCACAACTCTGTGGTATTCTTAGGCCAAATGTCCTTCAGTTCAATAAGTTTTTGCATACCCACTTGAAGCCCAGAGATTTTGCCCTGCTTGGGTAGGGGAGTCATGCTATTGTTTTTGCCTTAAAGATGATCCCAAGGCAGCAATTACTTTTATACTATTTTCAACCAAGTCAATATGCAGTGACCCAAACTCTACTCCTTATATTCTGCTGTGTAATGATAACAGCAAACTGGTATACTAAGGTCAACAGAACATGTGAATCATCATGAAAGATACCACAAAAATTTAGCAATGTATACTGTGACTAGGATTATATTTAGATCTCAAGTAGCTTCTTCAGCAATTTCTCTCATTTTGTCAATATCTTCTTCTACTTCCTCATGGGCTATATTTTACTGTGCTTCTCTTCATGCTTACATCCCAGATCTTTTCAAAGTATTACCAACTGTTAAGTTGTCACATCAGCAAAGTCCAAATAAAAATCTTTTTCCTGTAGTCTTCAGAGAGTTGGCAAACATCAGTGTTTGGCCCCGAGTCTCCAGATTTGGTCGGTCATCTTCAGTCCAGAGACAAGGATGTGGATTCTCCAGTTTTGGGGATCACTTTCAGGAAAGACAAAAGTATATGTCCAAATCTCCAGCTCATTTAGGAAAACAGTAGCTCACTACCATTTTGCAAGGTTTAATTCAGGTTTCAGGTGTAGCAAGGAGTGCATTTTCCCAGAAAAAAACTACATGGGGCGCCATCCTGGCCCTGCCGATGTTCCTCAGACAGTGCTGCAGCTGCCTGCTTTTTGACCCCGGCCTTGTGCGGAGGTTTTCACGCAGGCGCAGTTGCTCTGGAGCTGAAGTTGAGCGCAGGAGCAACTGCACATGCGCGAAAACCTCCACGCATGCCCAGTAGCTCCCTTGCGCAGAAGCCTGTAAGCAAAGCACTCCCTATCGGGCAGGCAGGGTGTGCTTCCCCTCTCCCTTTGTATCTGCCGCGCATGCGCGTTTGCAGGGAAGGAGAAAAGAATCAGTGAAGGAAGTGTAAGTGAAGGAATGAATGAAGGGCTTTCCTCCTCCTCTGTGACCTCTTCTCTCCCTCCTTCCTTTCTTCGGCTCTATTTCTGTCTAGACCTGAGGGGCCTGAGGCTATGAGGAGTTGTGGGAGTTGGAGGCCAAAACACTTAGAAGGAGGGAGGGAGGGCAGGCCCAAGTTTGCCCAGGCCACGCTGCCTGTATTCGACCTCATTTGAACATTTTGGCTGTTTTTCTATTTACATTGGGATCCTAATTTTGGACTTATGGGAGACTCCTATAAATTATGAGTCGGGTGATAGGTAATATATTCTGATTTTGATGCATTTACATTGCATTTCTTGTTGATTATTATACAGTTCTGCTTAATATTGTCATACAATATAATACAAATACAATATAACAATAGAATGATATATTTTATATTACATGTAATATTACAAACAATATTGCAGTATAGTGGTATTGTACAAAATAGTAATATATAATATTTTATTTTACTTTATTTTGGGTTATTTGAGTTTTATAGGAGTAATGAAAATATTTAGTAGAGGATAATTTTATTTAAATAAATAATGTTATTATTTTATAATAATAATATAATGTTACATTATATTATAATGTCAATATATTATAATATAATTATATTGTAATGTAGTATAATATAATTATGATATAATATAGTATGAGTGTGGTATAATATATTGTATATACATTGATACAATATAATACTACTAATGGTATTGTGATATTATAATTGTATATTTGTTTTACATGGGGCGGCAAAATAATGTTTTTTTGGGGGCACCAAAATAATGTTCGCCTACCATTTAAAATTACCTTAGACCGCCGCTGTGTAGGGAGCATGTAACTCCCTTCTTAAAACATCTGCAGTGACTACCAATTTGTTTCCAGGCACAATTTGAAGTGGTGCTCTTGATCTGTAAGGCTTAGGTCCAGGCAATCTGAAAAACTGTATCCCCCTGTACGAACCTGAGCTACAAGAAAAGGCTTTCTCTTTGTCCCATCATCATCACAGACTCCATTTGTGAGGGTGCGAGAGAGAGCCTTTTCATTGGTTGCACCCACCCTCGAATGGCCATGCATGGGAGGCTGGCCTGCACAGAGACAGATTGATTTGTTGCTGCAACTTACAAAGACTCTACAGAAAGTTTATCTATCCATTTAGTTTTCTCCTTTCCACCCAGTATTAGTGCCAGGATTCATCCTCTACTCTGTTCTTCATCCACCTTCTGAATTAAAGCAGATAGGTTTGATTAAATGGTCTTCATCTCATCTCCTTAAGTAAGAGCTGGTGATGTCCACAACCATAGCAGCAACAGATGAATGGGGAGGCTGCCAAGTCAAAAGGAAGAGGAGGGGGGGGGGTATGACTGTCCTTTTGATTATTGATTCAGTAAACCCGCGGGTACCAATTTGAATTCAGCTTGAGAAATGTGTGACTATCGGTGCAAACCGAGCCAGGATTATTAAGTCAGTGTGGTGTTCACAGGGTGAAATCTGGGCAAAATAACGCAAATTGATCTGAATTATTTTTATAGAATAATACAGTGTTTCCCAACCTTTTTTGAGCTGCGGCACACTTTTAACATTAAAAAAAATCCGGGGGCACACCACCAACCAAAATGACACAAAATGCTAACACAGTAAAGAACAGCTGGGGATGGTGGGCTGCTGGGAGCAGCTGCTGGGAGTGCGAGAAGGGGGGGGGGGGGGAGCCAGGCCGTGCCATGCCCCGCCCCTCCCCCGGCGTCAGTTCTCCCACAGCTTTGCCAGCCTTGAGGGGCAGTGCCAAGCCAGCATTGTGCCTGGTTCTGCCACTGCTCTCCTTGGCACTGCCCTTCAGGGGGCTGCCAAGCCAGCAGCTGCACTGCCCCTCGCTGAAGCTGGGGGGTGGGGGAGGGCGCCATGCCCTGCCCCCTCCCCCGGCTTCAGCTCTCCCACAGAGGAGGAGCATGAGTGGTGGATGGGCTTCAGATGGGCTCCTCCTCCACGCGGCTTCAGCGAGCGAGGGGCGAGAGTCATGGTGGGAGTCATGGCAGATTGGAGGCTGACTGGGGAAACGGCCGAAGGAGGCGGCGCCCCGGCCCCTTCTTTTTTCTTCGCCCGCCGCCCTCCTCCTCCTCCCCCAGCAGGAGTTCGGCAGGAGGGGGGGAAGGAAGGGGGGCAGGGAGCTTTTCTCGCGTCACACCTGATGATTGCTCACGGCACACTAGTGTGCCACGGCACACTGGTTGAGAAACACTGGAATAATAGAGTTGGAAGAGACCACATGAGCCATCTATTCCAACCCCTTGCCATGCAGGAAAAGAACAATCAAAGCACTCCCCCCCCCCCAGAACAATCAAAGTAACCCCCAACCCAGTCTCTATTGAAAAGCCTCCAAGGAAGAAGCTTCCACCACACTCTAAGGCAGAGAGTTCCACTGCTGAACAGCTCTCACGGTCAGGAAGTTCTTCCTAATGTTCAGGTGGAATCTCCTATTCTGTAATTTGAATCTATTGCTCTAGTTCTAGTCCCCAGGGCAGCAGAAAATAAGCTTTCTCCCTTTTCCTTATGACATCATTTCACATATTTAAATACACATTTTTGGTGAAAGATCACATCCATCTTGTTACTTCTACTTGTCATATACAGTATAGCCTTTTGGTCCCATGGCTTTCATGGATGTGTAGGCTCATGATAGTTACACTGGTTCACACATCTCATTTAAGTTTGTAGCAGAAACACATTTTAATTTATAAATATTACTAGCCATCACCTGGCCCAGTCTGTGTATATATGTTTTGTGTGTATATATATATGTGTGTGTGTGTGTGTATATATATATATGTGGTTTTGCACATACGTTGTAATGTTGTTTTTTTATTTTATTTTTTGGCTTTTAAGTCTCTTCCGTTGTATTTTTCAGTGTTTTGATGAGTGATGGTCACTCATTGGCCTGATAGGTATATTGTGTCCAAATTTGGTGTCAATTTGCCCAGTGTTTTTTTTTAGTTATGTTAATCCCACAAATGAACATTACATTTTTATTTATATAGATGTGAGCGAGTAACAGATTGAATAAAAGAACTCTCTGTAATCATGCTGATGTTTCCTGTTTATCTCTGGATCAGTTCAACAATCTGCCTTGTAAAAGAAACTTGGCCTTTTGAGGTCTGCAGCATCATATTACCTGTACGTTCAAGGCCCAAACCTGAGGCCAGATGGTAGGGTGTCCTGAAAGTATATTTTGGGTCTTTGTGATGTTAGGCAAGTAGCCCAGGCAAGGCTAGGGAGGCAATCTGTAAGTAATTGTGGAAATGTGCATGAAGGTGATAAATTGGCCCTTAAATCTATTTAATTGTCTTTTGCCTTGGGGGAACTTAATGAGCAGAATGACAATGAATAAATATATTGAATTAACCATAGCAAATAAACTACATTGAAAACCAGCTTTTAGAATAAGGGGTTATAATTAAAAGCAACAACTTCTTTGTTTGTGATTGAATGTTTATATTCATGCATGTAAAGCAAGTAGTTTGCTAACCAGTGGCCTTTTGCACAAATCAATTTTGTCCATTGTTCAAAGTAATAGAGAAGAACAAAATGCAAAATGATTAACCAAATGGAAAATGTTAATCAAAATAGTAACCCCCCTTCCAGTATTCTGCTTCTGTTCCATTTGTGTGTGTGTGTACATTTTCATAAAGGTATTGTGCGGTCAAAACTTGAGAGGGAGGGGGGTTGAACAACAAAGATACATCTCAAAAGTAATTTTGCCATATTTTCGTGAACTTAGTTGTATTTGTTTTATGTGATCCATGCAGCAAAGATAATTTTCCTTGTATTTAGGAGTGGCCTTACACAAATTATTTGATAGTATATTCCTGTATATATCTTGGGCTCGGTAATGCTGTGATGATTCCTCAAAGAACGAACAGTCTTTATTTCCCATCATAATGTTATGGTTTTTTCCCCTAATGCACAGCGGTTAGTCCCTCACATATTTTCTTTCGTATCATAGTGCACTGCCAAGAAAGTTTGTGTGAATGCACACTCCCAAAACTATATATATTAGCAGCTGGAGGACCATGTCTGAGCTCCCAGGCTTAAGGACTCTGTCATTCTCTATACAGAGATGAAACCAAGATAGTCTTTGTAATTCATTAGGGTCTTAAGTTTTATAGTAAGACACCCAACAACATAGTACAGGCTGTCTTCATTACGCATGTGAGTCTCATTGTATTGGTCATGATGGATGAAAGGTTCAGGGCACTGTATTTGTTGAGCCCCCAATGATGCAATGGGTTAAACTCTTGTGCCGGCAGGACTGCTGACCGAAAGGTTGGTAGTTTGAATTCGGAAACAGGGTGAGCTCCTGTCTGTCAGCTCCAGCTTCTCATGTGTGGACATAAGAGAAGCCTCCCACAGGATGGTAAAGCATCCAGGCATCCCCTGAGCAATGTCCTTACAGACGGCCAATTCTCTCACACCAGAAGTGACTTGCAGTTTCTCAAGTCTCTCTTTGCACAAAAAAACCTGTGTTTGTTTTCTAGTCTCTCTTACGTGGATGGGAAAGCATGTGTATATGTCTTAAGATTTTCTTATTATATCTAAATATTTTAAATGGTTGAAAATAAGGCCCCATGGGTTGTGGGTGGGTGAGACATTTTCCTCTTGTACTGTGCTAAATGTTGATTGGTAAAAACTTTTAAAAGAAGTGAAGAAAAGAGAGGGAAAAGAGATATCACTACTGGTTTGGATCCAGGAAACCTGTGAAGAACTGGAAAACCCTCCTGCTCAAGAGGAGGGAGATCCCAGAGCCTTTCTTTTGTGTTTTTTGGTATTGCATTCTGAAGACATGCTACTCAAAGCAGTTGTCCCTGAATCTGAGCCACTGTCTGCTAGTTCCTGGTGAGTTTCCAGGAAAGAAAGAAATAGTTGTAGTAAATGGACACTAATATGGTGCTGGTCCCTGGCATGTTGGAAACAAATAATTGCTTGTTTCCTGTAACTAATAAGGCAAGGAGCAGTATGCTGGAGGATCACCTGACTTCCATGGCCTAAATGTGTGTGTATAGCTTGGTGTATCGGCTTGAGCATTGAACTATACATCTGGAAACTAGAATTCAAACCCCAGCTTGGACATGGAAATGACTCTGGGCAAATCACATTCTCTCAGCCTCACAAGTTGCTTCTGGTCGCTTCTGGTGTGAGAGAATCAGCTGTCTACAAAGACATTGCCCAAGGGACACCCAGATGTGTTGCAATCCTGTGGGGAGGCTTCTCTCATGTCCACCATAATGAGGCATGTTGCAATATCACAGGATGTCTACACCATACACCACTGGAGAAATTATACTGTTTAGCTGGTATTGCCACAACTGACATCCGCTGAGAAGTAGCAGCCAATAGTGAAAGGACCAAGGCAGTGACATCTCTGGCCCATCCTCTGTTCGGATATCAGCCAGCACACCAACGCCTTAAATAAAAAAAAGAGTTTTCTAAGATCTACAAAGATACTTGCAGGAACACCTCAGCAAAAAAGAGCCCAAAAGTGACAGGCTAAAAACCGGAACTTCAAGCCATGCCTGATACAGAATGAGAGACTCCCCGCTGAGCACACAGAAGACTGGGTGACTTGGAAGGCACTAAACAGACTGCGCTCTGGCACCATGAGATGCAGAGCCAACCTTAAGAAATGGGGCCACAAAATGGAGTCCACGACATGCGAGTGTGGAGAAGAGCAAACCACAGACCACCTACTACAATGCAACCTGAGCCCTGCCACATGCACGATGGAGGACCTTCTTATAGCAGCACCAGAGGCACTCCAAGGGGCCAGTTACTGGTCAAAGAAAATTTAGTATAAGACCAAGTTTTTTAAACGTTGTGTTTTTAAATACATTGCAACTGTACCCTCAGTTTGCTTCACAAGAAGGTAAAGACCCCGGAACAATCTTGCCAGAAAAATTCCATGATAGGGTTTTCTTAAGGTTGCCATAAATCAGAAACGACTTGAAGCCACACAATCCCAGAAGCATGCCCCTGTGCATACAAAAGGTAGGAGTGTCTCCACAGTGTGTATTGAAATCTGTGCATTATGTTGTTTGGATCTAGTCACAAAGTATTACAGTTGTTTCTTCACAGTCATCAGTGTAAGTTCTTCCTCCTTTCAGATTTCCAAAAGCAAAAGATGTTTCTCTTCCCAAGGATCTTAACTATCTTAGAAACACAGACATATGGTAGTGGGGAGAACAGATGATCACAGTTTATACAACATGCGAGAATAGATGGCAACAAGCAGTACTTTGGCACTAATCCATTGCCACAGCCTATATGCATGCTTTTTGCAGATTATAGCATGTTATATAAAGTGACCAGCTGTGTGAAAGTAGAGAGAAAATGAGATTATCTCTTATGCCACTCTCCATTCATACACAACCCCCTGCTCAGATGTAACGGGTGGCTCCCAACTAAATCACCAAGGACATTTTGCAGCAGCTGTAGAAATCTCCTGATTGAGAGTCACTTTGGTAGCATACAAGAGACAGGTGCTGCTGTAGCAAGACCTTGTTTTCAATTTATTATAATTTCTCCCTTGGTGGTTGTCCTGTCCAGAACCTATAGTGTTGGTATTATGTTTTGAATAATATGTAACACCTCTGAAGTGATTGAAATCCACCAACATATGGACAATTTCAACAGAAAGAAGAAAGAAAAAGAAAAAGAACAATATCTGACTACCAGTATTAAACAAACTCTAAAATCAGGACAGTAAATAAAGAGCAACACTCAAACAACAGGGGAATTCCAGGCATGAAACAATCAAGATCAGCTAACATCTCCCAACAAAGGATTCCCCTGGGCAGGAAGCACCCAGGCTTTGAAGCTGCAAGGTTACTTAATGGTAAGGTGGCCAATTGCAATGTTCACACTTGCCTCAAGCAGACAAGGTTCTTTCTCCAACCCGGGACATGCCACAGATATATAAACCTCACTTGCCTAGTTTCCAACAGACCTCACAACCTCTGAAGATGCCTGCCATCGATCTGAGCAAAATGTTAGGAGAGAATGCTTCTGAAACATGGTCATACAGCCTTGAAAACTCAAAGCAACTCAGTGATTTTGGCCATGAAAGCCTTCGACAACACATTGTAACATCTCTGTTTATTGAGATCTTAGAATGAACACTCACTATTAAGGAGTATCGCTAGGGACGCTGTACAGGATCTGTGTACTCAAAGTGTGAATTCAACAACTATTCAGAACTGATATTGTGTCTTCTTTCCATTAATCAACTATTGTATGATCAGAGACCTTTTAACCTGCTTTTTAGGTTGGGTTAACAGTATAAAAACAGAAATATCAAAATGAGAGACTTCTCAATCAGTCTGGATTGAGTTTCTTTCTCCTCTTCCTCCCATTACCCTTCCTTCATCAACTTACTTCAGCTGTACAAACTGAATTCAAAGACCAAAAAGTAGTTTGTACTCAATTGCTTATGCAGGGTGGAGGAAAAGGGTGATGATGGCAGAATCAAGCCCTTCCCCGTAGGCTGAGTTCAAAGTCCAAAAGTAGTTGGCAGTCAATTAACACACAGGCAAGAGAGGAGAGATAGGAACAGACCTCTCCCAACTTTTATTACGTTCTTCCTCATTAATAACTTTTGACATCTGAATCACAGTTGGATGTTGCGTGACCACGTGTGTCCTAGTTTTCATCTGCAAAATGTCAGAGGGTATGCTATGCAAATACCCCAGGCACATGTGCCAGGATCCTTGGTTGCTATCTCTCAGGCATGGATTGAAGGAAAAGGAAAGGGCCCGAGGCTGTTAAGAATGGTGGGAGCTGAAGTCCAAAACACCCAAAGGGCCCAAGTTTGCCCATGACTGCTATGCGGGGGCATTTTAAAAGAACTTCTCTGAGCTGCATCATTTTCCCTTTGCGGGGTTTTTAAAAGTGGTTTTTCAGTTGCATGATTTCGCCATTGAATATTCTATACTTTTAAAAGAAAATCCAAATAAACACAAAGCCCTTGCCTATCAGTGGGAGTTTTTTCCCCATAGAATTCAGAATTTTATATATAAGGTATATAAGGTAAAGGTTTTCCTCTGACATTAAGTCCAGTCGTGTCCGACTCTGGGGGTTGGTGCTCACTTTACCAGACCAATTTGATTTGATGCAGATGACCAAGATGGTTTTAAATGGTGTATTTTAATATTGAGATAAATGTTTTTAATGTTTATGTATGCATATAATAAATTCTTATCCCAGAATTGAATGTTTGCTGTATATATGCTGTGCTCTACCCTGAGTCCCCTTCGGGGTGAGAAGGGCGAATATAAATGTTTTAAATAAATTTTAAATAAACAAATCTCCATTTCTAAACCGAAGAGCTGGCATTGTCCGTAGACACCTCCAAGGTCATGTGGCTGGCATGACTGCATGGAGCGCCATTACCTTCCCACCGGAACAGTACCTATTGATCTACCAGGCATAGTTCTTATATGAATCTGCATTAGTTCATTACCTAACAGAACACCGGGCTCATACACTAATACAATTCAGATCTTGCTGATGCACCTGTGCAAAGTCATTCCGGCTCAATTTTTTTTGTGGCCAAAATTGGTATCTCTCCAAACTAGGCTTCTCTTATTTTCATATTTTATCTGTCCTTTAAGTTCTTACTAAACACTTAATAATCCTAATGTTTCTCTTTTCCTTATCATTTCTTCAACTGCTTAGTTTTATCCTACTGCATCCTTTATGTTCAACTGATCGCTTCAAAAACCCCTCTCCTCCAGCAGAACAGTTTTACAGCAGGGATATCTAGGGAGATGCTTCAGGCTTCAAGGCCATAAACTGTGATCCTTTTTAATTTAGTTATCTTAGTCTTCAGCTGTAAGTAAATCTGTCTTTCCTTCCTCATAGGACGCAATGGCATTTCTGTTCTTCCTGCTGATGCTAGCACTGATGCCTTCTTCCACACCAGCAGTGAGTATTGAAGCATTGTCGCAGGATGCTGTTTTCAGAACTTGAGTCAGAAGAAGGAGCCTATATATGAGGCATGGGCAAACTTCGGCCCTCCAGGTGTTTTGGACTTCAACTCCCACAATTCCTAACAGCCTCAGGCCCCCCCCCCCAGCCACTTAAGCTTAAGGGAGTAAAGGAAAGGGCCTGAGGCTGTTAGGAATTGTGGGAGTTGAAGTCCAAAACACTTGGAGGGCTTAAGCTTGCCCATGCCTGTTATATATCAACCATGACATACAAAATATGTTCTATGGTAAAATATAGCTAGGAAGTGTGGGACTTGATTGATTGATTGATTGAATATATTTTTACACCGCCAAGGTGGCTTACATCAAAATAAAAGATACAGTACAAAAGTTAAAACATGGTTAAAATAAAACCTTCATAACCTGTTATTTACTTAAGGATGCTAAATACAGTGGTTTGCTTTTTGCAGACTCGCTGTTTCACAGTTTTTCAGTATGGGCTTAAGAGCATTTGTCTGTATGGAAAGATGGCCTCTGCGGTTAAAGCCGAGACCCAGGATTACACGAACAACACATTCAAGGAGGGTTATGTAGTGTATAAGTGTTTATAAAGACTTAAAATAGTAGACTAAAATAATGTATAAATATTAAAATTAATATAGCATCCTTACTTTGTGGATTTTCACTTTCCTGGAACCTAACACCAGCAATAAGTGAGGGAACACTGCATATTTAATCTTAATGGGCAACCAATGGCTAGCTGTCATAGTAACTAAGAGTACTTGCCAAGATGATCAGCATCATGTTCTGAGTACAAGAACTTTGAAAGTTTACTTTTGAAAAGTACACCTTTTGAACTCTGTAACTGGAAGTCATAGAGGCTGTGGGATCCTAGGAGTTGTCATCCAAACTCTGCAGAATACCAGTTGCAGTGAGATCACACATGCAGACTTCTCAGAGATACTTCTTTGCCCCCTTTGGGTGAATAGGAAGCTGAGGTAGGTGGTGTTTTATCAGATCCAGCTGTTCTTCTTATATTTTTATCTGTTCCAACAATCATAGTCGTTGCAGGAAATGTAGTGTTTTCAAACTGGAGAACAATGAGTGAGAATTTAATGTGTTACATAATGTGCCAGCATGTGGCCCATTGGAAGACTATTGTCTTCAAAGAAATCTGAATTTGATGGACTCAGTAAGAGGAAGTGGCCCCACCAAAGAATTATGGACTCAATATAAAATGTGTTTTGATAGCTTCCATAATGAACTCAGCTGTTTGAACTTCTTAGGCGAAACATGGGAAAAAGTAATGCGCCTTGCTCCTTGTTCTGCCAGTTGTGCTCATCATGTGCCCAACAGTACATGTCGAATGTCTCTTATCTGAAATACTTGGACCCAGAAGTGTTATGTATTTCCAAATTATTTATTTTGTTTGGATTTTGGAATACCTCTCTCCAGGGCCGTAGCCAGGATTTTGATTCGGGGGGGGGGGGGGATTGGTTCGGGGGGGGCTGAGACTGGGTGGAAGAGGGTCTACCCTAGCAAACCTTTTGCATTGTTATCCCAATAACCCCATTAATGTGGGATATAATGAGCATGGTGATCAGATCATGATATGAATAAACATAACAGTTTAAATAATGTACCAGTAAGGCCTTTTCGCGGACCACCCTGAGAATTTCGGGGCTGAAGCCCCTTAGCCCCCGGCTACATGCCTGCCTCTCTCTATATATTTGTTGGCGATGGGACCCATGTCTAAACACAAGGTTGTTTTATGTTTATACACATAGCTTGAAGGTAATTTTGCGCACATTATTTTAATCATTTTTGGCATTACACAACATTTATGTACATTGAACTGTCAGAAAGCAAAGGAGCCGCTGTCTCATCCACCCATTTGGATAATTTTAGATTATTTCGAATATTGTAATTTTAAATAAGAGATACTCAACCTGTAACTGGTCTTAGCATTGATGCACAATCACTTTGTTATCTCCTTAAATGTTGGGTTGCTGTGAGTTTTCCGGGCTGTATGGCCATGTTCCAGAAGCATTCTCTCCTGATGTTTCGCCCACATCTATGGCAGGCATCCTCAGAGGTTGTGAGGTTTGTTGGAAACTAGGCAAGTGGCATTCATATGTGGAATGTCCAGGGTGGGAGAAAGAACTCTTGTCTGTTTGAGGCAAGCGTGAATGTTGCAATTGGCCACCTTAATTTAATTTAATTTAATTATTCGATTTCTTGGCCGCCACTCCCGGATGGCTCAGGGCGGCTCGCAAATCGCAACAGAATACAACAGTATGATAACATTAAAATTCAATATAGCATTTAGCATTAAAATTAATGTATAAAAACTAAGACCATCTTAGGTTACAAAAGCCTGTCAGAATAACCAGGTCTTGCAGGCCTTCCGGAGCGCCAAAAAGTCTCGGAGAGACCTAATCTTCAGCAGTAGCAGGTTCCAGAGCACGGGCGCAATGATAGAGAAAGCCCTTCTCCTCTTTGAGGTAAGGTGGTATACTTTAACACTTGGGATGAAGAGAAGATCCTGATCTTCTGATCTCAGCAATCTCATGGGACAATATGGGATAAGGCGGTCCCTCAGGTACACTGGTCCCAGACCATATAAGGCCTTATCAGTCAGAACTAACACTTTGAAGGTGATCCGTAATTCTACAGGCAGCCAGTGCAGTTCCTGCAGGATTGGTGTAATGTGGTGTCTCGCAGGAACACCTGCGAGCAATCGAACTACAGCGTTCTGCACCAGCTTAAGTTTCTGGGTCACCGACAGAGGTAGGCCAATGTAGAGAGCGTTACAGTAGTCTAGCCTTGAGATTACCATCACTTGGATCACCAAGGCCAAGTCACGGCAGGACAGATAGGGGGCGAAGGTAGAAAAATGCAACTTGGTTGGCATTAAATAGCCTTGTAGCTTCAAAGCCTGCCTGGGGAAATCCTTTGTTGGGAGGTGTTAGTTGGCCCTGATTGTTTCGTGTCTGGAATTCCCCCGTTTTCTGAGTGTTGCTCTTTATTTACTGTATTTAAATTAAATGTTGATTGTAAACGCTTTGGTGTGAAATACTGATCATGTACATTACTTGGGCAAAATAGAATTCCTAGGAACTGTTTGATACAAGTATTCATTAATCCAGGTAGGTGGTTGCCTTCTAAGGAAGTTGAATACAGGATGTATGAACATTTTCTTGCAACAAATTTATAGCCAATAAGGTGCATATGCTAGCCATCAAAGCTGGAACATTTCCAAAAGATGACATCACTGTTTTTAAGCCAGGAGCACGTTGATTGTAAAATGGTAGCTGTCACATGAAAGTAAAAATAAAACTGGATATGCCAGATGCTACAGCCTGTTTAGGCATGCTTGTGTCTTTGCTAAGAGCATATTATATCGGTGCTATTTAGGTACTCCACATCCTTCAAGGGTAGTGGTCTGTTCCCACCCTTCAGGCAAATGCCAGACTGACTTATGAGTCTGAGACAGGGCTTTTCTGTGTGTGTGTTTGCGGCTATAAGCATGCAAGCAGGGCTTTGTTGTCTTTTATGACTTGCATCATATGGAGCCCTGTTGTTTGTTGAGAGGCTTAACAGACAATGCATATGACTGATCCAAAGCTCAGTCATTTTATCAGTGAGAGGCTGAAGTAATTAACTTTGTCTGGAGCATGAGTAATAAACAGGATTATTTTTAGATCCTTCTGACTATTATCTGGGTTTCTGGATGGTACGTTAAAATTGTGGAGCACAAATGCTAAGGAGATTCCCTTTGCAGAAGTCTGTGGTTAAACCATAGTTTCTTAGGACAGCACTTTAGTAGTTTTAATGGAAAGTTGGTGAATAGGGCTCAATGCTTTTATGGATGGAACACTGTTTTTAACATAGGTGAATGCATAGGATGTGTGAATATAATTGTATTTTAATGTATTTTAGTGTCAAATGCTGGAGGGTTTTATATTGTGTTTAATACTGCAATTGTGATGTAGGCATCAAATTATGCCTTTTGGAAGCCGCTCTGAGTCCCCCCTCGGGGGTTGAGAAGAGCGGGGTAAAATGCCATAAATAAATAAATAAATAAATTAGGAAAACTACTGGTAAATGGCTCGGGAGGGTTAGAAGGTGTCTCATCCTTATTCTGAGGCCTCTTTCCACACAGCTGAATAAAACCCCACATTATCAGTGTGGACCCAGATAACCCAGTTCAAGCCAGCATTTTGTCTGGCACATTGTTTCTATTGTTCAAAGTATATGATGAATCCTTCAAACTTCAGAGTGCTCAGAGAAGTGAGGTGCACATAATAATAGTAAAATGCTGTGCCATTGCTCCTTCATGTTCGTTGGTCTTCTATGTTTATCCATTGGACTTTGATAAATACCTAATCGTCTACTGAGAGCTCTTCCACACAGCCCTATATCCCAGAATATCAAGGCAGAAACCCCATATTTTCTGAGTGCGGACTCAGATAGCCCAGTTCAAAGTGGATATTGTGGGATTTTCTGCCTTGATATTCTGGGATATAGGGCTGTGTGAAAGGTCCCTGAGATGGTAAACCTTTGTTTAGATCAGTGATTCCCAACCTTTTTTGACCAGGGACCACTCTCCAATATTGGTACCAAAAGGGTTACAAATCAGTTTTGGTCAACTTTAGGGCTCTTCCACACAGCCCTATATCCCAGAATATCAAGGTAGAAAATCCCATATTATCCGAGTGTGGACTCAGATAACCCAGTCCAAAACAGATCTTGTGGGATTTTCTGCCTTGATATTCTGCGATATAGAGCTGTGTGGAAGGGCCCTTAGATTTGGTTTGGTTATTTAGGACGCTGATTCCGAAAATTGCATTGGAAAGACTAAGAGCCCTTTCACACAGCCATATAACCCAGAATATCAAGGGAGATAATCCACAATATCTGCTTTTAACTGGATTATCTGATCTTCCACACTGCCATATAACCCAGTTCAAAGCAGATAACTATGGAATTTGATATAACTGTATGGAAGGGACCAACATCAGCTCTAGATTCTGATACAGAACACATGCCATCCAGTAGTTGCCATCTGCACAACCACAGAAAACCATATTTAATAAGCGTTGGTGCTATAAGAGAGTTTTGCGAGACTATTAGCTCTAGCTGCAATGGTATAGTAATGGTGAGGCCGCAGACCACATTTTTGTTCTTGCGGATGACCGGTGGCCCACAGACCACAGGTTGGGAACCACTGGTTTAGATTAACCATTTCAAGCCTACAGTGCAACTCACATAAGCTGTTGCTGCTTTCATTTCTATGATTGAGAGAAACAAAGCAACTTAATACATTTCTATCAGTTTTAAAAACTTGATCTTTATGCACACTCCCAACTGCTTTTCTCTATTACTTTGCTTCAGAAAGAAATACCAAGTCTTTACATCAGGGGTCTCCAAACTAAGGCACGAGGGCTGTATATGGCCCTCCAAGGTCATTTACCTAGCTCTTGCGCAGGGTCAACCTAAGTCTGAAATTACTTGAAAGCACACAACAACAACAACAACAACAACAACAATCCTATCTCATCAGCCAAAAGCAGCTCCACACTTCCCATTGAAATACTAATAAGTTTATATTTGTGAAAATTGTTCTTCATTTTAATTATTATACTGTTTTAGGTGTTGTGTTTTTTTGCACTACAAATAAGATGTGTGCAGTGTGTATAGGAATTCATTCATGTTTTTAAAATTATTATTATAATCCAGCCCACCACCAGTTTGAGGGATTGTGACCTGGCCTTAAAAAGTTTGAGGACCCCTGCTTTACATCAATGTACAGTTGTAAATATGTGGTCAATTGATCGGTGATGTGGAACAGATTGCCTTCAAATATATTCCATTTGTAAAGCCTTGAATCTCTCTGGAACCGCCTTGAGTCCTTGTATCAGGAGAAAGGCAAGATAAGTAAGTAAGTAACAAATAAATAAGGTTCCCTAGTTTCGGAATGGTAGTTAGGGCAAAACCAGCTCCGGTGTTCTCTCCTGTTCCTGCCTCAACTCTTGCCAGAAGCACTCCGATGCATTGCAGTTCCAATGTTTCTGCAGTTGCATTGCATTTACTTTCTAAGTATTGACTTTTCAGCATCTGACTTCAGAAGATTAATATACTACTGTTTAGGATGTTACTTTGTGTTCCCGAACCATTTTCTGTATCATCTTATCATCTTGTGCTGTCTCTGTTTTATTTATGTTTCCTTGGCCAGGAAGGTTGTTGTTCTGTACAAACACATTTTATACCTAGTGAGGATGATATGCATATAAAGATGCTTATCCCTTTTCATCTTGGAAGCTGTCTCACTGAGGCAATGAAACACAGTTGTTGCAGAAATGATGACAAGAAGTGATGAAGTTCATTAGTTGAGTACTTTGAACATGATCTGTACAAGGCAAATTTATTTTTCCTGGATTAAGCTCATGGTAAGTGAGTGTGCATTGCATTGCATCTGGGTATATATCAATGTAAGATTGGATGCATTGCTTTACTGAATGTGCAGTATATCTCTTGGCATACTCTCAAACATCCTGTCCATAGGGTTGGCTGTGTTTTTCCCCATAGCAAACAAGAGACCCAATATGGTATTGTGGTTTCAGCATTAGACTGTTGGAGGCCAGGGTTCGAATTTTAGGACTATTTGACAGCACTTTGGCTTAATAACTTGATTATTTGGTTAGTTAAGCCAGAGTTTCCCAACCAGTGTGCCATGAGCAATCATCAGGTGTGCCGTGGGAAATTGGCACTCTTCCCCCTCCTAGCAGCTCTTTCTCCCTCTTTCCCTCCCCAAAGATCCTCCCCGAGGCAAAGGAAAGGCCCTGCCGAATGCCAGGGCGAGGGCCGCCTTGAGGAAGCCTTCAGGAGCCTCAACTCAGCATGGGTCCATCCATACTCTGTTTCATAGATCTGTACATTAAGTGATTGAGTTGGCATTTTCACGTTGGCATGGATTTCTCGCGAGAACAGCCAAAGTTGGAAGCTCCACATCGGTGAATTGGGCAGTGAGCGAACCTGGGAGCATCGGGAGGCTGAAGCATTCACAGGTTTCCAAGAAATAAATTGAGCCTTTCTGCTTGGAAATGTGTTTTTTTTTACTATTTTACTGGATTTTTTGAGAGTTGCCCCCACTCCCCCCAAGGAACTGTTTATAACAGCTTCATGACATCCATAGTTAACTGGAAGCAAGTTTCACTCAGGGTGAAATTTCACAAGGGTCTGGAGAACAAGCCCTATGAGGAGCGGCTTGAAGAGCTGGGCATGTTTAGCCTGAAGAAGAGAAGGCTGAGAGAAGACATGATAGCCATGTATAAGTATGTGAGAGGAACTCATATATATGTTGTGTTCATCAAAACAGGCCCAGATTTCACACTGAGTGTATAAATACATTTAAAAACATATTAACTATATGTATTACTGTGTTAGAGTGTCGTTTTGGTTGGTGGTGTGCCCCAGGATTTTGTAAATGTAAAAAATGTGCCGCGGTTCAAAAAAGGTTGAAAAACACTGAGTTAAGCCACAGTTATATTATTGGAGGTGTTGCCAACTTTTCTAAACAGGTTATTTTAACATGATTGTACACAATTACTGGTTAGAAATAAACTGAAAATCTTCCTTATGCAATCCTCTATTTTCTTCTCTGATAAATGTCTTGTACATTGCCCCCATCTCAAGGGGAAAAAAACATAAACAAAACCCAACACTCACCATTATGTCTCTGGAATATCTTGGGAGTAATGGATTATCTCTTGGCATATACTCCCAGGTTTTTAAACAGATGTTTCAAATTAAATAGAGGGCAGGCAGAGAGAATCTATAACAAAAACAGCTAATTCAGCCAGTTCCTGATAAAATCTTGTTATTGTCCTTTACTACAGTGATTGAGAAACTTGAGCCTGCCACTCAGTCTAGAGAGGAAAAACAATAGCTGAGGTCATGTATGTGTATGCATGCTTCTGTCATGTTATGGTGACTTCTTATGAAAGAAATACTATTTGCCAGTCCCTTCCTGGATTGGTAGATGCTGGATAAATGCAGTTTCTGGTTGTTTGAGAGTTGCTACTAAAAATAGGCCTAACTAATACTATACCTCATACTATACCATACCATGCACTCTGTATTGGCTTGATATTAATATTGAAATACAGTAAGTAAAGACCAATAAAGAGAGATATTATCAAATTTAATGCAGTTTCACTATGCTATAAAAACAGATTTGTGAATGCAGTATTGTTTTTTTGATTTATTTTTTTTGCCAGTTGCAGCACTCTGTCTGGTCATGATTATAACTTGGAGGTCATAGTTCTCCCTTCTTCATAAATCTCCTTCTTCTACATATGAGAGCTTCGGTTGTTTGAGTTACAATAAACTGAGAGTCTACTTTTAGGCCTCTTCCACATAAAACCCACATTGAACTGGATTATATGGCAGTGTGAACTCAGATAACCCAGTTCAAAATAGATATTGTAGATTATCTACCTTGATATTCTGGCTGTGTGGAAGGGCCCTTAACCTATAGCATTAAGTATTTGTTGATGGTCTATCATTTAAGTACTAACCAAAGTTAACCTTGCTTAGCTTCCAAAATCTGATAGAATTTGGTACCTTTAGGGCAGTGTTTCCCAACCAGTGTGCCATGGCACACTAGTGTGCCGTGAGCGATCATCAGGTGTGCCGTGGGAAATTGGAACCTCCAATACCCTTTCTTCCCCCTCCTGCCAAACACCTTTTCTTCTCCACTCGGGCTCCCTTCTTCCTAGCCTCGCTCTGCTCGCTTTGCCTCGCTTTGTTTTAGGGATCTTAAAGTGGTGAGCCTCCTTCCAACATTGTGATTCTGGAAAGAAAACAAACAACAACATAACATTGTTTGAATCCACAGTGCTCTCTGGGTGTAGGTGAACTACAACTTCCAAACTCAAGGTCAATTCCCAAGCAAACCCTTTCAGTACTTTCTGTTGGTAATGGGAGTTCAATATGCCAAGTTTGGTTCAATTCCATTGTTGCAAGAGTTCAGGATGCTCTTTGATTGTGTTAACTATAAATCCCAGAAACTGTAACTCCCAAATGTCAAGGTCTATTTTCCCCAAACTCCATCTGTGTTCACATTTGGGCATATTGAGTATTCATGCCAAGTTTGGTCATGATTCAACATTGTTTCAGTCCACAGTGCTCTCTGGATATAGGTGAACTACAACTCCAAAACCCAAGGTCAATGCCCACCAAACTCTTATAGTATTTTCTCTTGGTTATGGGAGTTCTGTGTGGGAAGTTTGTGTTTTTCTGCCATTCCTGCCAGGATATCTATGTTGTGTTCATTGAAACAGGTCCAGGTTTCACACTGAGTGTATAAATACATTTAAAAACATATTAACTATATGTATTACTGTGTTAGAGTGTCATTTTGTGTCATTTTGGTTGGTGGTGTGCCCCAGGATTTTGTAAATGTAAAAAATGTGCCGCGGCTCAAAAAGGTTGAAAAACACTGCTTTAGGGTATTGAGATACATGTTCCTGTGTTGGAAAATACATTACAAAATCTAAGGCAGACAAAACTGTATTGTTTTCCTTCACTCCTCAACAAACCCACCTTTTAGGTGATGTAGCCTCCCAATACAGACATTTATGGGCCAGAGGAGGGGAGACAGTAGGAGAGCATCCAGCAATGTTTCTGCAATCGTACACACAGCAAGAGACAAGCTCCAGGATCTCATAAGGGTCTTCTAGCAGTACCAAAGAATATCACTGCTGATTATGTCATTACTGTATTTGGGAGGACAGCAACAATTAAAAGTTGGGCTTTGGCAGGGAGAGTTTCATTGTTGCACCGCTGATAGTGATTCCTATTTTTGCAATGACCAAAAACATGAGTTACATAGCTATAAGCTTGACTTGCATCTGTCTAACTCTCTTAACTGTGTAAAAGTCTGGTGAGCATGCCCTATGAGGAGCATCTTAAAGAGCTGTGTATGTTTAACCTGCAGAAGAGAAGGTTGAGAGGAGATATGATAGCCATGTTTAAATGGTTGAAAAGATGTAAGGAAGAGGAGCAGGCTTTTTTTCTGCTGCCCTAGAAACCAGGGACCCTTCCACACAATCATATAACCCATAATATAAAGGCAGATAATCCACAATACCTGCTTTGAACTGGGTTGTCTGAGTCCACACTGCCATATAACCCAGTTCAAAGCAGATACTGTGGGATTTTATACAATTGTGTGCCTAAGACTCAGAGTAATGGGCTCAAATTCCAGGAAAGGAAATTCCACCTGAATGAATTGTCAATGGCCGGAATCACTGAATTGTTGTAGGTTTTTCCGGCTGTATGGCCATCTTCTAGAAGTATTTCCTCCTGATGTTTCTAGTTTACAACAGATCTCACAACCTCTGAGGATGCCTGCCACAGATGCAGGCGAAACGTCAGGAGAGAATGCTTCTAGAACATGGCCATACAGCCCGAAAAATCTACAACAACCCATTCCACCTGATGATTAGGAAGAACTTCCTGACCATAGGAGCTGTTCCGCAGTGGAACTCTCTACCGTGGAGTCCAGTGGAAGCTCCTTCCTTGGAAGCTTTTAAACAGGCTGGTTGGCCATCTGTCAGGGGTGCTTTGATTGTGCTATTCATTCATGGCAAGGGGTTGGACTAAGTGGCACATGTGGTCTCTTCCAACTCTATTATTCTATGATTCAACAGCCCCATATTCCTTATGGTCCCTCACAGATGGCAACCATCAAACAGAGGCAGAAACTCTGGGCCCTTCCACAAAACCATATAACCCAGAATATCAAGACAGAAAATCCCACAATATCTGCTTTGAACTGGGTAATCTGAGTCCACACTGCCATACATTCCAGTTCAAAGGAGATAATGTGGGATTTTAATCAGCTGTGTGGAAGGGGCCTCCATTTGTTGATTTCTCCCTCCAAAGAGGCTCACCTGGTGCCAATATTGTTTTGTTTTTGCCATAAGGAAAAAATGAATTTGTTTTCCAAAACCTTAGAAACCTTCTAAATGAGTGGGTTTAAAAAAAATTGAATATTTGAAAGCTTGAGCTATTCTTATTGTCTTCAAAACATGTATCTACAACAGTTTGGTGTTCCCTGGAGAACATGATGGAGATTTTGGCTGTGAAGAAACCTGGCTTGACAGTGTCTTAGGGCATCTTATAACATTGGCTTGGTTGGCTCAACAGTATCTTCTAGATTAGTCCAAAATAGCCTGAATTCTTGGTTTTTGTTGGTTGTGTATTCTTCATTTCATTTATATGTATTTATTTGGGTAGGCCGTTTGTAGCAATTTTGTGGATCTACGCTCCTAGGGCATGGTTTGGTAAGGTGGACCTATGGCTTGGAGGAAAACTTCTCCTCTGATTTTTTTGGACATCAATGTACTATGAACACTGTAACTCGTTTTTAAAAAAAAAGAAAAGAAAAGAAAGGAGAATTAAAAGGACATATTGTTCCAATACCTCTCAGTCTAACCACCCTAAAATTTTGCATCTGGTGCCAGGAATTCCCAGAAAATAGTCTGCAACAACAGAAAGGCTGTTTGGACATTTTAGAATACCCAAGAATTGCAGCAACTAATAGCCTAACATCTGGATAGATTTATTCAGTCTAGAAGAACTAATTTATCTGTGTAACAGTTTATAGAACGGAGCCAACATGGTGTAATGGGCTGATATTGCACTATGATTCTGGAGACAATAGTTTAAATCCCTATTCAGCCATGGAAATTTACTGGATGAGCTTGGGCAAGCCATATTTTCTCAACATCAAAGGAAAGCAAAGGTAAAGCTTCTCTGAGTAAATCCAGAAAACCCCATTACAGGTTTGCTTTAGGGTTGCCATAAATTGGAAATATTTAAAGGCATGCAGCAACAGCAAAATACATAATTGGAGTGGGTAAAATGTAACCTTTGATCAATGTGTTGAAACTGGTCATTTCCAGAGGAAACGAGAAACAAATGTGCAGTTTCGCCCAAGATTTGCCTTTTTCAGGTAGTATGTGTTTGCCGAAGATGTCGGATGTAGTAGCTGCTGCATCATGGATGCTGTTGAAGCAGGAAGTAACACACAAAAAGAAGGGGAACCTGCTAATTTTTGAAATTGCTTAAGTCAAATAGTGTAATAATTCAGTGAGTTTTCCTTTATGGTATTGCAGACCCCGTCTGTTGTGCCTCATTGAAGCAGGAAGAGCTGGTACAAATCAGGAATAGAGAGAAGATATGTTTCGGGTTCTCAACATTGGCCCTTTCTGACATAGTTGTTAGACTTCTAAAACCTGGGCCTCTCCTTGTTCTTACAGGTTCGGAAAGTAAAGAGGCAGAATGATTTTTGGGGAAGCTGGGGAGAATGGGGTGAGTGCAGCCGAAGCTGTGGTGGAGGCGTCAATATTCGGATGCGACGTTGCTATTCGCAAAGGTAAGAGCCTTTTATTTCCATCATGCCATTTTCCTCTTTAAACCAGAATATTTACAGGAAAGGGTACAGCAGCTTCTTTGAAGAAACCGGAATGGTACCTTGTAGCATCTTAGAAATTAGTACATTTCCTACAGGAGACGTTTTTGTGGATCATAGTCCACTTCATGAAATAAATGAAGTGCACTTCTTAGTTGTCAGGGATAGATGTGGAATGAAAAAGAAATTGGAAGCATTGAGGACAGAAGAAAATATGTTATAAAATACTTTGTGAGACAATTATTCTTAATAGATGTAAAACCATTATTTTTTATAGTAATGTTTATTGTTTTATTGCTTATTTAATAAAGCATTTTAACACCCCCTGGTGGCACAGTGGGTTAAACCACTGAGCTGCTGAACTTGCTGACCAAAAGTTTGGTGGTTCAAATCCGGGGAATGGGGTGAGCTCCCACCATGATCCTCAGTTTCTGCCAACCAAGCAATTAAAAAACAGGCAAATGTGAGTAAATCAATAGATATCTCTCTGACGGGAAGGTAATGGAGCTCCATGTAGTCATGCCGGCCACATGACCTTGGAGGTGTCTACGGACAACGCCAGCACTTTGACTTAGAAATGGAGATGAGCACCACTCCCCAGAGTCAGACATGACTAGACCTAATGTCAGGGGAAACCTTTATTTTACTTTACTTTTTTTAACCCACTGTTCACTTTTATAGGCAACCAGTTGGTATGTAAGTACAGTAAAAAGAATAAAATATTATATACGGTTACAAAAATACTTTAAAAATACACCAATGCAGTGAAAATCAGCAGATGTAATAAAAAAGGAAAAAATAGCCAATAAAATGCTTTCACACTTAAGGTTTTGTGCTTGTGCTTGTCACCACCATAGGGAGAATATTCCACAGTTGTGTTGCCACAACCAAGAAGGCTCGACCCTTTGTTGATACAAAATATAATTTAAGAGAAAGTACCAGCATGGTGTAGTTTGAGTATTGGGCTGTGACTCTGGTGACCAAGATTCGATTCCCATCTCAGCCATGAAATACCGCCGGGTAACCTTGGGCAAATCACATACTCTCGACCCCAGGAAATACCATGATAGTTGCCTTAGAGTTGTCATGTCAAAATTTACTTGAAAGCACACAGAAACAAATAATAATTTAAGAGAATAACCTCTTCTCTTCTGATGACTAAGTCAAGGGCATGCTGACAGAAGGAGATCCTGAAGCTTTGCAGTGATGATGATCCAAATTAGTTGGCATTGCTGATGAGCAGTTGCTCTGGGACCTGTTAATCCATCCATGGTTTTATGACTGCTCCTCTCACTTCTGTTCTGTGTTAGGTGGGAACCAGTGAGGTATTGGGTCCTATATATGACATAGGTTTATGGCCAAGAAAAGCCCTGGACAACTTAGAGCAGGTTATATGAGGAACTTCTATAAAATGGATAATGGCTTCTCCACTCCCATGGCATTGATTCCACTATCCATCCCTGGTATTGGTAGGTTTCAAAGACTGAGTAGATCACCAAACGACTGTGAACCAGAAAGTATCACGTTCAAATATTTGATTATGTCACAAACACACTAGGTACTATTAGACACACTTCAGTTGCCCTATCAGAAACACAGTCAGCCATCAGTATCCACTGATAACTATATCCACAAATCCAACCACACACAGGTTAAAAATATACCCTACCCCCCCCAAACCAACAACAACAGAAAAGCAAACCTTGATTTTGTTTAAAGGACACCATGATACTGCACCACTACCTGAGCATCCATTGGATTTGGTAGCTACAATGCATCCTGGAACCAAATACCAGTGGATACCAAGGGCCCATTGTACATAGCATAGGGAAGATAACACTACTATTTATAATATGATTGTTAAGATTATGCAACTAGTTAATGCATGTGAAATACTTCGAAAACATGAGAGCTGTATAAAAGTGTTTATTGCCAACCACACTCAAAACACTTGTTGTGGGATAAAATACTGTAATCTTGATTAAGGTTTCAGATCAAAGAACTGAACTTTGGTAAATGTTAATTCACTATTTAAGGCTAAGTTTTCCTTAAAGATTTCTTTGCTCGGGAATGACAACTTGAATACCATTAACACAGTGTCCTGGGAGCCTGAAATATTCTTCTATTGAGTTCTGGATACTCCTGATATATTATGTGATTCTTTGCAGTGAAGCAGTTACAAATAATGCATGTTTTTTCCCATGAAGTCAAGATAAGACTAGAGTGTTTTCCCAGTATGATTTTTATTTGGATTTGTTTTTCCAAAGGCCATTGTAAAAATGACGCACATCCCATGCACATCTGTGCATAGTCTCTATTTATTTGCATAGTGTCATCAATGTGTGTGGAGTTTATAGAGTTCAACAAGATATGCCTTTGCCCCAGGAAGTTTACAGTCTGAAATGCAATATGGATGAAATAAGACGGTTGCCTCAGCATTTACATCATTGTGCCCTTAGCTCTTTTCGTATGCTATTTCTGGTTCAGAGGTTTCCTTGCATTTCGCTCAATTCTTCAGCCCTACAACACAGTTGATGAGCCCAACATGAGAGTGGGGTTGGAAAATACAAAGAATTATTACTTTTTAAAAAAAATCACAAACATTTGTCCAAGACAGCAGGACCTCAACTACTGTGTGTATGTGTCCAAATCTGAAAATCCTGAGCAGGTGCTGCTCCATTCACAGAAGGTGCAGGCACAGCAGGGATGTTCATAGCATAGTGTCATCTGGCAAAGGCTTGGGAAACACAAGGTGCAATATATCTACATGGTAATAAAAATGCCAGATCCTGCTTGGGCAGGCAGAGCTACACCCATTTGATGCAAGCTCTGGGTGAATCAGACTAGTCTTGTATAAACAAGGCCAGACAGAGAAAACTGTTAAAACTCTGTCTTGACACTATGTTTTAAAATCCTGTTTGTGCTCTCTCTGAAGCCGTGCCTCAGTTTGCCCTTGGATCTTCCAGAATTACTAGTAGTGGTGCCTTGTTTGTGGGTCTAATTGAGATATAACTGTGTTTTCAAGGCATCTCTTGAAAAAGTATTTTCTTAACTTTATATATGTATACTCACAGTCTGAATCTGTGAGTATTTAACCAGTGGTGCAATGGGTTAAACCCTTGTGCTGACAGGACTGCTGGCTGAAAGGTTGGCAATTTGAATCTGGGGAGCAGGGTAAGCTCCCACCTGTCAGTTCCAGCTTCTCATGTGGGGACATCCAATATACCCTAAAATATTAATGTAGTCTTGTTATAGGTAGTTATAGTATCATTGCAGTGAAATCTCCTATTGCATCTTTTCCATGTTGAACTGTAGCTTCTGCCATTCTGACTGGTCAGGCTTTCCCCCCCAGGTAAGAAAAAAAAATCAAATGGCAGCTTTTTGTTGTCCCTGCACTTGGTGGGTAGTCTTCTGAAGAAGAGAGCCTCTTTGACATGGGGAGGCTCTTCACATGATTTTTAATATTGATGTTCAATGTACTGTCAAAGGCTTTAATGGATGGAATCCCTGAGTCGTTGTAGGTTTTTCGGGCTGTATGGCCATGTTCTAGAAGTATTCTCTCCTGACGTTTCGCCTGAATCTATGGCAGGCATCCTCAGAGGTTGTGAGGTCTGTTGGAAACTAGGAAAACTGTCAGGCCATCAAATGCTAATCAAGGTGACCAATTAAAACATTCACACCCGGACCCAACAGACAAGAGTTCTTTCTCCCACCCTGGACTTTCCACAGATATGTAAACCCAATTTTTCTAGTTTCCAACAGACCTCACAACCTCTGAGGATGCCTGCCATAGATGCAGGTCAGGAAAGAATGCTTCTAGAACATGGCCATACAACCCGAAAAAACCTACAACAACCCAATATTGATGTTGTTCCATTTGAAATCACATGGAAATCCTTTGCAAATGCAGGAGACTCCCTTTCAGGAAATCACCCTCCACACGGAATTGGCAATTAAAAGGGCAATAATAGGAGATAGAGCTCATGTTTTCCTTATACAGCTTCACCTCGTCTATTTACATTACACAGATGGAGTCCAGCTGGATTAGGCTTCATGTCTTCTCTGTCGTGATCCCAACAACTGCACTTCCAAACACAGAATATTTTGTTTGTGTGCCGGGAAAACCTAATTCTGGCAGAAGAGAAGCACTGCCAGCAGGAAAGCTGTCTGGATCCTCTCTCGAAAATACCATCTGTGCCCTTATTACACTAAAATGTAAGTGCTAGAAAGGCAGATAGACAAGAAGAGAAGGGCAGTAAATGACTTTATAGAATTGCTGTTCTACACACACTTTACAAGTGAGATCAGTTGAAAACAGGAACATTTCCTTCGGAGTAAACACAGCTATGATTGCCTTGTACGTTTTGGTTTCTCTTCAGACTGTTTATGGGTTTGGTACTCAGTCTGACTGAACTGTATTTCTTTCCAGCTAGGATTCTTTCCAGACAAAAAACCCAATATCTTCTGTGAACTTCACAGTGTAGAAATTCACATGATAGTGAACTATAGCATTTTGACATCAGTAACTCTGTTGCAGTTGAATATTTTCGTAGGTTCTGATTTGAATCCTGTCAGAACAGACCCAAGACATTTTGCTGCCTGGCACAAAGTAACAAATAACCTCCCTCACACACATAGTATCCAAAGATAGCCAAGTTATTTTGGCACTTGAGGTGGGAAATCCCACAAGTGCCTCTTCCCATACCTGGTAGGTAGTAAAAACTCTATACAACAGCTGCCTCACTTTGCTGCTCCTGTGTCCTGTTCTGTAATAGTGAATGGCAGTACAAGTCAATTTACTATTCTGACTCATGGCATATAGTTTCCAAAGTTGACCATCTTTTTAAAAATACATGGAAGGTTTCCTCTTTTCCTCTCATTGCTCAATCAGTGTATCAATCAACATGGAGAGTCAGGCACAAAATATCAACTCTTGATATTATGACGGTTCCTCCTGCAGCTGCTGATTTGAATGGGAGCTCTGATTCTGTTTGGGACACAAACCGATTGTGAGAATAATTTATTTATTTGTCACGTTTCTATATCGCCCCCCTCAGCCCGAAGGCGACTCGGGACGGTTTACACAGGCAGTCTCTGCCCTTAATACAACACAAGCAACAAGGCAAAAATATAACCATATAATAACAAATTAACAATTAAAAACATACGATTGCAGTCTCAGCGTCATGTTGAAATTAGTTTCCGTCGCAACAATTGTCTTTGTAAAGCTGGATCCACTGGCTTCCCCAGAGTCAGCCCCTGCCCAGGAGCCCCCGGTGGTGCAATGGGTTAAACCCTTGTGCCGGGCAGGATTACTGACTGACAGGTCAGTGGTTCGAATCTGGGGAGAGCAGGTTGAGCTCCCTCTGATAGCTCCAGCTCTTCATGCAGTGACATGAGAAAAGCTTCCCACAGGATGATAAAACATCAAACATTTGGGCATCCCCTAGGCAATGTCCTTGCAGACGACCAGTTCTCTAACACCAGAAGTGACTTGCAGTTTCTCAAGTCACTCCTGACATGAAAAAAGCCCCTGATCATATTGTTGGGTGCTTAAATGTTATCCTAACCATGCACAGTAAGGTGACTTCCATTGACTAATCATTGGCTTATCTTGTAAGTAAGGTTACACCAACCTGCTGGCTTTGTCTGGGGAGGTATAGCATGAAGTAGGTGGTGGTGGGAAATCAGCAATTTGAGTTGATCAGAAAGAAGCTTGAATGTAGTAGATGGTTGTCAAGAGTCTCTCTAAGGACTTTATCATACGAGGCTCTTGTCTCACAGCAATTGCATTGTTGTCACACATGGAAATATACCAGTAGTGAAACAGTCATATTGTATTTGTTTTCAGGTGTGCTACAGTGCTGCTTTGGCAGTGCATGGCCCTGCATCTGTCTCACAAACCTCACTCTCTTGTCCAATTATAGCCTCCCCAGGACATGCACACTTTTCATTCAATTGTGTTATTACTGCAAATTGAGAAAATTAATTTTCTTTAAAAGGAAATATAAAATACATGAAAATTGACTAAAAGCAACCTTACCCTGCTTGGACACAGTGAAAGTGATAGGGCAATAATCACGAAACTAGAGAAATCAAAGTTAAAAATGTACCCCCTCTGTATTTAGAAATGAGCTTCCACTAAGGGCCAGTCTTGTCCGGAACATTTGTGGTTAGCACGTAAGAAACATGTGCAATCAACAACATTCACAAGACAGTTCATGCAGAAGGCTAAAAAGCTGAAGAAGTGTCTATTGCCACATATGGGGGGAAAAGAGCTATGTGGGTCTTGTACTTTCCATTGTCAAGAAATCACATGATTTACAAGAAGTCAGTTAGTCCAGTGTTTCCCAACCTTTTTTGAGCCGCGGCACACTTTTTACATTTGCAAAATCCTGGGGCACACCACCAACCAAAATGACACAAAATGACACTCTAACACAGTAATACATATAGTTAATATGTTTATAAATGTATTTATACACTCAGTGTGAAACCTGGGCCTGTTTCGATGAACACAACATAGATATTCTGGCAGGAATCGCAGAAAGACACAAACTTCCCACACAGAACTCCCTAACCAAGAGAAAATGCTGTCAGAGTTTGGTGGGCATTGAACTTGAGTTTTGGAGTTGTAGTTCACTTATATCCAGAGAGCACTGTGGACTGAAACAATGTTGGATCAGGACCAAACTTGGCATGAATACTCAATATGCCCAAATATGAACGCAGATGGAGTTCAGGGGAAATAGACCTTGACATTTGGGAGTTGTAGTTGCTGGGATTTATAGTTCCCCTACAATCAAAGAGCATTCTGAGCCTCACCAATGATAGAACTGGGCCAAACTTCCCACACAGAATGTCCAGGAGGCAAGAGGAGGTCTCTACTTGGGGAAAGGGAGGTGGGCCTTCCCAATGCATGGAGAGGGAGAGACCAAGTAGACAATGGGGGGTGTTTGTAGTTTTGTGCCTTTATCGAGGTATACTCTAGACTCCCCCCCCCCCCAGGTTCCAATTTGCCATGGCACACCTGATGATCGCTCACGGCACACTAGTGTGCCCCGGCACACTGGTTGGGAAACACTGAGTTAGTCAATGTACCAAATAAGGAATTAAGCTTATGTGGTAGTTTGTAATTGGATAACTTCTGCTGCAGTGCCAAAGGGTTTTACCTATATAATGTACGTCTGAGAGACATTGGGCGCGGCAGCCTCTTGAAAGTGCCAACCTGCTTGTTTGGTACGGCTGACCCGTCTCATCATAATTATGATGAAATAAACTTTGCATTTGTTTTTACTCCTGAGTCTGGGTGTTTGCCTTTCTGCCTCCTGCGACTGGATCCAATGCAGGGACTTTGAATTGTGGGTCCCTAACAAAAGGGATATAAGGAGAATAATGCCCACTCATTCCACATATTGCTCACTCATTGCAACTGCAGCAAAAAGGATCCATTATAACAGCAGTGATATCGAGATCTATTGATGGGTTTTCTCCACCCATGAAAAGAGGTGTTCCGCCAATTATTTAAATGCAAAGCAGCCACAGGGAAGACACAACATTGTCTGATAACTACAAGCCAAATAGCCTGTTTATCCTGCTGTGATTGCAATTGACCAGCCTTGTGTGATAAAGTCTGCTTCCAGATTAGTAGTGAATTTTTGGGGAGTCACTTGTTCCTCATCTTTCAAATTATGAAATCAGGTTGCAACGCCTTGGTCTTTTCAGCCTTGAAAGACGGCGTTTAAGAGGTGACTTGATCGAAGTGTATAAAATCATGCATGGGATAGAAAAGGTGAATAAAGAAAAAATATTTTCTCTGTCACACAACACTAGGACTAGGGGGCACTCCTAAAGCTCCAAGGTAGGAAAGTGAGGACTAATAAAGGAAATATTTATTCACCCAGAGGGTCATTGGGTTATGGAACTCACTTCCAGAGGAGGTTGTGACAGCTGTCAGCCTGGACAGCTTCAAGGCAGGATTAGACAGATTCATGGATACCAAGGGAATCAGTAGTTACTGAAATGGACATCCAAGTGCCACCTCTGTGTTGATGGAGGCAGGCAGGATTTTCCCGGGTACTGATTGTGGGGGTCGGGAGCAGGTGAGGGTTTTGCCCTCCTTTCTGCTAGAGATCCCCGTGTACAACTAGTGGGCCACTGTGTGACACAGAATGCTGGACTAGATGGGCTGAGGCCCGATTCAGCATGGCTCTTCTTATGTTCTTATGTTCTTATGGTCCTGTTTTGCAATGCTAGATGTAAATCTAATTGTTAGTGCCATTCAGTAATTGATTAAATGGCTCCACTCTGCTTGCTTAGAACTAACTATTCGATTTATGCTACAGTCTGCAGATAATGTTATAACCACAATTCCAGTTCAGATAGGATGAGAAAGTGGTTTAATAGACCAGGAAATCTCTTCTAAAGCTGGGCATTTCAGAGGAGGAGTTGTGGTTGTAGATTCTGGAATTCCTTGCCCGGAGAGATTAGGATAGCCCCCACTCTGGAGACCTTTAAAAACACCTGAAAACTAGGCTCTTCCGCTGTGCTTTCGGAGAGTAGTTATTTAATTTCTATCAGGGCCGGGAGTTTAGCACAGTGGTTAAAACAGCAGCTGTAGCTGCAAGCTATGAGCTGTAAGATCCGAACATGGCAAGTTCGAATCCCGGGCTGACTTGGGTAAGTCAGCTGTAAAGCCCTGCCTCTGTTGACCTAAGCAGTCAAAAGCAGCTAGCTGCAAGTAGAAAAATTAGGTACCGCATAAGCGGGGGAGGTATCTTAAAGGACTTTTTAACTTCAATAAATATTGAAGACCGGAAGAGGATTCGGCTGGCTGGCAGGCTCTTCGTCAAAAAGAAGGAGGAGGTAGCAAGGAGGATGGAACAACAGTGCCCCCTGTGACGAAATGGAGCAGCAGCACCCAGTGAGGAATATAGCAACAGCACCTGGTTGGAAGCGAGGAAGCGAGGAAACAACAAGGCTCAATTTCAGAAGATCCTCCTGCTATATGTTGTTATGTCTTGTACGTCAAACGGCAGGGATTGTCTGCTGTATGTGTTCTGTGATCTGCACTGAGTCCCCTTCGGGGTGAGAAGTGCGGAATATAAATAAAGTGTATTATTATTATCATTGCTCTCCTCAATGTCCCCGTTCTTGGAGTCCATCCCCCTCCCCCCATAAAGGATGTTTTCCCTGTAAAGGATGCTATTTCGAGTATCCCACCATGAGTTTTAACATTTTAACATTTTATATATGCGCTTGCAGCCCGCCCTGTCTTTGTGATTTTAGATATCTAGTTGTATATTGTTTTTATTTATATGTATTTATCTTTTTTTTGTGTTCATTGCTGGTTATTTTGATTTGATTTTATTGTAATTTGTTGTTTGGGCTTTGTGTAAGCCGCCCCGAGTCCCCATTGGGGAGATGGGGCGGGGTATAAATAAAGTTTATTATTATTATTATTATTATCATTTCTCCATCAACAAATTCTCATTTTTTGGACAGAGGAAGCGGTATCAGATCCAGATCTGGTTTCTCTTTATGAAAAGCTTTTTGGAAAACTCCTGCCACTTGAGGGAATAAGATTTACAAAACACTTAAATAATAGTTAGTGTTTCATTACTGATGTTTCATTAGGAAGCACAAAATGAATTGTTCGATATGATCCTGGCACTGACCGCTTTTTGCAAGCTCTTCCAAACTGTTGGTCTGTCTTTCAGGACAGATGGTGGCTCCAGTTGTATAGGACCAACCCGAAGCTATCGCTCATGCAATATTCAGGTAAATCCTTCAGTATACTCGCTTTCATTTCCCTACCCTTCACTTTCATGAGCTACATATTTTTCAACAATAGTATCTGGCATCTACTCATCACTATCTTGATTTTCATATAAACCTGCAGTTGTCCTTGGATAATATTTATTGGCTGATTTCATCCTTTTATTTGCTTATGTGCTGAGTGAGAATAGAGGAAGCTGAAGTGGTGTGAAACTATGGCAAAATCATTATGCATATAGATGATGAGTATGTAAAGTAGAAAAGTAGCATTCAGACAGATCTGATGACTGTGTGGAAATTAAAATAGAGCTGTGCAGCCATTTTCTGCTGATAACCAAAGGCTTCTTCTTGATATTCAGATGGTAATCAGTTCTCTCTTTGAACAAACATCATGAGCAGATTAAAACTGGAGAGATTTAAAGATAGGTGTAACAACCATAAGGTTAATCTTGGCCTATAAATTTGAACTGGAGTTTTCAATAATGTTCATTGGTTTGTTGGTTTCCAAGTGACTGCCACAAGTTCAACCAGTGAGCTTCATTGCAGAGTGGGAGCTGAAACCAGTCTCTTTAGCTCTGACCAAGTAGCATTTTTACTGCTGGTTGTTACTTAGGTCAGCGTTTCCCAACCTTTTTTGAGCCGCGGCACACTTTTTACATTTACAAAATCCTGGGGCACACCACCAACCAAAATGACACAAAATGACACTCTAACACAGTAACACCTATAGTTAATATGTTTTTACATGTATTTATACACTCAGTGTGAAACCTGGCCTGTTTGAATGACATAGATATCCTGGCAGGAATGGCAGGAAGACGCAAACTTCCCACACAGAAATCCTATAACCAAGAGAAAATGCTATAAGAGTTTGGTGGGCATTGACCTTGGGTTTTGGAGTTGTAGTTCACCTATATCCAGAGAGCACTGTGGACTCAAACAATGTTGGATCAAGACCAAACTTGGCACGAATACTCAATATGCCCAAATATGAACGCAGATGGAGTTCAGGGGAAATAGACCTTGACATTTGGGAGTTGTAGTTGCTGGGATTTATAGTTTCCCTACAATCAAAGAGCATTCTGAACCCCACCAATGATAGAACTGGGCCAAACTTCCCACACAGAACCCCTAGGAGGCAAGAGGAGGTCTCTACTTGGGGAAAGGAGGTGGGTCTTCCCAATGCATGGGGAGGGAGAGACCAAGTAGACAACGGGTGGGGAGGGGGCCTTTATAGAGGTACAGTTCTTAGGGTTTTTATACTTCAACACACTAGACTCTCCCCCCTCCCCTCCTGGAGGTTCCAATTTCCCACGGCACACCTGATGATTTCTCAGGGCACACTAGTGTGCCCCGGCACACTGGTTGGGAAACACTGACTTAGGTGATCTCTTGTTGTCCGAGTAATGTCTTGGTGGTAGATACATCGGTGACTGTGAATTGATGGCATAGGAGCATCACTTCGATGCTGGTGGTTTTCCCTTCTTCAAGCACACTGCCATTTGTCTGTCTATCTTCCCAAGAGATTTACAGGATTTTTCGGAGGCAGCGCTGATCAATCATTCCAGGAATTGAGTGTGATCTGTAGACAGTCCACGTTTTGCAGACCTTGGTATCCCTACGGATGTCCTGATCCTCAAACACTCTCTGCTTCATTTGGAAAAAATGCTGCATTCACAAAACTCAGACGGTGTTGTATGTCAGTGTCAATTTTGACTTTTGTGAAGAAGTGACTGCCAAGGTAGTAGAAATGGTCAACATTTTCTAATGTTACACCAGTAAGCTGTATTTTTGGCATTGCAGAAGGATTGGCTGGTGCCTGCTGGAAGAGCACTTTAGTTTTCATAATGTTCAATGAGAGGCCAAGCTTCTTGTATGCTTCTGCAAAGGCGTTTAGAGTGGCTTGTAGGTCTTCTTCTGAATATGTTAGTTGTTACATCATATTGATATCCAAAGTGATATGAGCAGTCTTATCAGAAATAGGTCCTGGACTATTTCCCATAAACTAGGCAGAAATACAGAAAGCTTCTTCGAAGAGAATTAATCTGAATTAGTTTTTTGTCTACTTTCATATGAAACCTTGTTCCAAACAACACACACCTTTCTTCCTAGAATTGTCCTGAGGGCGCCAGAGATTTTCGGGCAGAACAATGCTCTGTGTTTGATGGGACAGACTTCCAGGGAAAGCGATACAAGTGGCTTCCTTATTATGGAGGTAATTTATTCATACTGAATTTTTCTTCAGTACGGGGACATATATGGTTTGGTTGAAGGTGAATTGATTTAATTGCAATTTTTTTATTTTAAAAAAGCTCATACATTATTACTGCCTGGTAAAACATCTGGGTTCTCCTGGAATAGTTTTTGCAGGTTCAATGGGAAAATTAATCTGGCAAGATAAAAGTAAAAACTAAAAGACTGTGTTAGCTCTCCCTCCTAAGGCAAACTAAATGCAATTTCTAATTATATTTAAAGTCTTGCCTCACTCACACTTGCTTGTCACTTGTTTAACTCCCATTGCCTGTGTTGAAAACTGAACTTTTCTTCTCCTTACCTGTAAAGTGTGTCTCTGCCCCTTCCAGAGAGTATACTTTCTCAATCGCCTCATCCAAAAATGTAATGTTTCCATGATAATAATGATATATGAAATGATATATTTCAAGCATGAAAATATTGACAGTTGAGTATATCACCACGATTGATAAAGCCTGCGTATTCCAGATTGTAGCATACACCTACACATGTATGCTTAGAGAATGCAAAAGAGATTTAATTTGGGGAAGCCAAACCACAAGGATACAAAACAAGTAAAAAATGGTGAAAAAATATTTTATATTAGTTAACCAAAACATAAAAGGGAACCACTAGGAATCATATGAAATGGTGAATATATTCCCATTCAATAAAGTGTTCTGGCAAAGCTGGATATAATATATGCTCTGCAATAGTCTTCTGCAAGCCATTAACCTCCATATTGGCTGGAAAGGGTGACCATCTGAAGCTCCTGCTTCCAATTTAAAGTTCCCATATTGGGGTAGGGCAGTCTTTCTCAACCAGTGTGCCGTGGCACACTAGTGTGCGTGACGGACCTCCTGCTGTGCCGCGAGAAAAGCTCTCTGCCCCCCTTCCTCCCCCCCCTTCCTGCCGAACTCCTGCTGCTTGGGGGAGGAGGAGGAAGGGCCGGGCAGTGGCGAAGAAAAAGAAGAAGGGACCGGGGCGCCGCCTCCTTCGGCTGTTTCCCCAGCCAGCCTCCAATCCGCCATGACTCCCACCATGACTCTTGCCCCTCGCTCGCTGAAGCCGTGTGGAGGAGGAGCCCCGCCCACTGAAGCCCATTCACCGCTCATGCTCCTCCTCTGTAGGAGAGCTGAAGCTGGGGGGAGGGGGCGGGGCATGGTGTGGCCTGTAGGTGGCTGAAGCATGGCGTGGCCTGGCTCTGCCCCTCCCCGGCTTCGGCACTCCCAGCAGCTGCTCCAGCCTTGAGGGGACAGTGCCAAGCCAGCATTGTGCTGGCTCTGGCACCGCTGGCTTGGCACTGCCCCTCAAGGCTGGAGCAGCAGCTGGGAGAGGTAAAGCTGGGGGAAGGGGCGGGGCATGGCGCAGCCTGGCTCCACCCCCTCCCCCCAGCTTTGGCACTCCCAGCAGCTGCTCCCAGCAGGCCACCATCCCCCAACCGTTCTTTACTGTGTTAGAGTGTCATTTTGTGCCATTTTGGTTGGTGGTGTGCCCCCGGATTTTTTAAATGTTAAAAGTGTGCCGCGGCTCAAAAAAGGTTGGGAAACACTGGGGTAGGGTATATAGGTGTTGTAGTCCAATACATGAGGAAGGAAATGGATTGATAAAGCCTATTCTTGATACCAGATTATAATTCTTTACTTATTATTTTAAAGGTATTATGTAAATAAAAATGTGCTATGTGATATGAGATCTTCAATTAAATTCTGTTTGGATTTCATATAAGAACTCAAATAAAATAGTAGTATATGCTCTTTCAGACTATACAATTATAATGCTATATTGCACTTTAACTGCCATGCCAACCTCCTATAAAATCCTGGGATTTGCTGTTTCAGAATTCTCAACCAGAGAGCTCTACTGACACCTGAAACGACAAGGCCCAGGTTTGCATAGGATGCAGCAATGGTGGCTAAAGTAGAACCGCCATGCCATAATGTATTATTACAGGATCCTATGTTTCAAGTGTCTTCATGGGGGAAAATAGCATGTTCAATAAAACAATGCTTCTTAAACTTTGCTCATAGCACCCAACAAATGTGAACTAAACTGCATCCCAAAAGGGGAGAACTTCTACTATAGACACAAAGAAGCTGTGATTGATGGAACCCCCTGTGAGCCTGGGAAGCATGATATCTGTGTGGAGGGAGTCTGTCAAGTATGTTTTTGCATCACTTTATCCCATCTTCAAAAACAGTATATACATCTTCCTGTCTTCTTATTGAGTCACCTTGGGGATATATGGTGGGTTAAAGAAATAAATATCATTTATTATTATTATTATTATTTTACTGACACAAAAACACAGTATGTCGCAGCACACGAGATCTATATGCTGGACTTCGTATCACAAAATCACAAGTCGGACACTTCCCAAGCATCTAGGACTGTGTGATGTATTTTCGACTGTGTGATGTATTATTATTATTATTACTGTTCCTTGAAAGATCTCATGATGACATAACCAGGTTGTCCCATTTTACCCCGCAGCAGCATTGTTAGGAATGCTAAACTGAGAGGCAGTTACTTGACCAGTGTTACTATGGGCATTTTATGAGTTAGGGCCAGAGCCGGACGAAGGTAATTTCAAATGGTATGCAAACCTTTGGGCGCCCCGTCACTCTCTGTGCGTATGCGCGCCAGTGGTGCGCATTCACAGGCCAGCTAGTTCTGCGCATTGGCAGGGCCAGCTTCGCGCATGCCCACCGGTGTGCACATGTGCAGGGCCAGCTAGTTTGGCGCATGTGCCATTCGCGCGGGTGCGACACCAAGTAGATGGTGACACAAAACGCACTCCAGGAGGTCAAAAAGGAGGGCGTTTTGCAGCCGGAGGCGGGAGGCTCCGCCCCGGCTGCAAAAAGTCCTCTTTTTTGGCCTTGTGGAGTGCGTTTTGCGTCACCATCCACCTGAAGTCGCGCCTGCATGCCGGCCCGCAGCAATGGCAGCCGTGGTGGGATGCGCCCCAGCCCACGTGGCGCCCTGAGGCAGCTGCTTAATTTGCCTCCTTTAAGATCCGCCCCTGGTTAAGGCTTAAACCTGAATCTCCCTAAATAAGCATACTACCAGTTGCATACTATTGGTTCCCTTTGCTTTAACAAATCCTGCTCCACCTCTTCTGTGGTAAATTCGTTATTTCCAGCAAGTTAATTTTAATGAAAGGGGATGGGATTATGCAAAGCTCTCTCTCTCTCTCTCTCTCTCTCTCTCTCTCTCTCTCTCTATATATATATATATATATATATATATATATAGATTCCAAACTCTGATAGTTTGTCATAACATAAAAAGGGGAATGGAAGAGATGACAATACCCATGACAACTCATGCTGAAATAAGTCAGTTAGGGCCCTTCCACACAGCCATATAACCCAGAACATCAAAGCAATTAACTCACAATGTCTGCTTTGAACTGGGTTATCCCAGTCCACACTACCATATATTCTAGTTCAAAGTAGATAATGTGGGATTTTATTCAGCTCTTTGGAAGGAGCTCTATATCCCAGAATATCAAGGCATACATTATCTGAGTGTGGATTCTGATAACCCAGTTCAAAGCAGATATTGTGGGATTTTCGGACTTGATTATTCTGGGATCTAGGGCTGTGTGGAAGGGCTCCCAATCTCAAAGAAGTCACAGCATTCTTTCTTCCCACCAGCCCCGTTTCCTTTTTATTCTGTGTACTCCGGATACTATAGGAGTCTCCTTTAGGTTGCCAGAAGGGTCAGAGAATGAAAGCAGAAAAACATATGATGGTCACTGGCCGTGCAGAGATCCTCAGAGCTGCCCGCTCCCATTAGGAATGGCCTTTGTTGGGCCCTTAAACCCCTTACGCTCATACCTAGAACGAGGGAGGAAAGATCAATGTCCCCAAAAGAACCAGATTTTACTGGTTCCTTTGGGAGAAGGGGACAGATTTCTGGACAAGAAAATGTCTTCTAATCTTGACTATAAGAAGGTTTTGAGTTTACTGCATTTGCAGGATTGACCACTAGAGTGTATACAAAGACAAGAGGAAAAAAACCCCTCTGAAATAACCCCTCTTCAACAGGGATGGGGTTGAAGAGAAAAGGGAGTTGCTGTGAGCTTTCTGATCTCTATGGCCATGTTCCAGAAGCATTCTCTCCTGATGTTTTCCCCACATATATGGCAGGCATCCTCAGAGGTTGTGAGGTCTGTTGGAAACTAGGCAAGTGGCATTCAAATGTGGAATGTCCAGGGTGGGAGAAAGAATTCTTGTCTGTTTGAGGAGAGTGTGGATGTTGCAATTGGCCACCTTGATTAGCATTGAATAGCCTTGCAGGTTCAAAGCCTGGCTGCTTTCTGCCTGGGGGAATCCTTTGTTGGGAGGTGTTAGCTGTCCGTGATTGTTTCATGTCAGGAATTCCCTGTTTTCTGACTGTTGTTCTCTATTTACTATCCTGATTATGGAGTTTTTTAATACTGGTAGCCAGATTTTGATCATTTTGTTAGTTTCCTCATTTCTGTTGAAATTGTTCAAAGGATTCCCCCAGGCAGGAAGCAGCCAGGCTTTAAAGCTGCCAAGTCATTGAATGCTAATCAAGCTGGCCAACTGCAACATTTTTATTTATTTATTTATTATTTGAACTTGTATGCCGCCACTCCCCGAGGGCTCGGAGCGGCTCACAGTCACATAAAAACATAGTACAATCAAAACAACATTTTAAAATTGGCAGAAATAGTTATACAAATTAGCAGTCAAATGCTAACTGAAAGAGTCTTGAGACTTGCGGAATGATGGTAGGTCTTGCAAGGCCCGGACTTCATTTGGAAGAGTGTTCCAAATTGATGATGCCACCACAGAAAAGGCTCTACGCCGGGTGGACGCCAAGTGGATAGATTTAACGCTAGGTACCTCGAGGAGGTTCAGGTGTTTGGAGCGGAGTGATCTCCGGGGTTGATAGGGGATAAGATGGTCCCTCAGATACAAGGGCCCCAGACCATGTAAGGCCTTGAAGGTTAACACCATCACCTTGAAGGTGATCCGGTGCTCGACCGGAAGCCAATGAAGCTGCAAAAGGATGGGAGTTATGTGACCTCTCACCGGAGTTCCAGTAAGAAGTCGCGCAGTGACATTCAAATAGATAAAAGTTCTTTCCTTCACCCTGGACATTCCACAGATACATAAACCCCACTTGCCTAGTTTCAGACGTGACAATCTCTGAGGATGCATGCCATAGATGTGGGCGAAATGTCAGGAGAAAATGCTTCTGGAACATGGCCATACAGCCCGGAAAACTCACAACAACCGAAACGGCCCTGAAAGTCTTCGACATCACAAAGAGAGTTACTGTACCCCTAAGCGAAAGCCCTATATCTTTCTTCTTACAACTGCACTCTTGCTTTCTTTTCAAGCGTGGGAGGGTCACACCTTCACATTTTTCTAAGCTGGTGTCTAGGCTCTCAGCTTTCCTGCATCCTTTGGTGACTGCTTTAAGGTGCGTGCTCTCTCTCATTCTCTCTCTCTCTCTCTCTCTCTCTCTCTCTCTCTCTCTCTCTCTCTCTCTCCTAGCCATTGCCATCCTTATCACACATGTATAGATTTTAGCTGTATCTGTCTTTCCCTTCTGATCTAGCTGCTCAAGTTGGTTTGTTGTTGAGTGCCTTCAAATCATTTTTGACTTATGGCAACTCTAAGTGGAATATATTATAGGCAAGATTATAGGCAAGATTAGTTCCCATTGAGGCTCAGAGAATGCGACTTACCCAAGGTCTCCCAGTGTATTTATATGGCTGAGCAGGAATTCAAACCTTTGGCTCCAGAATCACAGTCCAACATTCAAACCACTACAAAACCCTTGTTCTCCTGATCCTCTGTTTACCCATTATTTCAAGGAAGCTGTTTATAAATCTGATATATTGACAGTGAAGAACTTGTGGCTCTCCAGATGTTGCTATACTATAACTCCCATCAACTCTGGCAACTGGGCAAAGCTAGCTAAGACTTAGAGAGGAGTTATTCTTTTGGGCAACTTGAGGTATACGAATAGCTAGCCTGGAGTATGTGTAGTATCTGAATCCATAGATAGCCATAGTGATGTTCTGTCTAAAATATGTCTTCAAATTTGAAAACTTAATTCAGTGGTTTCACTACAAATAATAGATCCATTTTGATCTTTGTTATGCAGTAGTTTAATGTTGTTTTATAAAATTACTGTATATACTCTAGTAGATTATTATTATTTATTTAAAACCTTTATATCCCAGCCTTCTCACCTCCGGGGAGGGACTCAGAACGGCCTTACAGCAAAAATTCAATGCACTTATAAAAATTAAAACATCATCTACAATGCAAGTTAAAATACATATAAAAGATACAAATAGATAAAATACATTCAGGCCCAAATCGCCAAATAGAATCAATTCAACTCAATCCCATAAATATAGTCATTCACTTTATCCCGAAATAATCTTGGTCCTTATTCTGGGAAAGCTTCCTTCCAGAGCCAGGATTTTACCAACCTCCTAAAGGGCAGGGGGGAGGGAGCAGATCTAATCTCACTAGGGAGAGAGTTCCATAGCCGAGGGGCCACCACAGAGAAGGCCCTGTCTCTCGTTCCCACCAAACCCACTTGCAAAGGTGGTGGGACTGAGAGCAGGCCCTCTCCAGAAGATCTTAGTGTCCTTGATGGTTCGTAGGGGAGAACACATTCGGATTATATTATTATTATTATTACATGTATTATTTTACTCCATTTATTATTACATTTGCATTATTTTACTCTATTATTATTATTACATTTACTATTTTACTCTATTTATTATTACATTTATTATTTTTCTCTTATTACTATTACATTTTCATTATTTTACTCTATTATTATTTTTATTACATTTATTATTTTACACTATTATTATTGGAAGGGTACGTAAGCACATTTTACATTGAAGAACGTTAGAATAATGGTTTGATCATAATTGGACAGTCTTATCTTAAATTTCATGTAAATATTCAAAAACATTTAACCTACTGATGACTCAATTAATGTAATTGTATTGGTATCTATTTTTATTTTTGAAATTTACCAGTAGCTGCTATATTACCCACTCTTGGCTTATACTTGAGTCAAAAAGTTTTCCCAGTTTTTTTGTGGCAATTTAGATGCCTCTCAGCTTCTATTCAGGTCAGCTTATATATATGGTATCTTTCCTTACACAGAACAAATAAATAATATACTGCCCAGGGCCGTAGCCAGGATTTTGATTCGGGAGGGGCTGCGTTTGATTCGGGAGGGGCTGAGTCTGAGTGAGAGAGGATCTACCCTAGCAAACCTTTTGTATCATTATCCCAATACCCCCATGTATATGGGATATATTGAGCATGGTGATTGGATCATGATATGAATAAACATAACAGTTTAAATAATGTACCAGTAAGGCCTTCTCGCAGACCACCCTGAGAATTTCAGGGCGCTGAAGCCCCTCAAGGCCCCCCCCCCCCCGGCTACATGCCTGCTGCCCATTAAATATGTCTCACGTGTGTGAAATCTGGAATTTAAGCAGACTATATCTTAGAAGAATGCTCCAACAGTTTATATATGTATTTTCTAATATTGGAAGCCAGTTTTTCCCCCAGAGAATTAAAGGTGATTTGAAAAAGGAATTGTTTGGATTTACTTATCCCAGTTTTGCATGTGGTAGCAGGTTTTGCTAGCTTTTAAAATTATTTTTCAAAGCAGCAAAATCCCTTTGGCCAAAGACAAGAATAGATCACTTCCATAGACTTTCTGAAATCACTTTCAACTCTTTTAAAAAACTATTATCTGTCTCCAGCTTGATTGCTGAGCTCAAATGTAAGCCACCTCTTTGACTTTTGACTTCTGCCTGGTCTTTGGGGTCATCATCCCTGCATTTAATTCACCCTGTGCTGTTTTACAGGCTGTTGGCTGTGATAATATGCTGGATTCCTCCAAAAAGGAAGACAAATGCCTGCAGTGTGGTGGAGATGGCAGGGCCTGTTTTCAAGTGAAGGGTCTCTTTGATGTACCCAACCTCCCTAAAGGTAGAAAAAAACCTGATGGGTTTTTCCACGAGGGTTTAACGAGATTGCAAAAATATTTGGGCTGGCTTTGACAAAGAAAATGGACCATGCTTCTTAATCCATTTAGATTCTGAAGTCAAAACTGAGCAGTGAAGCTTAGGAAATCATTGGCGAGGCTTGACGACTCTGCTTTAGGCCGTATTTTATCAATTACATGGATGGGCTGCTCTAAGGGTAGTATGAATCTGGATGTCGCCAATTCAGAATCGATGGAGTAGTTACAGTTGAATTTATATATTTTTTCCACTTAACTGCTCTTCATTTGGAAAAGTACCTCCTGTTCACGCAAGGGTGACTTTACCCTGTCTCTTTTTCTCTACTACCATCTGTCTTGCTAAGCTGAATTTATTGAGGCTGGTTTGCTCTGCTTTTTTAAAGGCTACAACCAAATCTTTGTTATTCCCATGGGGGCCACAAGTATCCAGATTAAGGAAGCAACACCAACCAGGAACTTCTTGGGTAAGTACAGCATCCCTAAATAATTATTTTCTTGCTAATGCTGGGATTAAAGTATTCAGTGGTCGATGTCCTGAAGTGAAACATGGTGCTGTTGAAAGTATTCCTGAGTACAGTATTCTGAGAACCATTCCATTCCAGAAATCCTTTTTTGGTTGTATTGTAAGGGACACAGGTTTAGGGTCGCGGGGCACACAAATCGGAAGAACTCCAAAAGAAACCGACAGATCCGAACAAGGCTCTTCATTTCAAGTTGATCAACGTGAGGCAAGCAGACAGCGATTCTGCAAGCGCTCAAAGGACTTGTGGCACAGTTTAAAAAGTTTTTATATTACTTTTTTTTTCAGCAACTAGCATTACCTCACATTTTGCTCCTGGTCAGGATTGGCTATTTGTCCTGATCATGCACATTTCGATTGGTTCTATATCTTCTATCATGCAAAGCTCACATGTACACCTGCATAGACAATTGTATGGCTACTTTCTTATCTCTAGCAAACTGTTGCTGTGTTTTCGGCGCTTTCAGTGTTTCCTTAAGGGAGGGGTATTTTCAACTTTTTAATTCCTCTCAGTATTAATGCTGTCTTAAAGGCATCATACAGTAATTTAAAAAATGGAAGCACTCACAGGCTCAGCTGAAATGGATGAGAAAATTTATTTATTTATTTATTTAGCACATTTGTATACCGCTCTCTCTCAGCCTGAAGGGAACTCTGGGCGGTTCACAAGGCAACAAATTGAATGCCAATAGCATCACACAAACAGCATTTAAAACAATTAAAAACAACATCAAGTAAGAGTATGTCTTAGGATTGTGGTATAACCCAATCAGCCATACCTATGTCACAAATTAAGGCCAACCAGTCAGGAAAATGTGAATATCCCGGCCAAAGATGTTACACATATACAGAATCATAGAGTTGGAAGAGACCACATGGGCCATGTAGTCCAATCCCCCTGCCATGCAGGAAAAGCACAATCAAAGTATATAACTACAAAGTGTTTCCCAAAAACACTACACAGTTGGCCTTCCATATCCATGGATTCTGCATGCTAGGATTTAACTTTGAAAATATTTGAAAATTGCCCTTTGATGCACTTTAGTTCACTCTTTAGTGAAATTAAAACCCTTTGTTTGTCCCACCTGAACCTCCCTCCAGTTACACTACACTACTCATCTCACCTAGGGTTTTAAAATTTTTATCCTTTGCAATTGCCCCTGCCCATCCTGCTCAATTACTTGTTATTTCATATTGTATTCTGTGTTTATTTTGTATTTTTCTTTTCTTTTATTATTTTATTATATTTTTTATTGGATGTATTATTGTATGTTTGTATATTTACTTTGTTGTAATTGTTGGGCTTGGCCTCATGTTAGTTGCCCTGAGTCCCCTTGGGAAATGGTGGTGGGGTATAAATAAAGTTGTTGTTGTTCTTGTTATTAATAATAATATGGAACTTGAGCAACTATGGATTTTGGCATCCCCATTTGAGATAGGGGGGAGCAGAGGTCATGGAACCAAATGCCAATGGATGCCATGGGCCCACTGAACAACAACAACAGAGTGGATTACAGCATTTACAGCAGACATGGGCAAACATTCAATGTCTTACAGTCAGATACAATGAAACACAGAAACACAGACAAGGCTTCTCCTTTTTCTTTTCTGGCTTCTGGAGGCGGTGCTGAGCTCTGGCTCTGGGGGAGACATTCTTCTCCATTTTCAAGCCGAGGAGCCTGCGTTGTTACCTCCTGGTCGTATGGCCGGCAAGACTGCTTGGAGTGTCTTTAGCCTCCGAAGCAGTATCAATTTATCTACTCACATTTGCAAGTTTTCAAACTGCTAGTTTGACAGGAGCTAGGGCTAACAGCGGGAGCTCACCCCGTCCCACGGATTCAAACTGTCGTCCTTCAGGTCAGCAGTTCAGCATCATAAGGGTTTAACCCATTGCGCCACCGCAATGGGTTGGGGGGCCTGTTAGACCTCCCCCCAAGCTGTGTTCTCAATAATCTATAAATCAGTTGAACAACTTGACAACCCATTGTGACCATATGCATAAACCTAACAACTTATGATAGTAATATCTCAAAGCAGAAAAGTTTTCTTATCTAGTATCAGCCTTATACAGGGTGGGGCATAGAAACCTTGCATATATCAAGGGGTCAGTGTGGGCTGTAATGGAGGTAGACAGATGAGGTACAGGCATGTAGCCAGGGGGGGGGCTAAGGGGGCTTCAGCCCCCCCCCCCCCCGAAATTTTCAGGGTGGTCCGGAAAAAGGCCTTACTGGTACATTATTTAAACTGTTATGTTTATTCATATCATGATCTGATCACCATGCTCATTATATCCCACATTAATGGGGTTATTGGGATAACAATACAAAATAGGTAGATCCTCTTCCACCCAGTTGAACCAAACTCAGCCCCTCCGAAACACACTCCTGGCTATGGCCCTGATGAGGTAGATCTTATTTGGCAGGTTAGGCTGTGATGTTTTCACTCAGTACCCATCATCAGGGCTTTGTTTTCCAAGCGTATTATGAGAGCAACTGTTCTGTGATAACACTTATTCTGTCCTCTTGAGTTTTTTTTTCTTGTTCTCTCAGCCATCAAGAATGTGCGAGGTGCATATTACTTAAATGGACACTGGACAATTGAATTCAGCCGGGCCTTACATATTGCTAGCACAACTGTACATTACGACAGGGGGGCGGAGGGTGACCTGGCTCCTGAGCTTCTTCATGCCAGAGGTCCCACTACCGAACCCTTGGTTATTGAGGTAAGCAAATCTGTATAGTTCCCAGCTTCATATATTTTTCCAGAGTTTTTGAGACTGCAGTTCCCAGAATCTCATGCCTGTAAGAAACTGTAGATTAAAATAGTAAAGTTTCTGAACTCTGTTTTAGAGCTATTGTCATTATTAGTTTGTATTATGTTCCATTATTGTAATTGTTTTTGGGGTTTTTTTGCATTTGTCTGGGCAGTGAATATTTGCCTTTTTTGTGTTGTAAACCGCCCTGAGTCCACTCAGGGAGAGAGGGTGGTCTCTAAACAAAGTTGTTGTAGTAATTATTATTATTATTTACATTATTTATATTTCGCCCTTCTCACCCCGCAGGGGACTCAGGGCAGATTACAATATACAAATATATTGCAAATACTCAATGGCATAGACACACAACATATATAGACAGACACTCAGAGTCTATTTCCAGCTTCTGGCCACCAGGGGAACTGTCTCTTCCTCATTCTTTGCATACTTCCTGGAGATTTTTATGGCCTCGTAAATCAGTTAAATTAGCCCCCCCACAAAGTGGTACCTAAATTTCCTACTTGACAGATGCAACTGTCTTTCGGGCTGCAAAGGTCAACAACAAGCTACACAATTTTGGTTGGGAGCTCACTCAGACCCGTCTGGCATCGAACTCATGACCTTTTGGTCAGTAGTGATCTTAATTATTATTATTATTATGCAGCCCCCAGTGACATAGTGGGTTAAACCCTTGTGCCAGCAGGACTGAAGACCTACAGGTCGGAGATTCGAATCTGGGGAGAGCACAGATGAGCTCCCTCTGTCAGCTCCAGCTCCCCATGCGGCGACATGAGAGAAGCCTCCCACAAGGATGGTAAAACATCAAAACATCTGGGCATCCCCTGGGCAACATCCTTGCAGATGGCCAATTCTCTCACACCCGTAGTGACTTGCAGTTTCTCAAATTGTTCCTGACACACACAAAAATGTTTTAAAATATCCATAAAAGAAGAGTCTATCATCCTCCATGACAATCTATTGCACAGCTGAACAGTTCTTTCTAGTGTTTAGATGGAATCTGTTTCCTTGTAATTTGAATACATTGATTCAAGCTTGCTTGGTCTTCTTCAAATGACTATTATGTGTTATCTTCTACAAGTTAAACATATTCAACTCCTTGAGCCATTCCTTGTAGACCCTCATTTCCAGACCATTTACCATCTTGGTCTCCCTGCTCTGGAAATTGGAAATGTGCCATCTTGCAAATTTCCTCTTGAACTGTGGAGCTCAGATCAGGACCCAATATTCCAAGCGATGTCTGTCCAAAGCAGAATAGAGTGCTACTGTTACTTCCCTCGATCTAGGCCAGGCATGGGCAAACTTTGGCTCTACAGGTGTTTTGGACTTCAACTCCCACAATTTCTAACAGCCTCAGGCCCATTCCTTTCAAACAAAAGATGGGTGAGCATGTGGATGAATGCCCCAGATGATGATGATTTCCAGTGCTTCTGGGCAAAGAAGACAAAACACACCACATTATTAGAAAATGGATTTTTTTTTTTTTACAGAATCCAAGTCATGATTATCTAAACTGTGAAATTGAGGCCCCTTCCACACACCTGTAGGAAATCCACACTGAACTGGATTATATGACAGTGTGGACTCAGATAATCCAGTTCAAAGCAGCTATTGTTGATTATCTGCCTTGATATTCTGGGTTATACGGCTGTGATCAAGGACCCCAAGATGATAATGATGGTAGTAGTTTGCATTTGTTAAGGAAAATAATTAAGTTGCATATTCAGTTGCATATGTTATCCCTATGACCTAGATTTCTAGAGTTCCTTATTATTACTATTTGTGCAGCTGTCTAGATGGCTTTCCACTACAACTCCCATTATTTGGGAGTGTTAGATGGTGTAAAGATGGCAACTGGATGGTGTTAGACAGCAACTTCATAACTGGTTCTACTGGTGAGAACTGATGGGAAGGCCATGCTTTGCCTACTCCTATTTTAGAGGAACATTTGTTTTCATACAACCCCTTCTACAAACCTTTAAACAGTAAAATAGTGCATACAAAGCATTATCATTTTGTTGTCGAAGGCTTTCATGGCTGGAATCACTGAGTTACTGAGAGTTTTCCGGGCTGTACGGCCATGTTCCAGAAGCATTCTTTCCTGACGTTTCAACCACATCTATAGCAGGCATCCTCAGAGGTTGAGGGGTCTGTTGGAAACTAGGCAAGCTGGTTTTATATCTCTGTGGAATGTCCAGGATGGGGGAAAGAACTCTTGTCTGTTTGAGGCAAGTGTGAATGTTGCAATTGGCCAGCTTGATTAGCATTGAATAGTCTGGCAGCTTCAAAGCCTGGCTGCTTTCTGCCTGGGGAATCCTTTGTTGGAAGGTGTTAGCTGACTCTGATTTTTCTTGTATGGAATTTCCCTGTTTTTTTATTGTTGCTATTTATTTACTACCCTGATTTTAGAGTGTTTTTTTAATACTGATAACAAGATTTTGTTCATTTTCATGGTTTCCTCCTGTTATAATTTTGTTCATCCACAGTTTGTGTGAATTGTTGTAATGCCAGAAAGGATTGCCTCAAGAAGAAACAAAAAAATTCATTGTACATGCTTTACTTCTTTCCTTGTAGCTCATCAGCCAGGAACCGAACCAAGGGGTGCATTATGAGTACTACCTTCCATTTCAAAGGCAGATTGCTGGCTACAGATGGGGCTATGGTTCCTGGGGCGAATGCAGTGCTGAGTGTGGTGGCGGCAAGTTTTGAGCATTATTTCATTTGCTTAAAGTTTTTAATGTTATAGCTGAATCAATTTCCAAGTTGAGGGGGAAACCCCAGACAAAAAATCAAAACATACAATGGAAGACAACAAAATCTCAAATCCAACCAAAATGAGCCAATCACACCATGCAAGCTCATTGGTTGGATGAAGGCATCCTAACCAAAGTGATCCAGGCTACAGGATGTGCACAGATGCCCTACAGCAGGGGCGCTCACACTTTTTCAGCATGCGAGCTACTTATAAAACAACCAAGTCAAAATGATCTACCTACCCACTACAAAAATGTGAAACATATAACACAATATCTGCTTTGAACTGGGTTTTCTGAGTCCCCACTGCCATATAATCTGATTCAAAGCAGATAACATGGGATTTTATTAAACTGTGTGGAAAGGGCCTCAGATAATCCAGGGCCAGCAGCACTTGGGCGGCGGCGGAAGCTTGCAGGGCGGGACTGAGTCTTCCTCCTGCCCTGCCTGCAATTTACCAGGACGCCCTACGTGATCTACCAGTAGATCGCGATCTACCTAATGAGCACCCCTGTCCTATGCGATCTACCAGTAGATCTACCTAATGATCATCCCTGCCCTACAGCCTACCAAGTATAATAGAATAATATAATAGAGTTAGAAGGCATCACAAGAGCCATCTAGTCTGCCACCGCCATGCAGGAATACACAACTAAGGCACTCCTGAAAGATACCCATCCAATCTCTGTTTAGAGATTGCCAAAGAAGGGAAGGTCCACTATCTTCTGAAGCAACCACCTCCAAATTCCCAACGTTTAGGTGGAATTTCTTTTCTTGTAATTTGAATCCTTTGACTTGTGTTATACTCTTTGGGACAACAGAAAACAAACTCACCCCCATCTTCTCCATGGTTTGGTTATTATATCAATACTAGCATCGAATGAAGTGGTGGGGCTGGTCTGTAAACCATAAAAGGTATATGGATCACGTTAGATTCTGAAAGAACTGCTAACTGGCAACTTTGATTACAGCAGCAGCAATAACAACAGCAGTGACAACAACAACTTTGTGCATAAGCAAAACATTTTTTTTTGGCAATCAGTACAGAAATTATATCCTAGTAACACTGCGATAAAAATTATGCCTATAGAGACAAACTAATCCTGACTACTTTGAAAGGTACCATATATGCTCGGGTATAAGCTGAATTTTCAGCTCTTTTTTAGGCTTTTAAATCCCCCCTCAGCTTATACTTGAGTCAAAGCTATTTATTATTTTACTCTGTTATCATTACATTTATTATTTTACTCTTTATTATTATTACATTTATTATTTTACTCTATTATTATTGGAAGGATACATAAGCACATTTACATTGAAAGAGGTTAGAATAATGGTTTAATCAGAGTTGGACAGTATCTTAAATTACAGTTTTATGTAAATATTCAAAAACATTTAACCTACTAACTCCTCAATTAATATAATTTTATTGGTATATATTTTTATTTTGAAATGTATCAGTAACTACTGCATTTTCCACCCTTGGCTTGTACTCAAATCAATACGTTTTCCCATTTTTTGTGGTAAAATTAGCTGCCTCGGCTTATATTCGGGTCGGCTTATACTCAAGTATATACGGTACTATTCTGTAACAGAGATACAGCATTGTTTGCAGTGTAATCATGACATGAAGTCCAAATATCTTTTAATCTTTTCCAAAATCAGACTTGACCAATAGACATAGCTGGTTTGTATTCTCAATATATGTTCATTAAGTAAATTGTATATGATATGGTGTAGGCTAGAGAGCAGTAAATTAAAGGAAACCTTACATTCCAGTACTAAATTGATCTAGCTAGGGAAGTATATTATAGTCCTCCCTCTGAATCCACACATTCTGCATCTATAGATTAAATAACCTGCAGATTGATTTTTTTTGTTTAATTCCAAAAAGCAAATATTGATTTTGCCATTTTATGCAAGGAACATCATTTTACTATGCCACAATGTGGCTTGAGTATCCATGGATTTTGGTATCCACAGCAGTTCCCGGAATAAAACCACAGTGGATACTAAGGGCCTCTTGTATATATTTTTCAGCGAGAGTTCTTTATCTTGTTTCGTAATAGTGTATTCTCTTACAGAGAAACATGTCTGTCATAACACGCCCTCCCAAAGCATCCTGGTCTCTTGTTTGACTTTGTTCCCTAGACAGGAAGCAAGTGATAGAATTATCTATTGTTCTAGAAATACTATGATGGTAATCTGATTGCTTTTTAATTGTTTCTGTGGACTGTTGGCATTCACCAGAGTGCTTTGGTGTTCTTTCGCATGTAGGTTATCAGTCACGTCTGGTGTTTTGCACCATTGACAATGAAGAATATCCAGGCTACATGTGCAGAGATAAACCACAGCTGGAAAATAACCGCACTTGCAATCTCCAGCCATGCCCCCAGACAAAACGGTGAGGCTTAATGTTGTTTTTACAATCTGATACCTGAAATGGTTTACAATTTAAGAACTTGGCAAGCTATTAATGTTCTCATAGGAAATCCACATCTGGGGACACTATGTCTTCTAATGCACATACCATATGTGTGTGTGTGTGTGTGTGTGTGTAGGCATTGAGGGCTAAAGCAAATAGTTATTCAAGACACTGTCTTGGAGGCAGTCTTAGTATCTCTGGACATACTTAAATGAGAAAGGAAGACACTTATAGAAGGACCCCAGAACTTATCCTGGTTCAGTAGAATGCAGCCATAACAGGGTTGTTGGGTTTTTTTGGGGGGACGGGGGACAAAAAGCAATAAGTACCTGTGTAGAAGCAAAAAGGAAGAGGGGGTGACCAAGGGCAAGATGAATGGGTATTATCCTTGAAGTGACTGACTTGACCTTGAAGGAATTGGGGGTGGCAACGGCCAACAGGGAACTCTAGCGTGGGCTGGTCCATGAGGCCACGAAGAGTCAGAAACGACTGAATGAATAAACAACACAACAACAACCTATGTGCAGATTTACCTTAAATTTATGTGCAGATTTACCTTAAACGATTTCACTGTCATGGAAATCATCAGCTGTCACAATTTTTTACAATCAGTGGCATCACGAGAGAGGTTTGGTCGGGGGAGCAGGGTGGGTCATGGGTGTGACCACAGTGTGTGATATCATTAGAGAGGGATGACATCCAGCCATTGGCCAGGGTGTCTCTATCATCCTCCTGCTATAGCCGCTGGTGGGCATGGGGTGCTATTCCTACCAGAAAATCCCTTCTGAGTCTGGCAAGGTTGACTCAGCAAAGGGAGGTAGTCATGGCACTGGCAGCCATAGACGCCTCCCGTTCCCCTGAAAGGAAGTGCACAGGGCAAGGTACTTATCTTTAATAGCTTCAATTCATTTCATTAATCCCAAGTTGGACTAAAAACCAGACTCACTGTCATGGAAATAATCAGCTGTCACAAACTGCTTTGGGGTTGGGTATCGGATGATTCTACCAATAATTCTACCCATATAGCCCCAATCCAAATGGTTAAAAAGGATGCATTAAGCAATGGTTCTCAATGTGTGGGTCCCCAGGTGTTTTGGCCTTCAACTCCCAGAAATCCTAACAGCTGGTAAACTGGCTAGGATTTCTGGGAGTTGTAAACCAAAACATCTGGGGACCCACGCATTGAGAACCACTACATTAATGCATCTCCACATTTACATTTAGCTTGACCTTGAAAGACAGTTGTGCAACTAAAGTTGTAGGAAACAGACCCAGGTATTCATATATGCATTATAGGCTTTAAAATCTCTGTTCTGTATATAAAGGATGTCTTACCTCTATCTGCCGGGAGCATGGAGCCACAGCACAGCATGGAGCTTGCAAAGGAAGAGGTAACAAGGGGGAAAGAGGTTTCCGCAATCCTACAGAGATCTTCTTTTCCTGCTCCCTGCCTACAACAGTGGTCTTCAAATTTCCTGACCCTTGTGTTCCTTTGTTAAAATTTCAATTTGTCTGTGAGATAATTTTTATCTCTTGTAAAAGAGTGTAGGCTGCACACTCAGTTTGTTTGGCCTTCTGGTCAAAACCGTGGAGCCTCGCTATTGTTTGTTGTAACATACCCCCAGAATGCATTGCTTGGTCACTCATTGCGGGAGTGATTTGCTAATAATGAAGCAGGCTGACCTACTTGCCAAGGAACTCTTTGAGGTGGGTCTGAGGAGCACAAGGGTTCTGAGGGACATGATTTGAAAGCCACTGCCTTAGATCCCATTGAGAATCCTTGAAGGGTTTTCTCCAGGGTGATGGTCTCTCTTGCTGCTTTGGCGGTGGGTGCTGGTGAGGAGGAGCTTGGCTTAGGTAGCAGCGCTTTTTACTGAAGATTGTGCATTTGTGTACATCTACTCTCTGGAGTGGGAAAAAGACAAAACAATACCATGGGACTTTGCTTCCTTTCTTTTTGCCACTAACCTGAACGATGATTTCCAATTTTCAAATGAAATATACTGGGGATTGTATATGGGCCAGGCCCTGCAAGTGTTATGGACTTCAAGTCCCACCATTCCTAACAGCTTCGGACCCCTTCCTTTTCCCCCTCAGCCGCTTAAGCATTAAGTTACTAAAACATTAAAACCGTGTCCTCATCTCTATCGTCGAGCCAGTCCATTCCATTTAAAGTGCTGCTATGTCATTGTGCAAAGGCCTGGTCCCGCAACCAAGATTTCACCTTTCTCCTGAATGCTAGGAGGGATGGAATCGATCGTATCTCGCTTGGCAGCGCATTCCACAGGCGAGGGGCCACAGCCGAGAAGGCCCTGTCTCTCGTTCCTGCCAGCCGCATTTGAAGCGAGAGCAGGGCCTCCCCGGATGATCTTAAGGTGCGAGGTGGGATGTAGAGGCAGATGCGTTTGGACAAGTAGGCTGGGCCAGAACTGTATAGAGCTTTATAGGTTAAAACCAGCACTTTGAATTGAGCCCAGAAATGGACAGGCGGCCAGTGGAGCTGACACCACAAGGGAGTGGTATGCTCCCTGTATGTGGCTCCTGTTAGTAATCTGGCTGCCGCTCGTTGGACTAATTGCAGTTTCCGAACTGTCTTCAAAGGCAGCCCCACGTAGAGTGTGTTGCAGTAATCTATTCGGGGTGTGACCATATTTGTAGTTCAGATCAGAGTTGTCCCTGCCTCACTGCTAATCTGTTCTGTGCTGGGCATTGTGGAACCACTCCCTGCATGGATCCAATCTCACCAATATTGAACTTGCTGTTCATGTGGTGAGGATGGGTCACTGATAAGCTTGCGTAGTTTGCAGTACTCAGACTTGCATAGTTTGCAGTACTCAGACCAAAAGTCAAATTCTGTTCTGTCTTTCCACAAAACCTACAAAAAGGTCGCATCATGTTTGAAAATCAGGTTTTTAACACATTAAGCCAAAAAAGAAGAGTTCCTAAAGGTTTGGACCTGTTTGAAGAAAATATCCTAAGGTGGTTTCAAATAATTAAAACAGTAAGTTCAATATAGTGATTGGATCCGTGATCAAGTGGGATTTGGACCTTGGTTTCCAGATCATATTCCAACACTGAATCCACCTATACCTAGCTGGTTCTCTGGCCCCACTCACAAGTCTGATATATACTGTTCGTGGGAAGTTCTTTCATAATCCAGATAGTTCTTGCTCCAGATTTTAAGAGCTTTTTGGGCAAGACATGTATGGTTTGGGCTCTTCTCCTTTTGTGGGCCCTCGCCTATAGCTACTTTTAAAAAAATCTGATACCCCTGATTTCCCCAGGTGGTGTGGTCAGTGGCTTTTTTGTAGTTAGGGTCTAGGAAAATACACTTTCCCAGGTTCTGTTCCTTACTACCATTGTTGTTAGCTGCTCACTTGACAGGAAGAAAAAACTAGTAGTCTTTCTTTATTTTAAAAAAATATGTTTAATTTATATTTTTATAAACAATTTCCGTAGTATAATACAGTAGAGTCTCACGTATCCGACCATCGCTTATCCGACATTCCATCTTATCCGACGCCCTTATCCAGTGCCCCCTTTTCCTCCAGCATTTCCCCTTCAATTAAAGGAGCGATCCCCAACTCTCTCTCCATAAGTGAAAAAGGCAAGACGAGGAGGAGGAAAGGAAGAAAAGAGGAAAAGAGGCAGGACTGGAAGCATCCTCACTCTTTCCCTCTGATTTCCACGTACCTCTTCCGCATCCAGGCACTTCCTGCTGGGCCTCTCTATCACCAAGGCATTGCCTTGCCTTAACTCTTTGAGTCCCTGTTGTTAGTATTCTGGGTGTCTAGCACCGCGTCGGATGGGTAACAGTAGGACACTCCGTATTATCTGACAGTTTTGTTTATCTGACATTCTGCCAGCCCGTTTATGTCAGATTAGCAAGACTCTACTGTAGTAAATTATCCTCTACTCAGCCTTCCCCATCACAGCTGCATTTGTTTCTTATCCTTGCTATTGTTGTGACTTCGGGCCCTTCCACACAGCCATATAACCCAGAATATCAAGGCAGAAAATCCTACAATATCTGCTTTGAACTGGGTTGTCTGAGCCCACACTGCCATACATTCCAGTTCAAAGTAGAAAATGTAGGATTTTATTCAGCTGTGTGGAAGGGGCCTTTCTTTTTCATTCCCTCTGGCTCAGGAGGTGAAAAGGAGGACTAATAGAAAAGGGAACTTGTCCTTGGGTCCCTGTCTGGGAAATGGACAGTGCCAAAGCCTAAATGTTCTGTAGGGCTCTCGCTCTGAAGTAAAATTTGAGTTTTGAGTGGCTATTCAAGCTCGCCTTATTCTTGATGCCATTCATAGGTTGGTAGTGGGATGATGGTGGAGAGATTTTTTTCATTGCAGTGAGAATAGTGGCTTTACCAGAAGGGGAAAACTATATACATATTCATTCACGACAAGGTGAACCAGGGAAACTTCCACTTGGGATTCAAGGGTGAGATAGCACCAATTTTGATCATTTGCAATTCATTTCTTTGTCTGAGCATGACGAAGGAGCTGGCTTGATTGATTTCCTGCCAATATATTTAACAAATGATTTCCTTCGGGGAGCTGTTCTCCAGTCCCAAGGGCACTCTCCTACCCAGCGTATCTTCTCCCCATGGATGCTACTAGGTAATTTAAGAGCCTTCTGTTACTAATCTTGCCAAGGTTGTGGCAATGGAGTTTAGATATTAGGCATTCATGCTTATTGCTTCATTTCTAAAGCACACAACTTACACATCTCTCCAACATTCCTCACTTTACAACTGCTTCTGCATTCCTGATATATTAGAGCAAAGCAACTGAAACAACACATGTTTCCCAGCCCTGAAAGAAAGAAATATTATTTAGTTTGTCCAGTGAGGCATTTTAAAATTGGCGGGAAAGGATACATTCTGATTTTAAAAGAAATATGGATATGCTTCTGTTCTCCTAATGCTTAACAGTTACTTAAGAAAAATTATAATATATTTTAAAGACAAAAAGAATACAACGAGGATATGTAACCACGTAGAACAGTGTTTGTCAACCTGGGGGTCGGGACCCCTCAGGGGGTCGTGAGGGGGTGTCAGAGGGGTCACCAATTACTATCAGAAAATCTAGTTTTTTGTTGGTCATGGTGGTTCTGTGTGGGAAGTTTGACCCAATTCTATCATTGGTGGGGTTCAGAGTGCTCTTTGATTGTAGGTGAACTATAAATCCCAGCAATTAGAACTTCCAAGTGTCAATGTCTATTTTCCCCAAATTCCACCAGTGTTCACATTTGGGCATATTTAATATTCATGCCAAGTTTGGTTCAGATCCATCATTGTTTGAGTCCACAGTGCTCTCTATATGTAGGTGAACTACAACTCCAAAAACTCAAGGTCAATTCCCACTAAACCCTTCCAGTATTTTCTGTTGGTCATGTGTACCAAGATTGCTTCAATTCCCCCATTGGTGGAGTTTGGAATGCTCTCTGATTGTAGGTGAACTATAACTCCCAGCAACTACAACTCCCAAATGACAATATCAATTCCCCCCCACCTCACCAGTATTCAAATTTGGGTGTATCGGGTATTTGTGCAAAATTTGGTCCAGAATATACATCCTGCATATCAGATCTTTACATTACGATTCGTAACAGTAGCAAAATTACAGTTATAATAATAATAATAATAATACTTTATTACTTGTGAGTCGCCCTCCACCAATGGTGCTCCGGGCGACTTACATCCTTTAAAAACACAGATACATCAATTAAAAACAGCAGATATGAGCCGTAAAAGGCTCTGCCATCCATCCAGTTCAGTCCCAAAGCCTGGCGGAAGAGCCAGGTTTTCAGGCCAGCCAGAAATCTGGCCGGGGCCAGTGTGGCCCTGAGCGCAGGCGGGAGCGAGTTCCAGATCGTAGGGGCCGCCACCGAGAAGGCTCTTCTACGGGTCTCTGTCAGCCGGGCCTCTCTCACCCCAGGGACAGCTAACCGGACGCCGTGTATTACGCGTGCGGGTCTTTTCGCAGCGTTGGTCCGTCAGCTGATCGCCCAGGTAGGCTGGTCCCATTTTTGCCGAGCTTTGAAGGTTATCACCATGAGTTTGTAGATCGCTCTAAGCTCAATGGGTAACCAGTGAAGATCTTTTAAAATTGGTGAAATATGGCTCCTGGCCGATACCCGGAGATGAGTCTGGTCGCTGCATTCTGGATGAGTCTCAACCTCCGAGTCGTGGCCAACGGTAGGCCCACATACAAGGCGTTGCAGTAGTCAAGACGGGAGACCACAGTGGCGTGAATCACCGTCCTCAGCGCCTCTGGTGGTAGATAGGGGGCCAACCGTCGGGCCCTCCGGAGGTGGAAGAAGGCACCCTTAGCAGCGGCCTGGATCTGAGCCTCCATCGTCAGTTTCTCGTCAAGAGTACTCCTAAGCTCTTTACCGCCGGGGCTACGGACAAGGGCTCGCCCTCAAAGGGTGGTAGTGGAGAGTGGGGGTCGGGTCGGCCGGGCCAGAGGATCTCCCGCTGGGTTGATCTTTAGCCTGTGTGCTCTGAGCCAGCTTGTGACCGCCTTCAGCCCCGGCTAAAGCTTTCGGGTACCGACAGCACCCCTGGGTCGAGCTTCAGCAGCAGCTGCGTGTCATCGGCATATTGATAACAGTTGAAACCGTAGCTTCTAGCGATACCGGCCAGGGGCTGGACGTAGATGTTAAAAGGGTGGGGGACAGGATGGCACCCTGCGGAACCCCACACTCCAGCCCACATTTCCTGGAGACCTGGCCCTGCCACTCGACCCGCTGCGAGCGACCCCGCAGAAACGATCCTAGCCAGGTCAGGGCCTTGTCTTGGATCCCAGAGGCCGCCAAGCGGCGAAGTAGCAAATCATGATCAACGGTGTCGAAGGCCGCGGTTAGGTCAAGGAGGACTAGGACTGCCGAGCCCCCTCCGTCCAACTGGCGGCGGATGTCATCTGTGATTGCTACTAGGACGGATTCGACGCCGTGGCCCGCCTCGGAAGCCTGACTGAAACGGGTCTAGGCCCCCAGATCGGTCCAAGAAGTCCCGCAGCTGGTTTTCCACTGCTCGCTCCAATAGCTTCCCAGAAAGGGCAGATTAGCGACAGGGCGGTAGTTCGCCGGATCATTGGGGTCGAGGTTCGCCTTTTTCAGAAGAGGGCTAACTCTAGCCTCCTTCAGGGACTCGGGAAGGAGCCTGTGTCCAATGAGAGGTTCACCAGGTCCACCAGGGCGCCCAGTATGGTGTCTATGCAAGACTTGACTAAGTGCGAAGGACACGGGTCCATGGGGCAGGTCGTAGCCCTTGCCCCGGCCACCAGCTTTTTCACCTCTTCCGATGTTAGGGGTTTGAATTCGGTGAAGTAGAGCCCGTTTGTCTGGGTTGGATGTCGAGTCCACTCATTTCCTTCCTCTGGAATGGGCGGCAGGTCGCGCCGAAGTGCCGTGATTTTCCCCGATGAAGTGCTCTTGGAGATCCTCTGCCGTCACCGTAGAGCTGTTGGAATCACTCTGTGGAGACCCCAGAAGGCTCGGACCACTTTAAAGATCTACAGCGGAGCCGGCGGCTGTAATCTGGGCGGCATTATAGGATTTCTTAGCCTCCTTGATCTCACGTTCGTACAGCCTATGCAGTTCTCTGTAGGTTGCTCTATTTGCCGTGCTGGGTTTCCGTCTCCAAACACTCTCCAATTGTCTCCTCCGGCGTTTCAGCTGCTTTAGGTTCGTTGTGAACCACCGTGAGCAGGTTTTCCGGGGACGAAGGGCGCCTCGGTGCCACCTGGTCGATGGCCTTCGAGAGGACGCTGTTCCACCTGGCAACTAAGTCCGCTAGTGATCCTCCGGGGACCTCCAGGGGATCCAAAGCAGCTATGAATGCCCTTGGGGTCATCGAACTCCTTTGGCGGACTAGGATGGTCTTTTGTTCCAACCTTTCTGTAAGAGGGGTGTCAATGTCTGCCCTCACGGTCAGGTGGTCCGACCAAGGCACTGCTCTGGATTCACAATGTTTTAAGGTTAGGCCGTGGCTGAAGATCAGGTCTAACGCGTGGCCAGCCTGGTGTGTAGGGCCAGTTTTGGTCCTGGGGAGATCCAAAGCCTCCATATGTTGGAGGAGCTCCCTTGCACTGGATGTAAGAGGGTCTGAGTCCGGGTGGATGTTAAAGACACCCAGCACGATGAGCCGGGGGACTCTCAGCGCCCAATCCGCAATCAGGTCGAGCAGTGCAGACATGGCCTCCTTTTGGGCCCCAGGGGCTCGGTAGACCACCAGAATCCCCGTCTTTTGAAGTAGCAACAAAAATAATTTTATGGTTGGGGGGTCACCACAACATGAGGAACTGTATTAGGGGTCGCAGGATTCAGAAGGTTGAGAAACACTGACGTAGAACCTTGTAATTTGCCCTTCTCTGAGGGCAGATCTGTCACTATATTTCTGCTACTCAAGATTGTGGGGGTTGTAGATATATGAGTGCAGCCTTGAATAATAGTCTAAGATTATCTTCTTCATTGCATTCTTTTGTCATCTTGAATTGGCCGTCTCACCATTCTAAACCCCTTTGCAGACTTTTCATCATTAAGACAAACCACTGCTTTCCATTCCATTACTTTGATGAGATGATACTAGTTCTTGTATTTAATAGCAGACTGATAGGTTTGGCGGACAAGAAGAATGCTTAATAAATACCAAAAAAGATAAAGCTTTTCTGTGAGATGGCAAGCCTTGCTTCAGCTGCTGGGAACCTTCTTGCTGCTAGTGCCGACTTCTTGGTTCTCTAAAAGAAAGTTGCTTTTGTTCTTACAGTTGGAAAACGGGGGCTTGGGGACCTTGTTCAGCTACCTGTGGCGGAGGCACACAGGCCCGCTCAGTTTATTGTGTCTCCTACAACGGACACAGTTCTCAGGATGCTGTGGATGATGCTGCGTGTGCATCCTTAACGGAGAAACCTTGGAGCACACAGCCTTGCAATGTGCGGCAGTGTGCAACATGGATCACAGGGCCCTGGTCTGAGGTGAGTTTTTACTGTTAATTCAGTGTACATACTGACTTATTTGAAAATACTTCTAAATTGTTCATCCTTAAAAATGATCTAAGCATTGTTTGCTTTGAAACGTGATGAGGGTTATCCAGAAAGTAAGATTACAAGTTGTTTTTTTTTAAAAAAAAATACAAATGATGAATATATTTTAATGAAACTTTCATGAATTGTAGCATAGGTATTACATTATTTTTCCACATAATCACCATTCAGTTCAATACATTTTGTCGTCAGTGGAATGAGGTTTTGATGCCTGTGTCATAAAAGTCTCCCTCCACCTTTTTCAGCCAGTTTGTCACTTTGATTTTCACGTTGTTGTCGTTGGAAAAGTGTTTTCCACCAAGGTATTTTTTCAATTTAGTGAACAGATGATGTTCACTGGACTATGAGAGGGGTGTCTTGAAACATCCCAACCAAATGAAGTCAAAAACTCTTGTGTTGCATGAATGGTGTATGGATGCACTTTGTCATGAAGGAGACAGACTCCCGCCATCAGCATCCCATGATGTTTGTTTTGGATGGTTCTGCGAAGTTTCTTCATGGTCTCACAATATATTCCATACCCATTTTGTCATGTGCTGTCTTGAAATTATTTTATTTGTTTATTTATTTATTTATTTATTCACTCTTATATTCCGCTCCTCCCTGCAGGCTCGGGGCGGATCACAACATACAGTAAAAACATGCTGCGTGTAACAAGGCCAAGCAGCTATACATTAAAACATAAAGCATAAAACAATGTACAGATAAAATTTCGGAGGAGTTACAAATTCCTTAAGACTCGGATAACAGAACCCACCAGAGCCGACCAGTCTAATTGAAGGCCAATTGAATGTCCTCTCCATAAACTTAAATGATTTTGCGATTGATCGCAGCGGCATTCATGCCCTTAGCATTTAGGTAGGGTATTACAGCGCAAACTTTGCACTTGGAGGAAAATGGAATGAGGACGCTCATCTCTAACCTTCACCACATGCCAATTGATGAGCTATTGATGACTGGCACTTCTCGTTTGCTTCTGCTGGCTTCCCGCTACATGGCAGTGATACCAACTTCCCCCGAGAAAATTCCACGCAAGAGCTATGTGCCTTCAAACCTTACTTTCTGGATAACCCTCGTACATTTTTTTAAAATCATAAAAATCAGTAAATCACATCAGTGATCACTTGTTACAGAATTTCAATAATGGTCTTGTAGACATATAAACATACACCCAGAGCAGGTATGATGAAGTTGGTCTGAGGAGGAGAAGGAAAGTTAGCATAGATTTACCTGGTCATCCAGAAGTCAGAAAAGTTCCTTTTTGGAACATTTCCCATAATCCCCTCCCAATAGCCAGGCTTCGCTAGAGAATTAAGAACCCTAAAAGTAGCTGGTATTTCTGCTCTTAATACATCCTCCATCATGTTGTTCTGTACACAGATGTATTTCCCTATTTATCAAGGTTTTCCTATTTCCCATCCTCAAACAATAAATGGATATGACTGCAAGTCTCGTTTGCTCTTTTCATCAGAAGAAACTAAATCAGTGATTCTCAACCTGTGGGTTCCCAGATGTTTTGGCCTACAACTCTCAGAAAGCATAGCCAGTTTACCAGCTGTTAGGATTAATGGGTGTTGAAGGCCAAAACATCTGGGGACCCACAGGTTGAGAACCACTGAACTAAACCCTGTTGCATTGTTTTCCAAATCAAACAGAAATGTTGTTTCTCGCATAGCAAGATTTCAACCAAATGTAGTAACGTTAAAAAATAAAGCATGCCTTTAGACCAGGTACGGACAAATTTCAGCCCTTCAGGCAGGGCTGGACGAAGGTAATTTTAAATGGTAAGCGAACAGTATTTTGACCCCCTCCTAAAAAAAACACCGAATTTAATATATTATTGTACATAATTGTTGTTGTTGCTAGACTTATAGAGTTGGGAGGGACCCCCAAGGGCCTTCTAGTCCAGCCCCCTTTCCAAGTAGGAATTAATTTATTATACATTATTGTTATTATTATTGCTATCATTATTGCTGTTTTAGACTACAAGAGTTGGAAGGGGCTGCAAGAGTCATCCAGTCCAACCCCCTAATGCCAAGAATATATATTAATCTCAATATATATATATTTGGGATTAATATATTATTGTACATTATTATTACTGCTGTTGCTAGACTTCTACAGTTGGGAGGGGCCCCAAGGGCCATCCAGCCTAGCCTGCTCCTGCCTCCCCAGCAGGCACGGCATGACCCCTCCCGGCAGAGGTCCACCCGAATCCCACCGACCTTCTTCCTCCCAGCTCGTCCTCTCTTCCGGGGGGCTCCTGGCGGCGCTGCTGAAGAAGGCGGGCGGGCAGGAAGGGCTGCATGGGGCCCCGGGAAAGCCCCATGGAGAGGCCCGCCGAAGAGGAGCCCCCACCTCCTCCACCTGCTTGCCTGTCGGGGGCCACGTGCGACGGGAGGGGCGCATGCATGCGCTCATGTTTGGAGGAGGAAGTGGACTGCGTGCGTGCTGGCTGGCAGGCTCTTGTCCCTGACTAATGCGTGGGGGTGCCGTAGCCAGTGCGTATTGTTCTCCGGTAGCACGCTTTTCTAATTCTCCCCGAGCGCCAGAGGAGAAAGAGAGTGGAATGGGCGAGGGGGCACCGAAGATGGCCCATGTTGACACCCCTGAGTACGTGGAGCCTTACTCGGGTGAGTAGTCAGAATAACGGCTTGATCCGACCCTGCCTTCAGGTGTTTTGGACTTCAGATTCCACAATTCCTAGCAACCTACCAGCTTTTAGAAATTGTAGAAGTTGGAGTCCAAAACACCTGGAGGGGCCAAGCCTGCTTTAGATTGTGAAGTATGGATTCGAAATGAATGCAAGCAATAGAGAGATGGATGTCTTGCAGTGGTCTGTTCCTTTTTATTCCAGTGCTCAGCTAGCTGTGGGGAAGGTGTTCAAACCCGCACTGTAAGCTGTAGGGCAGATCACGGCTCCCAGATTATGGATGTTGCCTGTTTGACTGAACCCAGACCTCTACACGCACAGCCCTGCATTGGGGAGAACTGTATACAAGAGATTGGCTGGCATATTGGGGACTGGGGGCTGGTGAGTATTGCACATATCTGCTTCCTAATTCTTCATCATCTTATCTGTTGCACTCTGTATCCTCCCTGATGAGTCTTAGCAAGACCTATTTGCATAAGCACGGCCTTTCCTAATCATCATGGGTGATGTAATCTAACGGTGAGAAAGTGGTCACTCCAAACATGTTTGAGGCAGTTTCATAAGGCAACTTCTGTAGACTTGAAAAGTGTATATCCATGTGCCTTCAAGTCAGCAGTCAACAAAGCAGTGGTGAAATCTATTCTTATCATCACTTCCTCTGGAAATGAAGTTGCAAGGAGGATTTCCAAAGGGCTATCAGTATTAGTCTACTGCAGGGCAAAAAACCAAAACATGGTGAAGCAATTCTTAAAGACTTCACACATTTCTCAGTATATGAACTTCCATGGATGATGGTTCATGAAAGCTCATGCCATAATAAGCTCCTAGGCTCCTTGTTGGTTTTGCCCAGAGAGGATGTAACTGAAAGTGCTTAATATTTTTGTTTGTTTATTTATTTTTTGTTCAGTTTGTCTGGAGTTTTATACAGTTGAATTCATTATTCTGTTTGTATCTTTGTTTCATATGAGCCGTGGACAGCTTCTAGTTTTCAAAACTAATCCAGCCATTAGGGCTCCCCAGTCCAGCCCATTGTTCAAAATCATGTCACCTTCTTATGTTTGGTCTGATGTTTGGTCCTGAGGCTGCTGAGAAAGTGCCACCGATTCCTTACTTTTCTTGATCAAGAAGCTGACAGTAAAATATTTTCTCCTTGAAGTGTCAGCTTAGGCTATGTCCGTGTATGCAAGTGAGTGAGAAGGAAGCATCATGCTGTTCAACTGTCCAGATTTGGCAGTGACAGTCCACATTAAACCTCTGTCACTCCACTTTTTTCAGCTGCTTTAAAATGTCCCATTTTGTCTCCTTCCCATTTCCTAATTTCCCATTTCCTAATTTTCCTCAATAGCTGCAAAATGAGTTCAAAGTGCAAAAGTAGTTGGGGTTCAGTTAACTCAGCAGGATGGAGAGAAGAGAGACTTCTTACTCTTCCCAATAGGCTCAGGCAAAAGCACACTGCTGCAGCCTTTCCTAGCTGTCCTTCATCAATACCTTTTGCCATCTTGACCATGCTCTGAAGTTGCTTGGCCACACTTTTCTAGTTTTACTGTGAAAAATTTGCAAGGTATATAACATGCCATGAAGTGAGGCTGGAATCCCCACCACTACTGATGACATCTGCACCTTGTTGCACTGTATTGGTTGCCACCCTGTTCCGTATAACAATTTATTTTTTTATTTATTTATTATTTACTACATTCCTATACTGCCATTCTCAGCCCGAGGGCGACTCATGACAGTTTACAATCTCTATCATCTTGTTGCTTGCCAGATTACTTCAGGGTTTACAACACATTTGTGGCTGTGCTCATCCAAAAATGCTTTATTTTAAGAGTTACTGTCAAGACTTACAATGTCGTTGTCACAGAGAAGTAGAGCTATAGCTCACTCTTAACTTGCCTTATTCCTTGTGTTCAAGTGTTCCAAGAGCTGTGACTCAGGCATCCGAACTCGCCAAGTCATGTGCGCTGATGGCGACTCCAAATTCTACAACCATGAAATGTGCCAGGCCATCCAGCCACAGATACCAGCGGTGATGGGAAGCTGCAACACCCAGCCCTGCTACTTGCCACAGCGTAAGTGAAAACTGGCAGATGTACTTATTTCTCTTTCTGTCTTCAAAGAATATATTCCCAGTATCCATTTTATAACCATCTGGGTTGTTAGGATGGACAATAATAATGACACTTTTTAATATTCTCACCACTGCTTTGTTTATTTGTTATGCCCCCAAGAGAGTTCAACTGCGAAGCACACCTTTGTAGAAATGGTTACTTGGTGAGAGATTAGTAATTATTTGCTTATAACAGATTAAAATAACTTTTGCTTGGTTAAAATACATCATCTGGGGGAGTAAAACAGTGGCTGGAAGTCCTCTAGAAGACATTGGACTAAAGAACATCATTTGAAGAGCAAAGGGACAGAGAAGAGTACAAGTTTCTTCCCCTACTTCTGTCGATATAATTTGGTGTCCCATATTTACTGAGTTGCTGAATATCATCAAGGCCAAGAGCAGTGTTTTTCAACCTTCCTAATGCTGCGACCCCTTAATACATTGCCTCATGTTGTGGTGACCCCTGATTATAACATTATTTTTGTTGCTACTTCATATGCCCAAATTTGAACACTGGTGGGAATTGGGGTGGAGTCAATGTACATGATTGTAGGGATTGCCAGTTGTTGTGCCAGTTCAGTGTTTCCTAAATTAAGACTCCTGTTCTTATTGCAGAGGTTCCCAGTATGCAAGACACTGCGGGCTACGATGTCAATCGTCAGGCCTTATTGACCCGCTATAACCCTGACCATGGCACTGCAGGTTTGGAACCATTGGGTATTTTATTTTCTTTCTCTAATGTTTTGGTTATTTTTCCCTCCTTGAAGTAGTTGTACATCACTTTTAATAGTGGTTTATTAGCTCTTAAGCTTATTGGTGGAAAGACCAAGCCAGGTGTCTTTCCTTATCTTGCTGCGCCCCTCAGAGTAGTTCCAATTGCACTCTCAGGAAGCAACACTGCTATAAAGATGAAGGTAGGCAGATAATAGGAAAAGTCCAACTAGAAAGTGAGCTGATTTCTTGGTGTGGTTGCTTCCTGTTATGAGACTCCCCCAAAAAATGAGCCATAAAAAGTGATTGTGGGGCAAGGGAGGCAAGTACCCAAAATGTGATGCAATAGCTAGTGTACCTCCAATGTTTGGGGAGACTGCTGGTCATTTTGAAACCAGGCCATGTACTTTTGGGAACGGAAAAAAATGGTCAGGAGCACATTGTGCCTTTAGACTGCGCTTTACCAGCCTCTATCACTATCACTTTACCAGCCTCTATCACTGGTGGCGTAGTGGGTTAAACCTCTGAGCTGCTGAACTTTCTGACCGAAAGATTGGCAGTTCGAATCCAGGTAGTGAGCTGAGCTCCTACTGTTAGCCCCAGCTTCTGCCAATCTAGTTATTCAAAAACCTGCAAATGTGAATAGATCAATAGGTACTGCTCCGGAGGAAAGGTAGCAGCGCTCCATGCAGTCATTCCGGTAACGTGACCTGGAGATGTCTGTGGACCACGCCAGCTCTTCGACTTAGAAATGGAGATGAACCCCACCACACAGAGTCATACACAACTACATTTAATGTCAAGGGGAAACCTTTACCTTTACTTATCACATAGAAGCTCAAGTCAAGTAATATAATGTGTAAATTGAAATAAAGGACCTATGGTGAAATAAATTATAAGGATCACCTCCAAGTGTGTACAGAAATGATTCTATACAGGTTGAGTATCTCTTATCCAACGCACCTGGGATCAGAAGCGTTTTAGATTTCAGATTTATTTCAGATTTCATATACACCCTATACATATAACCTGAAGGTAAGTTTATATAATAATGTTAATACTTTTATGCATGAAACGCTTGTCTACACTGAACCGCTAGAAAGAAAGGTGTCACTATCACAGCCACTCAAGTGGACATTTTTGGATTTTAGTTTATAGAGTATTTTGGATTTTGGAATTAGATTTCTGGAAAGTGGTTATTCCAATAGGACAAAAAGTTCCACTCTTGTGGAACTTAGCCATGTGACTGGGCTTCATTCTCATCTTAATCTAGTAATTGCAGGCAGAAGATGTTTTACAACCCATACAATATTATATTTTTTTCAGTTTCTGGACATGAGAGAATAAACCAAGCTGGCTCTACTCATCACCACCAGCAGTCCAATGAAGATCACAGCTCCAATTTCTTGCCCCTTCGATGGGAGTCTCACTCAAGCTCCTCGGTGTCCCGCCGTCACAATTCCCATCAAAATGTTGGGACTGATGTTCGTGATTGCAACCAGAGTCCTCATGGTTGTTGTTCAGATGGTCACACGGCTGCAGAGGGTCCCTTTGGGCAAGGCTGCCCATTTGATGGTTGTCATTTGAGCAGGTAAGACAACCTGGTTTAATCACTCACTTATTAGCAAAGCTGAATGTTTGGTTGATTTGAACTAATACACTAGGATAGACTGTTGTTGTTGTTATTGATGTTGGTTTTTTTTTCATGTAGATATGGATGCTGCCCTGATGGAATATCACCTTCTCAGGGGCCAAACAAAGAAGGGTGTGCGCAATATTACAGTGATGTTTATGTGAACAGAAATGAGCCTGCTGTCGCTCCAACGGTAAAAATACATCCATATCAGATACTATAGCTGAAATACCTTGAAAGTAAATACTGAACACTAATATTGCATCAAAAAACCAGCAGAATTGATATTTTCGGATCTAACGTTTAGTGTTCAGTTGAACATAGGTAATCTTTCAGAGCCGGCAGTGTACCTTCCTGCAAGTGGTGTCTTTAAGGTTTTACAGTTTGATTTTAATTGTCCTATATGAAGAATAGAAGGAATAACAGTTTTTACCGTCCATAAAAATGGGTTTTAGACCAAATCAAGCCTGAATAATTTTCCTAGAAGCCAAGATGACTAAACTGAGACTTAGTATTTTAGACGTAAGGTATAACTCAATGGAAATAAATAATTCTTATAGCACATTAGGAAGATCACACATAGCAGGTGGATATATTCAGTCAAGGAAGCCACTTCAACCCTATGTTTGCAATCCCAAGGACAATTGCCAAAAATGGATTGCCAACTCTTCCCTATACTTAGAAGTGGCTACAAGGCAATATTCTGACTGGAATGCAAAATAATACAAAGGTGTATGCAACATACTTAGAAGGGTGAATAGCAACTTAAGAAGAAGTAGCTCATTTGGTTATTAAAAGAATAGTCTGGAGATGTTGAGGGCTGCAGAAATAGCCTTGGGATGCATTTTGCTCCATCGTGTGTTGAGCATAAGAGAACCAGAAGCCTCTCCAGCTGCTGTGGACTGTGTTTGCAACACCTAATTATCAACCATAACACAGTTCCTTCTGACTTGGCAAAGTGTGTGGGCTCAGTGCCCAAGGATAGTGATAGAGAGTTGGTGGGAGCATTGCCCAGCAGCTAACAGCTTAAATGTTGCACAGATTTTCTATAGGAAGAAATACCCTGTTAGACTAGGGGGGGGGGCACTGTTACGTACTTCACAGAGTATAAGCATGTGACTCCCACTTAGTTCCTGTTGAACAAAGAATCGGCATTGCAAACCTGCAGCAAAAACCAAAACAAAACAGTGTGTATGTTTGTTTCTCTCTTTCCCTCATTTGTAACTTCATTAGAGTCATTTATGAAATAAATCCACACAAGGTTATAATTCCTAGGGCTTGTCTACACTGAAGAAAAAGATCATACACATCTTGTGAGTGCTGCAATCCTGACACACAGTGTTCTTGAGAATTCACTTACAGCTCTTTGGTCTTAGTTCAGTTCAAAAAAAACCTTGCCTTTTACCCCTCGGTTTTATAGAAAATCCAGATTAGTTTTGGTTCTGTGTGCGTCTAGCCCTTCATTTGGCATGGCTTTACTGTAGAGTCAAGATTAGTGGGAAGAACTGATTGGTGAGAGGTGAGCATTCCTGCCAGAAAGCTGTGTGTGTTTATGGATCCTTGCATATCAGTATATCAACATTAGTGCAATTCCGCTTAATAGAAAAGATGTATATTTGCATGCATGATTAAAGGGAGAGGCGGAAGTGCCACAGCTATGGCTGTGTGGCCAAAAATAATGCATAGGATTGGAAATGTGGACTGTCCCCCAACAATCCTGTGAATCTGCCAAGGAAAATGTGTGGCTATTTATGGCAATCTCACCACTATAATATCTATCTATCTATCTATCTATCTATCTATCTATCTATCTTGATAGAATTCTTTGAGGGTGTAAATAAACACATAGATAAAGGGGACCCAGTCGATATTGTTTACCTTGACTTTCAAAAGGCTTTTGACAAAGTCCCTCACCAAACGCTCCTAAATAAGCTCTTCAGCCATGGAATCAAGGGACAGGTCTTGTCCTGGATTGGAACCTGGCTAAACTGCAGGAAACAAAGGGTGGTAATAAATGGACACTTCTCTGGATGGAAAGAGGTGAGAAGTGGCGTACCCCAAGGTTCAGTTTTAGGACCGTTACTTTTTAATTTATTCATAAATGATCTGGATGTAGAAGTAAATTGTGAGGTAGCAAAGTTTGCAGATGACACTAAACTGTTCAGGGTAGTTAAAAATGAAACTGACTGTAAAGAGCTCCAGAAAGATCTCTCGAAATTGAGTGAATGGGCAACAAAGTGGCAAATGCATTTTAACCTAAACAAGTGTAAAGTCATGCCCATCGGGGCAAAGAACCCCAAATACACTTATCAACTGATGGGATCAAAGCTTTCTGAGACAAACCAGGAAAGGGATCTTGGGGTGGACAGCTCAATGAAGATGTCAACCCAGTGCGCTGCAGCAGTGAAAAAAGCAAATTCTATGCTTGGCATGATCAGGAAGGGAATCGAAAATAGGTCGGCAAATGTTGTATTGCCTCTCTACAAATCTATGGTGAGGCCACATCTGGAGTACTGTGTACAATTCTGGTCACCGCACCTCAAGAAGGATATAACGGAACTGGAAAAGGTACAAAGAAGGGCGACAAAAATGATCCAAGGGATGGAGCAGCTCCCTTATGAAATCAGGTTGCAACGCCTTGGTCTTTTCAGCCTTGAAAGACGGCGTTTAAGAGGTGACTTGATCGAAGTGTATAAAATCATGCATGGGATAGAAAAGGTGAATAAAGAAAAAAATATTTTCTCTGTCACACAACATTAGGACTAGGGGGCACTCCCTAAGCTCCAAGGTAGGAAAGTTAGGACTAATAAAGGGAAATATTTCTTCACCCAGAGGGTCATTGGGTTATGGAACTCACTTCCAGAGGAGGTTGTGACAGCTGTCAGCCTGGACAGCTTCAAGGCAGGATTAGACAGATTCATGGATACCAAGGAATCAGTAGCTACTGAAATGGACATCCAAGTGCCACCTCTGTGTTGATGGAGGCAGGCAGGATTTTCCCGGGTACTGGTTGTGGGGGGTCGGGAGCAGGTCAGGGTTTTGCCCTCCCTTCTGCTCGAGATCCCCGTGTACAACTAGTGGGCCACTGTGTGACACAGAATGCTGGACTAGATGGGCTGAGGCCCGATTCAGCATGGCTCTTCTTATGTTCTTATGTTCTTATCTATCTATCTCTCAGGCATGGGCAAACTTGGGCCCTCCAGGTGTTTTGGACTTCCAACTCCCACCATTCCTAACAGCCTCGGACCCCTTCCTTTCCCCCCTCTGCCACATAAGAGACTGAGAGGGGAAAGGAAGGGGCCTGAGGCTGTTAGGAATGGTGGGAGTTGAAGTTCAAAACAGCTGAAGGGCCCAAGTTCGTCCATGTCTGATATAAATGATGTGTCCATCACTAACAGGGACACTATAGGGTCAAGGTGGACCAGGAAATGCAATGCTAAACAGATTTATTTATTTATTTACATCATTTATATTCCGCCTTTCTCACCCTGCAGGGGACTCAGGGCAGATCACAATGCACATATACAGGCAAACATTCAATGCCATAGACATACAACATATATAGACAGATGAGCTACACAATTGGTTAAGAGCTCACCCCGACCCGGGCAGGCCTCAAACTCATGACCTTCTGGTCAGTAGAGATCTTATGCAGCTGACTCCCAGCCAGCTGCACAACACATCCCTAGTTTTTCCCCCATCAGTAAAGACAAGTGCCTAGTGACAATTCCCTGAGGTCAATTAGAAGCATCTAATTTTTCATCATACTAGAGAAAAAATCCACTTAAAATCCGATTTCTGCCTCTTTCACAATTTTGGAATTTGTACTCGAGTGAGGCTGTTAAAAGCTTCTCCCTAAACTACAAACCCCAGAATTCTGCAGGAGGCAGAAACCGGATTTTCAGTGGATTTTTTTCTCTAGTGTGATGATTGCCCGGGCCTTGTCTCTCGAATTCACCCCATCAAATGCTGAAAAGGAAGATTTCATCACCAGTCAGTCTCCTTTTCTACTTAGTACCACAGCCAGTGAAGGGAAACTGTAATAAAATTGGGATTTATTTCTGGAATTAGTTTGTGCCTATGTGGTCTTTCTCAAGCACATCTAATTGGTAGCATTGGATTTATCTAAGGCCAGCCGAGTTGTGTCCCAGCAGAGGCCGGCGGAGGAGTGCCGAGCCTCGAGATATGGTTGCTGTCATGACAACGTTGCCTCTGCTTCGGGGCCTCGAGGGGAAGGATGTCTCAACCCACCCAGCCAACGTAAGTGAGAGGTTTTGGTGTAAAAATGTGGATTCACCCAATGCTTCCTATAAATAGGGTGAGAAGGAGCAGACAGGCTTTCTATAACTGTACACTCATTCCCAAATTCAACTAAATTCAGACAGAATAGTATTATGAAACAATACTATCAAGGTTCTAGTTCAGACCTGGGCAAACTTGGGCCCTCCAGGTGTTTGGACTTCAATTCCCATCATTCCTAATAGCCTCAGGCCCGGGAACAGGCCTGAGGCTATTAGGAATGGTGGGAATTGAAGTCCAAAACACCTGGAGGCCCCAAGTTTGCCCATGCCCATTCTAGCTGGTGAATTTTTTTGGCTTTATGAGAGATTCCTGTAAAAAAAAACCCATTTAAACCTAAGTGTTTTCTGTTTGGTATTTAATAAGGCTTCGACATTCAGTGGTCTTGACAGGAAGAAACCATTAATACATTTTAGTTCTCGGCTAATTCCCATTCAGCCACCCCAAGATCAAAGCACCATGGCCAGTCTTGGAGGGGCCAAAGGCCTGCGGCTTTGAAGCGTCCTGGCACTCTTCCATCTTTATAAAGCCGCATTATTTAGCGGGCTTCTGGATGGGCATGGAGCCCAATCCAGAGCTTGTCATCCACATTCTCCTTAAACACAATGTCTGCTTTTATATTGTAGGGCAGGCCCTTAAACTGTTGTTCTTGTTGTGTGCCTTCGAGTTGACTCTGACTCATAGAGACTCCATCATTGGGTTTTTCCTGGCAAGAGTTATCAGCTATTTGTTTCTTTCTAAGGCTCTGAGTGTGTGACTTGCCCAAGACCGCCCTCCCAGTGAGTTTACAGGGCTCAGTGGGGATTCAGGCCCCAGTCTGCCAGAGTCTTGCTCCAATGCTCAAATCAGTACATCATGTTGGCTCATCAAATGGCTGCAAGTCACTCCTCACATGAAAAAAAAAATCAAATGGCTGGCATCCTCTTAGTGACATATATGGCAGCTAGTTGAATCGATGGCAGCTAGCTTGTCCCCGCCAGACCAAGAACAGGGCCTCCCCAGAAGATCTTAACTCCCCAGAAGATCTTAACTAGCCAGCACTTTGAATTGTGCTCGGTAGCACACTGTCAGCCAGTGGAGCTGGCTTAACAATGGGGTTGAGTGCTCCCTGTGCACTGCTCCGGTAAGGAATCTGGCTGCCGCCCATACTTGAAGCTTCCGAACAGTCCTCAGAGGCAGCCCCACATAGAGTGCATTGCAGTGTGAGAGTATTATAGATATACGCTTAGATGCAGAGTGAAAATTCAAGTATTAGAAGCAGGGTCTTGATCCAGTATTAACGCTTCTTAATACTGGATTAAAACCAAATCTTTGATACTTTGCATCCTGACTTTGTATCAAAGAGCTTGCTAATAATTGAAAACAATGTCTCTTTTATTTTATTTTTAAAAATCAACTATCACGGCTTCCTTCAAATAATCCTGAGGGTTGTATTTTAGTGATATTGTTGGAGTACACTTTTATAAATCCCCTAGGCATCCATAGAACTACTTTCCCACAGAATTACTAAGATATTTTGGTCAAATTTCTGGCAGAAAAGTTTTCTGATCATGAAGCCATAGATGTGTAGGAGAAGCAGAGATGGGACACCGTACCCGATTGTTTCCATCTATGCCTTGAAGCCGTGACTGGATGGCTACGTGCTAGCTGGCTGAAGGTGAATCCGTCGAAGACTGAGATCTTGTGGCCTGGTCGGCCTGGACTGGATGAGTGCCGGTTGCCTACCCTGGATGGCGAGCGATTAAGCCCGTCACCCGTTGTTAAGAGCCTGGGTGTCCAACTGGACCTCCTGCTGACCATGGAGACTCAGGTCTCCATGGCCAGCAGGTCGGCATTCTTTCACCTACGACAGGCTAGGCGATTGGCACCCTATCTTTCCAGGGGCGACCTGGCCACGGTGATCCAAGCGACGGTCATCTCGAGGCTGGACTACTGTAACGCCCTCTACGTTGGTCTTCCCTTGTCGACAATCCGGAAACTCAAGCTTGTGCAAAATGCCGCGGCTCGCTTGCTGGCGGGAGCGTCAGTGAGGGAGCACATTATGCCCATCCTTCGGCAATTGCACTGGCTTCCCATCGAGTACGAATTGCCTTCAAGGTGTTGGTTTTAACCTTTAAGGCCTTACACGGCCTAGGGCCTGTGTACCTGAGGGATCGCCTTGCCCCGTATATTCCCCCGAGATCACTACGTTCGGAGGAACTGAATTTGCTCCTGGTGTCATCAATCCGCTCCTGCCACTTATCGACAACCAGGCAAAGAGCCTTCTCTGTGGCAGCCCCGGTGTTGTGGAACTCCCTCCCGGACGACACCCGGGCCATCCCAGAGCTCATCCCGTTCGCAGGGCCTGTAAGACCGCCCTCTTCAGACTAGCCTTTAACTAGGCAATCTAGCCTGGTGAAATTCCCTTATGTAAGCGATACCTCTGGTCCAAGGAAATGCTATTGTGTTTTATCTTGTGCCTCGGGATGTGACGCGTGATTTTATGTTTTATGTTTTATTGTATGGCTACATAGTTGATACATGTTGGCCTATTTTATATGTTGTTATCCGCCCCGAGCCTGCAGGGAGGAGCGGAATACAAGACCGAACAATAAATAAATAAATAAATAAATAAATAAAATTTTATCCTTGGATGTAGGTTATGGCCAGTTTCAAGAGCATGTTGATTTTCCTCAGATGTTACAGTTCAATGAAGATAGGCAATGCTTTTCCTCAGTAGGGCCCAAGCACTGAACTGCTATTGCGATCGATTCTTCTTTTTCTTATAATAGGAATAATAATAATAATAATAATAACAACAACTTAATTTTTGTATCCTGCCACCATCGTCCTGAAGGGACTCAGGGCGGCTTACATGGGGACAAGCCCAGTCAAACATAGATTAAAACATAAAAACATAACACAATAAAATTTATAAAAGTAACATTATAAACAACATAAAATAACATCAACAACAGCCGATAGCCTGGCAAAGTAATCAAATACTAAACTCGGGCAGGCAGGGGCTTATGCCTGTAGCACCCATGGGTTCGTTCGTGCCACTGGGAGGGGTGAGGCGCCGGGGTCCCGATGCCATTGGGACCCGCACAGGCTGAAGGGGACTCGGAGGACGAGTTGGAAGGCCCAGAGCAAGATTGGTCAGCAGTGCCTTTGCCCAGTTCACCTGTAGAGAGTTTAGCATGGGATCTCGAGTGGGAGCATTCTCCCGGGAAGGAGCGGACCAGGTGGAGATGGGAGGCAGCGAAGCAGATAGCGGAGATAGTTATGAATTCCCAACGGCCGAGGTTCCCAGGACCTGGCCGAGCAGCAGATGGAGGCCAGCGGCTGGGAAAGTTCGGGAGGCTGCTTCTCAAGGAGATAGCGATACTGAACTGGAAGAGCGGGGCCGTTCCCATAACAGACGCAGGGACATAGAGCAGGGCAGGAGGAGCTGGCATCTGTCCCTAGACCGTCACCGTTCGGAAAGTAGAGACTGGAGACGCCGGGCCCTAGATCGTCGAGGGGCCCGGCCGAAGGATTAAGAACGGCCCCGTGGGAACTGATCCTCAGTTCTCCGGCCACGTCTGATCTGAAGGGCGTGAAAGCGGAGTGAACCCCGGAGCCTAGTTTGGCTCGCCTTGGACCAAGACCTTGCCTTGTTATTGATTCGCATTGCTGCGGAAACCCTGCTTTGTTCGGAGTCAATCCGGAAATCTGCCAAGCTTTTGCCACGTTTGCTTTGGAACTATCTTTTGGAACTTTGCTTTCTTAATTGGACTTCAGCTTTGCTGATTGCTTCATCCTTTGATTTCTTCAAGAGAATTGCCTTTTGGACTTTTTATATTCAATAAAACTAGTTAGCCTTTGCTACGTCTCCGTGTGTGTGTTAAAGGGGCAGTACTAAGTCGGTGATTGTGACAGTTGGCCGGAGAACTCCTCGAACCCCTTTTTTGCACCACGGGACGTACCAGGAACCGCCGGCTGCGTACCAAGGCTCCCATTGTCTCCACGGCCGCCATGGCGAACTTGACGGGTCCGCAAGTGGTGGCGTTGCAACAGGAGGTGGCGGAGCTGCGAACCCGAGCGGGGCGGCACCCGTCGGTGAATGCCCCGGCTCGTTTCAATGGACATCCGGCGACGGTGGAAGTTTTCATTGCCCAGGTTCGGATGTACCTGGAGTTGCGGCCCAATGAGTTTGCCACCCCTCGAGCCCAGGTGGGGTTCGTGTTCAACTGTATGGAAGGGATGGCAGCGACGTGGGCAACTCCCCTCATCAATGCCGCGTCTCCTCATGTGGCGACTTTGGACACTTTCCTAGATGCGATCCGGGCGACCTGGGGACCCCCCGTTCATGAGGACCTGGCGGAACGGGATTTAGCACGGCTGACCATGAAGGACCTAACCTTGTCTCAGTATATTTCCCGTTTCCGAGTATTGGCCAGCCAGACCAAGTGGGAAGGGCCACCCTTGCGCTACACGTATCTAGCGGGACTCTCGCCCGAGATTCAGCAACAGATGTTACAATTGCCCCGGCCGGCCGACCTGGAGGAGGCTATCGCCTCGAGTTTGCGGGCGGAGGCGGCCGCGCAATACAAGAGAAGGTGGGGGGCCGGCACGGCCGAGAAACCACCGACCAAGCGGGAGGCCGGGACCGGCCAATTTGTGCCCCGCCAGATCCCTGCCCCCACCCCTTTCGTGGATGACTCTGAACCGATGCAACTGGGTACGGTGCGACCCAAAGTAGATGCCGCCGAGAAGGCTCGGCGTCAAAGACTCAACCTTTGTTGGTACTGCGGGGGCCCGGGTCATTTTTCTCGTGATTGCCCCCAGAAACCGCGGGGGAAGACTCCTCGGGCCTCTGCAGCGGTGGTCGGCCCTCCGGAGCCTGAGGAAGCCCTCCAGGCGGCGGGGGAAGGGTGCGGCCGAGTGTAAGAGGGTTCGCTCACTCGGCCGACGTCGCTAACCTTCCCCCTGAACCCAAGACTGGACAATTGTTCCTTGTCATGGTCAGCTTGTGGTCGCCCGAGAAGGGGCCGATGATGGTTCATGCCATGATTGACTCGGGAGCGACCAACAACTTCATTGATGCAGACTATGCCAAGTCTGCGGGATTAAAATTTCTTGACCTCCAGGAGCCCAAGGGTGTCCAGACCATTGATGGGAGAGTGCTGAAAACGGGGGCTGTAACTCAGTATACAGCCCCTACCAGGATGTGGACTAGCTCCCACAAAGAGGACATTTCTTTTCTAGTGACCAAGCTCCCGGATTTCCCCATTGTCCTGGGCATTGTGTGGCTCGCGCTCCACGACCCCCAGATCTCCTGGGCTAAGAGACAGTTGATTTTTTCTTCGGACCATTGCCAGGGCCACTGCATGACGGCTCGGGCGTGCATGGCCCAAGAAGTGGAGAATGTGGTCACCCTGCCCAAGAAGTATGCCGGCTTTTGGGATGTTTTCAGTGAAAAGGAGGCTGAACGCTTGCCTCCGCACCGGCCCTACGACTGTGCCATTGACTTGCAGCCAGGGGCCCCAATTCCGCGGGGGCGCCTCTATCCTCTCTCGGACCCGGAGCAACAGGCTCTCCGAGACTTTCTGGATGAGAACCTGCGGAAGGGGTTCATTCGGCCCTCCCAATCCCCGGCCGGGGCTCCGATTCTTTTCGTCAAGAAGAAATCGGGGGAGTTGCGGCTTTGCAATGATTACAGAGAACTCAATAAGATCACGATCCGGAACCGGTATCCCCTGCCCTTGATCCCCGAGCTCTTGGAGCGGATGCGGGGAGCTAAGGTGTTCACTAAACTGGACCTGAGGGGGGCTTACAACCTTGTCCGGATTCGCCAGGGTGACGAATGGAAGACGGCCTTCCAGACCAAGTGGGGCAGTTTCGAATACCTGGTGATGGGATTCGGTTTGTGCAACGCCCCCGCATGTTTCCAACATTTCATGAATGACATTTTCCGAGACCTGTTGGACCGCTATCTGGCGGTCTACCTTGACGACCTGCTGATTTTTTCTCCGGATCAGGCGACCCATGACCGCCATGTCAAGGAGGTGCTCCAGAGACTGCGGGCCCACGGGCTCTATGCCAAGCTGGAGAAATGTGCTTTTGACTTGCGTGAAGTGGACTTTCTGGGCTACCGTATCTCTCCTACGGGCATTGCCATGGATGACACCAAGGTCCAAGCCGTGGTCGACTGGGCACCCCCTGCTAGCAAAAAAGACATTCAAAGATTCCTGGGCTTTGCCAACTACTACAGAAAGTTCATTCCTGACTTTGCCAAGTGGGCTGATCCGATCACCCAGTGTTTGCGGGAAAGGTGCCGTTCGGTGGACGCCGGAGGCGGATGGGGTTCCGCAAGTTGAAGCAGCTGTTCACCACTCAGCCGCTTTTGCAGCACCCCAACCCCCGCACCCCTTTCATCGTCCAGGCCGATGCTTCGGATGTGGCGGTGGGAGCGATCCTGCTACAGCCTCAGGGGACGGACTTGTTGCCCTGTGCCTACTATTCCCGGCAGCTGACGGCTCCGGAAAAGAACTATACCATTTGGGAGAAGGAACTTTTGGCCATCAAGGTGGCGTTTGAAGTCTGGAGACACCTGCTTGAAGGGGCCAAGTTCCCGGTGGAGGTTCACACCGACCACCGGAACTTGGAGCATCTGAAGTCCCAGCGCAAATTGAACCAGAGGCAACAGAGATGGTCCCTGTTCTTTGAGCGATTCAATTTCCGCATTCACTATGTGACCCCAAGCAGACCAAGCAAGCTGATGCCCTGTCCCGGAAGCCGGAGTATGTCCGCGGAGGGAGGTCCTCTCCGAGCAGCCTCTGCTCAACGCGGAGAACTGTGCAGCCGCCCGAACGGCCCCCGCGCCGGCTCCGGCGGCCCCGCCCGGCCCCGTGGATAAGCGGCCGTTGAGTGTGCGGGTCCAGGCCCGCCAACGGGACGACCCTTGGGTGCGCGAGCAGCTGTCCAAGGGGGTGCAGGCTCCGTTTCAGGTGCGGAACGGGGTGCTCTATCATCGGGACTCTGTTTATGTTTCTCCGGGCCCTGAGCGGGGACATTCTCAAGCTTTGCCACGACTCTAAGGCGGCGGGCCATTTTGGGCTCTTCAAGACGCTGCAGCTGGTTCTACGGGATTTTTGGTGGCTTAAAGTGCGGAGGGATGTGGAGGACTATGTGGGATCCTGCCCTGTGTGTCACCGGGCTAAGAACCAGGGGGGCAAGCCGGCTGGCTTGCTCCAGCCCCTTCCGACTCCCTCCGCTCCCTGGAAGATGATTTCGGCTGATTTCATCACCGACCTCCCCAAGTCCAAGGGATTCACCACGATACTGGTCGTGGTGGACTGTTTCACCAAGATGGGACACTTCATCCCCTGTGTGGGGGTGCCTACTGCCAAGGAGACTGCTGATATGTTTGTGCAACATGTGTTTCGGCTGCATGGACTTCCACAGAGCCTGGTGACGGACCGGGCACCCAATTCACTTCCCAGTTCTGGAAGGCTGTCCAGAAGCTGCTGGGGATTGATGTGCGGATGTCCACGGCTCACCACCCGCAGACCGATGGGCAAACCGAAAGGGTTAATGCCACTTTGGAGCAGTACCTGCGCTGCTATGTCAACTATCAGCAAACCAACTGGGCGTCCTTGTTGTCTTTGGCAGAGTTCGCCTACAACAATGCGACGCAGGAATCCATCAAAGAGACTCCTTTCTTTGCCAACTATGGACACCACCCTCGGTTCTACCCTCCGGTGGACCCGTCTGGGGACGTTCGGAGGCTAAGGATTGGCTCCAGGAGCTCACTGCGCTTCAAGACTTGCTACGTACTCAATTGGACCAGGCGAAGGCCGACTACAAGCGGATGGCTGATCGGCGGCGCCAGGAGGGTCCTGCGATTCTGGTGGGGGATAAAGTTTGGCTGTCCACCAAGAATCTGCCCACGCAACGCCCCAGCCGCAAGTTGGATGCCCGGGTTTTGGGGCCCTACAAAGTTTTGGAGCGGGTGGGGCCTGTTTCCTTCAAGCTCCAGCTCCCTGCGGACATGAAACTCCACCCGGTGTTCCATCGCTCCTTGCTCCGCCCGGCGAAGGGGTGCGGCCTGATGTGGACGCAGCCGCCTCCTCCCCCTGTGCTGCGGGAGGCGGGGAGGAGGTCGAAGTGCAGGACATTTTGGATGCTCGCATCCGGTACCGGAAGTTGGAGTATTTCATTGACTGGAAAGGTTTTGGCCGGAAGAGCGTGCTTGGGTCAAGGCTCGAGATGTCCACGCGCCGGAGTTGGTGGCCCGTTTCCACCGCAAGTATCCTGACAAGCCCAAGCCCCGGGGGCGGCCCAGGGGGGGCCCTGAGGGGGGGGATAGTGTAGCACCCATGGGTTCGTTCGTGCCACTGGGAGGGGTGAGGCGCCGGGGTCCCGATGCCATTGGGACCCGCACAGGCTGAAGGGGACTCGGAGGACGAGTTGGAGGGCCCAGAGCAAGATTGGTCAGCAGTGCCTTTGCCCAGTTCACCTGTAGAGAGTTTAGCATGGGATCTCGAGTGGGAGCATTCTCCCGGGGAAGGAGCGGACCAGGTGGAGATGGGAGGCAGCGAAGCAGATAGCGGAGATAGTTATGAATTCCCAAACGGCCGAGGTTCCCAGGACCTGGCCGAGCAGCAGATGGAGGCCAGCGGCTGGGAAAGTTCGGGGGAGGCTGCTTCTCAAGGAGATAGCGATACTGAACTGGAAGAGCGGGGCCGTTCCCATAACAGACGCAGGGACATAGAGCAGGGCAGGAGGAGCTGGCATCTGTCCCTAGACCGTCACCGTTCGGAAAGTAGAGACTGGAGACGCCGGGCCCTAGATCGTCGAGGGGCCCGGCCGAAGGATTAAGAACGGCCCCGTGGGAACTGATCCTCAGTTCTCCGGCCACGTCTGATCTGAAGGGCGTGAAAGCGGAGTGAACCACGGAGCCTAGTTTGGCTCGCCTTGGACCAAGACCTTGCCTTGTTATTGATTCGCATTGCTGCGGAAACCCTGCTTTGTCCGGAGTCAATCCGGAAATCTGCCAAGCTTTTTGCCACGTTTGCTTTGGAACTATCTTTTGGAACTTTGCTTTCTTAATTGGACTTCAGCTTTGCTGATTGCTTCATCCTTTGATTTCTTCAAGAGAATTGCCTTTTGGACTTTTTATATTCAATAAAACTAGTTAGCCTTTGCTACGTCTCCGTGTGTGTGTTAAAGGGGCAGTACTAAGTCGGTGATTGTGACAGCATTAGGGCTTCACAGGTGATAACCTTCATCTTGAATTGAGACCAGAAACTTATTGGCAGCCAGTGGACCTGTTTAAACTGGGGGGTGTTGACCGCTTCCTAATGTTATTTATACATAATTTTTTTCTCATATTTTACTTACTTCAAAAGCAAATAGACAGCATGGTATGAGGTCTGAAATCAGGATTCAAGTTGCTGCCCTGCCATTTGATTTATTAAACATGTCTCTGACCATTGTGACTGGGGCTGATCAATAAATGATTTCTATGAGGACTTAATCTGTGACTACTACTTGTTTTCTGCCTTTTCCTGATAGCTTATCCTACCAGTTGTCTACTACCTAGTGCCCATGGCCCCTGCACAGACTGGACAACTCGCTGGTACTTTGTGCATGATGTTGGGAAATGCAATCGATTCTGGTTTGGAGGCTGCCATGGCAATAAGAACAACTTCCCTTCTGAAGAGGAGTGCATGAAGATGTGCCATGGGCCAGTGGAAGGAAGTGACCTTAGACATCATCACCACCATGCGTCGGTTCCCAGAATTCATTCTGATTCTCAGCAACCTGCCAGAGAAGCAGTTCCTGAGTCTCCACAAGGGACTGGAAGGCACTCAGCAATAGATGCGGGAAGAAGAAGAGACCCAGCCAACCATCTGCACAGTTTGGGTGGATCTCTATCCTCGGGACACTCTGAGAGGTGGATGACCATGAATGGTCAGACGGTCCATCATGAACGTGAAAGCTGGAGGAGGGAATCTGGAGCAGATGGTTCAGTTGCGAATGAATTTGAGCACCAATCCTCACCAGCCTTGCCCTTCCAGCAGTCCCTAAACAGGTAACATTTTTGAACTGGGTATACTTTTCTACAGGACAGCTGTTTTTCACAACCTGAATTCTTCTTGATATTTACCAAGGAGAGTCTTCTGTGTGACTCTACTATTGGGATTGTTTAAGCTCTATGGTCAGTTATCAAGACTTTCTTTTCCATTCTTAAGGTAATTAATCTTTAAAAGAAACTTTCCTATTGATATTACAAGGCTCTGGAAATTTTACTCTATTGGAAACAGCTCTGGAATCTCACAGCTTTCCTATAGTGGAATCCTTGGTTCACATTCTGATGCCAGACAGTTGTGTTTTTCTAAAACAGTGTAACCTCATGTTCTTTAAGGGGGAAGTAGATTAGGTCAGAAGATAGCTCTGTTTCCTGGAGTATTTTGAAATGGTAGATTGCTTATGTTTCTCATCTTAAGATAAAATTATTCTAGAGCGCGGGCTCTGAGATCGACGGAGAGGCTCATCTCTTGGTCCCACCACCGTGGTTGGTGAGGACGAGAGAGAGGGCCTTCTGTGTGGTGGCTCCCCAGTTCTGAAATACCCTCCCAAAAGAGATTAGATCAGCTCCCACCCTTCAGTCCTTCCTTTCCAGCCTTGAATACCCTCCCAAAAGAGATTAGATCAGCTCCCACCCTTCAGTCCTTCCATTCCAGCCTGAAAACATGGATGTTCAAACAGGCCTTTAATCTCGAGTAGGCTGAATGGGCACATATGAATTTAACGCTTGGCACTTTTTGAGTCAATGGCAGCTAGTAGAATCTATGGCAACTAGTTTAATCTACTGTTGTTTTAAAAATTGTATTATTTTGATTTTATGTTATATATGTTATAGGAGTTGTTATAATTTTAGGTGACTGTTTATACTTATGTAACATTTTTGACTTGATGTATACTATATGTGCACCTTGGAGTGCCTTTGTCAGTTGATCCAAGTCCCTTCGAGGAGATGGTGGCGGGATATAAATAAAGATTATTATTATTAATATTTTTAATATCATTTATTAGATGAAGAACTGCATTTATTCTTCCACATAAACTTATGTTAAACCTTTTGGGTTGTTTGGCATGCAGGTGATGTAGTAGTGTTCATTCATCCCAGTCACTTCATATTTCTGTCCGTTCTGCTAAAGATGTGCCTCCTTTGGCTTCTTCCCAGCTTCTAAAATGATGCAACTCTGACTTGGATTCATAGGACAAGTTAGTGATTCCATTGCCTTTGCAGAAAAGCTAGTCTGTTGTTTGCCTTTGCCCAGGATAGTGCCTTTGTTGTCCTGCTTTTTCCAGCTGCTTTGGATATTAAGGGAAATTACTGTGTACTTTACAGAGTCCTCCTAGATGGAACATCATCTACAGCAGAAGCAGGTTTAGGACAAAGCATTCGTCTCCTCTGCAAAGCAGGCAGTTCCCATTTCTCCAGAGTTGAATGGCTGAAAGATGGGCGGCCAGTGTCATCTGACAGGTGAGTCTGGCTCTTGGATCCTTCCCACTTTGGTACATACACACGGGTCACACGTCCCACTAATTGAAATAGGTCAACATGTAGGTTTGGAAATAAGTAGAGGACATTGACTTGATCCTTACAGTTTAAGATTATGAACTCTAAAAAGAATTGGGACCTGCAACTAAAGGTAGCAATGTGGAATGCTCCTGTTTAAGCTGTCAGTAACTTGCAATCTTTGCCATCTTTGGTTCTTTGTTTTCTCCCTTTCAGTTGTCATTCAGTATTCTGTGCTCACTGATTATGCTCTTCATGGAGCTATGGGGCAGGGGTGGTTATTACCTTTCTAAAAAACAAAATATATGGATCCTCTAGGGCAGCGTTTCTCAACCTAGGGGTCGAGACCCATGGAGGGGTTTGCAAGGGGGTTTCAGGGTGGTCGCCAAAGACCATCAGAAACACATATTTGACCAGAGAAAGCTGAAGGTCTCTCCGCCTGTCCTTCCCTTCCTTTTTGGAAACAGATGTCAAATACTCCCACCAAAAGCCCTCCTCCACTGTGATTGGCTGACCTTTCAACTGGCCTCTCAGCCAAGGGGCGGGCTGTTTCTGAGACACCAAGAGGGGTGGGGAGAGCAGGCGTGCTCGGCACATGGCAGTGTGCTGTTTATGTGCGGGCGAGGGAGAGCATGTGAGGTTGGAGGGTGGCTCGCACCAGCGAGTCCCTTCAAGGCATGGGGGTTCTGTGTGGGAAGTTTGGCCCAATTCTATTGCTGATGAGGTTCAGAATGCTCTTTGATTGTAGGGGAAGTATACATCCCAGCAACTACAACTCCCAAATGTCAAGGTCTATTTTCTCCAAACTCCACCAGTATTCACATTTGGGCATATTAAGTATTCATGCCAAGTTTGGTCCAGAGCTATAAGTGTTTGAGTCCACAGTGCTCTCTGGATGTAGGTGAAGTACAACTCCAAAACTCAAGGTAATTCCAGTATTTTCTGTTGGTCATGGGAGCTCTGTATGCCAAGTTTGGTTCAATTCCATTGTTGGTGGAGTTTGGAATGCTCTTTGATATAAATCCCAGCAACTACAACTCCCAAATGACAAAATCAATCCCCCCCCCCAACCCCACCAGTATATAAATTAGGGTGTATTGGGTATTTGTGCTAAATTTGTTCTAGTGAATGAAAATACATCCTGCATACCAGATCTTTACACTACAATTCATAACAGTAACAAAATTACAGTTATGAAGTAGCAACAAAAATAATTTTATGGTTGGGGGGTCTAGCAAGGTTGAGAAACACTGCCCTAGGGTTTTGGCTCCTTGAAACCTTGTTCTTTTTGGTGGGTGGTGTCCTTTTGACTGTATTAAGGCTCTTGGAAAGTTGTGTTTATTCTTTAAAATACAATCATTGATACCAAACGATGCACAAATTCTGTACCAAGAAAAGCAGAATTGCGACATTAATTAGAAGAAGAACTCCCGCCTCTGGGCTGGGAACATGAGGAGGAGCCAACATTGTTGTGGGCTCCTCTACTGCACCTTTTCTGAATTACCCTTCATGGTATGGGCCAACTATTAACTTGGTGTTGTTTCTTGGGTTCTCCCACCTGCCAAACCTTTGGAGATCTTGAATTTCCATCTACCACATTATTTCTCTATTACATTTATGCCAGTTAATAATCACTTGACAGCAATACGGATAGCACACTTGATGCCAGCCACATTGTTGGTGCTGCTTATAGCCAGGGACAGTGTTCAATAAACTCTGCTTTTTGCCCTGCAGGCACACCTATCAGTCGGACAGTTCCCTAGTGATCAGCCAGCTCAGAGCTGAGGATGCTGGGCTCTACATGTGCATCATTTCCAATGGGAGGACAGAACGTCGACAGATCGAGTTGAGGATCAAAGGTTACAACTGTTTCTCTTTTAAGTCATTAACTAAAGCATAAGGAAAAATTGGTTTTAAATGCTTTATTTCATATAACATTTCAACTACTGGCAGGTCTTTTGGTGGTTTTCAGTAGGATCAACAAATGCTTCCAAACCCCTGATCGTTTAACACAGGCGAAAGGTTTCTTACCCCTTTCTTTCCTAAATCGGGCTGCTGAAATAGAGAGAGTTCAAGCCGACTAGGAGCGGCTTTTTGTTTGAAAAGACTGTGAACTCAGTTTAGTTCTTGAGCTGGAAACGCATTCCTAGAATTCTTCAGAACAGCTCGGGGAGCACTCTGCCCTTTACCTCTGAAGCATCTCGCTTTCATGCCTTGCTTTGATTCAGGGTTTTTAGTAAGAATAAATGTAGCAGATCTGACAAGCCTGAAATTTACCTACCTGCTTTCCGATTTGGTGGGGGGAGAGAATATCCTCTTATACATTGTTCCTCTTAACTTCTTCCAATAATCAAGGTGTATAAAAATGGGAACCCTTGGTGGTGCAGCGGGTTAAACTGCTGAGCTGCTGAACTTGCTGACCGAGAGTTTGGCAGTTCGAATCTGGGGAGCAGAGTGAGCTCCCGCTGTTAGCCTCAGTTTCTGCCAACCTAGCAGTTTGAAAACATTCACATTTGAGTACTGCTTTGATGGGAAGGTAACAACATCCCATGCAGTCATACTGGCCACATGACCTTGGGAGGCGTCTACAGACAACACCCGCTCTTCAGCTTAGAAATCGAGATGAGCACCACTTCCCAGAGTTGAACACAACTAGACTTAATGTCAAGGGGAAAACCTTTACCTTTTATGAAAATTGGAATAAGCCTTTAGAGCACAGGTGGGCAATATGTTGCTGAACTTCCACTCCCAGCATTCCTCAGAATTAACAAGTATAATGGGAGTTGCAGTCCAATAATATCTAGAGGGCTGGACCTTTCACATTCCGGTTTTTGAGCCTTTTCAATGCATTGCATGAGTGAGCCAGCTCATGTTTTCCCATCCAATCTGCATCCAGCTTAGTTGAGCAGGGAGAGCTGTCTGGTTCCTTTTCCCTATAGAAATTGAGTTGCTCTATCTCATCATGAGGGGCATGAAAGTGTATGAGCACACAGTGTAGTGCTTCTAAGTGCCAAGATAGCAAGCACTGTAGAGAGTACAGGGAGATACCGAGAAGTGTAGAATAAAGAGCTCTGGAGGGCCCTGGCACATCTTGGCTGATGATACAATCATTCTGCGTCTGACTCTTGGGACTTGGCCACATGCTTCTCCAACCCGCTGCCCTCCACCAGCCATGAATTGCCAAGGAGATGTGGCTGTTTCAGCATGACAGGAGGCATATCATTATAGTTCCACTTGCTGAACTTTTATACTACACTCGGTGATATATGATCTCCTCCTCCTCTTTGCTTCATGCTCCATTTCTTTCAAGACTATATTATTCAACTCCAGAAATCTCTATGTAAAGTGTCGCCCCTGAAAAAGGCTGACTGTATTTGTGGCTGCAACATGCTGGGCTTTTACTTTTAAAAACGAATAAAGTAAGCTTCAATTAGCATGTGGAGCCATGCCTCATAATGTGCTTTGACTTTTCATAGGTGCTTATCAGTTGTCTTCTTAAAGTGTTTAATCCAAGCCAGTAGCATCTATTGCTGTTTATTTATTTATTTACATCATTTATATTCCGCCCTTCTCACCCCGCAGGGGACTCAGGGCGAATCACAATAAACATATACAGGCAAACATTCAATGAGATAGACATACAACATATATAGACAGACAATATAAATATGTGAGGAGAAATCATAGGGAGGAGGGAGCAGGCTTGTTTTCTGCCTCCCTGGAGACTAGGGTGCAGAACAATGGCTTCAAACCACAGGAAAGCATATTCCACCTGAACATTAGGAAGAACTTCCTAACTGTGAGAGCTGGTCAGCTGTGGAACTCTCTTCCCTGGAGTGTGGTGGAGGCTCCTTCTTTGGAGGCTTTTAAACAGAGGCTGGATGGCCATCTGTCGGGGGTGCTTTGAATGTGATTTTCCTGCTTCTTGGCAGGAAGTTGGACTGGATGGCCCATGAGGTCTCTTCCAACTCTATGATTCTTCACACCTACGCTCTTAAATGGGCCACTGCAAAAACTGGACAAACAAGCCATTTGCAGGGGGAGGGGGGTTCTTCCATGTCAGGAGCTACTTGAGAAACTGCAAGTCATTTCTGGTGTGAGAGAATTGGCCGTCTGCAAGGACGATGTCCAGGGGACCCGCAGGTGTTTTGACGTTTTATTTATTTATTTATTCAAACTTATATACTGCCACTCCCCAAAGGCTCGGAGCGGTTCACAACACAAAACAGAACAACTGACATAATCAGAGTAAAACAGTTAAAAATTACCATCCTTGTGGGAGGCTTCTCTCATGTCCCCACATGAGAAGCTGGAGCTGACAGAGGAAGCTCATCTGCACTCTCTTCGGATTCGAACCTCTGACCTGTCGGTCTTCCAGGGGCTCCCAGCCAGTGGCATCTATTGCATTGGTGAAGGTAAGGAACAGGTCTTTGGCATTGGCCATCCTTATAGGTCATGCAGGTCACCAGCCATACCTGCCCTTTTATAGTCCTTCTGTAATGTAGATGGTAAAAGTAGTAGCTTAGAGCTCTTTAGTGATGGGACTGCTTTTTGTTTTCCATTAAGATGGAGATTCATGGAAAACTAAGTTACACTACTAACACTGAATGACATAGTTTCCAGAAAAGTGCTATTTTCCCCATTGCAACAATGAGATTGTTGACTAGCTCAGTCATAGCAGTTCTCTAATCTATTCCCAATTCTTTGTTCTTCTCGTTCACATTATGCGCTTGATTAAAGGCTGTCTGCCTTGGGAACTGAGCATCGGACTGCTTAAGAGATCAGGGCTTTGGAGATCTTAGTACTTGCATTTCATGGTTAATGGGCAATATGGGTGACATTGGCCAGAATCCTGTTGGGAACTTAAGTTTTTGTAAGTGGAGTTACATCTGTGAGAATTAAAATTGGGCAGCTCCAGAATGCCTATACAACAAAAAGGATGCTGTTACATTACGAGAGAATCAGCAAAGTGAATGATTCAGAACCAAACTTAATAATTGGGGCACTCCTGCTGGTGTCCTGTTATGAATCTTCTCACTTCACTGACAGGGTTTCTTAGCATTTCTATTACATAGCTCTATATGTCACATAACACCTACCTTGCAGGATCTGTACTGGCTTCCAATTGAGCACCGGATCACCTTCAAAGTGTTGGTTCTTACCTTTAAGGCCTTGCACGGCCTGGGGCCAGCGTATCTGAGGGACCGCCTCTCCCCATACTGCCCTATGAGATCACTTCGGTCGGAAGGTACTAACCTTTTGGATGTCCCCTCTGCGAAGTCCGCCAAATTAACAGCAACCCGTAGGAGGGCATTTTCCTCCCCGCTGAAACGCATGCCATCCAGGATCTGTTGCCTTCAGGATCTGTTGCCTTTGGCCTGTAGGCCCCGCTCAGGCTCGCCCGCCACATTTGTAATCTTTGGTACCTGCTGTGTTGTGCTCTTCACACCAGGTTTTTAACTTTGCTGGTTTTGTATTGTGTTTTATTTTGCTGTGTTTTAATCTGTTGTACTCTGCCGTTTTATTCGGGGCCTGTGAGCCGCCCCGAGCCTCCCGGGAGTGGCAGCATAGAAGCCCAACAATAAATAAATAAATAATATATATATATATATTCTCTCTCTCTCTCTCTCTCTCTATATATATATATATATGTATATATATAATTATGTGATAGAGAATTCTAGCTGTTCAATATTACCTAGATTCCCTTGAACCTTTAAATTGCACATTTTGAATGCAAATTAGTTCTTGGAGCATTTTATAGAATGCGAGTTATGACATGGGATGTCTAGAGATAGGAATTTCACAAATATAGGGCAATATTCTTCAGAGTTGTTGTTTTTCCCTGTCCTCTCTAGAAACCCCTGGATCTACTGTTGCACAGGGATCAAGAAGGCCATGGAGCCATGGAGGGTTAGGTACAGGAGCTAGTAGTGGACAGCCGCATATCTCTTCTGAGCATTCTCATGTAACTTACAGGTAAGCCTGCCCAAATCCAGTATCATCCCATGTATACAAAGCCTTCAGCATTACTTGCTATTGGAGATTGGTCCAACCAGGCATGTAGCCAGGGGGGGGGGCTTAGGGGGCTTCAGCCCCCCCACCCCGAAATTCACAGGGTGGTCCGCGAGAAGGCCTTACTGGTACATTATTTAAATTGTTATGTTTATTCATATCATGATCTGATCACCATGCTCATTATATCCCACATTCATGGGGTTATTGGGTTAACAATACAAATGGTTTGCTCGGGTAGACCCTGTTCCACCCAGTCTCAGCCCCCCCCCCCGAACCAAACTCAGCCCCCCACCCCCAAATCAAAATCCTGGCTACTGCCCTGGGTCCAACTGAAGATGGAATAACTGATCATACTGAACCTCATCTCAGGAACAGATTTTACAAGAAACAGCTTATCAATGTAACATGGCTTTCATTTTTAGATGTTTTGGACTGCAAAGTCCGTGATCTCCAGATACCATACTGGATGGGGCTGATGGAAGCTGTACTTCAAAAGGCAACATACTGTATATTTAGAAATTGTATCCGCTCAGAATTTCACAAACACACATACACACAGAGAGAAGTATGGGAGATGTGTTATATAACTAAACACAGTTGGATTAGAAGGCAATACAGTGGGTCCTTGGTATCTGCTGGAATCCAGAATCCCCTGTGGATACCAGAATCTGTGGGTGCTAAAATCCAATGATATATGGTGGTATGGCAAACTGTTGTCCCTTACATCAAATGGCAAATTCAAGCTGTGCATTTTGAATTAAAAAAATATATTTTTGAGCCATAGATTGTTAAATTGTTGGCTGATTGTCAATGCCTAGCAACAAATAGAATTACAGAGCCTCCAATTAAAAATAGCCCGTCACAAGTCCCTTCTGCATAAAAGGTCTTTCTCTTGCTGATGGAACGACAACATGGAAGGAGCCAAGCATGTCTCCCTTAGCAGAGAGTTGATTTGACTGATGTAGGGGCAGGTAGGCTGCCTGCTTTCACTCCCAATCTGTCTCCCTTCCTCCTATCTCACCCTCAGTATGAGAACCCATTATAAGAACTAGTCCAATGAATGGGAGTAGTTCTCTGCTCTGCATCTCCCCCTTTGAACTGGCAGGGGCTTTAAGATCTGCCGGGGAAGGCTCTCCTCTCGCTCCCACCATCATCACAAGCACAGTTGGAAGAGGGCCTTCTCGGTGGTGGCCCCCTAACTTTAGAATGCCCTCCCCAGAGAGATTAGGTAAATTCCTACACTGTGCTCCTTCCGTAAGGAGATGAAAAACTGGTTGTTTCAACAGGTTTACGAGAATTATTAGTCCTTCGGTCCTTCCCTTGGCCATTACCTAGGACCCTGCTCTGCACTTTATCCACTTCCCTGGCCCTATGATACTCTGTTGCACTAGCCCTTGCCTAGTCTTTTCATAGTTGGCCATGTCCATTCTGTAATTCTGACCATTGGTATTTTGAACTTGTCTGATGGAGTAAAATTGAAACTTGATTTTAAATGTTTGTGAATGTTTTAGTAGGATTTTATGCTTGTACTTTATGATGTTTAATTTTGTTGTATGGTTCTCCTTTCTGGCAATTGAATGTGTTGCCTTATGTTGGAAACTGCCCTGAGTCCTCTTGGGGAGATAGGATGGTATATAAATAAAGTTTTATTATTATATTAACTCTACCCGCCACGAGTTGCTGTGGCCAACCTTCCCTCCCTCTTTCTCTCCTTTCCCTCCCTCTTCCTTCCCTTTTTTTCTTTCCTTCTCCTCTTCCTTCTTTCTCTACCTCTTTCCTTCCTTCCCCTCCCTTTTTCTTTCCCTTACCTTTCTCTCCTTTCTTCCTTCTCTACCTTCCTTCCTTCACTCTCTGGTTCCATCCTTCATTCTCTCTTTCCTTCTTTGCTTCTCTCCCTCTTTCTCTCCTTCTTTCCTTCTCTCCTTCCTTCCCTGGTGGCGGATGAGGCTCTCCCCTCGCCAGACCCACCATTATGCCATCCATTCCTAGCTCCTGCTCTGGCAGATAGAGGGAGGATGGTTGGCATTGGTGTCCTCACAAAGGAGGGAGCGGGGCCATGGAATTCATTTGCGCATATGCGCAGTGTCATCTTCTACCTTTTTGGGTTTTAAAATTCGTTTTGCTGTTTTTGGTTATTTTTTTTAGTGATGGTCACTCCTTGGGTTAGTAGGTGCTTTGTGTCCAAATCTGGTGTCATTTCATCTAGTGGTTTTCGCGCTATGTGTGTCCCACAAACGTACATTACATTTGTAGATAGATAGATAGAAATATTGTTATTATTGGGAGGGAAGCGAAAATTTTGTGGTCCAGGCTTGTGCGAGTGAACCTCCTAGGATCTAGTCCATCCCATATGTGTAGTGGATCTTCCCAACTAGTTACTTTGTTAAGACCTCCAGCCTTTTGGTAGAAGCCAACAAATAGAGCCAGGCAAATCTCTACACAGCAGAACATTCTGTTAACATGTGATTCTTATGGCTGAGGGGCATTCACCAGGCCTGCAGCCAAGGGAACACTTAGGGAAGATGTGTTTATACAAGTGCACACTTTGCAAAATGTTAAAAGAGCAGCTCCCGGGTGAAGCTGGCATCTCGGCACTGGTTTCATCTGAGAGACAAGAAGCCGCTTGGACAAAGGAAGGGAGGGTTTGGTTGTCTTGCGCTGACTTCAAACGTAGAACTGGAATTCTGACTCTCCTTTTGATCTGTTTGGCAGGTTAAAAATGTACAAGAACGACCCTTCGGTGGTTGATGCCAGCATTGGTGAACGAGTTAGACTACCTTGCCGTGTAGAGGCTTCACCTTCTCTAAACATTGAGTGGCAGAAAGATGGACAGCCCATCTCTTCCTCCAGGTAAGCTCCCAATCAGAAGTTGCCGCTCTTTGTATTTCTCTCTCTGTGTGCCATCCAGGAGCAATTTGTAGTAAGTGGGTTACATTAGAATGTTAATGTTGGAGTTCAGCCTGCGATTGTGTCTAATGATCAGGGTACTCTGGATGTTGAGAGTGACAATGAGGTTCATGTGTCTAATGATCAGGTTGCTCTAGATCAGTGTTTCCCAACCAGTGTGTGTGCTGCGAGCGATCATCAGGTGTGCCGTGGGAAATTGGAACCTCCAATACCCTTTCTTCCCCCTCCTGCCGAACACTTTTTCTTCTCCACTCGGGCTCCCTTCTTCCCAGCCTTGCTCTGCTCGCTTTGCCTCGCTTTGTGGCCAAATTTGGCAGCAATTTGTCCAGTGGTTTTTGAGTTATGTTAATCCCACAAATGAACATTACATATATATATATATATATATATATATATATATATATATATATATATATATAATATATAGAGAGAGAGAGAGAGAGAGAGAGAGAGAGAGAGAGCACAACAGAGCAGGCAGAAAAGCAAACATATCAAGGAAGCATGTCTGTGTAGGAGGGTGAAGATTAGGAAGAACTTCCTGACTGTGAGAGCTGTTCAGCAGTGGAACTGTCTGCCTCAGAGTGTGCTTCCATCTGGCTGCTCTCTTTCCAGCCGGCTACCCTGAGGACCAGGTACATTTTCGTATGTATGTTTACCAACTATTACTACATTAAAAAACATATTAACTATATGTATTACTGTGTTAGAGTGTCATTTTGTGTCATTTTGGTTGGTGGTGTGCCCCAGGATTTTGTAAATGTAAAAAAATGTGCCGCGGCTCAAAAAAGTTTGAAAAACACTGCTCTAGATGCAGAGAATGACAATGGGATTCCTGTTCAAAGTGACTTTTCTGGTGAGAATGTTCCTGAAGGGTTTGGGGGTGATGGTGTGTTCCCTGGCCCTGAATTGCTACCAGAGAATTCCCAAGGCTTTGAGCCTGAGAAAGGTTCGGCACCTGGGCCAGCTGCAGAAATTAATGAGCCTGTAGATAGGAGAAGTGCTTTCAGCCAGCAAAGAAAAACAAATCAGGCTCTCAGGCACCCTGCCAGATTGCATGAGAGATTGATAGCAGATTCAAGGCTGAGAAGAAATCATTTCCTGGCCACTTGAGATATAGAGTAGATTAGGGGATAAAAGTGCCAAGTACAGAATCTGTAGTCAGACGAAGCAACGTTGGAATTGAGTCAAGACATCATCTCAGGACCCTGGAAGCCTTGCCTTGGATAGATTCTTGTATCAAGTCTCTTGTTATATCCATGCTGAAGCGCCTTGTTTGATTCATGCTCAAGTTTTGGGGGTTTGCCTTGGAAGTTCTAGTATTTGTTGTCATGAACTCTAATGGACTATTTCCTGGATTTGTTGTTCCTATCTTTCTTTTCTACCTAATTGGATCTCCCTATTTTTTGTGGATTGCTTTTTACTGCTACTGCTTTTAATTATCTTCAATAAACTGCTAGTATTTTACTCAGTTGTGTGGTGTTTAAAGTCAGAGGGCTTCCTGGCCTAGAATGCAACAGTTAATGAACGACCTGTGTTTTTGTTACAAATCGAATTGTTTTTTTTTAAACCAAGTTCTCTCTGTGCACCAGACTTGCTTTATGTGCAATTCTAAGACCGCACATTCATTTCTCAGTTGCTTGCAAACACGCTCTCTCTTCTGCCTTGCTTGCAGACCTTTCTGAATCTCCATCTGTTATTCCTCCCACCCTACCGTTTTCTTGTTGGTGTTTTCTTATACACTTCTACATTACCTCATCTTAGCTACTCCTTTTCTCTCTTCCAAATCAACAAGGCATTATACAAATTCCACTTGTTAAGAGATATGTCATTTCCTCCCTGCATGGTATCTGTGCTCTCACTGTATTTCCACAGGGAAATCTGCATTCCCATCTAGGAGAGGCACACTTTGTCTCTCTCAACTTTCAGGCCTCTTGAAGCTCTCGGTTTCATTACCCTCTTTCTCCTTTCCTCAGTCTATTGGCTGTTATTTCTCTCTTTCTTTTACGGGTTCAATTCAAAGTGATGGCTCTGGCCTATAAAGCCCTAAATGGTTCTGGTCTAACTTGCCTGTCCAAATGCATCTCCCTTTATGAGCCAACAAGGGCTTGAAGATCGGCTGGGGAGGCCCTGCTCTCAGTCCTACCCTCTTTGCAAGCACGATTAGTCCCCAGAGAGACAAGGCCTTCTCAGTGGTGGCTCCTTGGCTGTGGAACTCCCTCCCTAGTGACATCAGGCAGGGTGAATCCCTCCTGGTCTTTAGAAAAAAAAACCCTTAAGACCTGGCTTTGCATGTAGGCGTTTGGTGAGTAATATATTATGGAGTTAGACTTCAACTGTCACAGCACAGAGACCAAGGAAGCCGAACCCATTCCATACTACTGCTTGATGCTAATGACTCAGCGTCTTCCTTATCACTACTAGCAATAGACGCTGAAGGCTCAATTACAACATCAACAGCCTGAATAATAACTTTGAATTTTTAAAAAATGACTATGGATAAGTATGAGATCAAGACTCGGCAATGTATCTGCTTTATATGGTTTTAATCTGTTTTATTGTATTGTCAAAGGCTTTCATGGCCAGAATCACTGGGTGGTTGTAAGTTTTTCGGGCTCTATGGCCATGTTTGTTTCTTCTCCAGACAAGAAACAATCAGGAACAGCTAATCACCTCTCAACAAAGGATTCCCCTAGGCAGTAAGAAGCCACAACTTTGAAAACTGCACTGCACTGGCTTCCCATTGAATTCCGGGTCTTCTTCAAGGTGTTAGTTTTAACTTTCAAGGCCTTACATGGTTTGGGGCCAGTGTACCTGAGGGAGCGTCTTACCCCATACAAACCCAGAAGATCACTGCGCGCAGAGGGGCTTAATCTACTAGAGGTCCCTAGTATTAAGATCTGTAGGCTGTCGAGCACCCGGCAGAGAGCATTTACAGTGGCCGCTCCGACCCTCTGGAATTCTCTGCCAGAGGAGATACGAGCACTACGGGGCTTGCTGGCCTTCCGCAAGTCTGTGAAGACTTGGTTATATAGGCAGGCATTTGGTTCCAACTGATGCCTCCTATTTGCCAGCTGCCAACACACCGTTCTGCCATGTATTGCTTCTGCATATTATTGCTTGCCGGGGTTATTGTGGGGAGTGGGGCTTTTGGGTATACGTCTTTTATCTGTTTTGATGTTTTTATTGATTTTATGTTGTAAACCGCTCTGGGTTCCAGAGAGAGCGGTCTACCAAGCCGAATTTAATAAATAAATAAATAATAAATAAAACTGCTAGGCCATTACATGCTAATCAGCTTGGCCAATTGCAACATTCACACCTACCTCCAACAGACAAATAGTTCTTTCTCCCACCCTAGATATTCCACAGATATATTAAACCCATTTTCCTAGTTTCCAACAGACCTCAAAACCTCTGAGGATGCCTGCCATATATGCAGGTGAAACATCAGGAGAGAATGCTTCTTAAACATGGCCATATAGCCCCCAAAACTTACAACAACCCAATCTGTTTTATTGTTTATGTGTCTAAAATGTTCACGTGTTTAACTGTTTTATAATTTGATGGGGTGTGTTTTATTGACATGTCAATTCATTGAATTTTGCAAGCCACCTTGAGTCCCCTGCAGGGTGAGAAAGGTGGGGTAAAAATGAAGTAAATATATAAGTAAACAATATTTCTTCTCTGTGGTAAGAACAGTAGTAAAACTACACATGGTTTTTCTCCCAGTAAGTCTGGCAGCCAGTTATAGCTCTTACCTAACTACAACACTGTCTAGCCCACTGTTGACTGCAACGATGTCGTGGAGAACTGTGTCAAATTCCTTATTGAAACCAAGATATACCACAGCCATAGCATTCTTCTGATCTACTAAGTCTGCCACCCTATCATGGCATGACGTTTTGTTTGAGGAATCCATGCTGGCCCTTAAAAATGTGCTGTGCTCTCCCACCTCTGGCTTCTAGGCACAGGCAGCAATCGGATGGGTCCATGGTCATCAGTCGCCTTGCAGCAGAAGACGCTGGCATCTTTACCTGTATTGCTTCCAATGGTCGGGACCAGGATCAGAAAAGAATCCAGCTCAGACCTAGAGGTAATAAAATGTGTATGTACACGCTTACAGACATAGTAAAATGACAATTGCTGAATGCTAATTTACAGCTGTAATTAGTCTGTAATGGGAACGGTTGGCGTGCATGGATCCCTAACAGGTGTTTCGGGCGATCACAACTTGCAACAATGTGGAATTAAAATAATTGCCCCCCAAGCTCAACCACTCACACAAAAGAACTGTCCTTGTATGGATTTGTTTTATGCCCCATGCAGGGCATATGACAATAATCGGAATGAAGTGTTACTAGAGCCAGATTGGACCCATCCAGGAATGGTGGCACATAAATGCTGGTGGCACATAAATTTTAACAATGCAAACTCATTCCTAGCCATCACCAAAAGCTGGGCATCCAGGCTCTGATCTGAGATCAGGATGAATGGTTTGTACACAGTATCAGGGAAGGATAAAAAGATCTTGTGTTGATGAAAACAGCAAAGATGCAAAGTTGTTTTTTTTAGTGTTGTTGCAATTTTCTAAAACCAATACATCAGGTTTCATGAGCAGTATTACATGAATGGTTACTTGTGTAAATCAGTAACTTCACCAGTCTTACCAGATTTCGGCCACCAGCATGTTTATAGCACAAAACAACTACACTGGTGTTTATTTGGTTTTTTGTGTGTGTCAGGAGCGACTTGAGAAACTGAAAGTCACTTCTGATGTGAGAGAATAGGCTGTCTGCAAGGACATTGCCCAGGGGATACCCGGATGTTTGACTCTCCTGTAGGAGGCTTCACTCCTGTTCTCGCATGAGAAGCTGGAGCTGACAGATGGGAGCTCACCCCTGCTCCCCGGATCTGAACCACCAACCTTTTGGTCAGCAGTCCTGCCGGCACAAAGGTTGAACCCATTGTGCCACCGGGGCCTCCAATGTTTAACTACACTGGTTTAAGTATGGAAGAGGAGGAGGAGAGGCAGTTAGCACTTTTTGTCTTTCTTTTCCTTCCTTTTTTTTTTTTTAGCTACAAAAGACATTTAAGTCACTTATTTGAATTTGTAATGCTCATAGTTTTCTTGTAGCAAGAAGATGAAGTGGCTATGGGAAGAAGTTATTTCTACAACTGGGGCCCTTAGATGAGCTATGGGAATTTCTCCCCCTTAAGACCAAAGTTCATAACTTTGTTGCAGCTAGAGGAAGGCCATGAAAAGAGAGGCATTTAACTATAGGTTGATGGTTACATCACTAAGTACCCTGGACAAAGGCTGCTATTGTGGCATGTAATGCCGGGATTCCTTTCCCACACTACAGTAGGCTAGTGTCCAGTCAGAGGGGCCAAGTTCACACAAGCAGCAGGGCTTTGGGTTATTGCAACCGGTTACAGTCAGAGCTGTGTATTCAGAGAGTCATTCCGGCACCCTGGGCAGAACCTTCCTGAGATGGAAAATGCCTTTTTCCTCCTCAGGAGAGCTGAGAATCACTGGCCTGGCGCCCAGCCTCTCTGTGTCGGAGGGAGGGGATGCCGAGCTTCGGTGTGTGGTGGAAGGCAGCAATGTGAACATAAGATGGTCAAGGTAAGGAAACTCATAAAGGAGCCACGTCACTTTCCATTCCAGTACCAATAAAGCAACCAGTTATTGCCATCTGACTGTCTTAACCTTTTTTGAGCCAAACATGTGTTATCATGTGCATGCTAGTAGCGTGTCTAATAACTAGTATTTTTAAGTAGCCCTGAGCATAAACAAAGACCAAGATCCTGCCTTTGGAGATGTAGCTACAACATTATTTTCACTACATCCGAGAGTGCTTCTCTCCCTAAATCCCATGTCTTAAGTCGGGCACTGCATCAATCAAAGAGTTTCCTAGGCACTGCAGACTGAGGTGCTTGGAAATGGTGCCTGCAGTTCTGGAAACCCTTCAAGCTGGTGCATTTCTTGGTGTAAGACAGAAGTTTATGGAGTCATGCTTGGTCCTTAATGAGCACAACCCAGCAGTTATAATATCTTAAGTCCACCTTACAATCTTGTAAATACTGAAAAGCATGTCAACTGGTATTTTAAGATATTTGCAACAACTCAAGTACTGCTAAGGCTACTGTAATGTGGTGTTGTCTACATTCATAATTGAAAGTAGAGTTGTTACAATTAGATAAGTTAATGAGAATAGAGATGTGATTTTGGATTTTTTGGGCTGTATGGCCATATTACAAGAGCATTCTCTCGCCTGCGTTCTCTCATCTGACATTTTACCTGCATCTGTGGCAAGCATCCTCAGAAGGTTTGTTCAGAGGTCTTTTGGAAATGAGGTTAAGTGGAGTGTATACATTTCTGTGGAATATCTGTGAAATCATTCCACAGATATTATAAATATGTATATGTATATATGTGTGTGTATACACACACACACACTCAACTTGCCTCATTTCCAACAGACCTCTGAACAAGCCTCTGAAGATGCTTGCCACAGATGCAGGCAAAACGCCAGGAGAGAATGCTATTGGAACATGGCCATACAACCCGAAAAACTTACAGCAACTCAGTGATTCCAGCCATGAAAACCTTCGACAACAGATGTGATTTTTCTCCCATATTTGTGGGCCCATTAATCTACTTACACCAGGCATGGGCAAACTTTGGCCCTCTGGGTGTTTTGGATGTCAACAGCCACAATTCCTAACAGCCAGTAGGCTGTTAGGAATTGTGGGAGTTGAAGTCTAAAACACCCGGAGGGCCAAAGTTTGCCCATGTCTGATTTACACTCTCTTTGGTCCCAGGTTAAGAACCCCTGATCTAGAAAGGAGTAGCTTCTAGAGCACGACTGAAGCCAAATTGACTTATTTATTCATTATGCCGAGTCACATTCTTAAGGACGTGTTTCTTAGAAGGCTTTATAGATGTGGCCTGTTACAGGTTTACATTCCTTCTGATGAGCATGGAATGCATGAGAAGAATCTCAGTTTCAAAGGACTAGACACCAACTTATGTTTTGACTCAGGAATGGGGTTCCGGTGAGAGCGGACAGTCATCACATACAGCTACCTCAGGATGGAAGCCTGCTCCTAAGCAACGTGCAGATCAGTGATGAGGGGTCCTATACCTGCAATGCTTACAGTGGCAGCAATTCTGTCAGTGCCAGCACAGATGTGAAAGTGATCAGGAGGAGAACAGAAGGTGGGTGTGCCCTACAGTCCCTTTCCTTAAGCTTGACACCTTGTAAAGCAGGAGCAGGGAACTTGTGCCTTCCTTTTCCAGATGCTGTGGGACCACTTCATCATCCCTTATCATGGATCGTGCAGGTTGGGGCTGGTGGGGATTCAGCAAGATCTTAAGGACTAGTTTTCCTACTCTTGCCTTAATGATTACTTCAAAAAAACCTATGAGCACATGATAGACACAGTCTCAGATTTAGCCTGTTTGTGGGATATGCCCTGCCATGTTTGTGTATGCTTTCAGGTCATCTATTGACTTAGGGTGACACCATGAATTTCATATAGTATTCTCAGACAAGGCATACTCAGAAATTATTTTGTAAGTTCTTTCCTCTGAAATATAGCCTACAGCACCAGGTATTCATTGGCTAGCTGGAGTTGACCTTACTTAGTTTCCAAAAATCAAATGGAGTCTGGTGTCATTAAGGTACATGTCAGATTACAAGTTACTGGATGGTATAGGGTGGCCTGGGGTGGGAGAGAATTCTGGCTTGAAATGTCCATCCTGGAAATAGATGGATTTATGATCAGATCTGGCCTGGCCTCTATGTCCTGTATCCACATACATAGAGCTCACAAAGGCACCTAGAGCAGTAGTTCTCAACCTTCCTAATGATGTGACCCCTTAATACAGTTCCTCATGTTGTGCTGATCCCCAGCCATAACATTATTTTAGTTGCTACTTCATAACTATAATTTTGCTACTCTTATGAATCGTAATGTAAATATCTGATTTTGATGATTATCATGGTTTCCTCCATGAAAATCTGGCTACCAGTATTTTTTTTTATTAAAAAAAACCCCTCTCAAATCACGACAGTAAAGAACAACACTCAGAAAACAGGGGAATTCCAGACAGGAAACAATCAGGGCCAGCCAACACCTCTCAACAAAGGATCCCCCAGGCAGGTAGCAGCCAGGCTTTGAAGCTGTAAGGCCATTCAATGCTAATCAAGCTGGCTAACTGCGGCATTCACTCTTGCCTCAAACAGACAAGAGTTCTTTCTCCCACCCTGGACATTACATCTATTATATAAATGGGTTCACGTCATGTGATGTATACCTCAAACAAAGAAACCATACAACGCAGAAACACAATACTTGCCAACAGAAATAGGCCTCAAGCAAGGTACGTTTGTAGCAAAGAAACTTCCCCCCCAAAACCTAAAAGGCCCCCAAAACAACGAATAAAAATAAAACTACATTTACCAGCATCCTCCGGGGCAGCCAACGACTCACACAGCCTCTACATTCTGAACAACATGATTGGGCCAATAAGGGCGGATTTGCATAACTGCTGCACTAGCCAGCCAACATGAAAATTCCGAACCATAATAAACTGCCAAAACAGAATAAGGAAAAGGCCAATCCCCAACACAAACACCCAAATCACTTCCAACCGAAAATTTACACCCCAAAAAATCACAGACCACGCCCAAAATTGACAGTAAGGCTTCATTAACTTGATTTCCCTAACTAGCCCTCACTTACTGGGAAGCTGTTTACGCTCTAAATTGACAGTAAGACTTCATTAACTTGATTTCCCTAACTAGCCCTCACTTACTGGGAAGCTGTTTACGCTCTGAATTGACAGTAAGACTTCATTAACTTGATTCTCCGACTAGGCCTCAGCTCATTGACATTGTGTATGGCCTGAATTGACAGTAAGGCTTCATTAACTTGCTGTTCCTAAGTAGGCCTCAGCTCATGGGACATTGTGTATGGCCTGAATTTACAGTAAACTACCTTGGCACACAGAGCTCCTCGACCATGCATGATGGGACTTGAAGTACCACCATGGAAAATGGGATTTGTAGTACTTCAAAACCCATCATTCCCCACAGACCACTGTGGCCCAGAACCAAGACCAATAAAGACCCAACTTGGCACACCATGCCCCCCATGACCAGTAGATATATAAATCCAACTTTCCTAGTTTCAAACAGACCTCACAACCTCGGAGGGTGCCTGCCATAGATGTGGGCATGAAAGCCTTTGACAACACATTGAACATCTCTGCTGTATGATTTATCATTTAGGGCAGTGTTTCCCAAACTCTGATCTTCCAGGTGTTTTGGACTACAGTCCTAGAATCCCTAATCATTGACCAAGGTAACTGTGGCTTCTGGGAGTTGATGCCCAAAACATCGGGAGGACTAGTTTAGAAGTTACTGATCTAGGGCATTGCTCTCCGAAAATGGTAATTATTCCCTCAAAGCCTTTTCTTGTTACTGTTTGGATGCCAATTCTCATTTCTGCTTTTGGATCTCTTCCATGTTGTTTCATGCACAATATATTTGTTTTATCTACAGCACTGCGAATGTGCCACATATTTGCATGCTCTTTCTGGGAAGTAAATGTATGTGCTTTTATGTCTTATGTGTTTGCCAATGGTGTGCAGGTGTCCTCTAACCTCTGCCTTCCTCTTCCTCCATTGCCTGCAGCCCTTCCTGTGGACCCAAGTCGGGAATGTGTTGACCAACCCCATCTGGCCAACTGTGACCTGATCCTACAGGCCCAACTCTGTAGCAATGAATATTATTCCAGTTTCTGCTGTGCCAGCTGTGCGCGCTACCGTGGCTGAAGCTCTGCCTCTCTTCCATTTGATGCTGCACCAGAAGAAAGCTTATAATCCAGAAATGATTTTTATGGAAGCTATCTCCAATTTGTTACTCAAGCACATACATGGGGAAGTCAGGATGCAGACACAAAGCAGATAGAACAGTTGGCAAAAGGCCTTCTGTAACTTTTTTGCAGTAGAAAAACCTGGTTTTATAAAATCAGCTATGATACGTTCCTTTCTCTCACAAACAATATGGACAAGTCAAAAGAAAGAGAAAAAGATGCCTTAGCTTATAAACACATAAAGTGAGGGCCTTGCCTTTTCCAGAAGAAAACTGGCTAAAGACCTTAAATATTTTTCATGTGGGTTATTCTCAAGTATCCTACAACCACGCCATGCTTTTCAGATTTCCAAGAAGACAAGAGGAATTGTTCCACAGCAAATACAGAATTTGGGAAGGGTCCTGCACTTTAGATATTCTTGAGCTACTTCTACATCTTAAGATGTGTCTGTGAAATGAAACTTCTATGTCTCTTCTATGGCTACCTTATTGAAAATAAACCCACTAAACATTGGGGAATTTCTAGTTCAACCCCATATATGTTTACTTACAAAATCTCAAGAAGAAAATAGACGTGTTGTGCAAGTTCCAGGATTCTTCAGACACATGAATACCACTGTGCGAGGGTTTCTTCTGAAATCTTGGCAGGCCAATGTCTGCATCTTTGTTTATCTTCCAGTAAATCACTATCAGATAAGCTTAATATGTACCATGTAAGGATGAGCTCTGAGACCAAGAGGGGTCGGTCAGGTAATGGGAGATCTTACCTCAAAGTTCAAAGCAGTCATTTTTACTGATCTTCTGTAAACAGATTCTGAGGTTGGGGACTGGTGGTGGAAAGGAGCAGAGATCCCAAACCAAATGCAAGAGGGGAAAAGGAATGTCACCCAGCATGTACTTCAGTAATTTTATGTGAAAAGCAATAGTCTTGGGAATCCCAAAATAAAAAAGCCATTAACCACGAGAAAGAAACAGGGATAAGTTCAGATCCTACTCTTTTATTCACAGAAGAAAACTGTTGATCTAAAGCTTACCCAGACTGAGCTTTTATAATTGAATTAATATGGATGTGACATGCAAATCCCGAGTGTTATTTGCTTACATTAACTTTCCTTTCTACAAAAAGAAGCAGCACCAGTGGCGTGACCTAGAAGTGCTGCCTTAGGCGCCAGTCTCAATTAAAAAGATTCTATTTGCTGACAATAGAAGATAGTTTTCCATTAATTAAATAATCTTGCTACTTAATAGTCTACAAAACAGTAGGTCAAAAGAGCCATTTGCAATGCAACAGAACACCAATAAATGTTAAGGCGATGGCTGTCATGGCAACTACAAGAAAGGCTTCTACCGTAAGGACAAGGAAAGAAGAAACCCCAGTGGAGTTTATGTGTGTTGTGTCACTTCAAGTCTTCCACTGGACACTGCTCCAAATAGTAGCTGCGATATCCACATCACCCGGGAACTCTACACAATAGGCAACTACTCATAAGCCACCCTGTCAGCTTCAGGACTGAGAAAAGTTTCTCCCCTTTCTCTTCATCTTGAACTTTCAGGACACACATTTTACCTGCAGGTGGTCTCCATTTTCTCATGTGCATCGGAATCTTATACATCGTCCAAGTGCACACAATCGTCCAGTTTTACTGTTTGCTGTGTTTGTCTGTGACTAACTGCATTTACATCCATATAACATATTAGCTACTTTTCCTATGCAAGCAGTCATTAAGATCCCAGTCCGAAAGTCAATTCCCATATTACCAGCACCAGAGGCATGCTCTCTTGACTGTCATGTGATAAAAATGTATTCTGCGGAAAGGTTTATATGCACAACTACTGTAAACTATTATATCCACAGAAGATTAAACCGAACCTTTCCATGTTATTGCTATACCTTTAGACAAATTCTATTTAGACAAATACAAAGCATAGCAGTGATTCAATGAGACACAACTTTACTAAATCTGCAGCCAGTAATCGAACTATCCCTAGTAGGTTTGCCTTGAAATATTTTCTGACCTGTTTCCTCAGAAAATCAATAAAACAGGTCCAAATAACAGCTGAGACATTTTAACACACCATTTAAGGGAGGCATGGGCAAACTTCGGCCATCCAAGTGTCTTGGACTTCAATTCACATAATTCCTAACAGCTTGGCTAGCAGACTGTACAAGTAGCTTCCCTTTCCAAAATAGCAAGGTACAATTATACTGTGGGCGTTCACTATTTGGGGCATTGATTTCCAGCATGAGTTTGAACAGCAATAGGGTGTATTCCCGTAAGCCATTAAGGCTGGGGGAGGGATGGGGAATCTGAGCTGTGTCAGGTTGCAGTCGTGCAGCAAGGAGTAGCCATTGCCGTTCTGGGTCTCCAACAAGTAGTCCCAATGTCCTTTATTAACAACTGGATGTCCAAAGGGAGTGACAGCTGTTTCTTCCTCTGGGCTGCAGAACCAGATGCTGCCCAGGCACATTTCACCTCTCCCTGCCAAGAGAAGACATCCTAGCATCCTCAGGCATCATACTGATGGAGGAACAAAAAGGCCAATGAGAGTGCAAACTGGAACCTTCAAGTTGTTATTGTACTGGAAGGCCTATTGCAAAACAAAGCACTAGATAGTACCTTCTGCAGCTTACTTCAGAATCTCTGGAATTGGCACCCATGGTTATTTAAGCCAATAGGATACACGAACTTGTAGGCCTTTTCACACATCTCAAGACAAACCTGTTTGGGATAGGTCAGCTCTTTTATTATAGGCTGCAGATTTAATAGTTTTTCTTCTACCATGATTCATTAAAAAAGAACATACAAGTATTCCCCCCCCCCAAGTTCATATTCAGCATTATCTGATTATTTAGAGAGTATCTTCAATTATATTTAATATTTTATCAATTGCTTCCACTTAAAAGGCAATATTCAGAGCACCCCATTCAACAGAACCCATCAGGAATGCCATTTAAGGAGTAAAAACAGTATGACGTTACACATTTAGGGTTAAACCAATATGATGCCAATAGTACTGCTGGGCCTTCTATCTCCAGCCCCCTCTGCCACTGCAGATGTCTATGAGAAGAAATGCCACTGCTCAAGAAAACAACACACTTCTGACTGTAATAGGAACTACTAAGTCACATGGTTTTCAACAAAAAATAGATTTAATGTCAGCGTATTTCAACCATAGCAAAGAACAACAGGAAAGAACAATCAACAGAACAAAACATGATATGTTATATCTTCTCATATTCAGGATTTGTTTTCCATGGACGAGGAAAGGTAGAAAGTTTATCCTATCAAAAGCAGATATATTGGTGGAGGTTCTGGGATGAAATGTTACCCTGAAATCTCATTTGCAGTTGTGGGTGGGAAGCCTGCAGCTGTTTAAATGTTGATGGGACTACAGCTCCTACCAGACTGATAGCAGCTGGAGCCCAAAATCCCTACTCTTGCTTTACAGTAATAGGAAGTGTACAGGTTTGACATGCTTTTCTCCCAGGAGGTGGTACCCACCATGAGCTCCAGCCATGATGTACTTGATGGTACCCATATATATGTTACTCCAAAGTGCTATATGGGGACAGGTAGCCATTCTAGGACTGGTTTTTCACATTAGCAGCCAAATTAGCCCATTATAAATTTATATTTTTAGAAGGTATGTACAGACTCAGGGAAAGAGGTTATTTGTGCACAGCACTATAGCATCCTGCAAATCAGGACAGTCATACAAGTGAAATGTGCGGCCTTCCAAATGTAAGATTCCAGCTTTTGCCTGTGCTAGCCACCACAGCTAATGGAACCCAAGTCCAACATTTGAAGGATCATATATTCCTTATTGCTGCTTAAAACAAGCACAACCTGATTTCCAGAGCCATTTCTAAGTAGTGTAATGACCAATGCCATGTGCAAGATCAGTATGATGGATGAAGAGCCACCCAAAGAGCAGATAGGAAGCAACAGGTGGCACTCACAGCACATGGGAAAGCTTTCCAAAAGCCTCCAAGTTCTTGCTTTCGGTAATTCATTTCTCAGAAAAGTGCAGATAGACACTAGCCTCCTGCCCTCGGCTTGGAAGTCGAGGCATATAGCAAATGACCTTGTGTTGAGAGAAGACTGAAGACCAGGAACAGGACAAGGAAGCCTCCTGAGAAAGCCACATCGTCTACTACCAACATTTATTTCTGTTAAAGCAGATTATAAATCATCAGTACAAATATATAACTTACATTTGCTTGTAAGGCCAAGTTTTAAGAGTAAAATTTAAAATGAGATGGATTTCATGATTTGCCAGAGGAAGATCATGAAACAGCTGCAGTCTAGCCACACACTTTCACAGGGAATGATGGAGAAAAGCTTTTTTTTTTTAAAAAAAATGATAAAATAAAACCTAATAAATGCACATAAAATGGGTTCCTAAGTAGACCTGATTGTAGAATTGATTACAGTTGTCACAGTAGTGTTAAAACAGATTTAAGACAAGAAAACTGCAGCAGTACATGAACGAACCTATATGTTCTGTAATATTGTCTACTATGATTTCTTAAAAAGAAAAGAATTTACCAATTGTTTTCAAACCAAGACAATACTGCTCTTAAACTACAATGATTTCTAATTGGTCATGACTCATGATTGTTGTTGCAATATGCTACTTACAATGAACATACAAGAACAAGCTTGGAACTCTGCTCCCCACCCTATTCCCATATTATTCAGTGATAAATCAATCTTATGTACAATTTTACATCCACCCCGTTATAACTTTGGCAAGATTACTTACAACTCGTTCAGCTTTTAATATCTAGACCTATTTAAAATAATCTAAAATGCATAAAAATAAAGATTTTGGCTTTATTTTATATATAATAATCAACGTGTCACTCAAAATGGAAGCTCGTCCTTTTTCATTGATAGCACGTGCTGAGCAGCTTTCATGTTTTCCCCATCAGCCCATTCACCACTGTACCTCCATCCCCATTATTCCTTGCTTTCCCTCGGGGGAGCTGGTCACTTTAAGACAGTGGTAAGTAGCTTGCTCTTTGTCTTATGAGGTCTTTTGAGCTTCTTGTGGGAAAAGGGCTTCAGGGCTCACTTCCCATTTTCAGCCCTTTCAACAGTTCCTGTGCCCTTTAAGTTCCCAATCAGGAAGCAAGTGGTAAGGGATACATTTCCTAGATTAATTTACAATTGCTATGGAGATGGGAACCTCTTTCCATAATTGTTCCCTCTCTGTAATCCTGCTCTGTTTCTTCTGGGACATCAGCACTTGGACAATGCCACTCAGAAGTCCCCTTGCCCTCATGTCCCCTTACATCCAATCCCAACACACACACACACACACACAAAGTACAAGCCACAGGACTGCTTAAAGTTCAATCTCGAAAGTCTTCTGTAATTCACTTGAGAAAGGATTAGTTGGAGATGGGTTGGTACGCTGTTTCGATTTGCTCTCCAGTGCTGCCCACTGTGCTTCAAAAGGGTCAACCTGATGGGCAGGTGCAGGCGGCAGCACATGCTTATCCTCTGTCGGCCATTTGGCAGTGTCCACACCATTGAATGCAGCTGAACCATTGAGCTGCTGGCCAGGAGGCTTAAAGAAGGGACTGGCAGTAGCACTGTTAGTTTCATACTGAGGAAATGTCTGTTGTTTTATAAGACTGGGTGACTGATGAGAATGGGATACTTGTATGTGGCTTGCAGTGCCAAATACATTGGCTACCATTTGAGAAGGAGTGATGCCAACCACCGGTACGCTGGGGGCAGAATAGGGCATCCCGTTTGCTACAGCGTAGGGCGGAGGAGGAATAAATGCAGGCTGCATCGGCTGCACCACACCAACGGGGACTGGTGGAGGGGCAATAAAAGTGTTGACTGGAAATGTCGGAGCTGCCTGAGAAACTGCAGGTGGAGGCTGCAGAAGGGGCTGAGGAACCGGAGGCTGCGGTTGCGGCTGCTGCGACCGGACAGTTTTGGATACTTCTTCCAGCCAACGGTCTGCCTCTGAAGGAGTGCGTCTGTGGTTCGCCTGGAATATAATTGGTGAGGTGGCTCCTGAGTCACTACTCCACTCACCACCTGTGAAGGAAAGCAGATGTTAGGACAAAAGATGAGACGTTAAGGTTAAAGGTCACCCTATCTCTAATCACAGCTCTCAGAGAGACACAGCTTCAGCTTTCAACTCTAATCGGTCAAGATAATTTTGCAACTGAGGTAGAATATTTCATTTTATCACTGTGGTTAATGTAGAGGGGGAAATGCAGACGTCTAATGAAGCTTTGGAATATGGACACTACAAAAGGAGGGAAGACATTTGCAAGCCCCTCATTCAAGATACTGGGGATACAGAAATTGACAAAAATGTAGACACTGGGAAAAGGGTTTTCAGAGAATGGCAAATTTATGTATTTCTGGAACTGAAACACGGACAAGAACACTATTCAACTACCAGACTAGCTTAAAACCCTGTATGTGCAAAATATTAACACTATCTTCAGTATATGCACCTCTTGTCATTTTGTCGTTAATAATAGTTTACAGACAATGCTGTGGTATTTGCACCAGTTTTTTCCACTTCAGCATGATGCACTCAAAAACCCTGGACAAAATGCACATATTAATATGCTGGCTCAACTTGATAGATAATATTAAAACTAACAACAGGGTTCAAGCCGATGTGTGTAACTGTACTAAATTTGGTTTACTGATCCCTTTCTTGAGTATTATGAATAGGTAAGTGGATAGCATGTTTCAGCATAGAAAATGCATGATTCTGGACATATGCACTTGTGATTTATAAAAAGCTCTACTATTATGACTCATAAATGAACTTTCCCTTGTCTGATGCTTTATCACAGGAATAGGAATCCTAACTTCCAAACCACATACAGGAGACTTGCTCCATGTCTTCTCTCTTATGTCTGCTTTGATTTTCTGAAGGATTGGATAACTAAAATCAGAGGTATCCTGGTTAATGAAAAATCTTGGACTTGCAAAACATAAATCCATTTTAAGCCCAATCCCTGCATAAAGCAAGAAAGTGTGCCCCAAGTAACTCTGCCACCTATTTGCCTCTTATACAGTTTTCACTACTTTCCCTCAAACATGTTACACCTTTAAATTAAAAACTTTAAGCACCTAAGAAATACTGGCAACGCATGCTTCAAATTTCGAAAGGCAACACACATGATCTGTGTCCAGTCTTACCAGAAACAGGAGCTGCAGCTCCAGTTTTAGCCACCGCTGGAGCAGCAGGGGCATTAGCCCAAGGATTGGTTTCCCGAACTGGTATTGCTTGGGGTGCTACAGTAGTTTGAGTTGGTTTAGCAGCAAGCACACTGAATGCAGAGGCAGTGCCATTGACTAAAATGGGAGCAGACAACATCAATGCTGTTAATTCATGCAAAGCATGCAGGTGAATGGGATGTTAAAATAAATGCAGTTACTGTCAACATGCAGTACACAACACCACCACTCGGTTATATTCTCATGTTATTAATCTACAGACATTTTAAACAGTGCCTGTGATTCAGATCTTTGTTGTTGCTGACTCTTTGAAGCTAAGTGGTCAGCTTTCTGTTAGCAATGTAGCAGAATATTGCTAACATGGCTTCCACATTTTATACTCAAATGTATTTGGTTTTCCTGAACCTAAACAAAACAGTTTACTACTTCCTGTGTGTTGGAAAATCAAAGCTACTAATTACACTGTAATCATGTTCTTCTGACCACGCTATCAAAGCCAAAGGGAGTGACTCTGTTATTCACATAGGCTTCGTGAAAGTTGTGGTTTGAATTGTGAGGTGCTATAACTGGTTTGCTCTTAAAATTTATTCCACCTAAGTATTTACTACAGCCTGACCTTCTTAGCATATTTCTCCTTATTAAAAACAAAACAAAGGTAGCATACTTTATTGAACTCTGTTAAATTTTAGATGCTACTTTACATTTATAAGATGCCAAATATACAAAAAGTTACCTGACATCAATACTGAGAGCCCCTTTGGCTTCAAATGTGGGGAAACTTTTGGATCATTGTGAGGAAGAGCCAACGAATAACTATTTCACTTGTGTTGTTATTAGCAGGCTAAAACAAAGACCTGTGACCTCATCACACTAGAGAATGAATTCACTTTAAATCCAGTTGCTGCCTCCTGCAGAATTCTGGGGTTTGTAGTTTAGAGAGGAGCCTTTAACAGCCTCACTAAACTACAAACCCCAGAATTCTGCAGGAGGCAGAATCCAGATTTAAAATTGATTTATTCTCAGGCGTGATGACGTGGCTAGAAGAGCAAGGGATAAAGACCTATGAATCTAGGTTTTATACTTCCTATACAGTATTGTTCTACTAAGATCTGAAAGAAGCAGACTTCTATTTCTAGAAAATCCTCATCTACAATGAGTGTATAGATGAATGGATTGTCATTTGAACAGGAAGTTAACAGAGGGAAAAGCTACAAAGCAAATTAAAATAATATTGACTTCAACACAAAAGAAAACAGCTGCAAGGCAATCTGAGACACTAAGATGATGGATGACACAAGAGGAAAGCAGCACTGCATATATATATAAAGCATCATAAATATGCCTCTGTTTTGACAGGACAGACCTTGGAAAGCAGGAGACTGTGGTGCAACCACAGTGACTGGTTTTGTCATAGGTGCAGAGGAGAAAGGATCCTCCGACGGTGCGCTAAATGCATTTGTGATCTGGGAGCAGAGGGAACTAATACTATCCGCTTCTCCTTCGACTTCAGGAACTAAAAGGAAGAAAAAGATTGCACAGATATGCAGACAATTTATTATAGGGATCCAACTGGTCTTTTCTCCCTACACTCATATAACCAATGTGTTGTCAGTTACTCTTGTAACTGTTTATGTAGTTAGGCAAGACTGCATCCACCATTTCACATAACCAGGATAAAAACGTTAAGAGAAAAGCCAGAACACAGCCATGCACAATATAGAGGATTGGGCATGGAGGATGCTAAGTACTTGGTTCATTTTAATGCCATCTTCTCTGGGCACATCTACCCATTGTAACAATGCTGTAATTTAGTAAAGATTCGCAACCCTCACGTGCAACAACAAGGTGTCTCTTTCATTCTTATGTGTAAACATATGTGAGTAATAATATGTTAACAGTTTGACTCTCAAGTCATACATTTTTACTTTTGAGCAGGCCCATGTAGCTCTACCTGTTCAGGTGGTTAATAGACATTTATAGTTATTATTCACAATGTGAGGCCTAGGTACTGGTAGTATCCAAAAGAACGTTATAAATAGATAAGTTTATTTAAAATCACAATGTCATTACATGATGACATAAGGCCAATTTTTAAAGGTTTTTTTAATATGTCAAGTGTGAAGGAATGTCTCTCTCCATCTGTACCTGCCCAAAATGAAGTTAAAGGACATGAGGAGGAAGGCCTTATAGCACCCCAAATACGGAATGCCTTCCCTTTTTGAGGTCCAACTGACACCAACACTGGTTTCTTTCCAGTGCCAAGACAAAACACATTTTAATTAAAGCCTTTGGGGACTAATTTATTTTAAAGTGTACACACTATATACACATATTAATGGCTTTAAAAATGGCTTCAACAGCCATTTCACTTAATATGTTTTTATCTTGTTTCAACTATCTGAGATGTCAATATGAACATGCTTTAAATTATGTTTTATGTCTCAAATAAATAACAATAAATTATGCAAACAACATAACTTCTATAGAACCTTTTATCAAATGTGAGCTAGTTCAAAATGTAACCAAATACGGAACACGCACCTGAATTTTTCATGGGGAAGTCAGTCTTCCTTTGAACTGTTGAAGGCAACTCATTAATTCTCAGGGACAGCTGGCGTTTAAATGGAGACATCTTTTGGCTGAGAGCAGGAAAACCTCTAAAAGAGCCTTGCCTTGCAAGTTGCTCTATGGGAGCATGTCTTCGTGGGATGGCATGAGGGTTATTTGACTCCTTGTCAGCAGAGAACACAGCATCAGCCGTCGGAGAAGTCGGGGAACTTGGGGAGGGTGCTGTATTGCCAGGTACAACAGTTGATGCAGTTATCTTCACATCTGCTTCAACTGTGAGAAAAAATGGAAAACCAGTAATATTGGTTAAATAATCTTTCTCTGGCTGGACAAACACTGCTAGCACTCTTTGGAGAGCTATTTATTGTTTGAAATTTAAAACAATTTATAAAAATACAAAAGGTTCCAAAATGCTCATGTCTACCAAAATACACTATTGTGTTTTTATCATGATTAATGCATGAACAGTGGTCAAGATGATTAATTACACACTTAACCTCTATCTATGTAAGACTGGCAAACATTCAAACCATTATCAAAATGTTTCTGCACATTCTAGGAAATATGAGCATCCATTATCTGAAATGCTTAGGGCCAGAATTGTTTTGCATTGTTTCAGATTTTGGAATACCTGTATTTACATAGATGCTGCAAATGGGACCCAAGTCTAAACATGAAATTTATTTATGTTTCATATACACATAGCCTGAAGGTAATTTATACACCATGTTTTAAAAATGTTGCTGCATGAAACAAAGTTCAAGCAAAGTGTCACTATTTCAGCCGAATGAGGATGATTTTGGACCATTTTGGATTTCAGATTTCTGGATAAGGATGCCCAACCTATATTTGTACCTTCCCTTGAACTGCCAGCCTTTTCTTAACTGTTTTCAAACATTATATTTCAGTTAAAATGAACACAAGACTGAGGATATATTTTGTTTGACTTATTTAAATCCAACTCTTGGTTTTCTATAAAATTTGGAGATGTAACTCAAGAGTAAATCTCTATGTGTTTTTTAATTGTGCCTTTAAAACTTGTAGGATGATAGCCTTATTCACAACTTACAGTATACATGTATATACTGAAAATGCATGGAGACTACCCCAACCTTTCGTCCTCTGTTTCGGACGTCAGCTCCCGCAATTTCTAACAGCTGGCAAATTGGCTAGTATTTCTGGGAATTGAAGGCAAAAACGACTGTATTGCAGTGGTTCCCAAAGGTTGGGAACCACTGCAAAACAGGAAGTGTGAGGCACAACCTCTATTCACTGAACTAGGATTATCATCCTCTATATTTTCCTGCCTGTATATTTTATGGTCTTCACGAAAGGAGGAATTTACTATCACTGTGTAACAACCTGCACCTTCTCAAAGCTAACTTCCTTCCTACAGATGTTCCTCCTTCTCCATGGCAGTTTAATAGCCTGATGAAAGTATCAGAGAAACTAGGATGCCCTAGAGCAGTTGTGAGCAACCGTAGAACACTAAGTTCTCTAGGAGACTTTGGAGGACCCTACCTCCCCCCCCCCCCCCCACAAATGTATGCTTGCATCCAAATACGATACCTCTAGGAGCCCAGGATTCTTAAAAGACCCCTTTCTTGTGGTACATTTGGATACAGGGCATAAATAGATGCTCCTCCAAGGCTCCTTGCTCTTCACAGAGCTACACATTCTTACTTCACCCCTGATTTCCTTATGTCTCATTTTTTGTCTTGCTTTACGCCAATCGGAACTTATTCAAAGCTAGCAGCTTCAAGGGGGAAAGGCTCCAAAATAAAGACCAGGCCTTTATTAGAAATTACCCAAGAGTCACAATAGTATAAAAACTTTAAAGATCTCCAAAATCTTAATCAAATCAGAGGACATGAAACAAAAAGAAAATGAAAGAAACAAAAGGATATTTAAAGAATAAGTCAGATGTAGCCACTACAAGGTTTATATTTCAAACTCATCCTCAAAATGGAAAGTGGACACTGAAATTGTTACTGCTAGCTTTCTGGGATAATGAAATAACAGCTGACCTGTTTTATGAAAAGAAAGCCTGGCTGGGTCAGTAAGACCTATCTACAGTGTTGGGCAAAAGATACAGGTTCTGGATAGTAATGGGAAATATAGAAGTTTATATTGGAAATGCAAAAACAACATGAAAGAAATGTTCTGCTGCTCAAGAGACACTTCACATGAGTCTATAGGAATTCCTGTATAATTAACATATCTGGTTCTAAGGTTCACTGGCTCCGTCTACATGAGGGGTGGGAAATTATTTTTTCCAAGGGGCCACACGAGAGCCAAAAAATATTATGGAGGGCCGCACCTCAGGGCGGAACTACATTCTAATCTACATAATTTATTTATTTATTTACTATAGTTACTATATATTACACATCATTAATATTAACATATTAATATATAGAAATATTCATATATTAGTATTAATATCATAATTATTATATTATAGTGTATATATATAGACATTATAATATATTGAAATTATAATATGATATAACATTATATTATATTATTATAATAAAATAATTATAAAATAATAATAATTAAAAGAAAATCCAACTAAGTACCTTAGAAAGAAGGGAGGAGGGAGGGGGGGAGGAGGGCACAGGAAGGGGGAGGAGCAGCAGGCCGTGTGCCATGGTCCTGCCTCAAAGCAGGGGCTGCCGCGGGCTGCACCAGGGCAGCGGGGGTTTCTTCCTGCCTTCTCTGGCGGCTCCGGAGTGCCCGCGCGGTGGTGATCCTGGGCTTTGGCCCTCTTGCATGGAGGGTCACGCATCAGTGGAGTGAGGGAGGGCCCGAGGGTGGAGGCAGCACCAGCTCCAGGCTCTCTGCCTCCTCCTCCTGCCTCCGGCGTGAAGAGGCTACGAATGGCCAGCGTGGGAGCGTCAGTGCCGGCGGCGTAGCGGGGAGGAGCCTTTGAATGACTTCCTGTAGCCTCAGATAAGCTGGCTGAGCCATTCTGCGAGCCGTAGTTTCTTGGCTCCTACGGCTCCCAGAATGTCTCAGCCAGCTCATCCGGGACTACAGCCAGCTCATCCTCCCCGCCACGCCACCAGCACTGACGCTCCCACGCTGGCCATCCAGAGCCTCTCCACGCCGGAGGCATGAGGAAGTGGCGGAGAGCCTGGGGCACTCCAAAGCCGCCGCTCCAAAAGTATGTCAGGCATGCCAAAGCCGCCGCGATGGGATGGCGGCAGTGGCACCGCTTCTTCTTGACCCCGCCCCCGACGCCCTTCTTCTTGACCCCGCCCATAAGAACTTAAGAACATAAGAAGAGCCATGCTGAATCGGACCTCAGCCCATCTAGTCCAGGCTGCACAGTTGGCTGATCTCCAGAAGGGAGGGGACCTGGACCCACAACCAGTACCCAGGGAAATCCTGCCTACCTCAACCAACTCCGAGGTGGCCATCCTTTTCAGTTGCCCACTTGGTATGGTCTACACTGTCATATAATGCAGTTTTAAACTGCATTGTATGGTCAGTCCTAGTGTTTTGTGACAAAGACTCATGCATGATTTTATACAATCTCACCTCTTAAACGCCGTCTTTCAGGCTGGCAGTCCCATAAGGGAGCCGTCCATATGAACAAGATAGGTCCGCCAGGTTTGATTTCTTAAGTTGAATTTGTCATAGCATAGAAAGTTGAACAGGTACATTTTTAAGTTTAGTTCTTCAGATATATTATATGAGACTTTGTTGAGAGAGAGAGCTTTGGATAGCATAGGGAACTTTGCTACCTCAGGCTAACACCCCTGGGGTACGCCACTTCTCACCTCTTTCCACCCAGAGAAATGTCCGTTTATTACCACCCTTGTTTCCTACAGTTTAGCCAGGTGTTTGTTTTGCTGTCTGTGGCCCTTAGCTAGAAGTTCAGCAATTTCACACTTCTTCAGATAATTTAATTCTTTTTAATTCCCTCCTGAAAAAACACTTCACTTTCTGTTCCTGTGACTGGTGTCCTTTTGGACTTTCCATGCCTCTTTCTTTTTATTGGAATAAGTTCGGCCTGTTTTGGATTTTTTGAATCTATCCAAACTTTTGGCTTGCATCTTGTAAAAAGGGAATAATCAGCTAGCATTGGTGAGAAAGCTTCCAGATAGCAGTCTGCCTCTGGAGTTTGGTTTAGCAGATCCCTAGTGGAGATGAAATTTCTTGAAGTTCCATGAGATTCTAGCTCCTCATTTTTCCTCATGATAACTCTTTTCAGGTACATTTTTAAAGTTTAGCTTCAGATATATTATATGAGAGAGAGAGAGAGCTTTGGATAGCATAGGGAATGGATTTTTTGCTGTAGAAAAAAGGATTGGTGAGAAAGCTTAAGTGGAGATACCTTTTCCTCATGATAACTCTTTTCAGGAGTGAATTTCCTTTCTGAGGGGTAGATTTCTCTCATTTCCTGTAGTCTCACCTCCATTTTTAACTATGAGTTGTTTGTAAATTGGATGTTTGTAACTTGGGGACTGCCTGTATTGACCATACAACACAGTTTCAATGTGCACTTTATGGCAGCTACTAAAATTTTAATACAGCAGTTGAATAACGACAAGAGATATTGGACAAATGTGGTGTACCAGAGGTGAAATGGTAGTCAGAAAAAGAAAATTCATAATGAAACAGCCAACATTCAAAGTGACTGGACCTGTATTTCAATACCTTTAGTATCCTGTATCTGTCTCATGACATCCTCTCTTTCTGCTTGTTCGGTTGCTGTAGTAACCCTGAAAGATCCTTCTCTTGTGAATGTGGTTCTACTTGCATCAAAGGTGGCAGTCACCCCACACTCCTTCTCTCTTTTTTGCTTTCGCTCCAAGCAGGCTGCAAATGCACAGCCAACTGCATGACTCAACCTCTCTCCCTGAAAGATATTGTGTCAATTAGAAACAAAAAAACCGGAACTACATCTCCTCTAGACACTGCCAAATGATAACTAAGACTCAATGCAAACATCCTGTGGCAATCCGATCAAGAAAATTCAGAAGAACTATTACAAGCATGCATAAGACATACAGTACTGAACATCTGGAGAGAGAGACTAAATAACTGACTATATATCTCCATTTAAATAATGAATATTAAAATATGCTGCCCAGATAGCTCAGACTGAAATATTGCTGCTATAAAATCCCTTAACAGAAAACCCATTACAAGAATATTTAATGCAAGTATGATTTGCTTCTGTGTTTGTATCAAGGTACACACAAAGCTGCACATTTTTATGTTTCAAGTTGAAATATGACTTAAGCTTTACAAATGCATTGCATTTAACAAAGGGATTGCCACAAGAAAACTAAGTTTCTCTAGACAAATAAAACTAGTGTTCATATCATCTTTATACTAAATTTCAATATAAAAAACCTACTCCCCCATTCACTCCTTTTGAAAGAGGAATATTGCTTTTTGTCATCCTAGAAACATCTTACCGTGTCCTTTACAGCCATAAAGCAATGACATATCCAGCGCCGCGTAGTGCCATCTCGACAAATATAAGAAAATGCTCTGTCAAAATTCCTATCTGGAGCACAGAAAGAAACCTTCTCTATTGTCTGATCAACTATAAGGTCCTAGAGGAGGAAAAAAACACATGATAACATACATGGTTCAAATCATGACAGAAGTATATATTTCCAAACCTCTCTGGGTTCCTAATTCACATTAATACAGAAGTTGCTTCTTTCGCATCCATTAGAATTAGCTATCAGACTTGACAGATGGATGTGCTGAGCCTGCCTACCACTCTCTACAGAAACATCAACTGAAATGCTTATTAAAATATATACTTTCTCAAGATTTATTTGCGATTGATGGAATTCCAAACTTAGGAACTTTGTACCAGCTGCTTCCAACCACAAAGGGAAATGCTATGATTTATTTTTTTTTACATTAGTGGGCATATTATTACAATAAAGTACAGGGATAGGAAATCTGTGGTCCTTTGCCCCATAGAAAATCATTGGATATATACATATGATGAGTAGTTCAACATCATTTGGAGAGCCACAAATTAACACCACTAGTTTATGGCAATATTAAAACCGACAGGTTTATTAAGAAGCACAATGATCTGAAATGTCGTTGAGAAGTTTAATTTCAATAATGAAAATTATTGAAATTACATAACAGTCCTGGATAGGTCATTTATAAAAATGTCATGCAGGTGTACCAAAAGCAAAAAAATAATTTAAAAAAAACAGAATGACTGAAATTTAAATTGGGAGTTCTGTGCATTCAAGAGCTTGACATTCTCAGGGTAAACTTAAACATGCATATGTCTATTGACATACACTTAACAACCTGGCTATAGAGTCTCTCCGTGTGTGTTGGGAGATGTGTGTGTTAATACCGATCATTACATAGAATATTTCAGAGGTGAGTAGGAGTAAGATATTTTCTACTCCCTTGCCTTAATCCCTGAGCTATGCTTTAATTTCCCTCATCATCCTGGTTCCAATACCAGTTGTGAGCTTGTGTGTGTGTGTGGGGGGGGGTAACAGTGCAATTCAATAAGTGATAAGCTTACGTCAATTTGGTTTCACTACCACCGCACATCACATTTCATGACTTTAAGGCTCTACCACTGCCTTACAGTCAAACCTGAAAATGCATGTTTAATCAAACAATCACATGTCTGGAATGGTCCTTGGAATATTTATTATAGGTCTGTAAAGTCACATTGCATATAAAGCTCTGAAAAAGAGTTGATCATCTTACCTAGCAACTTCAGAACCTAAATCTAAACCAGGAGTTTTCTGGTTCATTTTAGACTAGAGTTCTGAAATCTTGCAAATGGATACTCCTCACGTGTATATATCCAATAATTACTAGCAAAGTCTCATCAGAGTCAAAGATATATCATTTTTAAAGCTGTCCTTCAACATACCCCTACACGAAGGGGTGGCTGCAACTATTATTCGCCCTCTGCAGTTACTTCTACTTATCAACTATTCTGAAAAAGGGGAAAGTACACTCCATCCTACCATATCACTTCCAATTGTTTTAAATATAATTTAATGTAAAATTTGTGTTTAATAATAAACTGAGTGAAATGCAAGATGTGTAATGTTTCTTGGGCTTCAAATTAAAACCTTCTGACAAAGCAGGGCATCTCAAATAATCACACAATTAGAGGCCTTTTAATTAAAAGCAGGATCAGGGAAAACAAAATAAACTAACAAGACACATCCACTGGGGGAAGAGTTCACATATAAAAGATATGCATGAATTAAATAAGCTTTTTGTTTCACCTCAGTAAAATTCTAGAGGCATTCTAAAGCTTGGAGTGGAAACCATGACTGAGAATTACTTGGTTGAAGAACCTTAAGAGCTGTATCTTCCTTACAGAGATTAATCATTTCTCATGGCATTCATTGAAAACACAGTGAAAAGGAATTCACATCAATAATACATATTTCTATATACACTATGATCTCTTGCAATCTTTTTACAAAGGCAGAGAGATAATCACCATTATTTTTTGTGCTTCTGACATTTTTGGCTGAGACAAATGAATTTTAAGCAATGAGATCAAACAGGAATTAAGGGCACTTTACTTAGAGAATACATAAAGATATAAACAGCCTAAGTAAAACCAACGTTTTGAACTGAGCCATATGGCATTTCAGGAGTTGGCCTCCAGCACATATAACATTTTAACATGCTTTACTAAAAGAAGCAATAAGAACTACAACACTCCATATTGTATATTTAGTTTAATCAGTGAAGGATCCAAACCAAACAGTGGCTAACCTTTGTTTTCTCGTCAACAACTCTGAGTCCATCCGCTGAAACCCACAGGACTGCTTTAACTGCCTTCTTTCCACTCTTTCAGGGAAGGAAAAAGAAACACAACATTACTATTATGCTGTCCATCAGGCTGCTTGCCGACTTCCTCTTTCCAAGAAGCACAAAAGTCACTGTGCAGATATCCAACTTCAGTAGGAGTGCCCAAAGCCAGATATTCAGACCAAACAACAAAACCTCCAGAGAGTCAAGCCGAAGCCAGTCTTTCAAAAACACAATGCAAAAATAAGAGGGAAAGAACAGAATGAATAAAGTATGTTAATAAATTCAGAAAAAGGCAAAGAATTCAAGCTTAAATTCTTTACCCATTTTAACACCAAATACACTTTCAGTTAATGCCAACGCTTAAGGAGTTACACCACAAGTAGCGTTTCCTGCAGCTTCCAGCAAGGAACAGAATCACAGCACAACTGACCATCATGTTTGGCACTGCTAGTCCTTTAGGGACACAATGTGTTCCTTCTGAGGGGCTCAGAACCAGTGCAAGTAATCAATATAATACTGTCTTAATATTAAGTGATATGCCTTAAAGTATAGTTGAAGGATTTCATGGCTGGAATCACTGGGTTGCTGTGAGTTTTTCAGGCAGTATGGTTATGTTCCAGAAGCATTATCTCCTGATGTTTCGCCCACATCTATGGCAGGCATCCTCAGAGGTTGTGAGGTCTGTTGGAAACTAGGCAAGTGAGGTTTATATATATGTGGAACGCCCAGGGTGGAAGAAAGACAACTTCTGAGGATGGCTGACATAGATGTGGGTGAAACATCAGGAGAGAATCCTACTGAAACATGGCCATACAATTTTTTTAAAACCTCACAGCAACTCAGTGCCTTAAAGTAGCTGGTTTTACACATGCGTCCTTGCATTAATTCAATAGCATTTCTACAAGTGGACAACCACAAGGTGGTTGACAAGCAGGCTTAGGGAGCTGGGTATGTTTAGTTTGGAAAAGAGAAGGTTGAGAGGAGACATGATAGGAATGTTTCAATATCTGAAAGGATTTCGCATCGAGGAAGGGGCAACCTTGTTTTGTGCTGATCTGCAAACAAGAACGTGGAGCAATAGATTCAAGCTACAGGAAAGGGAATTCCACCTTAACATCAGAAATAACTTTCTGACGATAAGAGCTGTTCAGCAGTGGGTATATGCTGTCTGAGAGTGCGGGGGAGTCTCCTTCTATGGGACTTTTTAAGAAGAAGCCATCTATTGGGATTGTTTTGGTTGCGTATTCCTGCAGAAAGGGGTTGGATTAGATAAACCTTCGGGTCTCTTCCAGCTATATGATTCTATGACAACCACAATGTACTTTTAGATGGTGGGTCAATGAAGGGAAAACAAAGCATTTGCCTTTCCTTTCTCAATACCTCTCCCATCCCCTGTCTAAAGATGTTAGGATAGAGAAAATCTACACACTAACTCTGCAAGTACCTGAATGTTTCTGCGTGTAACAGAGATACTAAGCTACAGAGAAAAAAATGGATTTCAGCTGACAGAAAAAATGGACAAAACACAAAGACAAGTCTTCAAATGAGTCACTGGCCTTTTGTTGGCTTGGACAATATGATTAATACTTCAGCCTACACAATTCCCAGTGCCAGCAAATAATGCCTAATGGTACATGAATAGGGCCTACCTGCTGCTTTCTCTTCTCAGGGAATCCTTTCCAACTGGCTTAAAAATGCTACTCTCCTAATCTAGGTGGGTTTGAGAACTTCAGAACATACACATTTCAGTGCATGAGCATACAAAGGAAGCTTCAATTTGATGCCTTCCACATCTGCGCACCAACTCAAAAAGGAAAACATTTATGAAGAGTTAATAGATTTAAGCTGCAATTGTTTTTAAATGTGGGGTTTGCTCATGTGGCAAGATTTAAAATATGGTGTATAATTAAACTCAGCATTATTTTTGGAATGGCATCACTTGAAATCTTTTAAAATTTGCATTTGCTAATTTAATATCAAAGTGTGCCAAAGTATTCCAGAAAAAGAATAAAAACCACATGTAACAAATAAATTACAATTCACAAGGGTTTAAACATCATTTTACACTTTTAATTGCCTGCGTGATATGAATGAAACACTGTATAAGTTGACTATTTCCTATCACAGCATGCTACACAGAATATGTAGCTTGGAAAATGGGTAGCTTACCACATAGTTTTCTAGATTATGGACATTAGTAGATATCTGAAAAATGGCTACTTTGGGTATGCAGCTACACCAATTTCCTACAGATTTATGGTTATCTACATACAAAGGTTCTATTGTTTGAGGTATAGGACAAGGACAGTACATGTTTCAAAGGGCTGGCCAAATTCATTAATTATATTTTCTGCACAATAATGTTTTTTTTACGCAGAACAAGATAACCACTTGTTCCATTCTAGCACAATGCATGCCATGAAATTTCAACATATACAAACCTAATTATTCTAAACCAATTTACAACATATCTAATTCCATCATGTCTAGGCCCCGAGGCACATGAAAGACCCTCCTTTCTGCTGCAACCGCCACTGTCCAGGGCAGAAGAGGCAGTATCAGGTTGTTGTGGCAGATCTTCATTAAACTGCAAGCCTTAAGACAAAGAAACGTGGGGACTTTTGGGGAGGATAGATTTATTGGTTTTTTTCTTATAAAATGCCATATACAGTGATGATGATGACCATTACCAGCACCCATTAGGTCATTGTTTTACTAAAGTTCTTTATATGACAAGCTTTGTGTTTCGGCTGCTAGGATACTGACAGCTTATATCCCACCTTTACTCCAGGGCAATCTCTATGGCTCTGTGCACTCTCACTTTACCATCACAGAAAGCCTAAATTAGGTTGAAATGCAGCAAAGCACAAAGTGTTGGTTTTGAGCCTTAAAGCCCTACAAGGTTTGGATCCATGTTACCTATAGGATCTCCCATACAATCTACCATAAACAGTGAGGTTCTCTAGGGGACAACTACTCCAACAGGAGACTTTTTCATCTGCTGCCTGAAGAAGAACTTCCAACAGCTGCATCAGCTGTCAGAATTTAAAACACTTTTTAAGACCTATCTCCTCCGGCAGGGCTACTCAGCCAGTTTTAATCACGAATGTTTAACTTGTGTCTTATGTTTAATCTTCATTCTGTGTATTTAAATATGTACATTTTGTAAAAAAATGTTTTAATATGACCTATGCATTTTACTCACTAGTCCTATCCTCTAAATTGTTGAGCCCACTCATAACAAGACTTGAATTATACTATTGGTTATTGGTTTTGATGCTTGATTTATATATTGTTATAATGTTGTTTTATGTTGCTTTTATTGATGTTATGCATTTTAATGCGTTACTTTTTAACTCTGTTGACTGGGCTTGGCCCCATGTAAGCCACTTGAGTCCTTTCAAAGAGATGGGAGGCAGGGTATAAAAATAAAGTCGTTGTTGTTATTGTTGTTATTATTATGATGTGTATTTTGTAGAATGTTTTTAGATGATTATGTGTGTTTTAGCAATATTGTAACCTGCCTCAAGCCAGGAGGAGAAGCAGGTAAAAATAAAATATAATAATAATAATAGGTCCAATATAAATTTTAGTGAAACCATTATTTATTTTTGGGAGAGATTTTCCATTGCTTAACTAGTACAGTCATTACATTTGTAATGTCACTAGCAACATTTCTCCCATGGTTGTACAATTTTAATAATGACAGTTATAATCCTATGTATACTTATACTGAGGTAGATTTCAAGGGACACAATGCAACCTACTTCTACCTAAATATACTGGAAAGTATATTAAATTCATTTTAAATGTTGGTTGCATTATTTAGTATATAGTGTTCCCAAGTTATGGTACTCAAGCTCAGGAATATTAAATTGTTTAGAATAATGAACACTATAAAGAATCTGCGAATATCTCATCACTCTCTTTGGGAAAAAGTATGAACTTCCTACAAGGGGTTAGTGACAAGAAGTCTTCACACACAGAGACACACCCCAGTAAAACACAGTGAGAAAGGTGGTATATAAATACTGTAAATAAATAAATAAATAAAAATGTAAACAAAGATTAAGCTTCTGTCTGGATGGCACCACACCACACATTAGATTTCCACCTAATTTGGAGGATATGTTTGGGATGATCTGACTTAATGTATAGGCTATGTGATATACTTCCAATCATGGTTGGGGGGGAGGGGGGCACACATTTTTTTTCATTCTTTCGCAGCTAAGTGGGAGAGGCATGCTCTCTCAAGGGTAACTAAGATTTGTGTGTCATATGAGGAAGTTTAAACAACCAAGAGATAGGCCCTCATCCTTCAGAACTGTTTGAACTATGGTTAATGATTCTCTAAAACAACAAGGCACACTCGAATCACTAGCTTGGAGAAGGGCCCTAGGATACTGGATGGAGAGTATGTACAAAGGGCCGGAAGCGGGCTATACATATTTGATTCAAGAAGACCTCTTTAAATCCCACCGAATCAAAGCATTAAATCAGAAACTTAGGCAGATGGGCCTCTCAGAGAACATTCTGAGCAGTCTTGAGCATAAAAAGACAATGCAGACCTTAGCAGAACGAATCAGTGACATAGACAAACAGGCCTCAATGACTCTGGCATGCTCCACATGCTCTCCACTAAATTTAGGCCTAACATTTAATCCTTTGGGATGTGCCAAATACTTAGAAAATTTAAATATCCCAAAATTTCGTCTTGCTTTCAGTTGGGGCAGATTTAATGCCCTCAAATCAGCCATACTAGAAGGTAGATACAAAGGGACTGATTATGAACACAGAGTTTGCCCTTGCGGGGAGGGTAAAATAGAAACTGTAATACATGTACTTTTTATTTGCACAATTTACAGGGATGATAGACTAAGGTTAATATCCCCTCTACTCACCAAATGGCCAGGAAGAACCCTAAATTGGTACTGTACTTATTTACTGTCTGATCTTGACAAAAGGGTAACGGAACAGGTGGCCAAATTTCTCTTTGCAGCGGCAAAAAAGCCGCAAGTGCTTCATTAATAACCTGTAAACACTAAGAGTGTAACAAAGAGTACTCAGAACACTTACTATTAATTGGCAATCAGTTCCTGTTTTAAATGATAAAGACAGTCATTCAACCGATAGCGAACTGTGACACTTGTTCTTATTAATCATACCCCAAATGCAATGTTATTAATTTCTTAAATGTTGTATTCTATGGTTCTATTTTCACCTGACTTAGCCGATGGTTTGTTGACCGAAATAAAGGCTACTGACTGACTGACTGACTGACTAAAACAACAAGGGGCTTTACACTCAATATGAAGTATTACTAAATGTATTAAGGCAAAAAGGATGGGATGAACTTTTTCTAGAACTGTTCTCTACTTGTGTTAATACAAGTAGAAATAAAAATGTGCACACATATACATACTTTTGATTCAGTATAGGATTGTTTCCTGTGATAAAGGATTTCTTCCACATCTAAAAATTTATTTGCTTTCTTTATCTGTTGGGATTTTTCCCTCTCTCCAAAAAGATATTCACTGATCAAGTTTCAGGGACCAAATGTAATCTATACAGCTTTTCCAAGATTTTCATTATATATAACATGGAACTAATAGCATTATTAGTTTATTATGTTGTTATGTGTCCTTAACATTTTTCTTTTTAGTTTTTTTCCAAAGGAACTATATCCTTCATTAACAATTGTGTATAAGTTATCTTGAGGAAAAAAGAAATTTTTATGTAAGAAATTTTACATAAATATGTTTTCAAAAGCAGAAGTCTTGAAAAAGAAGTTGACAATTTCTTTATTTATTGTGTGATGAACTATCTGTAAAAGATACTTTCACTGTAGCTTGGCCAGTTTCAAAATGATACCCTTGAATAATGTGAGACAGTTTGGGGTAGAGATACATGGAAAACAAGTTTGGCAGCTCTCAGCAGTGAGAAACCAGTTTTGTGGGACATTCTGACACATGGCACTGCTATACTAGGGATGTAACTCCTTATAGCGTAAACACAATGAGTTGTTAAACTTACTTTTCCAAAGAAGCCTTTGAAGAACTTCCTTTCCTGGAGGAACAGGGGGGACAAGTCGAATGCTATTACTGTAGGAAGCTAAAGTGTCCCAGTGTTTCAAACCAACATATACATACAAAAATGGGGATTGGAAGGAAAGCAGGTAATGTTTAGAGTTGTCCATAGAGAATGTGGCAGGCAGATGGGAAAAGACCCATGAAAATGCAAGTAAAAGGCATTGCATGGGGCTTTAATTAGGACAGACTGAAGTGCTGAAATCGGTGGAAAGAGGAAAAGAAAAATCAGACCCAACTTCATGCAAAATGTTTCTGTCATTTTGTTTATCCCATTAGCTTTTAGTCAGGTTACAAGCGAAACTTGGCAGCAGACATGGAGACATTCCAAACAGAGTGATGATGGCTTGAAATGAACACATTAGATAAATTATGAAGTTTTATAACTGTGAGTATAATTTACATAGCCAAAATATTATATTGTTGGTGTGTGCCTTCAGGTTGTTTCCGAATTATGTCAACACAATAATGGGGCTTTCTTGGCAACAAGTGTTCAGACATACCACTGTAACGTCTGAAGCTGAGAGGGTGTCACTTGCCCAAGATCACCCAATGAGTTTTCATGGCTGAGTGGAGAGCTGAATACTGATCTCCTGGAATCTTAGTCCAACACTCAAACCAGTATACAATAAATAATCTCCAGTCATTATTTTAAAAAACAAAAAGACTACATTAATTACTTAAGCCCATATGCTCTCCACAATTGTTCCCCAAAATACTTTAAAAGATGGCTCAGTTAGGAAATGCTGTGATGACCATATCAAAATTAATTGTCCTTTAGATTCTTTCTATAAAAACCATGCCATAATTGTCAAGGAAACTATCTGCATCATTGAAGTGTTATTTCCTCAATATTCTATTAAAAATTGAAAGGCGATGTATCACACTTGTTCTGTACAGGAAACACACTATCATTTTTGGACATGCACAGGTAAACCTATCAGGAATGTTACATATTTTGATGGCATTTTATGAGTGTCAGCTTTAAAATATATTTTACATCTAATCCCCCCCCCCCAACAAACCACAGCCTAAATATTTTCCCAGACAGACAACAGTAACTAAATAGTGGGATGTAGATGTGAGACACATAACATGTTAAATTGCAACGTGGTGACCAAGATGCAGCAAGTCATTTTTGCACTTTGGCCTGGCACATGGAAAGTCTTTTGCTTCACAAAAATCTACGGAACAAGGTTTTAGGGTTGTTGGGGGAAAGCGACTGGGAACATTATTATTATTTATTTATTTATTTATATTCCGCCTATCTCCTTGGCGGGGACTCAGGGTGGTGATCTGCAGCACATGTCTTCTCACATGTTGGCAGCAGTTGCTGCAGCCTCCAAGCTTCCCCATGTACCACCTCTTGTTAGCCACATATCTATGTGTGACTCTGAGTATCTGAGCCATTCTACAAACAACAGAGTAGCCATGCCCCTTTTCTCTGCCGTCTGTCAACCCCTGGCATGCGTGGCTTAGGTAGTGAAATATCTAACAGATATTTGTGACTTAAACTGTTAAACTTGCTTTCAGGATCGCTTAAGCAGCACAACCCTAGATGAGGTATTTAACAATTCCCAAAGAACGAGTCAATCACAAAGAAAAAGTTGACTGTTACCGCTGCCAAGTTCAGCATTACATATCGATATAATCAGTCTTCAAAGGATGGGCCAGAGCTCAGGGGGTTCATAGTAAGCTACCTGGTTTAGGAGACTATCATTAGTTTCATTTTCAGAAAGTGTTAACAGGGAGCAATTTAAATATTTCAGAAGTGTTAGTGATACAGAGCATGCAGAATGGATTTTAGAAAAGCTATGAAGATTAATATCCCGACATAACACTAATATTTTAATCACAATTAAGTTATGTGCCTTTTACCTGCTAAAACAAGAACACATATTAAAATGTATCATATTTGCAGACAAAATAAAATGACACATTAAGACACTAATACTGAAGATAATTTTAACCAAATCAGAAATAAAGGAGACAAGGGACAAGGAACTTCCCACTTAGTTATTAGGAGGGGGTGTAGAATATATATTTAAAGACATGAGCAAAATTGCCTCTGTCTTGCCAATAATGAATTTGTGACCTCTAAAATCTTATTTTAAAATCTAATTGAGGAGATGGCACTTGAAATTACATTGATATTACGTGATCATATTGATCTGTGGACAGATGATACACTTTCTAAATCACCAGAAAAACATTATTCCAATGTTAACTCAGTTTAGACACTCAAACTGCTCACACATTTTTTAACAGACAGAAGAGTGATTTGTTTTTTATCATTGAACAGCTATATAGCTGCATTTGACATCTAATTCTAAAGATAATCTGTTCTATTTGCAGTCTCTTTCTTATAGGTTAGGTTTCTTATTCACATGTGCCATTCTATTATACAACACCATTTTTAGGAGTTAACCTAGCTACCTGCCCGTGAAAATCTGGCAAGCCTTTACTCTAGCAGGGTCCAATATGGCTGAGAGTTCAAGCACTTAACACAAAATGTTAGGTTTAAATTAATGTCATTTTAGCAGACATCTTTCCTTTCCAGTTGATTAGTACACTTTGCAGTATGCTAAAAAGTCAAATCATGCTATTCAAAGTACAGTTAGGAATAAGCCCAATAAAACTGTGCCATATTCAGGCTGCAGGTAGCAACAAAAATATATGAACTCAACTGTTCCCACCCACCCCACTCTTCCAATGAGACTGGATATAAGTTTGTGTCCATATCTGAAAGGAAAAGACAGAGTATCCCTATAAAAGAAAGAAAAAAAACAATGATTTTATAATGGGGGGTATTACATCATGTAATTTTTAAAAATAAATCTGAAATATGCAGTAGATCCAAATGATTTCTACTGTAGCCAGAAAAGGACACTACAGTTTCTACAGCTGTATTGGGAGGCGGGGGGAAGAAAGGAGGTGAGGTGAATCAGGTTCAACCACTTAGCAGCTTATTAAACACATGTCAGTCTGTTTTGACAACATGAAAGTTTGCTACACCTAAAAAAATACATCTAGAATCAGCTGCCTGTAAATGACGTTTGCCTTGTTTTGAAAAAGAACCTGGCCTACTTTATTGTAAGATATATTGTTATCCTGTGAAAATGGAAGTTCACTCTACAGAACTACGGTATATTTCAAGTAAGATATTAAGGGTAAATATTAAATTACAATTTTTAATAGTTCAGGGTGAAGAAACAAAGCATTTGAGTTAGAACTCCATGGAACATAACTTAAAATTAAAATGCCATGGAATTATGACTATTTGGCAGTACTATTTCACTTAAGATTCTCTGCTGTTTTTGGGTCTCCAGTTAGCCAAGTGTTCCAGTCGCAAAATATTTGTGACTTTTTTCCTAAATAGTGAAGAATATAGACTTTACAACTCTTTGAGAAAGATATATCCCACCCACCGCAGTCTTCATTCATCATTGGGAACAAACATAAAGATCAGAAACTGCTCCATAACAAACATGTGGGATGCAATAGTCCTAATGTATATCATATGGAGAAAGGAGAACTACTATGCAGAAAGAAAGCCTGCTTTTTAAAAAAAAGGACCAAGTGATAAATTTTAAAAGAAATAAGTAACGTATTTCAAAAACAGATTTTTCAGCAATAAATAAAGTAATTCAATATTGTTTGTACATTTTATGAGAAAGCTATCACAAATATGACCTATGTTTCCACTCTACTCTAAACTTATTTCTCAGTAACCACAGACAGTATTATTAAGGAAAATATTTCAATTATTTGCATAACCCCAAAACTGAAATACGGGCGTAGTGATAATGATAATATTCTACTAAGTATACATACAGCTTTCAGTCTCTTGACAGCATCTTCACATATATGCATTCCTCTTGATTCATCTACCTCCACATGTCCAAGATACTGCAAGACAGGAAGAGAGAAAAAGTCAGATGACAAGAATTTTAAATTGTTGAGCTTATTTGAATATATAAATGTATGCCGTTGGCGTATATGATCCAGCAATCTGTTGGCCTCTAACCCATGTTTACAGATATTTGTATTTAAATTAGCAAATAATATTCCCACAAAAGACAGCCCTGATTAGATATTTTGATAAACTTCCCCAGCAGTAAAATTAAGCTCCCATGGTCAACTGAATAGAGGGGGAAATATCAAATGGCATATTTATGGAACTCTGCTATCCATTGATCAACTATACTAAACAGCATCTACCATCACTCCCATTCACTTTTCTGTAGCCAGTGTTGATTTACAGTTTAAAAGTTTACATTATTTATTTATTTACTGTATTTCTAACCCGCCCTTCTCAACCCCTGGCGAGGGGGGGGGGGCTCAGGGCGGCTTACAAGACACAATTAGATGCAACAATACACAATATAAAACACTAATACAACAAGATTAAAACATTACAACATTAGCTATCCAGTTCATTTAAAATTCTATCTATACAATGCACATTCAAATAATCAATGGTGGAAGCCATGTTTCATGTCCGTCGTTAAAACAGTTCGTTCCAAATAAAGTGCTGCAGTTACTGTGCAAAGGCCTGGTCCAACAACCACGATTTTACTTTCTTCCTGAAATCTAGGAGGGATGGGGTTGATTGTATTTCGCTTGGAAGCGTATTCCACAGGTCTCTCGTCCCCGCCAGCTGCAGTTGAGTTGCTGGCGGAAGCAAGAGCACGGCCTCCCCAGATGATCTTAAGTTACGAGTTGGGACATAGCAGCAGATGCGTTCGGACAAGTAAGCTGGGCCAGAACCGTATAGAGCTTTAAAGGTCAGAACCAGCACTTTGAATTGAGCCCGGAAATGGACAGGCAGCCAGTGGAGCTGACACAACAGGGGAGTGGTATGCTTCCTGTATGTCGCTCCAGTTAGTAACCTGGCTGCTGCCCATTGGACTAGTTGGAGTTTCCGAACCATTTTTAAAGGCAGCCCCACGTAGAGTGCATTGCAGTAATCTATTCGGGTGTGGACCACCGTTGCCAGATCAGACTTCCCAAGGTACGGGCGCAGCTGGCGCACAAGTCTTACCTGTGCAAAAGCTCCACTGGCCACCGCTGAAACCTGGGGTTCCAGGCTCAGCGATGAGCCTGGAATCCACTCCCAAGCTGCGAACCTGCGTCTTCAGGGGGAGTGCAACCCCATCCAACACAGACTGTAACCCTATGCCTTGTTCGGCCTTTCGACTGACTAGGAGGACCTCTGTCTTGTCTGGATTAAGTTTCAATTTGCTAGCCCTCATCCAGTCCGACACAGCGGCCAAGCACCGGTTCAAAGTCTGGACAGCCTCCTTAGTGACAGGTGGAAAAGAGTGACAGTTCTGGACGTCATCTGCGTACAGATAACACCTTACTCTGAAACTCTGGATGATCTCTCCCAGCGGTTTCATGTAGATGTTAAATTACATCGGGGATAGTACTGAACCCTGAGGGACTCCACAAGACAACGGTTGCGGGGCCGAACAGGTGTCACCCAGTAACACCTTCTGAGACTGACCCTCCAGGAAGGATTGGAGCCACTGCAGAGCAGTACCCCCAAGCCCCATTTCTGTGAGGCATCCTATAAGGATACCATGGTCAATGGTATCAAAAGCCGTTGAGAGGTCCAGCAGCACCAACAGGGATACACTCCCCCTGTCGAGCTCCCGGCGAAGATCATCTACCAAGACGACCAAGGCTGTCTGAGTTCCATGTCCCGGCCTAAAGCCTGTGCCGGATCCTGTCCACATCCTCGAGCTGAACCAATGGCATACATGGCATACTTGACAGTGCAAAGTAAAGGAAAGAAACAGAAGCAATATAGTTCTGGCTAGAGACATTTCTCAAACATAAATACAAATCTGAATTTAGGGATTCTCATCAGTTAATTGTATTTTTATATAACTACAGTATGATCCCCATCTCCCGGGTACCAGCAGGAACTGGTATCTACAGATTCACCCTACAAAATATGTCCTCTCTATGAATAGTCTAGTCCTCCAAGCAATTCTATGGTATGCTTCTGACAGTAAGATATTAAATATTATATTCAATATATTTTTTAAATCCTATAGACACAAAAACTTATTAGTAACAGAAAAGTCTTAACAATTACCCATTTTCAAAATAGAACTTTCTGAGACCACAATTGTAAGGAAAATTTAAAATACATTATGTTATGAGGTACAATGACTAAACAATTAAGTCTTGCCATTTTACTGCCCTCAGCAGAGCCTTTTCTGCTATGGCCCCATCATTATGGAATGCCTTGCCAGTCGAAGTTCGTGTCCTGCAGGATCTTTTGCCTTTCCGCAGGGCCTGCAAAACCTACTTATTCCGGCTGGCATTTGAATGTGGTTTTTAATTCTTTAAATTGTTTGACTGCTTTTGTATTCAGGAGTTATATGGCTATGTTGTTAGCTTGCTATGTTGTAAGCCGCTCCGAGCCTTCGGGGAGTGGCGGCAAATAAGACCGAATAATAAATAATAAATAAATAAAAATAAATAAATCTAAAATGAAGGAGTGGCAGTTGTGACCATAAGATTAATTTCATGAGTATCCCAGAAAGAAATGTTCAAAACTCTGAAAAAAGCAATCTAACCCTCCTCTGGCAGACTCCAATGCAGAAAGAGAGGAAAAGGAAAGTGGTTATCACGAAGAAGACACATGCAAGTCGTAGATCCATCTGGCTCTAACCAACCTGCTCATGGCTTCAGTCATGTCCATTGCCAGTGTGCAACCCCTGCTCTATTATTCCAAAGAAATTGAACCCTCAATAGAAATCCACCCACCCAGTAAAAAAAAAAATCTAAACTTCTGACATGCAAGCATGGGACATAGTTAACGCATTATCTTGCTATGGCAAACTGTTTCATGATTAATTAATCCTCATGTTTGCCGTAGTGAAGACTATAAGGCTGGGCTGATTAGCCAAATTATTCTCACAAACTCTTAATTATAAGGCACAGTTTGTGGTTGAGTCTAACACTAGCCGAGATACTGACAGGCCATTTGCTTAACAAGATTCTAGAACCAGTATCTCATTTTTCATGTTTTCATCACAGATATCAATCTTTGTTTTAAAAAAACATACTAATATAATGTACAAAATGTTATGTAAATGTACCTATCAACACACAAATGGAAACCATGTGGATATACATCACCTAATAGGTATCAATATAAATATAGGTGCACACTGTCAGTTGCTAATACACTTGTGAAAATCTTGAGGCTAATTTCAATATTTTTTTAATGTGGTAATTCACATTTGTATACAAAAAGCTCACTAATCACCACATGCTTTTAAAAACAGACAAGAAGTCAGATGCATTCGCTATGCTTATGTTGCTCTTAGAAGGTTTCGTTCATATTACTATTTAAAAAATGAAGCTAAAAAGTAGTAATGACAGTAACCAAGCTAAGTACAATAGAGTCATGCTTATCCAACATAAACGGGCCAGCAGAATATTGGATAAGTGAAAATGTTGGATAATAAGGAGGGATTAAGGAAAAGCCTATTAAACATCAAGTTACATTTGAATTTACAAATTAAGCACCAAAACATAATGTTTTACAACAAATAGACAGAAAAAGCAGTTCAATACATGGTAACGTTATGTAATTAATATATTTACAGATTTAGTACCAAAATATTGCAATGTATTGAAACAGCTGTGGATCCAGGCGGTAGGTTGACTGCGTTGGCTAATACAGAACATTGGATGAGCGAAGGTTGGAAAAGTGAGATTCTACTGTATTCTCTTCCTTTATCTGCTGTCTCACAACAGGCTTTGACTATAACTACTCCTATTCTTCAACTTATCATCACTTAAGAAAAACTAGACTCAAAGTCTTTAGTGTCTCATTGGCTGCCTTCCAACCTGCATCTAAAGCAAAATAGTTGATTCATGAGAATGCCTTGGCTTATGTAACAATGCTATTCACATTGTCTTTCTGACAAGTGCAGAATCAAATTGACTTTAACAGAACCTGGTCATTAAAAAAAACCTTACTGGACAGTGTTGGGCATTTACAGAACTGGTAAATATTGGCTGGAAACAACAACCTCCTATATTTCAAATTGGAATTATCTATTCTGCTCAATCATATTTAGAAGCTCTTTCTTTTTTAAGGATCTGGAAAAAAAACCAGCCTTTTCCTCTCTGGTATTTACACAAACAAGTAAATAGATTAATTGTACCCAAAAGCTGATGTATTTGGCAGAAAGCAAGAACTGTGTAGATAAGCTATACTTTCACTTATCCTGAAGATTCCACAGAAAAAAAGAAAAAATGGCAAAGAGAGAGGAAGAATGATCACAATGGCAAATTTCAGAGTTACAATTTTCTTACTTTAAGCTAAACAACAATCCAAAATTAAATACTTCAGCTACTACAGGACTAAACATTTAATACAGAAAATACATATTTTAGTGATGATTTAACAGGGCTTGGACTGTTAAGAGTTCGTTTAGAGTAAAGTAATCCAGAATGTCTAGAAATATAAGAAAAATATTCTAATGATGAAAGGCAGTGGGCTGATATAATCTTCTTCTGAAAAGAAAAAAGCCATATATCACAGAAGCACTCACACTAGCTTTTAAACTTTGCATAACATCAGTGACTGCTAATTCAACAGTCATGACTTTTTCCGACAAGATAACGGCCACCCCCTCCTGCTGATCATGGCGGCCACTTCTTAAATTAAAAAAAACAGTCACAGGTAGACTTCTTTCTCTCCATTCCTCCCTCCCACCCACTCTAAACGAAAAATCTACTTCACTGCTACTCAAAGGGCGTATCCCTGGGCTGGAGCCAGTACCAGGCAAGTTTCCAGGAAATGCACAAGCAATTGTAACCAATAAGTAAAAATACAGCACTGGTCACTGGCACAATGTAAAAAAATAATTACTGGTTCCCCAAATTAGATGGCTTGAAAAGCAATTCTCTACATTTTAAAGTGTATGGCTGACATTCTTTTCTCTCTATTACCTACAGAATACAGTGCCTTGCAGAAGCATTCCCCTCCTCCCCCTGTTTTTTCCGTTTTTATTATGCTACAACCTGGAATTGAAACATATTTAACTGATATAGTTCCTACTTGATTTACCCAAGATACCCAACAATTAACCAATGCAACATATTTTCTTTAAAGGTAAAAGTTTCCCCTTGATATTAAGTCTAGTCATGTTGCCTCTGGGGGTGGTGCTCATCTCAATTTCTAAGCTGAAGAACCAACGTTGTCCATAGACACCTCCAAGGTCATGTGGCCAGCATGATTGCATGGAGCACCGTTACCTTCCTGCCAATGTGGTACCTATTGATCTACTCACATTTGCATGTTTTTGAACTGCTAGCTTGGCAGAAGCTGGGGCTAACAGCCAGAGCTCATCACACTCCCCAGATTCAAACTGCCGACCTTTCAGTTAGCAATTTTAGCAAAGCAAAAGTTCTTGTTTTTGAACATAAATATACAAAATACAAATGGTCTACTGGAAAAATTTCCTTATAGCATGTAAAAAGCTTCCAGTACCTGGAAATCACCTTCCACCATACACTACAATGGAAAAAAACATAGAGAATCTGTGACTCAAAAAGCTAAGGCTAGCCGAGCTGCTATACTTAGATTTTACCACACCAAAGAACGACAACACGTTCCCTCGGCATTACATTAAAAATCTTTAATGCCAAAATTGCTTCAAAACTTCTCGAAAATTTTGGTCCATGATCCATAGGGAGATCATAAAGGTGTTGAAAAAATCAATAAGCAAAAAACCGGAAAGTTTTCTTTTAGGAATACTGGATTCTAAGTTGGACAAAATAGAACAAAATATTTTTATTTTAATCACGACAGCCGCGAAAAATGACCTCGCGAAACACTGGAACCGAAGAAACTCCAACAAAAGATGAATGGATTTTTAAATTAATGGACACCATCCAAATGGAAAGGATGACAGCCTGCCTAAAAGCAAATTCTAAAAAAGACAATATACAATTGAAAAGTTATGAATTGTTTGTTCAATATTGTAAAAATGAATATGATTTAGACTTTGATTTAAGTATATAAGGTTGGAGGTAGAAAACCTAAAGTGTGAAAAATTAAGGATGGCATGCAGTGGAAGGTAGAAAATAAGAAACAAACTACCTTTTTCTCCCCCTTTATTCGAGTCCCTTAAATAAATGTTTAAATATACCTAAAAGGAAAATAGCTGTGACCAACAAGGGTCCGAAGTAAGGTCTGCCCTACCACTCTTTTAATTGTTTTCCTACTGTTTATTACCCCCTTCCCATCTTCTCCACCCCTCCCCATCCTTTTCCCCCCTCCCCCTCCTGTTCCTTTACCCTACCTTTTTTTGTTGTCATTTGCCCCGACGAAGGAAAGGGGAGGGGAATGTTAAGCCCTTCCCTATACCTGTTCAAATGCAGGTTATCATACAACAGTACTGCGTCGGAAATGGTAACGTTGCTGTCTTTTTCTTTTTGTTTTGTGTGCTCTTTTTAAGCTGAAATTTAATAAAGTCTTATAAAAATAAAAAATAAAACTTCTCTTCGGTGCAGCCCTTTGGTGGGAAAACACGTATGTAAACTTAAGAGTCCAAGTTTTATAAGAGACCTGTTAAACGTGCCACACTGCGTTTCTAAAACAGTCTTGTTACTAGAAACGGGACTGCGTTCCTAACGCAGTGAATGCTCACTAAGCACAAGGGCCAGGATTCTGAAAATGAATCTATGGCTGAAAATAATTGTATTCAAATCAGGAACAGGCTTATCGCATTTTATCCCATCCGATACCGTTCAACCCCTTTGGGAAAGGAGGGCAGATCGGAAAGGGACTTCAATTGGTCTATCAGCATCCCTTCTGCGGCATCTAGGTTTCAAAATGGAACAGGAATCACTGAAGCAAAGGATGAGAGATATTGCCTTGGAAGAGCTCAGAGCCCGCTCAAATTCGTCATGTTCTCCTGGAACTCTGAAATTACCAAATACTGAACCATTCAAGTCATGTAAATATCATAGCAATCTCACAGTGTGTAATTACTGTAGACTCTTCACAAAAGCGAGACTAAATGTATTTCCATCAGAGGTGCTATATGGCAGACTACCTGGCATCCCCTATTCCCAAAGATTATGTTCGTTTGGTGGAAATGAAACAGAATCACTAGAACACATTTTGTTGCAGGTCGCTATTACTCATCCCAACGTAGCCAATTCTGACTCGATTGTCTGACCATTCCCCGCAAGGGAAGGTCAGACATCTCTTAGAGCAGTGTTTCCCAACCAGTGTGCCATGAGCGATCATCAGGTGTGCCATGGGAAATTGGTACTCTTCCCCCTCCTAGCAGCAATTTCTCCCTATTTCCCTCCCCAAAGATCCTCCCCGAGGCAAAGGAAGGGCTCCGCCGAATTCCAGGGCCAGGCCCGCCTTGAGGAAGCCTTCGGGAGCCTCGACTCAGCATGGCACCAGCAGCCGCTCAGGGCTGCTTCAGCCTCCTCATACGTGTGGCATCTTTAGCTGCCTCCCTCCGCAAAAGCAGAGCACTGGGTGGAAGTGATTGAGTCGGCATTTTCACGTTGGCTTGGATCTCACGCAAGAACAAAGGCGGAAGCTCCAGGTCGGTGAATTGGGCAGTGAGCGAACCTGGGAGCATTGGGAGGCTGAAGCATTCACAGGTTTCCAAGAAACAAATTGAGCCTCTCTGCTTGGATTTTTTTTTACTATTTTACTGGATTTTTTGAGAGTTGCCTCCCCCAAGGAACTGTTTATAACAGCTTCATGACATCCATAGTTAACTGGAAGCAAGTTTCCCTCAAGGTGAAATATTACAAGGGTCTGGAGAACAACCCCAATGAGGAGCGGCTTGAAGAGCTGGGCATGTTTAGCCTGAAGAAGAGAAGGCTGAGAGAAGACATGATAGCCATGTATAAGTATGTGAGAGGAAGTCATATATATGTTGTGTTCATCGAAACAGGCCCAGATTTCACACTGAGTGTATAAATACATTTAAAAACATATTAACTATATTTATTACTGTGTTAGAATGTCATTTTGTGCCATTTTGGTTGGTGGTGTGCCCCAGAATTTTGTAAATGTAAAAAATGTGCTGCGGCTCAAAAAAGGTTGAAAAACACTGCCTTAGAGGACAAGCTTCACGGGGTGACCCTCATGGTGGGATAGTTCCTCACAGTGGCAGTAAGACTGAGAAAGAGCTTAGTCTCCGATCAAGGTATTTTTTTTATAATTCGGGTGATGTGTTTGGAGTAGTGTGATAATTCTTGAGTCCAAATAATTTGATTTTTGGTAGATTTGGAGCATTATTTCAGTAAGGTGGTTCTATCTATTTTGTCAACTTTATCTAATGCTTTTCTTATGACATGCTTAGGATAACCTCTGTTTCTGAATTCATGGCTTAAAGTAGTACTTTCCTCAATAAAGTGTTCCTTGGTGCTAGAGTTACGCTTAAGTCTGAGGAGTTGTGAAAAAGGAAGACTGGTTTTTAAACTAAAGTGGTGAAAGCTGTTATAATGAAGATAAGAATTTTTATCAGAGGGTTTCGAAAGTTCTTGACTAGGAGTTTATTTTGGTATTTATATACCGTAACATCCAAAAAATTAATATGTGATAGATTAAGATAACTAGTAAATTTAATGGATGTATGTATAGTATTAATCCAATTTGAGAATCCCACTGCGGCTTCGTTTGTTTTGAATATCATAAATATATCATCGATAAATCATCCATAATATACTATGTTAGTGTAGTACAGACCTGGGCAGTTACCGGCCCTCCAGGTGTTTTGGACTTCAAATCCCAGAAATTCTAACAGCTGGTAAACTGGCTTGGATTTTAGGGAGTTGAAGTCCAAAACACCTGGAGGGCCAGCAATTGCCCAGGTCTGGTGTAGTAGATATTTAAGGATGGATTTAACAAAATGGTATTCTCTAAATTAGCCATAAATAAATTGGCAACAGAGGGGACCAATGGACTTCCCATTGTCACACCATAGACCTGAAAGTAAAATTGATTTTGAAAACGGAAATGGTTTTTCTCCAAAACTATATCTAACAGGTCCATCAGGAAATTTGTGGGTGGCTGAAACTTGGTTCTGTTATGGAGGACATTTTCTATGGTAGTACGGGCCTCATCTAATGGAATGTTGGTATAAAGAGAAGTGACGTCAATAGTTACCAAACATTATTCTCCTCTATTTTAAGATTTTCTATAATATTAATAAAGTGGTTTGAATCTTTGATGTAGGAATCACAGAGGGGGACAAAAGGTTGGCAAAAAGAGTTCATGTATTTTGCAACTGGTTCCAACACTGAAGATGAACCGGAAATAAGGGGTCGACCTGGTGGGAATGCCTTTATGAATCTTCAGAAGAATACAGAAGATTGGTATCCTAGGGAATTCATTCTGTAAAAATTTGAAAGTGGAAAAAGAGATATATCCCATAGATAATCCCTCTTGGCATACAACTCTAATAAGGGACTGAATATGTTTTGTGGGGTCTATAGAAACAAGTTTGTAAAATGTATTGTTAGATAACTGAAGGTTGGCTTCCCTAATATAATCTTTTTTGTTGAGTAATACTATGGCTCCCCCTTTGTCTGCTGGTTTTCAGGCTACTTCTTTAAGGTTACTCCGTTTGACCAGGGTGGTTCTTTCTAAGTGAGACAAATTGGAGTTGAATTGTTGTCTGTGGGTGATTAGCATGTTAAAGTCCCCCTCTACCACTTTTTCAAAGCACTTGATATGTATATTGTCTGTGGAGGGGTAGAACGTACTTTTGGGTTTGAAGGAATCTACTGTTGTGTTAGGTATACTGTTTGTGAAAACTTCTCTTAGACTAATCGTTCTAAACAATTTAAATAAATCTATGGGTGCTCGGAATGCATAAAATTTGGGGGTGGGCACAAATGATAAACCTTTATTTACTACTGACCTTTCTAAATCAGATAACTTGTAATCAGATAAATTGACAATCAGGTCCGGTGTCTCCGGTTTCGGCCCCTTGGGGAAAAAAGTAGAAGAAGACGAAGAGGATGGTCAAATCATATTCCTATATCTACTGGATCTTCTTAGGGGAGGTGAATCAGAGCTTTCAGAGCTTTCAGTTGTTCTCCCTGGGTCTTCCTCTGTAGATGAGTCTGTAAACTGAGGATGGTATCTGACTTTTCTCCTAGAGGGGACTTGCTCTTTGTCCAATAGCCATGGGTAGACTCAATTGGACTGATAATCACTGCAATCTCTTTCAAATTCTTTAATTTTAAATTCCTCCACCTGGTTGTATAAATCACTACATTTTTGTCAAGGGTTTCCAGCATGGTGGAGGAAGTTGTATCTTTCATAATGTTTTCCATCAGATTAGTTATTCTAGTTTCTCCATCCTTAATAGTGTCATTAGATTTCATAATTAATAATGCCATCAAGTCCAAGAGCATTTGTTTAAAATCTTAACCCATTGTTGTAGAAAATCCCTATTTTTTTTAACATGCCGGGTGGTTTATATATCCTTAATTCTCTAGGGATCATGTTATGTTTTATGTAGTCAGCTAGTGTAGAGGTGTTGGGATCCAGACAGATGTTTCTTTTTTTCAATTTTTCTAAATCGTTAAATAAATTGCTGGTCTGGGAGGACTCAGCTACTGGTACATGGTCAATAGCTGACCTGGTTTTGGTGAGAGACATAATGTCTTCTTTATCATAACTGAATGTACCAAGCCAGTCATCCATACTAATATGGCTATTCTACTAAACGCTATCCCAGAATACTTGTTGGATGTCAAAATACACAAAATAATCTATGTCAGGAAAAAATAACACTCAAGGAGCATAAAGTATATAACATTCAGTACATAAGATATTCCTGGTTGCGAAAGATTACCCATTTTTGGCAAGGTATTACCTGGCACTGTGTAGTATGTGTAGTATATTTTTCCGGTTATGAGGGATCTGTAAACTCCTATATGTTTATTTTTTTTTTACAGTTGTGGGTCCATGGACCGTAAGAAAGTTCTTCTTCTCATTCGACCAAGAAGTATGGATCATGACAATGTTTGCTAAAACATACAGAGAAACCCAAGAAAACTGAATCCAGCAAGCACCAGTCTCTTTGAGTGACCACAGGATCTGTTCATAACACAGGTCAGAAGTCCATGGATAATATTAGTCAAAGTGACAAGATTAAAATAGAGCACTTCATTGACTGAAGGTCATCCATCGGATGTTAAGAATGAAAAATGAAGATATCACAGATAAAGTCAAATATCTTGAGGAAGGTCTTAGCCACTGGGAATCATATTAGAAAGATTATTTTGGTTTAAAATGTACTCCAGGCAATCTGCTTTGATGAGAATTATCTCTTGTCTCTGCTAGTGTGCCTGTGATACTTCAGGAGTCTTCAAACTAAGACCCATGGGCCGGATGCAGTCCTTCAAAGTCATTTACTCGGCCCCCTCCCTAAACTTTAGACTTAGGGTTGCCCTCAGTCAGAAACTATTTGAAGGCACACAACAACAAGAATCCTATGTAATTAACTTGAGGCCCATGCTTCCCACTGAAATACTGGTTAAAATTGTTCATCATTTTAAATATTGTATTTTTTGCAGTACAAGTAACATTTGTGCAGTGTGTATAGGAATTTATTCATGTTATTTTCAAACTATAGTCATTGTCCTCCAACAGTCTGAGGGACCATGAACTGCTTAAAAAGTTTGAGAACCCTCGCACACTTTGTGCAGAGGCACCACCAAGCTCACCCTTCTTTTCCAGTGAAGTGATTCCTGGTCAAATATCCTGAGGAGTGGCTTCCCTTAGCCTGAAGAAGGGAAGAAGGGAAGGCTGAGAGGAGACATGATAGCCATGTATAAATATATGTGAGAGGCAGTCATAGGGAGGAGGGATCAAGCTTGTTCTCTGCTGCCCTGGAGACTAGGACACGGAACAATGGCTTCAAACTACAAGAAAGGAGATTCCACCTGAACATTAGGAAGAACTTCCTGACTGTGAGAGCTGTTCAACAGTGGAACTCTCTGCCCCAGAGTGTGGTGGAGGCTCCTCCTTTGGAAGCTTCTAAACAGAGGCTGGATGGTCATCTGTCGGGGGTACTTTGAATGCGATTTTCCTGCTTCTTGGCACGAGGTTGGACTGGATGGCCCATGAGGTCTCTTTCAACTCTATGATTCTATGGCAGAGGTGGGCAATTACCGGCCCTCCAGGTGTTTTGGACTTCAACTCCCAGAAATCCTAGCCAGTTTACCAGCTCTTAGGATTTTGGGGAGTTGAAGTCCAAAACACCTGGAGGGCCGGTAATTGATCACCCCTGTTCTATGGTGTTCTACCTGATTCTTGGCAGCTATAAGATGACCTGACTGTGCCATATGGGAAAAAATTACAACAAGCCATCTTCCTGACCAAGATTCTCTTAGCTGAAATCACTTTACCACAAAATCTGGATATTCACCAAAAAGGTTTTTTAACTAGATTTTCCCAGACATCTAGTTCTGGCATCCCTGGATCCACTTCTTCTGAAACAAAATAACATTTCCCAATAAACTCACCCCTTACCCACCCCACCCCCCCCCCCCAAACACCACAACTTCAGGAAGGATTTGGAGGATTATCAGGAAAGGAATATCATCTGAAGGAAATTTGCCTAGGCATTGGGGAGTGGGGGTGTTTTTTCTGTCTGTCTGTCGAGAGATTACATTTTTGCTCTATTTTTTGAAATAAGTTTTAAAATAGAGCCACCTAGAATAGTGTTTTTTCAGTGATGCAGTGAAAAGGGTTCTTTCTACTTCAGTGATTTCCACTCCACACCATTAATTTCCTGTCAAGATATCCCAGATCTTCAATGAAAATTCCCCTTGAGAAATAGTTTTGCATGACTGTGAGTCATTGAGATAAATCTGCTAAGACACACTGCTGCTAGTTTCAAAGGTCTTTAAATCCATGATCTCAGAACTGGTATTAGTTCATATACTTTCTATAGAGAATATCCATATATATATACTGTATATGTGTGTGTGTATATATATATATATATATATATATATATATATATATATATATGAGTTCTTTCAATAGACCATTGAAATACTGCACAGTTTGGGATGGAAATCACGGAGAACAGTGACTGGAATGCACAGTAATATCATTGCAAGTAACAGCATACAATGAACAGAATAATTCTCATTTTGACACAAATGGTTAATAATGAGCCAGATATATATTCTTTTTTTACACTCACTAATTTAGTTGAACGAAAACAAAAAAGTGAGGAAGAGAAAACAAAAATAGTCATAAATTTAAAGTGGAATCTATGCTACTACTGCAGGCTAGAATTTAAATGGATACTAGGCTGAAAAGATTGAAGACCATTTTAAAACAAACACCAGTATGAAACAGTATTACTCTCTTTTAAGCTCAACAAACATTTAGAATTGGCTGTTTTGAAAGCAAGCAGGTAGGCATGTATCAAAACAATACGCTTCAGAAGTGTAAGGAATGGATATAACGAGTAAGAGTGCATTCGAAAAACCTTCAGAACCTCAACTGGTCCAAAGGCAACAACCAGATTGCTACCAATAGGTGTTACAGTACATAACTAACTTGTTACAACACTTCCACTGGCCACTGGCCTCTTTTTGAGACCATCCCCACAGGCACCTTTGACGGGACACACAAGAGACAGCCTGCTCAGTGGCTGCTCTCAGGCAAAAACTGCCTCTCTGTACTTCTGTCAGCATTGATGATCATTCATTCAAACAAGATGTAGAGAAATCACTCTTTCAGAGAAACATATATGCAAAATGCTATATTATTGAGCTATTTTAAACTATATGTTTTCATTTTTAAAAGTATGGCCATTTTAATGTTATTGACATGACAATTATATGTTTATAATAATATTGCATATTATTATTAATTTCACAACTGTTTTAATTTGTAAACCATATTGATTTTTGATTATCAGAAAAAAAGATGGGATATAAATAAAGCTGTTAAAAACAACTATTTCCAACATTATCCATCTAATGGTCATGGAGCTTTTGGCAATTTTCTGGTATTGGTAGGTTTAAAGAAGCTTTATTATCAGTTTCAATTTATAACATTTCACTTCCCAAAATATTACCTAGCCTGCCTTACGGTGTGTAATTGTTTCCCTTTTTTTTAAATGAGCAAGACTCCACTTTTTAAAGGACAGTCAACTTGCTGCTACTCCTAGCTTCTTGACATTTTATGAAGCCAAGTTTTATAATCTGTAGCCCAGGTAAGTGCGTAGCGATGTTATGTTAAAAGTGCATGTTATAAAGTGTCTGAACCCATTGTGAAGTCATTGTGTAAATACATCTTGTGAGTTTGTATGATTCTTCATTGACTCAAAGCTATCTGTTTAATGTTCCACGGAACACAATGCCAAGAGAAAGACACTGATGCAGTTACATTCTAAGGAGGGAAAGACAACAATTTGCCACCAATCAAAAATCAACATTTTGTCAGTTCTGAACACTGTTTTTTCTTTGCACAGCTGAAACTGTGCCCTTAACAGACAAGAACAACGTGATATTCAAAATACATAAAAGCAGAAGAGGTTCAGTTAAGTAAATATAGTTTCTCTAAATGAATCATGAAAACAAATATGAAAAAAATCCTACATTTCCACTCCAAGACAAGAAAAGACAAAAATAGCTTGGGGAAAAGAGAGAGGATTAAAGCAGCACTGGAAAACTGACAAGAAGAGCTTTTTCTATGGAATGTACAGTCCTTAAACACCATGTTACCATGAATAATCTAAGAACTAACCAGTCTGTAACGGAAACATCTCGGCTGTATGTGTATGTGTTCCACACATGTCAGTGGAGTGTGTGTGCGTGACAGAAGCTATCTAGCTTAACATTTGGCACCTTGCAAATGGCAGGGTTATTTTAAAAAGCTTCTAGCCCATGATTATGGAGAGAAGTATCAACATACACTGGTATTACTTGCAGAAGATTCTTTAAGACTGACTTTGGTAGTAATGGAATTAAGTATTTAGCACACATCAGTGGCTCATCTTTTCCTGCAACTTCCCAAACCCTACTAGCTATCTAAACTAGTTTTCACTAATATTTCCTCTTTGCCACCACAATAAAATTCAAGCATGCCCAATTCAAAATATTTAAATCATGACTGTAAATTGCTACTGTATTTTCGATGGGGCTACAACACTGTTTCCTGCTGAAAATAGTTTTGTGGTATCAACACAAAATCTATAGAAACACAAAAACATAGGGCATACTTAATATTACAGTGTTTTGCTGAAGACATTTTTTAGCCTTATGTTACTTCCAATGTTATTTGGCATCCACTGAAACATCTGAGAATCACTGTATAATTTAGCATCACCTGTTTGATTTCCACTTCACTTATTCAGAGTTAGAGAGCTCAAAACACCCACCTAATTGTGGGCTGAAGGGATTGTGTATTACTGAGGTCTGGCTAGAAAAAATAGGCAGGATGGATCTGTCTCAGTTTCTCCAGCCAGGCATTTGGTAAAGCAGTAACGAGGACTAGAGATTGGGGGGAGAGAAATGTCATTCATCATCCATAAAGATTCCAGTCTTCTCTTGGGTCAGACTAGTATGTTGATGGTATGCAGCTTACAAGTATTTTTAAACAATAAAGATCCAGCAGCGTAAGAAAAGTTGGTTCACCACTGAATATGATTAATGTGAGAAACCAAGAATAAGCATTTTAACATTGCCCTGAGTGTTAATCACATATTTTGCTGTAGCTAGCAAGTTTCTATAATGAACTTTAGATTATCACTGTATTTCTAACTAGTATGAATGATATACAAAACTTCTAGATTTCTTGTAATTTGGTGAATTGTTATATTAACTTACATAATCAGTTAAGGATCATAAGGATGCTTGAATTAACTGGACAGATTTAAACAGTATTCTTAACAAAAACAAGTTTTGCCAGAGAGATTACTGTTTTCTATTTGATATTTGATAAACTTATCTAAGATGCCTTTTCTACAGGTCTGCTGCTCTACTCTTATGTAAATTTATGCAATTTTAATCAGACTGTCAATCAAAATGAATATTAATTGACTAAGATTTGTTAGTTATATTTTCAGTTGCAGTGATATTTTATGAACTGCTAGAACAAATGAGAAAAGGGACATAGATGAATAATACAACTTGATTCACACCAATTAAAAGTCTATTGAATACCTGCAGATATGGTTTAAAAGTTCATTCTATGTTATTTTTTTAAAGGATGTTCTTACCTTAACTTGGAAGCTGCATTTCCCAGTTCGAACACCTTCTTCATCTGTCTGCCACTGGTGTGGCCTACTGGCTTCAGGGACATAGACATCTTTCTTTCTCCTAAAACTCTGCCGTAATTTATTCATTGCTCAGTCCTTCTGCCCTACAAGGAAAATAAAAATAAAGTTTAGGCAACAAAATTTTCCTCTACTATAAGGATCTTTATCCAATAATGTATCAAGACCTGATAGCCCTCCACTATAGAAAACAGTCATAATTTAATTCCAAAGTTAGATATACATGGGAGAAGTGTAGGTTTGCTATAGAGCCCATGTTGCATTTGAAGGCTTGCAACCATAGATGTTCCCATAGACTCAGCAACCCAAATACTAGTTCTGGGAAGATGATTTTTGGACACCTAAAACAATAGTTCTGAAGATAAAAGATAAGCAGTTCAACATATGTTTCAACATCAGTTTTAAGAGACAAAGAGCATTAACAGATGCTTTTCAGTATGTATTTTTGTAGATGTTAATCCACATCCTCAAATTCATGATGGAATACAATATGTAAGTTGAAGGTATATCTTTTATAAAGATTGACTTATTGCTCTAGGTCAGTGGTTCTCAACCTGTGGGTTCCCAGGTGTTTTGGTCTACAACTCCCAGAAATCCCAGCCAGTTTACCAGCCGTTGGGATTTCTAGGAGTTGAAGGCCAAAACATCTGGGGACCCACAGGTTGAGAACCACTGTCCTAGATAGAATACACAGAGGCATGTATGAACCAGTATTTCCATAAACAACACATTCCTCTAGTTCAGTACAAAATTTAAAATATGAAAGACTTTAAAAAATGAAGTGATTTAAGAAAGCTCCAAGCAATAAAAATTACAATTATTCTAATTAGATTAAATGTTGAACTGCCTTGGAAGTGTCGGATCTAAGTAGCTTAGAAATTCGGAATGATGCACCTGCGAAACTGAGCTTAGGCATTAAGGATGTTAGAGGAGGGTATTTTCGCTATAATCCAGTTTTTAATCTTCTGTCTAGCAACTTCTTTTTCCAAAATCTAGAATGTGCTTTTATTAGCAAAATCCTTTTTTGGTGTCAGTTCCAGCTATGAATATGATTCTAGATAAAACAAATCCTCAATGGATTGTAACTTTTAATGAAGGAAGGAAGTAGTTGCAGATAAGTGATCTCAATCCTTTGTTTTTCAAAATAGTGTGCATGAACATTGTGAAAGCAGTTTAATAAACAAATCCATTAGTTCAACAGCACTAATTTTTCTGCTCAATTAAGTTGAGGCAGAGAGATTTCAGAGATAATGGCTCAACGTCTTCATAAAGTATTGAAAACAAAATGCCCACTTTCTTATACGGATCTATTAGAATGTAATATCTATCATGTTTCTGTAAAGATTGATCTCTGAGTTGTCTATAGTACTAGATGTGAAATACTACAGAAACTGTCAGTTTAATGCCAGCAGTCCAATTCTCTATGTTTAAATCGAGTATTTAACCTTGAAAGAAAACCTGAGTATTAAAAAATGAAAATATTAACTTTCTCGATGTTTTTGAAAGTTTATAAAAGCAAATTACAAATGCAAAACATAACCAGTCAAGTTGAAGTAAAACTACTAAAGCATTTTAAATATTCAAGTTCATTTAATGACGTTCACTTGTGTTATGAACTTGTTATGAATATTAGGAGAATTGCGCATTTAAAAACTCAAATCTATTGCAAATACTTCAAGCATAGCATAATTAAAAGCAAATCTCAAAACTTGCCAGTCTGCTAATATATTTATAATTCTGCAGCCCTGACTTCGATCCAAAGAAATTTATGCACCTGAAAAAATGGATTATAATTCAAGAACGTTTGTGCTTAATTGAAGGTGAATTCTTTTTCCTCTCCTTCTAAAATGTGTTGCAAGGTAATTTATATATTATCTGTTCAGTAGCCTTAAATAAACAGGCAAACTTTGCAAATACCAAGTTTGTTGTGAGGATAACTTTATAATTTTAGAAAGAAAGGAACAAGGTTCCTTTGCAATGCACATCACAAAGTATAATAATCTCTGTCAAAAGTCATTTTAGCAATCAGTTAAGTGGTTTAGATCTGCAAAAATGATTTAAAAAATCAATCAGAATGAGTAGGCATTTTTGCTATTGCTTCTGCTTGTGTTGCAGCTACAGCTGTTTCCTATGGCTCTATGTGTAAAAATCTGTCTCTACTTGTTTGCATAGGTAGCGAAGAAACTACCTTACTGAAGCATAGTAACTTTGAAACAGGAGGAAAAATAATAAAAAATTCTAGTAAGGGGTAACACTTTTTAATTTATGTTTGTTTTAAGATGGCAGGGATAAGCCCTTCTATAACGCATTACTTCCTTCACTTAATCACAGCCTTCATTCCAACTTGACAGATTTGATCATCCAAGGGCCAGAGATTAATACACAGGCGCACGCGCACACTGCTCCAGACACCCTGTCCACATTCTAAACATCTACAAGCTGAAAAGAATACCATGTAACAGAACGAGTGTTGCTAAAGTTACATCAATTTGTCCTACCAACCTGTCAACTTGTCAGAATCCAAGTTAAAGTGATTTTGATCACATGAAGTCACAGCCATAAAATCCTGGTAACTGCTCTTGCCTCCTGCAGCTCCAGGCTTACAAGTTCTGAAAAGTTGCTATATTCAGCGCAGTGGCAGAGTAGCACTGCCCTCATTGGAACAGATGGTTTCAATACATGTATAACTGGGTTTGTGCAGTGTTCTCTGTTAGGGAAACTTGAACCTTTATCCCTCCTCTTCCATCACCCTCAACTCCCTGTTAAATCAGGGAGGTGACATAATTCAGGAACAGAGGGGCGTCAGTGTCAACTGCCCTATATCATTTCTATATCCCATCAGAACCATTTGTTTATCAGACATCTGGGGTGTTCATGACAGCTACAATAAAATAACATTTAATTCATATGTTTTAATGATGCGTTTTTAATGTATATGTTGTTTTATGCTGATACGTGTAATTTGGAGCTGCTGGTGGCACAGTGGGTTAAACCACTGAGCTGCTAAACTTGTTGACCGAAAAGTCGCAGGTTCAAATCCAGGGAGCGGAGTGAGCTTCCGCTGTCAGCCCCAGCTTCTGTCAACCTAGCAGTTCGAAAACATGCAAATGTGAGTATATCAATAGGTATCGCTCCGGTGGGAAGGTAATGGTGCTCCATGCAGTCATGCTGGCCACATGACCTTGGAGGTGTCTACGGTCAACACCGGCTCTTTGGCTTAGAAATGGAGATGAGCACCAACCCCCAGTCGGACACCACTGGATTTAATGTCAGGGGAAAACCTTCACCTTTACCTGTGTAATATGGTTAGGATTCTTAATTTATATGTTATTGTCTAGAAATTATATTTTGGTTTTCACATGTATGTACAGCATTGAATCTTGCCGCTATTATGTTTGAATCCCCCGTTAGTCACCGCAGGGGTGAGAAAAGTGGTACATAAATGCAGTAAATAAAAAATACAAAAGGTTATATCAAGAGGCAGTCTAAAGTGAACAGGCAGTTATCCATTTATGTATTTAAAATTTAAAATGTTATTTACATGTTCTGTTTCTTCCATTATGGAGCCCAAAGTGGGTTACACTATAGTTAAAGCACAAAACAAAACAGACATGCTGTGAGGGTAGCAGAACAGAAGAACCCCTCCTCCAAAGTTCCTAAGGTTTGGCTAAGTTCAAACAATCTAGATCTAATCAGTATAGAAAATTGTACTCAAAACAGGTGTGTTGCCAGTTAGGTTTCAGCAAGGAATCCACAAAGGGTGATACCTTTGTTGGTCAAACAAAATGCACAAAACACATCATGCAAGTTTTTGAAGCTTTACTGGCTTCTTCATCGAGGAAAAGATTTAGAAATCGAACAGGAGAAGAAAAGTGGCATTGTCCAGGTGAGTCACAGGCCCATATTTTACATCCAATGTTTTTTTGTTTTTATTTTGTTTTTTTCAGATGGTTTGGATGAATCTCAATGCAGGCAGAACTTACTTCGTTCCATTCCATGGGAGGGGATGCTTAAGAACGATCATGCTTACTTCTCAATGATTTCCCCATTCCAGAGATCGCCCAGGACAGAAAACAACAAAAACCATGAGGAATCCAGTCATTCTTTAATTGGCCCAACACACCTGCAGAGGTTTCATGTCTCAATTAATCTAAACCACTCCAGGTAGTGATATGATCATGACAACATAATTTATGGAATGTTCCTCTATACCCAGATCACTAGTATGCCACCCAGCACAGAAAACTAAGCCTAGAATGTGTCCTGCAACTTGAGTGGTACCAGATACTACTTGGGACAGACCCATAGCTGTCATGAAGAACATGAAATCCTGAGGTCATAGGGACCTCGACATAAATACTGTTAGGCCCCCACCAATCCGAGTAGACTCCAACATCAGGAGGGTGGTATACACCAGCAGAATCCCTATTCTGTCCTGGCCATCCACTTTCAAATCTACCGTAGTCAAACCCAGTAAACTGTAGAACAGGGCATATGGGGAGGCAAGCTGAATCCTGATAACCACAACTGCATCCCCACACCTTCCAGGCCTTCTCTGTGCTGCACATACAGAGCTGAGAGATTTGTGCACAAACAGTTTCATCCAGCCAGACCTCTACAATACAATCCAGGCAATCAGTCTATGACAAGAGAATCACATAGCTCCTGCATCTTAAAACTTAAAAACGACTTCCACTAACTGCTGACATGCAACTTTCAGTATCTGTAACTATTGCTACGTAGATGTGGGTTAATGAAATGTGGTCCACAAACACTTAGAAGGCCAAAACATGTTTTGTCCTGACTTAAAGCTACATTTAAGCAACACCAGACAACAGCACTAGACAGAATACTATATGCGTATTCCTATTAATATCTAGCAACAGTTCCCATGTTACTTCTTCAAAGTGGCAGGGATGTATGGATACATCTGACAAGATGGTCTTTCTGTTTGCAAAACATAACTGAAAAGACCAGAATGAATATAAATCTCACTTGAATCAAGACAAATGTCCCTGTTTTTGTCAGATATCGTATTTTCATTTTAGCAAACTGTAGCATCTCAGCAATTTCAAATATTCAAAAGCAGACTGCCAACATCCTGTATTATATTAAGAGTACTGAGGCTGCTTGCCGAAGCAGACATTTCCACTGTGTAGATTCCTAGTTGCTACCTGGAATGCCTTATCTTCTGGTGACAAGAAGTTGACAGCACAAGATGAATTAGAAATCAGCTGGAGGTGCTTTAAAAACTACAGTTATGCTACTATTGCATAAAAATATTATGGCTAACGTATGATTGGAGGCAAATGGTCATCACTATTTGATCAACTGCAAGGTACAATGTTAACAATGTTGAGTATTTTCTCAAGTAATTCAGTTGCATGAACTATAGAACCATCTGGTTTCTAGAAATGAAAAAAATATAAATTATTATTGTGAGGCGCATTTTAAAAGCATAGACGTTTTAAATATATTTTTCATTGTGTGCCAGGAAAACCCCTCCAAACAGTACCACTTTAATATGTCAAGCTATAGTCCATCTGGTAAGATCAGGTATACTTCATGTGAAGCAAATTTATCAAAAAGCACTTGATAGCATCTGAAACACAGTGTGTTGCTCAGAGACCAGACTGCTTCACTGAAAGTTATTAACATAGTTGCTGAACAGCTCAGACCAAAGGCTTCAGAGAAGGAAGATGGACTGGCAGTTTTTCCACTGGTTTTTAATTAATCAGTAGCATGTATCATGACTAGTTATCCAAGAAGGATACAATGCCAGATAAACCGCATAGCAAAGATACAGTAACTGCCATTTTGCAAATACAACTGGGAGTGCTATTTTATAATGATAGGTGGGGAAAATGACTAGAAGTGGGGATCTGATCAGAGCTTTGCTTTTAAAACACTTTTTTTCTTTTCCGTTAAAAAAAGGCAGAAGATTATGTTGGAGGTCTTGTGATTTCAAATATCTCCCTTTTTGTCCTGGGCTGCACTGAGAAGTTAGTTAAAGGTAACTTTTCAATTCATGCTACAGGCATAATCAGTACTGTAAATAAGATGGCCATATCTATACAAGGGGCATGTCCAAGTAACATGAAATCAGAATATACATGACAAAATAACATAGGTCAATAATATCTCCCACATGCCCAAGCTTGCTAATCTGGTAGCCATAGCCTTCCAAATCAAATCCATAAGTCTTGAAGCTTTAAGAGATATGAGTAGGTAGGTCAGTAGTTCGAATCCAGGGAGAGCGGGTTGAGCTCCCTCTGTCACCTCCAGCTCCCCATATGAGGACATGAGAAAAGCCTCTCACAAGGATGGTAAAACATCAAACATCCAGGAGTCATCGGGCAACGTCCTTGCAGACAGCCAATTCTCTCACACCAGAAGCGACTTGGCAGTTTCTCAAGTAGGTTTCAGAAGAGGACTGCAGCAAATGGATTTAGTGAAGACTGGTTTCCTCACTCTCTAGTCTGGCTTTAGACGGCATATATATACGCTATCATACTGATGGCAGCTTGTTCAACTTAAGCCGTCTGAGGACTCACACAAAGACTCTAAACTATCTAGTCCATGAGTGCTTTTTTGCAGACGATGCTGCCCTTGTTGCCCATTCAGAAGCAGCCCTTGCAGCGCCTAACATCCTGGTTTGCAACAGCTGCAGAGCTGTTTGGGCTGGAAGTCAGCCTGAAGAAAATGGAAGTTCTCTACCAGCCTGCACAACAGGAAGAACACCTTCATTCCCCCATCAGCATAGGCAAATCTGTGCTTAAGTCCGTTCAGCAGTACCTGGGAAGCGTAATTTCTTCAGACGCCAAGATTGATAAAGAGATAGATCACAGATTAGCAAAGGCATATAGTGCATTCGGAGTCTGGAGCAACAAGCACCTGAGGCAAAGCACAAAAATCAGTGTGTACAGAGCTATTATACTGTCTATTCTCTTTTATGGGTCTGGAACATGGGTCACCTATCGCCAACACCTAGAACTCCTTGAATGCTTTCATCAGCACTGTCTTTGCTCAATCCTAAATGTACATTGGACTGACTATGTGATGAATGTTGCTGTCCTTAAGCAAGCAGGGATCACCAGCATTGAGGCCATGCTATTGAAAACTCAGCTGTGCTGGGCAGGGCACGTCTCTAGGATGGAAGACCACCGCCTCCCAAAGATACTACTCTACGGTGAACTCGCCACGGGTCAGCGCAAGAGAGGTGCCCCCAAAAAGAGATATAAGGACTCCCTGAAACAACATCTCAGGTTCGGCCAGATTGATCACCAAAAATGGTCCACCCTGGCCTCACATCGAGAGGCATGGAGAAGCACTATCCACAATGCTGCGGACTCTTTCGAGAAGACACGCCAAACGGGACTCGAAGAGAAATGACAACACAGAAAGAACCACAACTTGGAAACATCACCCAAGGAGACTTTCTACTGTGCTTTCTGCAACTGGACTTGCCTATCTCAGATTGGCCTTTTTAGTCATCAACGTGCTTGTAAAAAGCATGGGATGAGTTCTTCCTAAGAATCTTAATTCACAAAGTAATGCCAGAGAGAGAGAGAGAGAGAGAGAGAGAGAGAGAGAGAGAGAGAGTCTGGCTTTTCAGAGCATTTTATTTAAAGCAGTGCTTCACGATCTGTGGGCATGTTTTGGCCTTCAACTCCCAGAAATCCTAACAGCTGGTAAACTGGCTGGGATTTCTGGGAGTTGTAGGCCAAAGCTCCTGGGGACCCACTGCTTGAGAACCACTGATTTAGAGGTACAGTAGTACAGATGCAAGTGAAAACGGTCTGACTACATCATTTGGCTATATTAAATGTTCTGTTACAATTAGATAAACTGCATAAGACTAGAGGATACCAAACTATGATCGGATTCAAGAGAAAGGTACAAAACAGCAAACATACATGTTTCCAAGCTATTTTATTACAAGCATGGGTAAGCTGTCTCTTAACATTGTTCAATAATAAAATTCTAATTTTTTAATATTTTTTTTAGCTTAACTATTGAACTGTTTTTATGTGTTCTATGTGTAAGTCGCCCGGAGCACTGACGTGGAGGGCGACTCACAAATATTAAAATCAATCAATCAATCAATCAATCAATAACTGTCATCAAAAAATTGAGGCATCAATTTTCTAGGGATATTAATTTTTCTTTTGATAGTTTTAAAATACTTTAATGTGTTTTAAATGTTTTATCTTTGTATTTTTTATTATATGCTCATCACCTCAGGAAACCTTGTGGGTTGGGAAGCAACAGAGAAATATTTTAAATAAATATGTAAACAAACAGCTGGACAATATACTGTGGAATGCAGTTTGTTATTTTTGCCCTCAGTCTTATTCCACAGTTATATATATATATATTTAAATGTTGTTATGCTGTGAGTGAAGACACAATACATGATGCTGAAACTACTTTCTTAACATGAGTACTATGACCGCATTATCAGTCATAGACACTAACCGTTCAGTTTTCCTGTCTGTTCGAAACATACCATAGCACTTTCATAATGGTTTTTAAGCTTCTTCAAATTTTCCAGCCATTCTTTGCCCAAATAGTTTAAGGTGCAAAATGTGATACAATCCATGAGCAAATGGCTAACAAACATCATCACCAGCACCATTTTAATCAGAGTCAGACACTATCTGTAATCATCATCATCATCTTTATTTGTACCCCGTCACTATCTCCCCAACGGGGACTCGGGGCGGCTTACATGAGGCCAAGCCCAACAATACAACAAACAAAGTATAAATCAATCAAACGACAACATAATCAATTACATAAGACATCAACTGTAAAATACAACGATCAATATAAAATTACAATGAAATAAAACCATTTGTAACACAGGACAATGAGCGGGCCACATGTACCAATTAAAATAGGGAAAATAGAGCTAAAAACAGAGGGATGAGATAGCTGTAGGGCCAATTATTTGTGAGGGAGAAAACTCTTTCAGAAAGGTCGATAAAGGACCTTCGTTTAAAGAGGGGAGGGGTGTAACTCAAGGCAAATATCGAGGGGGAATGATGGCATGAGATTATATGATTAATCTCCCAATGCACAACGGAAAGCCAGGTCTTAAGATTTTTCTTGAAACTCTCTAAAGTAGGGGCTCGTCTAATCTCACCAGGCAGAACATTCCATAGACGAGGGGGGGACGGGGACTGAGGAAAAGGCTCTCTCCCTTGTTCCCACGAGGTGGGACTGAGACAATGGTAAAGGTGAGAGAAGACCCTCCCCCGAAGATCGAAGGGATTGGGCAGGTACATGGAGGGAGATACGGTCATGAAGGTAGGCGGGTCCCAAACTGTTTAGGGCTTTATAACTGATGACCTGAACCTTGAATTGGGACCAGAAGATAAAAGGCAGGCGCACAAGTTTTAATTATCTGTAGGCATAAGCTGCGAGTTCCAGCCTCAGTCCTTCCCATCTCTGTCATTCATATCAGTTTACATTTAATAAAAGGTTTCTACTATCTAAAATCTAGAGGAAGGGAGGTCTGAAGGTCTGTTTGGGGATTAGGGTAGTCTATATATCTAAATGTAGGGTATGTTATGGAGCATGCAGGTAAGGCCATAGGTATACTAGGGTAAGGTGGGGGAAGTTGACTTCCTAATCATCATCTCCACGTGTTTGGGGGTTAGTTTCATATATTCCAAATTCTCTCTCTATTGGCTATTCCCCTTCTTCTTTCTCTTTCCTTTCTTCCTGCTCTCTTCATTTCTTCCTTGCTTAACTCACTGTCTGTTTCTTTTCTATCTTCCAGAAAGTCACCAAAAGCCTTCCAGTCTGTCTTCTTTATGGGTCTACCATATGAATCTTTTAAGGCAAATGTCAATTTGTCAATTTCTTTTATGTCCTTTACTTTTGTTATCCAATCTTCTATGGATGCTAAATCTTTTAATTTCCAAATTTTTTGCATGTACCATTCTTGCTGCGGTGGTTAGATATGAAAATAAAATGTCTTCATTTTGGTCTAGTTCAATGTCTGCATCTGTTATGCCTAGAAGAAAATATTCTGGTTTCATATGTATTTTTATCTTCAATGTTTTTTCACAAGCTTCTTGTATTTTCCTCCAGAAGTCTTTTACTCTTGGGCATGTCCACCATGCATGGTAAAAGGTTCCCACTTCACTTTCACATTTCCAGCAGTTATTGTTTACTTTTTTATACATTAAGCCTAGTTTTGGGGGTGTCATATACCACCCGTAAAAGATCTTATACCAATTTTCTTTCAAATCTGTTGAATATGTTGTATACTTGATTTTTTTGAACCATATTTGTTCCCATTCCTCCAATTTAATTGGTCTTCCAATATTTTTTGCCCATGTTATCATGCAGTCTTTTACTCTTTCATCTTCCGTAACCCATTCTAATAACATGTTATATATGTTTGTTATGTTCTTCTTTTCCTTTTAAAATATTTTTTCTCCAAATGTATATTTTTCTAAAAAGCCTATTTTTTATCCTTGTTTTAATATTCTTTTAATTGGACGTGCTGGAACCAAGTGAAGGATTTGAATTGCTGATTTATGTCCTCTTTTGTTTTCAGTTGGGTTCCACCATCTTTTTTTTCTAAGACATCTCTATATGTAGGCCACTTTGACTATCCCAGAAGTCTCATTTGCCCCGCTTCCATCGGGGAAATCCACAAGGTTGTTTTTGGGTGCAATTTGTCTTTATATTTAATCCAAATTTTCATTAACGTTGCTCTGATGAAATGGGTGTTAAAAGTTCTTCTCTTTCTTCAATTGGTCGTACCACAAGTACGCATGCCATCCGATCCTCAAATCAAAACCTTCAAAGGTTAACACTTTTTGTCTTTTAGTAGTATCCAATCCTTTATCCGTGATACACCACATGCATCATAATATAGTCTCAAATCTGGTAATCCAAATCGTCCTCTATATTTGGTGTCTAATAAATTTTTGAATTTAATTCTCGGCTTTCTCCCTTTCCATACAAATTTTAGTATTTCCTTGTTCCAGTCTTCCCATCTCTGTTTTGAAATGCTATGGATATAGCACAGCGGTTCTCAACCTGTGGGTCCCCAGGAGTTTTGTCCTACAACTCCCAGAAATCCCAGCCAGTTTACCAGCTGTTAGGATTTCTGGGAGTTGAAGGCCAAAACATCTGGAAACCCACAGGTTGAGAACCACTGCTATAGCATATCTTTATTTCAGTAAGATTTTTGACAAATAAGGTTCCCCATGACATTCTTACAAAGACATGAATACAATGTGGGCTTTCTATTAGCTGGACTGGGAATTGATTGATTCGCTGAACCCAAACTCTTCTTGGTCCTAGAGAGAAGTTACCAGTGGTATATCATAGGGTTCAGTTTTGAGCTCAGTGCTGTTCCTGTATCTTTATCAACGAATTGGATAATGGAATAGAAAGCATGCAGGTGTCACCAAACTGGGAGGGATAGCTAATACCCTAGAGCAGTGCTGTCCAACTTCTTCCGGCCCAAGGGCCGGAAGAAGTGTCACTGATCACCTGGGGGCCGCAGTGAGCGGGGGCGTGGCCACTCCCGGGGCATGGCCACTCCGGGCGTGGCCGGCCTCCCTGCGCAGCCCGCCCATTTTCAGGAGGGTTTCCCTGGGTGACGTTAGGCTGGGTGACGCCTGACGTCACCCAGCCTAACGTCACCCAGGGAAACCCTCCCGCAAGCCTGGAAGGCTCGCGGGGGAAGCGAGCGCGCTGCTGCTCCGCGAGCCTTCCAGGCTTGCAGGGGAGTTTCTTCGCCCAGCTCCCGTGTCCCTCTGAGCAGAGGGACACGGAAGCTGGGCAAAACTCGCCCGAAGCCTGGAAGGCTCCCGGGAGGGCGAGCGGCGCCGCTTCTGCGAGCCTTCCAGGCTTGCAGGGGAGTTCTTCGCCCAGCTCCCGTGTCCCTCTGAGCAGAGGGACACGGAAGCTGGGCAAAACTCGCCCGAAGCCTGGAAGGCTCCCGGGGAGGCGAGAGCGGCGCCGCTTTCCCTGCGAGCCTTCCAGGCTTGCAGGGGTTCTTCCCCCAGCTCCCGTGTCCCTCTGAGCAGAGGGACACGGAAGCTGGGCAAAACTCGCCCGAAGCCTGGAAGGCTCCCGGGAGGCGAGAGCGGCGCCGCTCCTTTCTGCGAGCCTTCCAGGCTTGCAGGGGAGCCGCCCAGCTCCCGTGTCCCTCTGAGCAGAGGGACACGGAAGCTGGGCAAAACTCGCCCGAAGCCTGGAAGGCTCCCGGGGGAGGCGAGAAGCGGCGCCGCTTCCTGCGAGCCTTCCAGGCTTGCAGGGAGTTCTTCGCCAGCTCCCGTGTCCCTCTGAGCAGAGGGACACGGAAGCTGGGCAAAACTCGCCCGAAGCCTGGAAGGCTCCCGGGAGGCGAGAGTGGCGCCGCTTCCTCGCGAGCCTTCCAGGCTTGCAGGGGAGCCTTTTTTGCCAGCTCCCGTGTCCCTCTGAGCAGAGGGACACGGAGCTGGGCTTAAAACTCCCCCGCCAGCCTGGATGGCTGGTGGGAGAAGCGAGAAGCGCCACTGCCGCCAGCCTTCCAGGTTTGGGGAAGAGGCCCGGCCCGGCACTCGCCTCGAGTGCCGGGTGAAAACCCTTCCCCAAACCTGGAAGGCTCGCGGGGGAAGCGAGCTTGAAGGGAGGGAGGCGCCGCGGGGACCCCCTCCCTCCAAGGCATCGGCTCAGGAGAGAGGGAAGAAGAGGCGGTGCAGGGAGGAGGAGCTAGCTCACTTCCTCCTCCCTGCCCCGCCTCCTCCTCGGCCGCCATTTAATTTTTTTTTTTTAAAAAAATTAAAAATGGCGGCCGGGAGCATAGCTGGGGCCGGAGCCAACAGGCTAGGGGGCCGTGTACGGCCCCAGGGCCGCCAGTTGGACAGCCCTGCCCTAGAGGGCAGGATCAGAATCCAAAATGATTTTAACAGATTAAAAAGCTGGCCAAGCAAATGAAATGAAATTCAATGGGGAAACTGCACAGTACTACATTTAGAAAATAAAAATGAAATGTACATATACAGGATGGGTTATTTTATTTATTTATTTTGTATCATTGCATAAATTAGTATAAAACTGATAAAAATAGAAGGAACGCGGGCAGCTAAATATCTTTTGACCAATGGCATTGTCTGTAGCCTCCAACAATTCTTCCTCTGTACATGAGGCAGGGCATAGTGGACAAGCATACAAAATGGGTGAAACCTGTCTTGAAAATAGTACATGTGAAAAGAATCTAGGAGTCTTAGCAGATCACACGTTAGTCAACAACTAAAAAAGTCAACGTAATTCTTAGCTGCATTGTAAAACTACAAACAAGATAGGTTGTGTAGGTTTGTTCTTAAGTTGATTTTGTATGCAAGTCAGAACAGGTACATTTTTAAAATGTAACTCCAGCCATGTGTGTGTGCGCATGCGCGTGTGCATCAATAAGATAGAGATATAGAGATATATATAGATATCGATAGCAAAGTGGTGTTTGTTTTGCTGTCTGTCCCCATTCAGAAGATTTCACCTGTGAGAATTGCATTTTGAAAAATTTGGCTTGTTGTGGAAACAAGGATTGGTGAGAAAGCTTTAGCTGAGATACCTTTCCCCTCGTAATAACATTTTCCGGAGTGAATTTTCCTTCAGAGGAAAAGATTTCTCTCACTTCCTGTTGCCTCACTCCCATTTTTAGCTATGAGTAATTTTAAGTTGGATGTTTGTAACTTGGGGACTGCCTGCATAGTGTCTAGATCAAGGGAAATATTATTCCCACTCTATTCTGCTTTGGTTAGACCTCAGACTACTGTGTCCAGCTCTAGGCATCACAATTCAAGAAGGATATTGACAAGCTAGTATGTATACAGAGAAGGTTAGCCCTTGTGGCCTCTTCTATAACTCTATGATTCTATGAATGTAGCTCCATAGGAGACTATACATATCTTTCAACCTAAGGCACAGTTTTTAAATAGTTCAGTAACCTGTTACATTCTGCACTAGCTGCATTTTTTTAAGTAGCCCTAAAGACGGTATTGCAGAGAACGTCTTAAAGTAATCTAGTCTTGAGGTCAGCAACACATGGATAATGGTAGCCAGGGTACCTCTGTCCTGCAATAGTCAAAACTGGAATATTTGCCTTAAAGAGAGTAAGTGCTCATAACTATGAAGATGTTTTCTGATTCAAATATATGAAACTATGAAGTTGTTTTCTTAGGGGTAGTTGCCTTGGGAGCAAAAAAAGGCCCTGCATTTTATCAGGATTTACCTTTAGATTAGTTGTACTCAACCTGTTCACCAATGCATTCAAGCACTGATCTGATTAGTGCATGAATTTGTGGAGGTGGCCATTAAACTAGCACTCAGTTGTTCATGTTCAATCAGCAGTGAACAAACACAATACTTCACACTGGAGAGGTCTAGGAGGTATTAGTGGTAGCAAATGGATAAATCGAGAATAGTCCAAATCGGCCTTAATAGAAGCCACATTAGGATCTGTTTCTAAATGAGTGAACCCCACCATAGAAGGAATGTCTTGGAATTTTCACCCTCAAATATCAAAGTAGATTTTCTAGCTCTCAATACCAATGGCAAGGAACCAATTAATGGCTGAGATGAGCCAATTCAAATGCTGATAACAAGATGGGTCAGTAGATGTCCAAAATGGGGTGAGGGGAGGTGGAGAGATAGGAAATGTCGCCAGGCTCCCTTTTCGTGTTTTTTGGAAGACAACACACTATTCCCAGATCCAATAGACCAAGTCGACATTAGAATTTCCCAATGGATAGCTCAGCTTGATGTTGTCAAAGCCTTCTTGGCTTGGGGAGGGGAAGCTTCCTGCAATGATCTCTTCATTGTGAGGTGAACCAACTAAGTGGATGGAGGAGGAGCCAACAATATCAGTGGTTGATGTGTTTATACCAAGGATGCCTTACGATCTCTGTCAGCACCAACGGGACTAAGGAGGATTGGAGTGAAATCGATGGCTTCAAGACAGACAATGGAGTGGACGATTTTGTCAGCTCTTTAATTGACAATGATCCTGGAGCACTCATGGCATGCTTATAAAGGAACATGTTAAGGCAATCTTTCCTGTTTCTTCAGGTCTGCAATATGCAGGCCTCACAATGAGAGCATGTTTGAACTACATGCAATTTACTAGAGCAGGGAAGGCATTTGACATGGCCATTTTTGTCAGAAATCTTCCTTCTGTATTCCAGGCACTTTTTGAAGAAAGTGGTGAAGGCCATAACACCAGGAGAAGCCTTAACTGAAGAAAAAAAACCGGGTTGAGGAGCCAGAGAAGAAGATAATCAGACAGTTCAAGATGAGGGGTATCAGAAAAGAAGTAGATCTGTAAAGAAAATGTGTCAGAGGATCATGCAACCAAAAGTTAAAAGTTTTCTAGGAGAAAAAATTTCTAGGTGCTGCTGCTGCGGTGGCAGATAAAAAGGAACTGGAGGATATGGCAGGGCCACCAATATATAGGGCATGGAGACTGGGCAAAATGTTTCAATAAGGTTGAAGGTTGCAAGTGGTACTCTGTGCAGGATAACCCATTCATGTGATTCACAGGCACCATGAATAAGAAAGCTACATTGATATAATTGCTTTTAGACCTAGCACTTAACAAAACTATTTTCCAGAAGATTTACACCACAATACCAAGGCTCATTTTCTTGGATACGGCTTAGGTCTTCACATTTTGCATGAAAATTGAGCTATTTTCATATTTCACCACTGTTTTGTGTTTTAGATTTCTCTCTAAAGAGTGCCACAGATTGTACAAAATCTCACTGTAGTAGCCATGGTCACCAAAAATAATCAAATCTTACTGAAATACATGTAGGAATTAACATGTGCAATTGATTCCAGTTTACTTTTATGGCATTTAGGGGGTATTTCTGGAATGGGGATTGGCAAATATGTGAACTTCTTGGGACAGAACCCTATTCTGACTAATTTATTTATTTATTTATTTATTTATTGGGGCTTCTTCGCCGCCGACTCCCGGGGGCTCGCGGCGGCTCACAGAGCCAGTGGCACAACACCACAGGTTAAAACATAAAAACAGTTAAAAACAGTTAAAACAATTAAACAGCAAAATGCAATATAACAATTGAGCAGCAGGAGATATCACAGCCCAGAGAGTATAGACGAGGCCTACTCGCCGAAGGCCTGCCTAAACAAATGAGTTTTGCAGGCCCGTCTAAATGGCAGCAGATCTCTCAGGGCTCTGGCCGGCCGGAGGGCGTTCCATAGTGTGGGAGCTATAATAGAGAACGCCCTCCGGCGGGTCGATGTTAGATGTGCCGACTTTACAGATGGTACTACCAACAGGTTGGCCTCTTCGGACCGAAGTGATCTCGCTGGGCAATATGGGGTGAGACGGTCCCTCAGATACGCTGGCCCCAGACCGTGTATGGCCTTGAAGGTAAGAACCAGCACTTTGAAGGCGACCCGGTGCTCAATAGGCAGCCAGTGCAGATCCTGCAAAATTGGTGTTATACGGCATCCTGCTGGTGCCCCAGACAGGAGCCGGGCGGCAGTGTTCTGCACCAGCTTGAGCTTCCGGATCGACGACATAGGCAGGCCAACGTAAAGCGCGTTACAGTAGTCTAGCCTTGAGATGACCGTGGCTTGGATCACCGTGGCTAGGTCGCTCCCGGAGAGGTAGGGGGCCAGCCTCCTTGCCTGGCGGAGGTGGAAAAAGCAGCCTTGCTGGCCATGGAGACCTGGGCCTCCATGGTCAGCTGGGAGTCCAACTGGACACCCAGGCTCTTCACAGACGGCGCTGGATGCAGCGCCGCACCGTCCAGGGTCGGAAGCCGGGCACCCACCCCGCCCGGGCCGCCCAGCCACAAGATCTCCGTCTTCGCGGATTCACCATCAACCTACTGGCTCGCAGCCATCCAGTAACGGCTTCGAGGCAATGTTGGAAATTATCGGGGACGGATTCCGGCCTGCCCTCCATCCTCAGAATGAGCTGGGTGTCATCGGCGTACTGATGGCAGACCAGCCCATAACTCCGCACCAGCTGTGCAAGCGGCTGCATGTAGATGTTAAATAATAGAGGGGAGAGAATGGCCCCTGAGGGACTCCACACACTAATGGGGAGCCCTCGGAGACCTCTCCCGCCCTCCTCACACGCTGAGACCGCTGGCGGAGGAAGGAGGACAGCCACTTAAGGACAGTCCCCCTCACTCCAGCCATGGTCAGGCGGTGGATCAAAAGATTGTGGTCGACCATGTCAAACGCTGCCGTGAGGTCCAATAACACGAGCAGCGCAGACCCGCCTTGGTCGAGCTGGCAGCGGAGTTGGTCTGTGATGGAGACCAGGACCGTCTCCGTCCCATGCCCCGAACGGAAGCCGGACTGGAAGGGGTCAAGCCATGTTGCATCATCTAAGAAGGACTGCAGCTGCTCCATTACTGCCCTCTCAACTACCTTGCCCAGGTATGGAAGATTCGACACTGGGCGGTAGTTGGAGGGAACCGCAGGGTCCAATGATGGTTTCTTCAGTAATGGAGCCACCACCGCCTCTTTTAAGCACTCTGGAAAGACTCCTTGCTCAAGGGAGCTGTTTATGACATTCAACAGAGGCCCACGTAACCCCTCCAGGCAAGATCTAACAAGCCAGGAGGGGCACGGGTCGAGGGAGCAGGTGGTGGGGCGAGCCGCAGTAATCAATTAGATGACTTTGGGTAGCCTTCTCACCTCTTAACTAGTCCTTCAGATAGCACTCTAACTGCCAGTGGTGTAGCAGTCTATCGTTTACACCTATCATCTCTTAATAATATATCCTTTCACAAGTTCTCATTTATGTCCAAAGAACTTGGGAAGAATTATTTGTATGACAAGAACTGTTACAACTCATTTAGAGTCAGTGAATGAAAGTAGTTTTAATACATTTCTGTTACCAAAAAAACCCTGATTAGCAACCATTTCTGGTCACAAGAAGCTAAGGAAATAAACTGCCTGTGATAAATGGAATGAAAGACCATTATCCTTTCTACTGGATTATTAAATGGCAAGACAGGAAGAGTCCTAAATCCTCTCAGCTAAAATAAGGCAAATATTACAAAGAATTTTTACAAAATGGACACATTCTCTCACATCAAATACTGGCTCTGAGTCAGAAATATGAAATGTCTGTAGAAATGGCTTTTAACAAAGCCTACAAGGAATGTAAATATTATTCAAAACAAAAGTGTTTTACTCTCAGTAGAAAAGCAAAAAAATGATATAGAGAATATAAAAAGGGAACAAGAAATAGAGAAATTAAGTTTGAGATACAATGAAACCCTGTACTATTTCTACAAAGTTAGATCACTTTTATGTCACTTTCAAAGAGGCCTAAACCACAAGAAGCTATTTCACTTTAGGGTGCAAGTAATGACTGTTCAAGATGATTACCAAAGTACAGACAGGAAGATAAATCCAAGTGAGCTGGCATACACGAGCCTCAATTAAAAAAGCTCTCTCTCTCTCATACACACACATATACTCATAGACTTTTTCAGCATGGATTTAAATCAAGGTTGAGCAGACTTCAAATTTTCATTCTGTTCTTGCTTACCTCTCACTCAGCAAGAGCAAGATCTTCACTCCCATCAATAAGATACCTGCATCCTTGTAACAGAATGTTGCATCCTCATTAAAATTAAGAGATATCCTTAATATCACAAAGAAGGACCAAAATCCACCACATGGACCACTTTCTAGGTTCATCCCACACTGAAATATACTGGAGCTACCACAATATTATGTTCCATGTACCAACCCAGACATTTCAGTCAAGGATACCATGAACAGTAGTTATAAAAAGGCACTGAGTAAAGACAAGAACAGTAGTGCTTTACATCCATCCCCGGCATAAATCATACTACCAGGACAACCCAGCTAAATTCTCAGCTGATTCTGGGACAAAAGCCAGAATTAAATAATCAGTTTCATCCAATGCTGCCTAAAGCTGACATGTTCATCACTTCTTCTAAAACATCACTTAGAAATGCAAGACACGGAATCTTGTTTAGACAGGGAACTGAGACCTGGCTTCTTTGACCATCATTTCATTACTTCTTTCTTCAGGACTGCTATAACTACCCCAATGATAACAAGGCAATGTTCACATCCAGTATATATACTACAAGACCATCCAGACAGATTTTTCTTGGCAGGAAAAGAAAAAAAAGTAAAAAGCAAGTAGTAGGTCTTATTCCTCCTAGTATCTTGTTATTTTAGTACTAGTAGTCTATAAACAGCAAGACCCCATCAAACAAGACAACCTTACCACTTGCTGGGCTGAAGTGCAGGATTGATAGGTACGGAAAGGTACAGAAAAGGGTAACAAGAATGATCCAAGGAATGGAGCGGCTCCCTTATGAAACCAGGTTGCAACGCCTTGGTCTTTTCAGCCTTGAAAGACGGCGTTTAAGAGGTGACTTGATCGAAGTGTATAAAATCATGCATGGGATAGAAAAGGTGAATAAAGAAAAATTATTTTCTTTGTCACAAAACACTAGGACTAGAGGGCACTCCCTGAAGCTCCAAGGTAGGAAAATTAGGACTAATAAAGGAAATATTTCTTCACCCAGAGGGTCATTGGGTTATGGAACTCACTTCCAGAAGAGGTTGTGACAGCTGTCAGCCTGAACAACTTCAAGGCAGGATTAGACAGATTCATGGATACCAAGTGTATCGGTAGTTACTGAAAAGGACATTCAAGTGCCACCTCGGAGTTGGTTGAGGTAGGCAGGATTTCCCTGGGTACTGGTTGTGGGGGGTCGGGAGCAGGTCAGGGTTTTGCCCTCCCTTCTGCTCGAGATCCCTGTGTACAACTGGTGGGCCACTGTGTGATACAGAATGCTGGACTAGATGGGCTGAGGTCCGATTCAGCATGGCTCTTCTTATGTTCTTATGTTCTTATTGATTAAATGATCTCTGACTTGTTCATACAGTCCTGACAATTGAGTAGTTATACAATATGACAGGGGTGTCAAACTCATTTTCATTGAGGGCCACATCAGCCATATGGTTGCTTTCAAAGGAACACTGGTCAGAGAATCAGTGGATAGAGTGCCAACTGGTTTTGTTTTGGTTTTTTTGCATAGTGGTTAGTGATCCTTTGTTTTTACACAGTTTGGGTGTCCAGGTGTTATTGAACTACAACTCTCATCTCTTATGATTATTTGCTATGTAGACTAGGGATAATGGGAACTGCAACCCAATAGCACTTGCTGCTCTGGGGATGTGGAAAGGTTATAGGACATTTTAAAGTCTGACATCAGATCCACAAGTCACATCCACCCTCCTGACTAAACAGAACCAAATGCAGCCTTCCAGATGTTACTGTATCACATTTCCCATCAGTTCTAGTCATTATGTCCAATGATAAGGAACATAGAAGTTATAGTCCAGCATCTGAAGGACCACATAAAATGACATGGAGGGTTGGATTTGGTCCACAGGCCTTGAGCTTGACACCTGTGTAATATGACATCATATTTAGTTATCTAGGTTTGTGTATTTAAAATATGAATTTTGAAAAAAGGGAGGAAGCAAAACACATGCGAGATGTTGAATTATATCCTCTTAAAACGGATTTTTCTTACTAATACAGTTCTGCAGGACAGGAAGTAGCAAAAGAAGCTTGCATGAAGCCTGAATTTCTGGAAGTAGATCAAGCCAAGAATGAATTTCAGCTCCCTGCACTAGATAAATATTTAAGCAAAATTAATTTTATTCTCTCATTTCCTGACCACAAAAGAGCTATTCACCTAAGAAGACATTTAACTCTTCCGACCAGTCATTACCAACATCGTAAGTCTGATGGTTATTACCAATTACTAAAATTTGATTTGCAAAGTGAATTATGTAAAGGAAGAAGAGACTCTTGCTGAAAATAACTTTAAAGAGCCACACAAATATTTTCAGCCTGTAGTAAAAAAGATAGTGATTCAGTTAGCACCTCATACTGTTATATTCCATTTTATACTCCACTTTCTTAACTTCTAGAAAATTAAAATCATTCCTTAGAGGCACACAAGCCATAAATATAGTGAAGCATCCCAGTTCAGGAAGCAAGTCATTTCTCATCCACAATGCAATAGCTCTAATAATTACTGTTCAGTTAGCCTGACATCAATACCAGGAAAGATTCTGGAGCAGATCACTAAAGAAGCAGTCTGTAATCACTTAGAAAAGAATGCTGTCATTACTTAAAATTAACATGGATTTCTCAAAAACAAGTCATGCCAGACTAATCTTACCTCTTTTTCTGATAGGGTTACAAGCTTGGTAGATGCAGCATATCTTGATTTCAGCAGGACCTTTGACAAGGTCCCCTGTGATCTTCTTGCAAACAAACTAATAAAATAATGGGCTATATAAGGCTACTGTTAGGTGGATTTGTAATTGGTTAAGCGACTGAACCCAATGGTTCATCTTCATCCTGGAAAGAAGGGACTAGTGGGGTGCTGCAGGGTTCTGTCTGAGGTCTGGTGCTATTCAACATCTTTATTAATGACTTGGATGAATGTTTAGAGAGCGTGCTTATCAAGTTTGCAGATGACACCAAATTGGGAGGGATACCTAATAGTCCAAGTAGTCCAGGCTTAGAATTCAAAATGACCTCAACGGATTAGAGAGCTGGGCCCAAACTAACAAAATGAATTTCAAAAAGGAGAAGTGTAGGACACTTAATTTAAGTAGAAAAAATGAAATGCACAAATGCAGGATGGGTGACGCCTGGCTCGATAACAGACTATGTGTAAAAGATCTTGGAGTCTTAGTGGAATGTGGCGCAGCTGGCTCAGTGTCAGCTGCATAAAATCTCTACTGACCAGAAGGTCATGAGTTCGAGGCCTGCCCGGGTCGAGGTGGGCTCTCGACCTACTGTATTGTGTAGCCTGTTGTCGACCTTTGCAACCCGAAAGACAGTTGCATCTGTCAAGTAGGAAATTAAGGTACCACTTGTGTGGGGAGGCTAAATTTAACTTATTTACGAGGCCATAAAAAAGATCTCCAGGAAACACGCTGAGGCATGAAGGAGTGTGACAGCTCCACCTGGTGGCCAGATGTTAAATTCCCTCTGTCTGTCTTGTGTGTTTGTGTGTCTAAATGTAATGTGTACATTGTAATCCGTCCTGAGTCCCCTGCGGGGTGAGAAGGGCGGAATAGAAATAAGTAAATAAGTAAATAAGAAGTAAATAACAAGTTGAACATGAGCCAACAGTTCATTTTTTAAGCAGCAGCTTTAAAAGTCAATGGTATTTTGAACTGCATCTAAAGGATTATAGTGTCTAGAAGTCACGGTGATCTTCTACTTTGCTTTAGTCAGACCTCACATGTCATACTGTGCCCAATTCTGGGCACCACAATTTAAGAGAGAGATTGATAAACTGAAACAAGTCTAGAGGAGGGTGACTAAAATGATCAAAAGTCTGGAGAACATGCCCTATGAGAAGCTATTTGAAGAGCTGGGGATGTTTAGATTGCAGAAGAGAAGGTTGAGAGGACACATGAACACCATATCTGGCTATGGTGATCCAGGCTATGGTCATCTCGAGGCTGGACTACTGTAATGCCCTCTACACTGGCCTTCCTTTGTCCGGAAGCTCAAGCTGGTGTAAAATGCTGCCGCTGGACTTCTTGCTGGGGCTCCGGCAAAATGCCACATTACACCAATTCTATGGCAATTGCACCGGGTCATGTTCAAAGTGCTGGTATTAACCTTTAAGGCCTTATATGGTCTAGGGCCTGTGTACCTGAAGGACCGCCTTACCCTCTACACACCCTAGAGATCACTACAGTCTGAAGACCAAAACCTTTTAGAAGTCCCTAACATCCGGGCTTACAAATGGTCATTCACCAGACACAGGGCCTTCTCAGTTGTGGCACTGAATCTCTGGAATGGGTTGCTTGAAGAAGTTAGAGCCATCCGTGACTTGCTGCTTTTCCGGATGGCGTGCAAGACCTTTCTCTTCAGGTAGGCTTTCAGTACCGACTGAGGAAGATAATGTAGCTCAAATTGTATCTGTATTTTGCACCTTGTTTTGTTGCTGAATTTCTTGAATTTGTTTTAAACCTTTAAAGTGTTTTGTATGTCTTTCGAGTGTGGACCGCCCCGAGCCTTTGTGGAGTTGCGGGTACAAATTGAAATAAATAAATAAAGAAAATAAATATCTGAAGAGGGAGCAGGCTTGTTTTCTGGTGACCTGGAAACTATGACTCAGAGCAATGGGTTCAAATTACAGGGAAGGAAATTCCACCTGAACATTAGGAAGTCCTGATCACACGAGCTGTTCAACAGTGGAACTCTCTAATTCGGAGAGGAAGCTCCTTCCTTGGAGGCTTTTAAACAGAAGCTAGATGGCCATCTGTCAGGGGCACTTTGTGCTTTTCTTGCATAACAGGGGGCTGTACTAGATGGGCCACGTAGTCTCTTCCAACTCTATTGTTCTATGATTCTACCACTGTCTATTTGGCCAATGAAGATACACCAGGAAATGTTCACAGAGCAGCATTCCTCTGTATTGCTTCAGATTTGTGTCAGAAGTTTCTATTCCCAACTGGACATCAGTACAGCACTGTCATAAGGTGCCAGAGAATGTCAAGAACCTGCTGATCAGACACTCCCAGGGCCACCCACCTGAAGTTGGGAGCTGCAGAAAACAGAAGACAATGACAAGAGCAACTGAGGATCTTCCTCTAGATTCTTATTTTCCTGAAGTCATCTCTATGCCCCTCATGCCAGTAAAAATACTCTTTCCTCAATACTGGACTCAGTCATAATTGAAATAAAGATTGGGAGATGTACGGTAATATATTATTGAATAAATTCCAGAAGTAGCAATTGTGGAGCAGGAGAAAGCTATGCTTTTCATCTGACCTATAAACCTCCATTTCATTGGGTCTATCATTCCTAAGTGCCACCCCTATTTTGCTGGAAATCTGCTCTACTCTAAGAGGCAACAAAGTCAAGGATGTATGAATATATATCAGTGCTTGCTCCCCCCCACCCACCCTCCCTCCCTCATTCCTACTCAAGTAAACATAAAATAAACTTCTTCAGCCCTCTTCAATCTTTTCTTTTTTCAAAGACTATAATGCATTCTGTCATGTGGATGTCACAGTGAAAGCAGAAGTCAAAATTAGTAACTAAACTTATTTTACTTCAAAATAAGCAGTCAATAATAAAATTTAACTATCTAGCATACATATTTTTGAATCTTACTATCCAAATTCCACTTCTCTACTTTATGTGCATATTTGGCATTCAGAGTTTACTTACAAGAGACTTCCCAATCTACTGCCGTTCAGACACTTTGGAGTACAACTCCCACCTTTCAAAGAGGCATAGTTAGTGTTCAGGAATGACTGGATTTATCGTTCAAAATATCTATTTAGAAGGCACCAGGTTGAACAAGGCAGTTTTCACACTTACTAATATGAAGATATTTCAAACCTTCAAGTAGCACAGAAAAATTCAAAGTGCTGCATCAACACATATATTGCTCAGTTTTGTCTCCAACAGAATATTTATCCCTAAATTCCTCTATGCCATAGCAAATTGTTTACTTCTTCTGCAAAACACCTACTGCAGTCTCTTATCTATATTATTTCATTTATTCTTCAGAACACTTCTCCATTATGACCCACAGAATTAGTGACACATTAAAATGCTTGTTTTTCAGCACAATAAATAAAAAGATCCAAGTCAAATCAGTTATTTTCTGCAATGCTATTTGTCAGCTAATTTTAGTAAATGTATTTATAAGTTAAAGTCTGAGTTTGCTTTCCTTCAAAAATAATCCTAATCATATATCACTATCTTCACATATTTCTTATAACTCTTAAATAATTTGCAAAAATATCTCTACATGCAATTAATTTTAATTGCAAAATGACTCAGAAGCTACAGGCTAAAAATGCAAAACAGAAGTAGAATTAACACCTTAAATGTGTGGGATTTTGCAATTAGAAAAATGTTCTTCAGCCAAGAGACTGTTTCAAGTAACTGCTGATGGAATTTTAACTACTTTTGCTGATTCCCTCTGTCCAGTTATTGTGATCGCCAGAGGCTGTCCTCTAGGTATTCTCACTGTCTAAATTAAATCAGGTATCCTGGGAAAAGACATGGTTCCAAATTATCCCAGTTATTACCTTAGATAAATGGTTTTAAACAATGTAAAAAAGAAATATTAACTTGTATATGGAAAGGTAAAAAGCCAAGAATAGCAACGTAACAATGAAATATGTAAACAGCCATACTTCAAGGCCTGCTGCATGCAGCAGATCACAACTGAAAGGAGACGATTGCCCTTTTTGGACGCTCATAGAGGTATTTTCACTATTCTTTGGTTCAGGATATGGATTCTTCTTGAAAAGACAGTGAGTTAAAGTGAAGTGTCTTTCCCCTTTCCAGACTGATTAGGGAACTTCATGGGGCCCCAGGCTTTACCTTATAGAAAGGTAAAGCCTGGGGCCCCATGAAGTTCCCTAATCTAATTTTGGGGCCTTTGGAGCCATTCAGAATAGCCCTATTCCAATGTTCAGCCCATAAAATATAAAAGTTAGATCAAAATCACCATAAAATGGACTGGTTGTGCTCCTGCCACCCTCGAAAACTCCTCTCAAAACCTGAAATAAGTATAGCATTTTCATTCTTTTGCATAGACGCAACTTGCTGTAGCTGGGGGGTAGCAAAATTGACACCGATTGCGCCTTACATTCCCATCCCTGGGCCTGACGATACAAGGAGGCTTTCATCTGTTTCAGAAATCTAGTGTTTGTGCTGTGAAGTTAATGAGATTTAATCAGATCCTTCTGCTGCTGATGGTTAAAACCAGGCCTATAGCCAGAAAACCTTTTGGGAGAGTGGATAGGGGGGACGGGAATCAAGGGTGGTGAGTAGGGGAATGAGTGGGGAGGGGATGAGCCTAGAGGGGCAGGCAAATGATTGAGCAGGTGAGTGGGGGCCAAGCCAGTGGACAGACAGGCTAGCGGGGGTAGAAGCAGGCAAGCAGGTGAGATAGCACATTCAAGTTAAAATTCACGAGTTTCATATTATTTGACAGCATCTTTTTAGTTTAAGGTTTATTATTATTTTAGTTGCTAAAACCGGATCTTTGGTAACCTAACTTTTTGGTCTCAGGGTATGTGAATTATTTAATCTTTGGGTGGTACAGAAGAGACACCCAGCATAGGCTGATAGTAAGAGCGTTGAACTGTGACTCTGGATATCAGGGTTTTAATCTCCTGCTTGGCCATGGAAACCCACTAGGCAAGTCTCAGCCAGACATCGGCAAACCCCCTCTATACAAATCAATTCCCATAATAGTCACCAAAAGTCCAAAACTACATGAAGGCCACAAAAAGTAATACTGACTTTTTCGATTATCTTACTTTTATGAACTAATTCCTTATCACTGATATTGTATGATGGCCAAGAACTTGCATCAGATATTACCACATGTAACATTACATTGCTATAGCTACATCTCTGACACAATACACAACTCATCTGGTGAAATGTGATGAGTAGTATGTGGGAACAATACATAATGTCCTGTTGTACAAAGGGGCTTCCCCCATTCTGCTGGCTATGCTTGCACATTGGTTCGGATTTACATCTCTTCTTCCTTCAAAATAATACAAATGTCATTCAATGGCAAGTTCTAATTTATATAATAGCAATTCAGTTGATGAAAATGTAACTTCCCAAAAGGATGCTGTGCAATATTGATAAATGCTACAGTTACCAAATTAAAATCAAAAAGTAGGGGGAAAGTTAGGATTAAGATCATATGGCAACCTTTAAAGCAAGGGTACTTAATTATGATATAATTAGTCTAATCAGCTAATAGTACAATTATTCAGTTAGGAATTTTTCAGGGTGATCTTCTCTATATGCTTTGACCAATAATTATGATCATCCCTTTCAGACTTAGGCTGATGAGAAATTATTACAAATATATATTGAAGTCAACACATTCCAGAGGAAAGGTGGGATATAAATCCAATAAATACATAAATTTAGATTGGGAAAAGTCAAAACTGAAGACTAAGACTTACTCATCACTTCAACACCCAGGAACAACACCCAGAAATTCAAGACATTTAAATGTCTTGTTATCACAGATATATCAGCCAAAATAGTCCTTTACTTTATTTAACAAAGACCTCACACTGGATTTCCCTAATGTTAATTGTTTTTTGGTTATAATAATAAATAATAATAAAATATAACTTTATTTATATTCCGCCCTATCCCCCCTGGGGGACTCAGTTCAGTTTTCATACAGGTAAGACTGCTAATTCCCACAAAACTGTATACTTTATTGCTAATAGCACTAAGCACACCCACTTGACAAAATGACTGAACATTATAACTCTACTTGAATAATGCCAGACATTAATCTGGCCATACCTTACGCAAAAGTGTATGTATTTCTATTGTGGAATTGTTTGAAGAATCTCCTGCTACTGGCACATTCTAACTACTCTAGTAATCTAGGTTAACCTGTTCAACTAGACCAGGGTTGCCCAAACTCTGATCTGGGTGTTTTGGACTTTAGCTCCCAAAATCCCTTAGTCAAGGCAGCTGAGGCTTCTAGGAATTGAAGTCCAAAACATCTGAAGGACAAGATTTGGGGAATCACTGAAGACAATGAATTTCTTCATTTGTATAGTAACATACAGCCTCAGCTAGCCTCTCGACTCCTTAGACTCAACGCTAAAGAATTCTACTAATATGACTTCATTCTGCAGCTCAATTCAGACATAGTGCACTTTGTTTAGATTAACTCTGGCTTATGCAAACCCACCAGGCCCCATTAATCACAGATTTTTTCAGGACAACGAACTAGGAGTGTAAATTCCCGCTTGTAAATCTTCCTCTGCTTTGTGGGGTTTATCACTACATATGAATTCAGCATCTGAGATTAATCCTAGCTTATTTTAATGCACTATCTACACTTAATGTCCGTCTGCTACAGAGAGACACAGGCAACTAAGAGAATTCTGCAGGCACTTTCAAAGCTATTCTGCCTAGCAAAGCATCCCTATCTCTACTCACCTTCTTCTTACTGGTCTTTCCTGCAGTTCCCTAGCTCTTCAAAAGCCTTGCTAATGTCATCAAGATGTTAACGATGTTGCAGGATCACAGATACCACTGGCCCTATCCTACATAGCCAATAGTGAGAAATGATGGGAGCTTCAAGCCAAGATCATTTGGAGGGCAAAATGTTCCCTACTCTATATTTAGAGGGACATTCATATTCACAACTGTTTTTGTCTTCCCTCAGATCAATTTGAACTTATAGCAACCCTAAGGTGAAGCTATCATGATGGTTCCCTGGGCAGATTTGTTCAGAGAAGATGTTACCTTTGCCTACCTCTGAGGATAAGAGAGTATGAGTTGTCTGTGGCTAGCCAGTGTGTTCCCATGGCTAAGTAGGAGATTCAAACCATGATCTCCAGAGTCAGTCCAACACATAAACTATATCACAAGGCAGAGGAGCTTTTGGGAGTGTGTTTCCCCTTTGCTTGTTTATGTAGTACTTCACCATGGTGTTGTCTGTGAGAAGTTGCACTACTTTCCATCACAATGGGATTTCGAAGGCTTGTGTACCTTTTCTACTGCCAGGAGCTTCAGAAAGCTGATATCGTGGTGATGATCCCTTGCTAACCATTGGCCTTGTAGTGTGAGGCTGTCTAGGTGGATGCCCCAATCATCAAGAGAGGCATCTGTCTTAAGTCAGAGAGAAGGACAAGTTTGTCTGAAGGGAACTCGTGGATGAGATGTAAACTCTATGGAATGCCCTCACCTGATAATGTTGAGTACCCATGAGTCTGTAGTAATGCTGCTCCAGGCCTTGAAATGTGGAGCAAGGAGATCCAAAAAGTCTCCATACAAAAGGCACTGAGAAACAACACTGCAGGTAAATTCTGCGGGAAAAGAGTCGTTGGGCTCCAAAAGCTCAAAAAGTGAACCAGGAACTGAATGCAACTTAGAAAATGAAGACTCCCCAACTGAAGCGTTTCCTATAATAGGAAGGTTTTCTCTCTACCATACTGCTGGCCCCTGAGTGGTAGAGGTGGCTTCTTGCAAGTTACGGCATGAAATTGAGAGTGAGGGCTTGTATGGCAGCGGACATGTACACTACTTTCAGTACCCCCACCATTATGATTTTGGATGTTGAGTGGTGTAAGCTAGAAAACCATACTTATGGGCCGTCTGCCTCATCTTCCGAGTGTGCTCCAGTTGAATGTCAGTTGCTGGATTAAAGAGGCCTGCTTCATCTCAGGGGAGGTCCTCAACAACAGCACGTACTGGGGAGGATAAACGTGAGGCATGAAGCCAGGAGTGACAATGGAAGGCAACATCTGTTACCAAGAGCTTGCCTGAGGAATCAGCAATGTGCTTGGCCAATTCCTTTTACATGCTCAGTAACAAACAAGCCTCTTGTTTAAGGACTTTTGCCATGTCCTGTTCAACAGGAGGGTGGTAGTCAAGGTACGGGGCAATCTTACCCCACATATAGTTCTTGTAGGCCCTCATATATGCTCCGTAGTGCTCCAGTTTTAGGAATATGCACACACCTTTTTACCATTGTGTCCAGTTTTGTTCATTCATTATCTGCAGGCACCAAGTTTGATTTTTGGGATGAGTGGGGCTGGCTTACATCCCCCACTATTGAATTTGGATTGGGCAGCTTAGAAAGTCAATTCACGATGTAAAGGTCCACCCTATAAAGGCTTTCCACCCATCTGGAGCTCTACAGGGTCAACTGTGGTGGCACATCAGAGGCTGCCGAGGCAGGCGATGGGACTTGTTGTGTTGCTGGTGTCCACACCCCAACTGATTCTGTTGGAGGGGGAAGCCATTGGGCTTCTTGCTGCCAGACATAATAGCATTTTGCCCTTCTTGTGCACCTCCTTAGCCTTCCCCGATGGCACTGGGAGGTGGGGCATCTTTGCCCTTTTTGGCCATGTTTGCAGAGGACTCCAGTGGGTGTTCCCGCGAGAGGCCTAGTGAGATCTTCTTGCTGCCCTGACTTCTTTGGGGGCCCCAAGAGTGGGGAATGGCCCACCTCTTGGGCCAGTGAGTCCTCACTGACAGGTGGCTCAGGAGCCAGGCATTTTTCCAGGCACATGGCTGGCGGAGCCAGGGCACATTCGTAGAGGAGGACTCCCTATTCCTTCGTGCCTGGGAGGTGAAGGTATGGCAGATGGTACAGGCCTGGATAACATGGCCCTCCCCTAGGCAAAAAAGGCATAGGACATGGCCATCCGCTTTGGTGAGCTTAACTCTGCAGAAAGTGCATTTTTTCAAAAGGGAAGCAGAAGCTACAATACTAGCCTGTAACAAACATCCGGTCCAAGCACAGAGGAGCAAGGTCAGTCTAAATTGTCGGGTCCAAGATCGAGGGAGAAGAGCCAGCAAGTTCAAAGTCCAAACCGAGTCAAAAAGCCATTAAGCAAAGTAGGAAAGTAGAAAGTAGCAGAGAGATAAAGGTTCCTAGCTGCAGTTAGCAGCAGAAAAAAGGAATTGGGGCTCATCCCTCTCCATTGTTACTTATACTCTATGGCAGCGTGTCTCAACCTGGGGGTCGGGACTCCTGGGGGGGGGGTAGTGAGGGGGGTGTCAGAGGGTTGCCAAAAACCATAAGAAAACACAGTATTTTATGTTGGTCATGGGGGTCTGTGTCAGAAGTTTGTCCCAATTCTATCGTTGGTGGGTTTCAGAATGCTCTTTGATTGTAGGTGAACTATAAATCCCATCAACTACAATTCCCAAATGTCAAGGTCTATTATCCCCAAACTCCACCGGTGTTCACATTTGGACATATTGAGTATTTGTGCCTAACAGATGCATCATTGTTTGAGTTGTAGGTGAACTACAACTCCAAAACTCAAGGTCAATGCCCACCAAACCTCTCCAGTATTTTCTGTTGGTCATGGGAGTTCTGTGCGCCAAGTTTGATTCAGTTCCATCTTTGATGTTCAGAATGCTCTTTGATTGTAGGTTAACTATAAATTCCAACAACTACAACTCCAAAATGACAAAATCAACACGCACACACCCTTCCGTAAGCCCACCAGTATTCAAATTTGGGCGTATTGAGTATTTGTGCCGAAATTGGTCCTGTGAATGAAAACACATCCTGCATATCATATACTCACATTACAATTCATAACAGTAGCAGAATTACAGTTATGAAGTAGCAACGAAAATTATTTTATGGTTGGGGGTCACCACAACATGAAGAACTGTATTACAGGGTCATGGCATTGGGAAGGTTGAGAACCACTGCTCTATGGGGAGAGTGGGCTACCACCAAAATGTTCCATTACTGAGATCTAGAAGGACATACTGAGAGCAAAAATGTGCAGTGATGTGGGGTTGACTGTTAGAAATCCAGCCATATGTTGAGTGAGGAAGACAACTCAATCCATTCTGCCTTTAAACATGTAATTAAGAATCTGGCTGACATCCCTGTAATCACACCCATCAATCTATAAAACTTTTACTATTATACTCCTTAAATGCATACACATTCAGGTGTGCATTATCAACAGTGAGTACAGTCCAAGTACTGAGGTAGGGATAGGATTCAGTCCAGGTAATTTTTGCTTATTTACAAGATACCTGGCATTTCAATATCAAAACTTGTATTTGCAACCTGTGATGAATGACAAAAGGCAACACTTCTAAATATGTGTTAAAAAGATGTGTTGCTTACCTGTAACCATGTTTCCTCCAGTGATCCTGTGAAATCCACACAAATGGGTTTCTGCGCCTGCGCAGTTTGGAACTTTCTAGATTCTTAAGGATACTTTTTGGCCATAGCCCCACCCATTTCCCCTGATAATATAAATAGCCAGTAGACGGGGCTGCCGCTCCTGTTCCATAGCTGCAGGATAGCAGCCCAGGATACCGAAGCATGACGTCCAGCGGGGAGGATGGGAGGGGATGTGTGGATTTCACAGGACCACTGGAGGAAACACGGTTACAGGTAAACAATCCATCTTTCCTTTGCATGGTCCTGTGAAATGCACACATATGGGTGACTGGCAAGCTACAAACCTTGGAGGTGGGCGTCATGCCACACACGAAAACAGTACTGCTCTCTTGAAGGCAGCATCTCTCTTAGACAGGACATCCACCTTGTAGTGGCTGACGAAGGTGGAGGAAGTCACCCAGGTGGCCACACAACAGATGTCTTCCAGAAGCACTCCTTTCAGGAATGCTCGTGATGTGGCCAAGGATCTGGTGGAATGAGTGTTCAGTACGGGAGGGGATCACGTCCTGACAGCTGGTATGTAAGTTGGATGGTTGTGACAATCCAGGAAGACAACCTCTGAGGGGTCACAGGCATTCCGAGCACATCCTTTCTGTACTTGAGAAAGAGCAGGGGTGATTTTCTGTGCAGCCGAGTCTTGTCGACATAGAAGGCAAGTGCCCTCCTGACATCTAATGTATGCAGGTAGCATTCCAACGGAGTTGATGGATTTTGGAAAAAGGCTGGTAGGATAATGTCCTGGGAGAGATGGAAGCTTGTGACCACCTTTGGCAAAAAGGAAATGTCCGGCCGCAGAACTGCTTTATCTGCATGGAACCGCAAGTAAGGCATGTCAGCTCTTAGTGCACAGAGCTCGCTTCCCCTCCTTGCAGATGTTATGGCAACGAGGAACGCCATCTTCCAGGGCAGGTATTGAAGATCAGCTGATGCTAAGGGCTCAAACGGTGCTTTAGAGAGCTGTGACAAGTCCAGCTCAAGACTCCACGCAGGTACTGAGGAGTGAATTGGAGGAAACATGTTCTTTTGTCTCTTCAGGAACAGCTTAATGAGCGGTTGCTTAAAGCAGAAAGGTAGGCCCAACTTGCACCGGTACCATGAGATAGCCGCAAGATAACACTTTATAGATGAGATGGAAAGGCCTTTATTAGACAGATGCATGAGAAAATCCAAAATTACTGGGACAGGAGCTGAAGATGGTTCCGACCCCTTTTGCTTTGCAAAGGAAGTGAAACATTGCCACTTGTATGTGTAGGACTTCTTCGTGGGCGGCTTCCAGCACCGAGCTCACTGAGTGGGAGAGTTTTGAGTAGACCGAATCCTCCAAGCTGTCAGATGCAGGGTGCAGGCATCAGGATGACGAACTTGACCATTCTGAATCGTGAGGATGTCCGGTGTGAATGGGAGTCGTCGAGATTCGTTGTGAGAGGCCTGGATCAGTGGGCCGAACCATGGTTGCCATGGCCACCACAGAGTCAGAAGGATGCAGTCTGCTTCTTCTGCCAGCAATTTTGTCAGAACCCTCAGAATGAAGGGGAGATGTGGGAAAGCATACATCAGACCTGGTGCCCAGGTGTACGGAAACGCGTTGTTCGGGTAGCACTGCCCGCCAAAAAGTATCCTTAATAATCTAGAAAGTTCCGAAACTCTCTGCGCAGGCACAGAAACCCATATGTGTGCATTTCACAGGACCACGCAGAGGAAGCAATTCTCCACCACTTATTAGTTACAGTGAATTCTCAGGCATATAACCTCTATGTAAACAGTATTTGTAATGAAAAACTGGCCTAAAAATGTGCAAGATTCTCAGTCCTTCAGAGGGATAGAATATTTCAGCAGAAGATCAAAGGTACAATAGCCTCACTTTTGTTCACTAAGAAGATCACTATTTAAAGATGCCTGAATAAGCATGTATTTATTGATACTACAACACAAAGACAGAATAGATAAGGGCTATAATATGGCTGTCCTCATAAACTTGGATATAAAAGTGAAAGAGAATCCCAAACTCAACTCCTTGTTAAGTCTATCTGTTAAGTGGGGGTAGAAGATTCTGTAACCCATGGAAGAAATCTGTTTAATAACAAAACTTTAATTACATCTGCTATCCCCCACTGTATTCATTTTAATTTATAACTATTTAATTCCTTCCCGCAACCCATTAGTAGTTTAAAAAAATAAAGTATTCAAAAACCTGAAGCTATGTAAACATGATTTTTTTTTGTCTGCACCTGAAGAAGTTGGTGCCCTTCTTCCTGGACTATCTTAAGCATTCTTCATATTCAATTTTATAATATAATCGGTAGTACACAGGCTGGTTTGGTTTTTTTGGCATCAATCTCTTTTCCTTTTATAACATTTGAAGATAAAGCAGAATATGCTTCTAGTTGCTGCAGCCATAAGCATACTACAGCAAATGTCTCATTTACATTTTGGGAGATAAAAATACAACACAACACCTGTATCTGCGGATAATATGTTCAAAGATCCCTATGGATACCTGAAACTGTGGATAACGAAATCTTTGACTATATCTGCTGCAGAAACATACCACTGAATCACATTGGAGGATCTACAGACACTTCTAATGGGGGGTATTTTTGGGAGAGTGAAACCATGGATATCGAATCTGTGGATAAGGGGGTCATATTCTATATTTAATACACTAACTCAAAGGACTCAATTTAAATAAGGGAAGGTGGAGTTGGGAAATTTTATTTTTCTCCCATGGAACTTCAAAGAACATTTTGTGCTGTGATCAATGCCAAGCAGTGAACATGAAGTAGGCAACACCTCATAGGTACTTATCTAATATTATTCAGACATATTTAAATCATTTTTGGTTTCCAATATGCTGTTCTCACTCCTTATCAGAATCATGCAGTTTCAGTAATTTAGTATTACATAACTGTAAAGCTACTATACCATTTCTCTCTTCCCCCATAGCACTCGTCAGGTTTCTGTGAACTTTGGAAGTGAAGAATAAGCCAAACAAGAACATAAAAGATAAAGGGTCCAAAGAGCAATGCTCCAGTTATTTCTAGTTAATTGCTTCCAACAGCATTTTATGACTGATCTCTTAGAGGAAGAGAACTAGATCCCTAGTAAAATTCAAACAGTATACAAGCACAGTTGTGAAGACTACAGGATTTAGCAACATCCTATAAACTTGCTGAAAGTATAACTTAAGTCTTGGCATGAACTCACACTTTTGCACCTTTCTACAGCTCCGTTTCCTTACCTTCACAGATAGATGTAACAGGTTTTAAGTTAGTAAGATTTTATACAACCACACAAATACTCACACACCAGGAAAGGGCAATCTATGGCCTACAATTCAATTTCACCAACACCTGTCCTGAGTAGGATTGATAAGAACTGCAGTTCAACAAGTCCTGGGAGCCATAAGCTATCTAGTTTTGTCCTACACTGATGGAGTGTCCTAACTCTTTAAGAAGCTCTGCTGTGCAGATTGAACAACCCAGACACACAAAAAACAAGGAAGGCAAAACTATACAAATGATGTGAGACTAAACAGTAAACTGAAGACCCAAAAATTAACAGAGACATATAAACCTAGATAACTTGCTACAAGAAATCTGTTGCCTTGGGACAATTTTATCTGAATCTCACCTACTACAGCATTTACCTCTTTTTCATAGGGGGATCTTCCTATGCAATGAATGCTGCAGACATATTCAGGCATATCTTACAGGTTTGTTCGCTTAAAAATCTGTATTAAATAAACTGGATTATAAAGTTAATGTAGTTCAAATAATGTCCTACTTATCTACTTAGACTGGACTAGAAGGAGCAAAGACATACAAAGGAATAGTAGTATCAGAACTAAGAAGGAAAGATATGGAACTTAACCACTGAAAAATCTTCTAATACTTCCATCTTCATCCCAAAGCTGTTAAGATTTCATCAGATTTTTCTTGCTTACTTTCAAGTCTCCCTCTGCTTTCTTAATTTATTTTTTTTAAAGGAAAGCACAAATTCAAAGGACACCAAATTCTACATCTATTACCATATTCCATTGTTCCATTGTGATATCAAAAGCAACATGAACAGATTCAAGCCCAGTTCAAATATTTTTTGCTTAAATGCTAAATCACAGCTGGCTACAGAGATGTAAATCATGTCATCCCTCAAGATGCTGTTGTACTACAACATCCAGAAACTTCTAGCTTGGATAGCTAATGATCAGTCCAAGAACAAGTTTCCCTCTTTGCATTGTCCTCTAACTGGGGGCTTCATCCTGTATTTTAGAGTGGAACTTTTTAAGTGTAGATATGGTTTCTCTTAAATAACACTATGTAACATGATATTTGTTTCTTGGTTGTCATTTCCTGATTGGGTCTATCTTAAATACATGGAAAAAGTTTATTAAACTCCAAAAACTTTGTTGCGGTCTGCACATTGAAAGGTTAAAAATGGCATACATATTTTCATTAAGGAAAGTTACAAATAAAGTGTCTCGATTAAAAGAAATAATCGTATTACCCTCAGCCACAAAACAAAGTTTCTAGATTATAAACAACTACTTTCAAAGTAGGTACTGCACAAGAATAGATTTTTTTCAAATTTTATTGCACAGTGTGATCATTAGTTTACCACACTGCCTATCTACACACATTCGTTTTTTAAAAAAAAAAATGGTTTAGCTATGTTACTTTCCTTTTTCCACACCAATAAATGCTTAAGATATTTTGCAACTTCAAGTTACTAACTGAATCAGCACAAGTCTGAATTCACAAAGCAAGTCCATAACAATCCATGGTTCTAAAATACCCAAGCTTTGCTCATCAAAATTTCTACTACATCAAGTGGTTATAGTACAACCTTTAGATTCCATCTGGCAATGGACGGACACCAAGTTCCATCATTTAATAGAGTTTTCTCCAGAATTCAAAGTACGTTTACCCTACTTGCATTGTATAAATAATAATCACAAACTAAGCATCACTGTCTCATATTAATGTTTCTGAGCCAATATATCATTTTACCTAAATCAATAATAGCCAGTCATACTGTGGTTTGCAATGTCTTTAAAAGTACACGAGCACTGCAGGTTCGCTTGCATTTTCCCCCACTGTTTACTTGCAATATTTACCATTTCTACTGTCCAACACTTCTTTTGTGTATTAGGAACATTTTAGTTTGCCTATGCTATGATTTATTCTGTGGCAGAAGGGCACATACACTTGGAATGATCTCCATTATCCTTTTGTGCTTATTTATTTTTGAGCCCTGGCAAAACATGCCAACCTACATCTTTGTGAATTACTATTCCAATTTATGGTTAAGAGTCTGAATTCTGACTGTATATACGTAGCTATGTCTGTCTTTTTATTATACAGCAATAAGTGAAAAACCGTGATGTAGGGATGCTCTATTTATTTTAATATTTATATATTATTTTAGTAGTTATACACTAAAATAAGACTTTATAAACTTAAAATAAAGGGAAGGGAAGGAAGGAAATGCCCTTCAAGGCTGGAGGGAGGGGGAGAGGACTAAGGAGGGAAAGTGTTTTGGAGAGCGGCGGCAGCAAAACCCCACAAAACAGCCAAAATATCATGATATATATTTTAAATTAATATTTTCTGAAATCCGCGAAACAGCAAGTCCGCAATAAGCGAACCGTGAAGTAGCGAGGGAATACTGTACTTACAATGGGGAATTATTTTGTGCATGCAGACAATGACAGAAGTGGAACCATGTACCTGCCAGCATTTTTCATCCATAGCTGTCTCTGTCATTTCCTGCAACTAAATATTTCAGAAAAGAAATAATACTATACTTGCATGGGTTCCCCTGCTTTGTCAACCGAAATACCCTAAAGTACATGTGACTACAGCGATTGTCATATGTATGATCTATCACAACATGACAAGGGCCTCCATTAAGACTGTTAGGCAAATCTATATATCTGAAACAAATTTGTTTTCTGCTGCTCCAAACAATAGGATTAAAACTAATGAATTCAAATTACCAAAAAATGAGATGTCAACTAAGCATTACGAATAATTACCTGCTAGACAGTAAAACAGACTCATTTAGAAAATACTGGCCTCTTTCGTTGCAGGCATTTAAAACCGAAGATTATATCTTCATCAAGAATATTTTGGCTATAGTTTCCTGCAGTGGAAAGGGACGTAATGAATTGACCTATGGGATGTCTTCCAACTCTATAATTACAATATTCTATAAAAATTCATTTACATGTTTAAATAGCAAATATAAAATCAAAGTTAAATTTTAGAGAGAATGAAATTTTAAATGAGAAACTATTTCATATTATTCATCTTCCACAACTGCCAAGATTATAGGTATATTTAAGTATAAAAAGGTGATGACCCTTACATTAATAAATGTTGACTACAAGTGTGTATCCACCTAATTATTCATTTGATTTTGAATGTAAAGCTGACACCTGCCTCCAGCAAACCTCTGATATTTATGCTGGCTTTTAATATAGAAGTATAATTCTTGCAGTTTCCATCAGATGATGAGTGTGCTAAAAATAGGTATTGTGTTTATTTAGGGTTATATCTTATAGTATATGGGGATACAAAATTTCTATGGGTAATTTTCTACTACATTTTTCTCCAGTATTTCATTCTAAAATAGATGACAGTACTTTTTAATAAGTAACCGTTCATGTTACTGATTAAAACTGAACTGTTTAAAACTATTGAAACTGAACTATTTCAAACTATTTTTCCATATTACTATTTCTAAGATGCATGCATATATTATAAACAGCTCTTATAAAAGCACTGCTCTTAAAATGTCTTTCATAGTGATATGTTAGTTTTATTACAGCCTATGGTCAAACAGAATTTATTACTAGTATGTTAATTTAAAATCTGAAGAGTGTAAAGGAAATGTATGCTGTTGATTTGTCATGTTCCTCGAGTATTTACAATAGTTTCCAAATACATATTTTACTTTCTATTAAATGTGGGTTACAGATATCTGTGTCAAATATTTCAATCCAAGCACTACCGGAAAAAAGTGAGCTATTTATAAATTCTATGAAAAAAGCAAAACAGCTTTTTCAGGCCAAATCAAACTGACCTATAACAAGGGTTAAGAAAATATGATCAACAGACTGAATGCAATACCCATTTGTTTTCTGATTCCTTTGTTTTTGTGGGTATTTTTGTCCCCTGACAACTGTGCCAAGCCACAATCTCTCAGGCATACAGCACTGACTCCCACCTAATTCCAACCCCATCCTTGAATCTGCCTTCACTCGCAATACTTCCATTTTCAGCCATGAATACATCAAAAATGGTTACCAGCAGTTATGTGACACCATTTCTGATGCATCTGGATGGGCAGATACGCCCACAAGCAACAACAACAACTTTCTGCAATGTTGTTTCCATCTCTGATCTAGAAATTTTGGGAAGGGAATAACTATATTTTAGTTGTTTCTTCCTGTTCTAAGTCTTGTATTCTATTTCCTTTGAAAGGAAAATCAAAAGCAAATAGAGACAGACAGATTAAAAATCAGAGACAGTTATACACTGAAAGTTGTTATTTTCTTTTTTTATGATTAATTAAGATACCCTTCAACGCTCCACAAACTAAGGCTTCATTCCTATTCATACTTCTTTACAGCTAAATCCCACTAAACTTAGTAGGATTTACCATATGTCTAAGCAAATGCATACAGGCTACAGTTCTTACTGCTCTTCTAAAGGAATATGCATCTGATGTCAAAATGAAATGTTTACTAAGCGTTTCCACATAAGACAGGTAACAAGTCGAAGATCTCAAACATGCTGTTGTTGATTAATAAAGCTTCCCAAAACAGAATTGCTAAAGCTAGTAGCTCAGTCTCATTAATTTATATAAACTAACAGCACATACTGCTGAGAAAAAAATCATTCTGGGAACGCTGCAGTCGGCAAAAACAGAATTACAAAAAGACAGTAAAAGTCATAAACATACTATGTTTGCACTTGGGGGGGGGGGGGGGGAGAAAAATCAGATGATTTAGTGGTTTTCCACAGAAAAACTGAGCTCAGCTCTTTCCAACAAGAGACACACACAAAGAACCCAAGCCAACAAAGACTGCTCAAGAAGTGTTTAGACTATTTATATCTATTTGGCTTGAACAAGGTATACAGAAAGTATACAAAGTCACAATCATTTATAAGGATATTTTCTGATCATATCTCTGGTTATATTTAATTATGAAGTACATTTGAAACATTATTTTCCCAACTTTCAAGAGAGAATGCTTGCCACAAAGTTGCTACACTGAAAACTCAAGTGTCCTGTGCTACTAAATTGCCATGTGCCAATAACAATTACATAGAACTAATTCCACTCACTCCACTACATCTTAATTAAAGGGAAAACAGAGCATGAGTTTCACCTACTACAAATTTAACTAGCTAGGTATTAGAAAAATTGTGCTGTGGGTTTAACTATATGTTATATACAGTTGTTATGTTGTATAAAATTGGCATGATTCTTATTGTTGACAATTTGTGCTTAGTCAAAAGAGGCAACCTGTAACAATAATTAATGAGTTATTAAAACTTATTACCGGTATGTTTTTTTTATTTTCAAATTCATGATAGTTTCTGAATTTGTATTTTAATATAGTTTTAGCAAGGCCGTCGTCAGTAATTCAGGGATTCACAATATTTTTGAAGCTATACACACATTTGGATTTTAAAAGTAGACACAATGACAGAACAGCTGTTGTAGGTGTGTGGTAACTGATCATACTAGCTGGAGGTGATGGGAGATGTTGTCCAACAGCATTTGGAAGTCCACTGCACACCAGCTTTTAATAGTGCTGTTGTCACCAGTGAGTTCCTATACAGACTGCAAATATTTGGTTCATGATTAGTTCTAGTGGGGATTATAAAGAAATCTAATAATTACATTTTTTATATTATTTTGAACCTTATACCAGGCATTAAAACATAAAACCTCTCTCTCTCTATCTATATATATAAAAAGAGAGAGTCCGTTTTTGACGCTTATGCACGGACACACCATAACACCCAGACCCTCAAAACCCACCCCACACATTTCAACAGACTAACACCTACAATCGTGGCACAAAAAAACACCAAAGCATAACTCCTAAGACCCCTAAAACCGGCCCCCCAAAAACCCCATGGAAACCTATGGAGGCATCCGGAACCCTAAAAAACTACAACCAAACTGGCGCAAAAACCACTTCCTGTCCCGCAAAAAAACACTCCCCCGGAAGTTGTCTCTCAAAAATACCAAACCCGGCAGGAAACACATACCTAAAACACTAACAGGAAGTTCGTAGCCTTCTCACTCTCCTCCGCTGCTTCTCTTCCGCTCCCAGCAGAGGAGGCAAAGGGAGAGGGACCGTGCGGGCCCCTTTCACAGGAGGAGGTGGAGGATGTGGGCCCGACCACAGCAACGTTCTCCAACGCAGCACTCCTCCTTGTGAAGGTCCCTCTTCAGCCCACCCTGTGGCAGGGAAGTGACGAAGGGGGAGCAAAGACGGCGGCGCCATGGCCGTTCTTCCGGCCCCTTTGCACTCTCCTCCGCCGCCTCCGTGCTGCTCCCTGACGAGGAGGATGAAAGGGGCCCCCGCGCGATCTCTCTCCCTTCGCCCTTTTCTCCTGGGAGCGGAAGAGAGGCGGCAGAGGAGAGCGCACCCTTCGACAGGGAAGCGACGCAGAGGGAGCGATACCGCCGGCACCCTGGCTGCCTCTTCCACCCCCTTCTCACTCTCCTCCACCGCCTCCCTTCCACTCCTAGAAGATGAGGGCGAAGGGAGAGAGATCGCGCGGGGCCCCCTTTCGTCCTCTACCTCTGCCGCCTCCTCGGCCTCTTCCTCATCCTCCAAACCCCTCCCGGGCCCGGCCCACACAGTCTCTCTCTCTCCCGCTCTCTCTCTCTTCCTCTGTGTATCCCTCCCGCGAGAGCGACAACAACAGCGCACCAAAAGCGGCTGGAAGACAGTGGAGGAAGCGACCATGGCTACGGGACTACACTTCCCAGAAAGCCCCGCGCAGCCACTTCCCGCCCATCGCTGCTCAATCTCCGCCCTCCTTCCCAGAGAGCCCTGCGGACCCAGAAGTAGGCCCTCAACTCAGAGAAAGACAAGCCCTCACACAAACAAGAGGCCGGACAACCATGGGGACCCACAGCAAGTAAATCCACCCACCAGGGAGGGGAGAAAGGCGAGAGAGACAAAGAAGGGGGGGGGAATAAAAAACAAAGGACAGAAGCATTCTCTCCTGACATTTCTCCCCCATCTATGCCTAAAGGCATCCTCATAACAGGTAGAGAGGTCTATTGGAAACACACATAAAGAGAGGAAATCCAGACAAGAAAAAATCAAGGACAGCTAATCACCTCCCAACAAAGGATCCAACTAAAGCAGTAACCAGCCACACCTTGAAAATACAAAGCCATTATCTGCTAATCAAGGTGCTCCGTTGCAACAATCGCTCTTACCTCCAACAGACAAGAGTTCATTCTTTCTTCCACCCTAGACATTATTCTACACGTATGTCCACACCACTTACATTCCTTTTCCTTCCTTCTTTGCCTCTTTCATACCTTTCCTATCCACCAGACTACGCAACATCAATTCCAACCCTTACATACTCAGACTACCTCACATCTCCAAAATAGGGCACAGCAACGCGTGCCGGGTTCAGCTAGTGTGTGTGTGTGTGTGTGTATCTCAGTATCTGAAAGGCCCCAGGTCTACCAAAAGTAATATACAGCTGGGATGTCATGCAATTGATGCATTCCTTTGATTATAGCTACATATTCTTCTACAAAATGGTGATTATGAACCCCAGCATTATGAATCATTTAAAGCATTACTTGCATTTTTATTTGAGTCCTCAAAGCAACAATCCCATTGACTCCTACATTGGCTAAGCAGATTTTTTTTAAAGTGACTAAAAGTTTAGTCTACCCAACAATTTTGCTTCTGGCATGCCACTGAAATACTACATTCTAGTCAATAATACACAATCAAATGCTACTGAAGTCAGTGTTTGTAGTCAATGACTGAAGTTAATATTGGTGGCATATCAAACGTTAGTCAAGACTGATTTGGCAAAATGTCTGTCCAGTTATTAACCCTATTTGATTATTGCCTTCAAGACTATAACTCCTGGCTCTTTGAGTAAATTTAGTACATTTTCCAACAACAATTTACTGCTTCCTCAATTTTAGAAAGAATTTTCGGCTTCTGAAGATGCTTACCTGCCCACACTTAAGGCAAAATTTTGAACATGAACACAAGTGTGCAGTAAACCCCATTCTGCAGCACACTGACCATCATTCAGATCTTCATCTGTATCTGTATACCTTTATAAAACGGAATGTTTGTATGTGTGTATGCGGAGGGCGGGAGGGCAGAAGGGCGGAAGCAGCCACTTTCACAGGCCAGGGCGGATATGTGGCAGCCACTTTCACAGGCCAGGGTGGATATGTGGCAGCCACTTTCACAGGCCAGGGCGGATATGTGGCAGCCACTTTCACAGGCCAGGGCGGATATGTGGCAGCCACTTTCACAGGCCACAGCGACCAGCGCGGGTGATGGACCTGCACCAAACTTGGTACACATAACCCCCTAACCCCCTTTACGTCCTGGCACGGGTCGGGGGACATGACCCACGGATTATGGGATTTGTAGTACTTTCCAACACTTTGGTTCCCACAGACCACTGAGGCCACCAAAAGGACCAATACAGACCACACTCAGCACACACAGCCCCCATGACCCACTCTACGTCCTGGTGCAGTTCGGAGGAGGGTGGACCATGGATGATGGGACTTGAAGTGCCTCTACTCACTTCCCAAGTCCGCTGCAACCCTCATCCAATCACTGATCGAGACCAAACTTGGCACACATAACCCCCATGACTGCCTTCACGTCCTGGTGAGGTTTGGGGGAGGACTGACAATGGATGATGGGATTTGTAGTACTTTCACACCCCTCTGTTCCCACAGACCACTGTGGCCCCCAACAAACACTGATAAAGATCACACTTGGCACACAGAGCCCCAGTGACCCAGTCCACATCCTACTGAAGTTTGGAGGGGGACAGAACATGGATGATGGGACTTGCAGTACCTTCCCTCACTTTCCAAGACTGCTACAAACCTAATCCTATGATTGATCAACACCAAACTTGCCACACAGAGCCCTCATGACCCACTCTACATTCTGGTGCAGTTTGGAGGAGGGTGGACCATGGATGATGGGACTTGAAGTACATCTACTCACTTCCCAAGTCTGCTGCAACCCTCATCCAATTACCGATTGAGACCAAACTTGGCACACATAACCCCCATGACTGCCTTCACGTCCTGGTGAGGTTCGGGGGAGGACTGACAATGGATGATGGAATTTGTAGTATTTTCACACCCCTCTGTTCCCACTCACCACTGTGGCCCCAAAAAAACACCGAGAAAGTCCACACTTGGCACACAGAGCCCCAGTGACCCACTCTACATCCTACTGAAGTTTGGAGGGGGACAGAACATGGATGATGGGACTTGCAGTACCTTCCCTCACTTCCCAATCCTGCTACAAACCTAATCCAATGACTGATCAACACCAAATCTGGCACACAGAGCCCTCATGACCCACTCTACAGCCTGGTGCAGTTTACTGTGAGACGGACCACGGATGATGGGACTTGAAGTACCTTCACTCACTTCCGAAAAACAATGCATCCCTCATCCATTCACCAATACAGACCAAACTTAGCACACAGAGCCCCCATGACCCAATCTACATCCTACTACACTTTTGGAGGGGGGGCAGAAATGATGGGACTTGCACTACCTTCAGTAATTTCATGATACCACTGCAACTCCCAATAATGATGGATCAAGACCAAACTTGGCACACAGAGCCCCCATGACCCACTCTACATCCTGCTGCGCTTCACAAATAACCCGGGCAGGGCCGGGTCCCCAAGCTAGTACACTTATAAAGCGCAAACATCCACAGATGGTTTTCTCATCATATTTGGTTGAATGCAGTTATAGAACTCCTCCAAGCAGTAACTTCAGGTTCACACTCATTGGTAGCTCTGCAACTACATTCAACTCAGCACAGTTAGACAGTTCTCAAAATATTTTGCTAAAACAGTGGCAAAATTCAAGGAAGGACATTTGTACCTGCCCATATTCCTAGTTTTTTTTCCAATATGCAAAGAGGCAGCATGTCTACATGTATTTTTAAAAATTATGTTCACTTCCCTACTTGGCATATAAACATTAAATATGGCGAATAGCTCATAAAGCCTTTGTGATGTTATTCTTTGAGGAAAGCACAGACAATTCTGCTTTTGGGGATTTAGATACGTATGTCCTGCAGTGCAGAGTTTTATTGTCTTCCTGAATAAAAAAATCTATTGCCAATCTTGCCCATGGAATTCTTGCTTGTTTAAAAATCAGAAAATGCTCCTTAAAACAGTTTTAAAAAATTGAAATTTCAACTTTGGTATTATTCATGCTGAACTGAAGCTAAAATGAGGAAGGATATGATTACAGCCTTAAATGAAGAGCAACCTTATATGTCCCAACTTGGCTGTTCCCACTATCCCCCAGCCCCCAATCTTGCTCCTTCCTGTTCTTCTAGCTCAGTGGTTCTCAACCTGTGGGTCCCCAGATGTTTTGGCCTTCAACTTCCAGAAATCCTAACAGCCGGTAAACTAGCTGGGATATCTGAGAGTTGTAGGCCAAAACACATGGGGACCCACAGGTTGAGAACCACTGCTCTAGCTCTTGTCATGTAGCTTCCTATCCTTGGTAGCAACTGCCATTTTTACACTTTCTTAACTTGATGGCCCTGATGATTCAAACAAAAACTCCCATCAGCCTCAGCTAGCATGTCTAACAATAATGGATCTCAGGAAGATTGTGTTCTAAAACATCTGGAAGTTACCAGATAGGAGAAGGGTGGTTTAAGGCCTTTTGAGGCACTCCCAGTTTATGGAACAGGAAAGATCAGTAATAAAGAGACTAAACTTTGGGTAACCTCATCCAGACTTGAAGTATTTTTCCAAGAAATGTTATGTGATCCAGAAATAATGTAGCTTCTTATCCAACTTGAAAATATCTTTGCCAACTAACATCTGGACTAAAAAACATTTCATTTTTAAAAAAATTGAAATAACCTATTGTGGATTGATCTAGAGCCAAAAAAATTTCCCAAGTTGGTTCTGGGTTTAATTAAAACATTCAAATTAGATATCATCTGATTCTAGAGCTAAGAGGCAGAGGAATGTAGTTTGCAAGAAAGGCCTTTTCCAAGAGCTTATCCAAGGAACACCATTTGGCAAAAATAACTTGTTTCTTCTGCCCCAGTTTATTAAACAAAAGTACACAAAATCATGGAAAGAAGTCACATTGTTCAGCAGACGTTTCAAAATGTGAAAATCCCAATTTTTTACAGAATATTCCATTCACTCATAATGATAGTCTACTCCTTGGACTAAACAAGATGTGAACACAAAAACTCCCCTGATTATCTGTGATGAGCCAATTGTGACTCAAGCCAAAGAAGTAGGGAAGCTGTTTAAAAGCTTGCTTCCTTTCTAATTTGGTACCCCCAAATGATTAACACATATGTGAGCTCTGCTAGTAAAGTTTTTTTTCTGGCTTGGTTAATAATATCTATAGACATATTTGTAAGGTTACAAAGGAGTATTTTTAAATGGTGCAAATTAACAGGGCTTTAAAAATATTTTGGACTCAATAACTATGTATTTTTGAACAAGGTATCGACACTGTTTGCCCAATGCAAGCTCTAGGCCAATGGTTCCCTGGTCAAAGTGGTCCCTAGCCAAGTGGTCCCTGGTCAAAAAAAGGTTGGGAACCACTGCTCTAGGCAATATGCTGAGTTGGTCATGTTTGATGTGTCTGTAATAATTCTTCTAAGCAAGAAGAAATATTTTAACATCCGCCTTGAGTCCCTTCGGGGAGATAGAATGGAATATAAATAAAGTTTTATTATTAGTGTTATTAATAAATTAAAGGATTAGTGAATACTTCATGTAGTAGTAAGAATGACTTTCCTTGTCACTATGTATTTTCTACTTGAAAAGTGTACATGTCTAAGCTAAGGAGACTCCCTCCTGAAAAATAAAATACATTATGTTAATTATTTTTATTATTGGTACAAAATGCTCAAAATGTACCTCCCAGTCACATCAACTTATGGCAACCCCATGAATTTCATAGAGTTTTCTTGCGAAAGAAATATTCTGAAGTGGTTTTGCTATTTCCCTTCTCTGTATAGCCTACAAGAGCTAATATTCATTAGTGGTCTCCCATCAAAGTCCTACTTAGCTTCTGAGATCAAGCCTTATTGTGTAGCATTTGCTTTAGTGATCCCACAGCCCACACATTTGAGTTTTTAAAAGGATAATTTGTTTTTGTATTTTATTCACCAATGTAATTTAGTATTTCCATAAAGAATGGCCAAAAAGTTAAAGAATGGAAAAACAGTTCAGTGGAAAATTATACAACTCAGTGCGGTTTTTTTCTGTCAAATATTCAATAGTAGATAGTCTTAAGAGACTGATCTTGATTTTGACTATGTAATAAGCAAAAGACTGCATAAGTCTAAAAGATGCTTTAATGTGTTTGTTTTTCCGAAAGGCAATAACTAGAAACAAATGCCACTGTGATTCTCCTCTACGAACGGCACTTTCTAAAACATTTTTCTGTACTAAGAATGGGAAGTATCCACATGGTGGTTGTGCCTTGAAGTCATTTCCAAGTTATGATGGGGTTTTCTTGCAAGATTTGTTCAGAGGGGCATGTCCTTGCCTTCCTCTGAGGCTACAAATGTGACTTGCCCAAATTCAACCAAAGGGATTTCATGGCTGGGCAGGGATTCAAATTCTGGCCTCTAGAGTCATAATCGAACACTCAAACTACTGCACCACACTCACATGCATGCTAGGACCACAAAATATTTAAAGGAAGCACCTTATCACAACCAGATATCCCTTTGTAAATGCAACGTGCTAGAGGACTGAAGGAAACAGAGAAGGAAAGCCTTGGAGGTGTGACAACTCACTTTAAGAAACACTAACCATCTACTAGAAACTATTTAAAAACCTTATAAAAATTAATGACAAGGTTGTATAAATCTTATATATTAAGGAGTTCTGGATGACAACTACATCAAGACAGTAAAAGACATATTTTAGAAATGCTAAAATGTAAATTCATACAACCTTTGAAACAGAGGTCTTGCGTCCACAATTTTTTTTATCAGTTCTCTCAAGAGCTACTGAAAACAGTACATAAAAAACCAATAGTTTTTGAATCCACATTAACCTACTTTTGAAAAATCTGCTCGTTTGTTTTATGCTCGTTCATTCAGTCTCGGAAAAGGATGAGACTGAAATGATTTTTTTTTAAAGAAAGTTATCAAAGTGCTGAATACCTACTACACAGACTGGGTTTTTTCAACCTCAATGATTTCATCCCATTATACATAAGATTTTCTTCAACCAAAGCCCAGCAGGAAGAGATAAGAAAAAGCTCAGATTAAGTATCCCTCATTTGAAGATCTGAAATACTCTAATACTGTCTATATAGTTCGCTGAGATAGTTACACCTTTGGTATCTGATGGTTCAGTGTTCACAAAGTTTGTTTCCTGCACAAAATTATGAAAAGGTACTGTATAAAATCACCTTCAGGCCACATGTATATAAGGTGTACATGAAGCATAAGCTGATATATTGTTTAAACTTGGGTCACATCTCCAAGATATTCATATGCTGATACAGGTATTCAAAAATCTTTAAAAAAAACAAAAACCACTTTTGGTTCTAAGCAGTGACATTTCTTGGAGATGGGACCTTTATCAGCAATTCCCCACTATCATTCCCAACCCTCCTGCCTTCATGTAAGGGTGCAGCTACACTGTCAAATTAATGCAATTTGGCACTTTAACCATCATTGCTCAATGCTATGGAATCATGGGACTTGCAATTTCCCAAGGTCTTGTGCCTTCTCTGCTGAAGAGTACTGATACCTCCCCCAAACTACAACTCTCAGGATCATAGAATTGAGCCAAAGTCTTTAAAGCACTGTCAAACTGCATTAATGTTGTGGATTGTAATCCTCTTATGGAATTTAAATTGCACTGTCTTTTTAATATTATGAGCCACTTTGCATCCCAATTAAGATAAAAGTGGGATATAAATAAATATAATAATATAATAAATACAGTAACTCTCCGATTCTAAGACACACTTTTCCCCATACAAACATCTCTAAAAACACAGTGCGTCTTAGTATGGCAGGTGCTTATATATATATGTGTGTGTGTGTGTGTGTGTGTGTGTGTGTGTGTATATATATATATATATATATATATATATATATATATATATATAAGCACCTGCCATACTAAGACGCACTAATTTCAGTACCACCAACAGAAAAAAGCTTTCTGTTGGTGGTACTGAAATTAGTGTGTGCCTAACTATTTTACAATAGGGTATTATAATATAGTAAATTGAATTTGGGAGAGCCTGTAGTTTTTCAATATAGTTGTAATTGTTTTTAAAATATTCTTATGCTCCATGACACAAAAGATTAAATGGTTTATAACCATATTTTAAAAATTGTGTTGTGTCATGTTTGCTGTTCACGGGCTTGGGTCCCTATATCAGGTGAAATATGGGATAAAAATTAAGTAAACAAATATAAATGTAAGAATAATAATGCAACACTGTACATGCACCCTTAGCAATACAGCATCCTTGAGTTATAGAGATTTCTCCCTATATTAGGAGAAAGGCAGACCGGGGTGGGGGGGAAAGTATATAAAATAAGTGATATTGTATTTTTGGTCTTATTGTATTTTATTGCATTTTATGTGTTTTATCTATTAACTCTGTAAACCGCTCTGGGCTCCAGAGAGAGCGGTATATTAAGTCGAACCAATAAATAAATAAATTATAATAACTTTGACGGTTTAGCTGCAACCTTAGCAATTAGGGTTAGGGCAAGGTTTACGGTTTGGGATACGGTTAGGGGTTGCGGTTAGAGTATGGTGTCAGGTTAGAGTATGGTTTAGGGTTAGGGGTTGGGAATAGGATATGGTTTAAAGTTAGGGCAAGGTTTAGGGTTTGGGTACGGTTAGGGTAAGGATTAGGGGCTACAGTTAGGGTATGGTTTAGGGTTAGGGTAAGGTTTAGGGCTAGGGGTTGCGGTTAGACTATGGGTTAGGGTTAGGGGTTGCGGTTAGGATATGTTTTAGGGTTTGGGTACGGTAAGGGTTAGGAGTTGCGGTTAGGGTATGATTTAGAGTTAGGGTAAGGTTTAGCGTTAGGGGTTGCGGTTAGGGTATGGTTTAGGGTTAGGGGTTGCGGTTAGGGTAAGGTTTAGGGTTAGGGGTTGCAGCTAGGGTATGGTTTAGGGTTAGGGTAAGGTTTAGGGTTAGGGGTTGCGGTTAGGGTATGGTTTAGGGTTAGGGCAAGGTTTAGGGTTTGGGGTACAGTTAGGGTAAGGGTTAGGGGTTGCGGTTAAGTTAGGGTAAGGTTTAGGGTTTGCATAAGGGCTTGGGTAAGGGGTTAGGCTTACGGTACGGTTCAGGGTTAGGGTAAAGGTTAGGATTTCACCATTAAAGAGCTCTTACATCCTATATTATCTGTCTCTGGACTGGCTTTACATTAGCTAAGTCTCTCTTGCGCAAACTGCGCACCCGAAGGAGCGATGCCGCATCTCCGTAACGCTCGGGGGTGGGAGGAAGAGAGGGAGGAAGGAAGAGAGGGAGGAAGGGAGGAAGGGAGGGAGGGAGGGAGGGAGGAAGAGAGGGAGGAAGGGAGGAAGGGAGGAAGGAAGGAAGGAAGGAAGGGAGGGAGGAAGGGAGGGAGGAAGGGAGGGAGGAAGAGAGGGAGGAAGGGAGGGAGGAAGGGAGGGAGGAAGGGAGGAAGAGAGGGAGGGAGGAAGGAAGGAAGGAAGGGAGGGAGGAAGGGAGGGAGGGAGGAAGGAAGCGAGGGAGGAAGGAAGGAAGGAAGAGAGGGAGGAAGGGAGGGAGGAAGGGAGGGAGGGAGGAAGGAAGGAAGAGAGGGAGGAAGAGAGGGAGGAAGGGAGGAAGGAAGGAGAGGAAGGGAGGAAGGAAGGGAGGGAGGGAGGAAGAGAGGGAGGAAGGGAGGGAGGAAGGGAGGGAGGGAGGGAGGGAGGAAGAGAGGGAGGAAGGAAGGAAGAGAGGGAGGAAGGGAGGAAGGAAGAGAGGAAGGGAGGGAGGAAGGAAGGAGAGGGAGGGAGGGAGGAAGGAAGGGAGGGAGGAAGAGAGGGAGGAAGGGAGGGTGGAAGGGAGGGAGGAAGGAAGGGAGGGAGGAAGGAAGGAAGAGAGGGAGGGAGGGAGGGAGGAAGGAAGAGAGGGAGGAAGGAAGGAAGAGAGGGAGGAAGGAAGAGGGAGGGAGGAAGGGAGGAAGGGAGGGAGGGAGGAAGGAAGGAAGGGAGGGTGGAAGGAAGGGAGGGAGGAAAGAAGGCCAGTTAGTTGGCAGCCTTCCTTCAAAAAAGGGAAGGGAAGAATACCTCAGCGAAGGAGCCGAAGAGGAAGCCGGGGCCTAGCCCTGCTGCGAGGGAGGCCACTCCTGAGGGAAGTGAGGACACCGTCCGAGGCCTCCTCCGGGGCCGAGAGCGAGCGGGACTTTGGGCGGAGGACGCCCGCCTCAGCCCTCCTTCCTTCCTTCCTTCCTTCCTTCAGGGCTCCTCTCCCGCCTGCATTCCTGGGCAGCCCCCTTCGCTCCGGGGCCGCTGCTGCTGCTGCTGCTGCTTCTCCCGCCTTGGCTCCCTCGGCTTCTTCACTCCCTTCTTCCCCTCAAGGCGCCCTCGCTCGCTCGCTCTCTCGCTCGCTCCTTTCTCCCTTCCTTCTTTCCTCTTAGAGACCCGCCACCGCGCAGCCCTCAGCGCCTGAGGCGAGGCACCTTCGCCCTCTTCCTCTCTCGAGCCCGGGCCTTTCCCCGCCGCCGCCGCCGCCTCCGCAGCCCTTTCCCCTCAGAGCGGCCCCACCCCGGAGAGTTCCCCGGGCCCAGTCAGCCGGCCGCTCGCTCGCTCGCTCGCTCGCTCTCACCTGCTCCCCGCAGCCGCCTGCCTGCCTGCCTCCCTCCCTCCAGCGCCTCCTCCGCCGCCAAGCCGCCCGCGGCCGCCCCCTCCCCGGACGCCCTGGCAACAGAGCCCGCCTCCTTCCCCTCGCTCGCCTTCCCCGCTCCCGGGTTGGGTAACTCGGAAGCGGTTCCCCGTCGCCATTGGGGAGCGTGTACGCCTGTCAAAGTTCCGACCCCGCCTCTTTTTTTCAGGGCGTTTTGATTTACTCCGGAGCTCCCTCTTCGCCCGCCCTCACCTCCTCCCGTATTGGTTCAAACTCAAGACGCGATGGCTGGGATAGGTCGAAAGAGGAGACCTCGTGACACATGTCCCCGCCTCCTGGCAAGGGTTGGGGTATAAGTACCCCGCAAGGTTTGGTTGCACGGTAGAGAGGGAAGAACTTCAGAGAGATGGGGAGTTCCTCAGGGCCTTTTCACGTAGCCCAGCATATCAAGGCGGAAGATACCACAATACCTGCTTTCAACTAAAATATATGACAATGTGGACTCAGGGCTTTTCCACACAGCCATATAACCCAGAGTATCAAAACTGAAAATCCCACAATATCTGCTTTTAGCTGGTATATGTGGCAGTGTGGCCACAGGGGCTTTCGGCCCAGAATATCTGCTTTGAACTGGTATATGTGGCAGTGTGGACTCCGGCCCTCCCACGTAGCCATATAACCCAGAATATCAAGGCAGAAATTCCCACAATATCTGCTTTGAACTGGTATATGTGGCAGTGTGGACTCCGGCCCTCCCACGTAGCCATATAACCCAGAATATCAAGGCAGAAATTCCCACAATATCTGCTTTGAACTGGTATATGTGGCAGTGTGGACTCCGGCCCTTCCACGTAGCCATATAACCCAGAATATCAAGGCAGAAATTCCCACAATATCTGCTTTGAACTGGTATATGTGGCAGTGTGGACTCCGGCCCTCCCACGTAGCCATATAACCCAGAATATCAAGGCAGAAATTCCCACAATATCTGCTTTGAACTGGTATATGTGGCAGTGTGGACTCCGGCCCTCCCACGTAGCCATATAACCCAGAATATCAAGGCAGAAATTCCCACAATATCTGCTTTGAACTGGGATATATGGCAGTGTGGACTCCGGCCCTCCCACGTAGCCATATAACCCAGAATATCAAGGCAGAAATTCCCACAATATCTGCTTTGAACTGGGATATATGGCAGTGTGGACTCCGGCCCTCCCACGTAGCCATATAACCCAGAATATCAAGGCAGAAATTCCCACAATATCTGCTTTGAACTGGTATATGTGGCAGTGTGGACTCCGGCCCTTCCACGTAGCCATATAACCCAGAATATCAAGGCAGAAATTCCCACAATATCTGCTTTGAACTGGGATATATGGCAGTGTGGACTCCGGCCCTCCCACGTAGCCATATAACCCAGAATATCAAGGCAGAAATTCCCACAATATCTGCTTTGAACTGGGTTATATGGCAGTGTGGACTCCGGCCCTTCCACGTAGCCATATAACCCAGAATATCAAGGCAGAAATTCCTACAATATCTGCTTTGAACTGGGTTATATGGCAGTGTGGACGGGCCCTTCCACGGCCCTTCCACGCTTTAGCCATATAACCCACAATAACAAGCCAGAAAATCCCACAATATCTGCTTTGAACTGGTATATATGGCAGTGTGGACTCGGCCCTATCCACGTAGCCATATAACCCAGAATATCAAGGCAGAAATTATCTGCTTTGAACAATATCTGCCCTTTGAACTGGCAGAAATTATATGGCAGTGTGGACTCCGGCCCTTCCACGTAGCCATATAACCCAGAATATCAAGGCAGAAATTCCTACAATATCTGCTTTGAACTGGGTTATATGGCAGTGTGGACTCCGGCCCTTCCACGTAGCCATATAACCCAGAATATCAAGGCAGAAATTCCCACAATATCTGCTTTGAACTGGTATATGTGGCAGTGTGGACTCCGGCCCTTCCACGTAGCCATATAACCCAGAATATCAAGGCAGAAATTCCCACAATATCTGCTTTGAACTGGTATATGTGGCAGTGTGGACTCCGGCCCTTCCACGTAGCCATATAACCCAGAATATCAAGGCAGAAATACCCACAATATCTTCTTTGAACTGGGATATATGGCAGTGTGGACTAACCCAGAATATCGGAAATTCCCCAATATCTCCACGTAGCCATATAACCCAGAATATCAAGGCAGAAATTCCCACAATATCTGCTTTGAACTGGTATATGTGGCAGTGTGGACTCCGGGCCCTTCCACGTAGCCATATAACCCAGAATATCAAGGCAGAAATTCCCACAATATCTGCTTTGAACTGGTATATGTGGCAGTGTGGACTCCGGCCCTTCCACGTAGCCATATAACCCAGAATATCAAGGCAGAAATTCCCACAATATCTGCTTTGAACTGGGATATATGGCAGTGTGGACTCCGGCCCTTCCACGTAGCCATATAACCCAGAATATCAAGGCAGAAATTCCCACAATATCTGCTTTGAACTGGTATATGTGGCAGTGTGGACTCCGGCCCCTCCACGTAGCCATATAACCCAGAATATCAAGGCAGAAATTCCCACAATATCTGCTTTGAACTGGTATATGTGGCAGTGTGGACTCCGAGCCCTTCCACGTAGCCATATAACCCAGAATTTCCAAGGCAGAAATTCCCACAATATCTGCTTTGAACTGGTATATGTGGCAGTGTGGACTCCGGCCCTTCCACGTAGCCATATAACCCAGAATATCAAGGCAGAAATTCCCACAATATCTTCTTTGAACTGGGATATATGGCAGTGTGGACTCAAGGCCTTTCTTTGAACACGTAGCCATATAACCCAGAATATCAAGGCAGAAATTCCCACAATATCTGCTTTGAACTGGTATATGTGGCAGTGTGGACTCCGGCCCCTCCACGTAGCCATATAACCCAGAATATCAAGGCAGAAATTCACACAATATCTCCTTTGAACTGGGATATATGGCAGTGTGGACTCCGGGCCCTTCCACGTAGCCATATAACCCAGAATATCAAGGCAGAAATTCCCACAATATCTCTTTTGAATTGGTATATGTGGCAGTGTGGACTCAGGGCCTTTCCACCCAGAATATCAAGGCAGAAAAGACCACAATATCTCTTTTGAACTGGGATATATGGCAGTGTGGACTCCGGGCCCTTCCACGTAGCCATATAACCCAGAATATCAAGGCAGAAAATCCCACAATATCTCCTTTGAACTGGTATATGTGGCAGTGTGGACTCCGGGCCCTTCCACGTAGCCATATAACCCAGAATATCAAGGCAGAAAAGACCACAATATCTCCTTTGAACTGGGATATATGGCAGTGTGGACTCAGATAACCCAGTTCAAAGGAGATATTGTGGGAATTTCTGCCTTGATATTCTGGGTTATATGGCTGCGTGGAAGGGCCCGGAGTCCACACTGCCACATATACCAGTTCAAAGCAGATCATGTGGGCTTTTATTCAGCTGTGTGGAAGGAGCCTCAGAGTTTATCCATATCAATGGTTCTCAACCTATAGGTCCCCAGACGTTTTGGCCTTCAACTCTCAAAAATTCTAACATGGGAAATTGGCTGGGATTTCTGGAAATTGTATGCCAAAACACCAGGGGCCCCACAGGTTGAGAACCACTGATCTATATTGTCAAGTTCAAGCAGTTTTTGACACCACTTTAACTGCCATGGCTCATGACACCAGTGCCCTTTGGCAGAGGAAGTTATCAAGACCTTGCAAAACTACAACTCCCATTATTCCATAGCATTGAGCCATGGCAGTTAAAGTGGTGTCAAACTGCCTTAATTCTAGAGTGCAGATGTACTTCCTGTGCTGATGGAAGAAAACACATTTGTCCTCAAGTGACTCGGCTTGATGTTTTATCATCTTATCATGTTCTCACAATAATGCATGCTAAATAATGTACAATTGCATATATGCTACATCCAAAATGAGACTTTTGGGATCTTCTGAGAATTATGGAACCTGGAAGTTGTCTCTAGAACAGGGCATAGGTTTACAGCCTGTGTTGGACGGGGTTACACTCCCCCTGAAGACGCAGGGGGAGTGTGATCCTGGACTCATCGCTGAGCCTGGAACCCCAGGTTTCGGCGGTGACCAGGGGAGCATTCGCACAGTTAAAACTTGTGCGCCAACTGCGCCCGTACCTTGGGAAGTCTGACTTGGCCACGGTGGTCCACGCTCTGGTTACATCCCGTATAGATTACTGCAATGCCCTCTATGTGGGACTGCCTTTGAAGACTGTTCGGAAGCTTCAACTGGTCCAACGGACAGCAGCCAGATTGATAACAGGAGCAGCACTCAGGAAACGCACAACACCTCTGTTGCGCCAGCTCCACTGGCTACCAGTTTGCTACCGAGCACAATTCAAAGTGCTGGCTTTAGCCTTTAAAGCCCTTAACAGTTCTGGTCCAATTTACACGTCCGAACACATCTCCCCCTACGAACCTTCAAGATGCTTAAGATCAACCGGAGAGGCCCTGCTCTTGGTCCCGCCTGCTTCACAGGCGTGATTGGTGGGGACGAGAGACAGGGCCTTTTCCGTGGTGGCTCTTCGGCTTTGGAACGACCTTCCTTATGACATCAGATCAGCCCCCTCCCTCTTGACATTTTACAAGAAGGTCAAGAACTGGCTATTTGACCGGGCATTTGCAGATGTAGTATGATTACCAAATTGAGACCTACGGAACGACGACAATGCAATTGGATACCGATTTAATAATGAGACGCTGATATTGTGTTTTTAACGTTAAGTGCTATTTTGTATATGATGGAATTGTGTTGATAATTGTTGATATGTTTGTCTTGGGCAGTTCTTGCCATTTGTACACCGCCTCGAGTCGCCTTCGGGCTGAGAGCGGCGGTCTAGAAGCAAAATAAATAAATAAATAAATGGAAGTCTCTAGAAGTGGAAAGCCATGTCTCCAAAGCCTTTTGACCAACCAGCTGAAATTTCTTTCTTGGCAGCTGAAATTAATTCCCATCTTTTCTGCTGCAATTTCCTTTGAAGGCGTTTGACCTTATCCATCTCCTTTTTACTATCCTAACAAAAGGGAAATGGGCAATTTGAAAATTTAATTGCTGTAGTGAATTATTAAAAGCCCTAGTGATTGATGAAAGCTGTGTCAGAACGTATGATTTGTGAGAGGAACCAGGCCATTAAAGAATAGCACAAGATCTGCTGCCTTTTTGCTATTTAGGTCCACTACAGCTCAGATAATAATCAGCTGCTCTGCAAAACAGAGCGAATGGGGTTCAGTCGCCTTCAGGGACAGCACTAAGAGGAGCACAAAACTGATATCAATGGGTGCATCTACATTGTAGAATTAATGCAGTTTGACACCACTTGAACTGCCCTGGCTCAATGCTGTGGAATCCTGGGAGTTGTAGTTTGGGAAGTCATCAGCACTCCTTAGCAAAGAAGGCTAAAGGCCTTGTCAAATTACAGCTCCCGTGATTCCATAGCACTGAGCCAGGGTGATTAGGGTGGCGTCAAACTGTAATAATTCTACAGTGTAACTGCACCCTTCATTATGGTAATAGAAGACCAATTGCATAATTGAAAACTGACTGATGAGATCTGAGCAATGTTCATGTATGAGCTGCTCTTTCTAAGCATCTGTCAGTGGTTTGCAACCTGCGACTCCCCCAGTGTTTTGGCCTACAACTCCCAAAAATCCTAGCTAGTTTACTAAGGATTTCTGGGAGTTGAAGACCAAAACACCTGGGGACCCACAGGTTGAGAACCACGAAAGGGAAGGCATATCACAGTATTAAGTATATACGGGGTCTACTCAGGATGCATCTACACTGTCAAGTTAATTCAGTTTGCCACCACTTTAATTGTTATGGTTCAATGCTATGGAATCCTGCGATTTGTAGTTTTGTGAAGTGCCAGCATTCTATGGCAGAGAAAAATTACAGCTCCTGTTATTCCACAGCATTGAGCCTTGGTAGTTAAAGTGATGTCAAACTGCATGAATTTAATAGTGGTACTCAGAGGTAAGCTTAATTGATTCAACAGGGTTTGTTCCCATGTATAGAGAACTACAGTCATAAGAAATCAAGAGGGTATATTTTAACCTTGGCTGTTTTGATTTAATAGCAGAAGTGAAAAGAAAATCTGCATTTTAGCACTTAATGCTTTAAGTACGTTATTATCTTAATTTGCTAAAACAGAAGATAAATGGACAGTGTCAAGTGCGATTAGTTTTCACTTTTTCAGGTGGTATTACACCCTTTTCCAATTATGTTCATATATGTTTATGTTCTCCCATACTGGCATACAAACCTACCTGCATCCCAAAGCCCTTATTGGAACTGGATAGCATCCCCAAACCTGTTCACTCTCTAACAGGCTGTTACTTTAAGATACAATTGGTGGTACTAGAATAATTTTTAAATGGTTATACTTTAAATTCTCTCCCTCCACCCTTCGAATGTAAGCCTATTTCCTAGTTGGTATTCTAAGTTTAGCTGAATCAAGGGATTAATTATCCTAATTGCAGAATGCTGAGTGGGATCTTGTTTTTGCTGACAGGAAAATTCAGATAAGGCATTGAACTTTAAACCTGCATGCCAACAAAAAAGACATTATCATGTGTCATGGTGTGACCTCAGCAGTGATATATTACAGTAGCTATAGTATGAATTGAGATTATTCTCACAAGTTAAGGAACTTCAGCAGAAATTAGATTAATCTGGTATATTCAACAATAATAGGTGCAATTATTTTCAGTTTTTTAAATGCTTTCTCAATATATACAGTGTAGTAACTTTTAATTCTTTTAAAGTAACTTTTCCTGTACATATCTGCCTTTAATGAGGAAGAGGAGACACGGGAAAATACAGAATTATTGAAGGAAGACAAAGAGGAAAACACTTCAACTTGTACATCGATTCTTCTTTTAAAAGTTCAATTTGGAAAATCTTCATCTTTAAAAAAAAAACCTCATAGTAGAAACTAAATTCCAGCACTAGCCAAGATTGAGACTAGGTGATTTAGTCCTAGCTTCTAATTACGTAGGTTTGTCCATTACTGTGTGTTATGAGTTCAGCACTGAGAGAACAATAGAGTAGTACTCAGTGACTGAGACTAGGAATTGGATACCTGAAAGGCTGTTTGTCTCCGCTTGGGCCTGTCGGCATATTAAAATCTGATTTAACTTTCTCATGATGCCCCCACCATCCTAGATGCAATTAGTAGCAACAACTCAGAATTATTTGGTTTGTATTTCAATATGATTTTGACCCTAAAGCCTTTCCAATTTCCCAGGCTTTTTCATTTAATTCATATTGCTTTCATGGTACTTGTGTTGATTTTTGTGGACCACTATAAATACTCCTGTTTTATTGTGTCAATTACTACATTGATGTTTTGTTTGAATTTGCTATCATTTTCCTTCTACTTGACCTACAATTTTCAGAGGGACCTCAGGTGTCTGATCCCAAATTCTGGACCTCCATCCCCAGAGTAGTTAGATTGGGAGCCTCTTTGCTATCTTTTTATAGGCAGGAGAATTCATTAGTTGTTATTGTGGCAGCCCTTTCTTTAGCAGAAAAGGACCTTTCACATGCTGTTATTTATATTTATTATTTTTAATTGCAATGCTTTTGATTGATGTGAACCTTATTGATAGCTTAATTACATTTTTATTTATTTTATTTTATATGTAAATGTTTTAAAGCTGCCTTGAGTCCCACCCAGGGTGCACCTACATTACAGAAATAATGCAGCCCAATAATATCTCAAATAATGTGTAATGTACTGTAAACATATATGATCCCTGTGTCTCTTGGCTGAGAGAGTGTACAGGTTTTTGATTTGTGGTTGTTTTATCTCAGAGGACTTGGTAGGAGGCCACTATTAAATTGTACAGCACATACTCAGCATGCCTAGATCTCAAGTTCACCTCATGGCATTTCCAGTTAAACCCTGTCTGATAAGGCTGAGAAAGATTTCTGCCTAAGGCTCAAGAGAGCTTTGGTCCATCTGAGTAGACAATACAGAGCTAGAGGGACCACAGCTCTGACTCAGTTTAAATGCATTCGCTCACACTGCAATGATCTCTCTTTTTCAAGTGAAGGAAAGCATATTGGAGGGAAAGGCTTTGGAAAGACTGCCTAGAGATGCCAAGATTATCTCTAACATAATTAAGTTAATAAAGACACGAGAACTCTCCTTGTTGGCCCTAGCATATTGCCAATAATATAATTTGCAATAATAACATTCAGCTACCACAATCCTTTTGTTCAGTTCAGGATCAGAGTGCAGAAAGGCAGCTTCATTTGCGGATACTATTATACTTGCACTATAGTAATTCTGTAGTGCAGTTTCTCTGTTTTATTATCTGAATTTCCCCTCTCATACACTTCTCCCCCCATCCCCTTTAAAAAGTAAGAAGCTTGGAGTCTCTAAGTCTGAGGCTTTGTCTTTAGTCACCGGCTATTTTTACACTGCAGATAGTATCTTTTTAGTATCACCAAGCAAGCAATTCTTGGATGTCATGTTCTGTGAGCATCAAATCAGCTTTAATACATCTAACTAGAACAAGGGGGAAACCCACCACCCTACAAGAGTCCCTCGTGAATGAAATCTGGCAGCTTAGCTGGGGATCGCTTCATATACATTTAAATGCACATACTGTGTTTAAGTATAATTTCAGATTTATCTTGTGCACCCAAAGCAGGAAGGGCATTTTCAAGCCTCTTTCTCAGTACGATTGTATCTCACAGCGGATCTAGGTTGGTTTATTATGTACAGATGATGTTATTAATCCATTTCAATTAGACTGGCCAAATTTAGATAAAGCTCATTTTCTCAGTGGAACCCTGTGTACATGATAACCAGGATTAAGGGTCACAAACAAACAGAATGGGAAAATCCTGGAGAGGGAGAGAGGGAAAGAGAGCACACACTAGCTGCAGCTGGAGATAAGCCAAGATCTCAGATAAGGGAAGCTTCATTGATTGAGTGAGGGCATTCATAGGGATGGAGGGCAGAGGGGGGAGCGCAGCGGGCTCTTGAGAAACAGCCTTTTGAACAAGCTCTGAGTCTGGCTATCTAGCAGGGGATGTTACAGCAACCACAATAGAGAGCAGATTGCACAATCCTGCCCAGTGTCCTCATGCACTGCTGATATACTGGTTGTTGTGAAGCTGAATGGAGAGGTTTGTCAAGGCTTCCTTTTTTATGGAAGTCTGTAAGAACAAGCTTGGAAATGTTCTGCTTCCATAATAGGCTGTTGCTTTTGGCAGCACAGCAAAAGTGACAAGGCAGGATTCAAGCTGCTAACAAAGTGGGGGAAATGTTAAAGAAGGGGTGATAAATCAGCACTGGACTGTAGTGGCTCTAAAGGAGCAGCATCCTTTCTGTCTTTGTATGCACACACATAAACACACCATACAATGTTAATATGTGAATACATATGATCACCACACATAGTAATGATGTGCAAAATCTGAGATTATGCTTGCAAAATGTTAAGACCTCGTACTTAAGAATACTATATATATTTGGGGTCTTTGAGCTTTATGTGCCTTGGGTTCTCCCACTCTATATACCAAAGATAAACAGCTGTGGAAGCCTAGGTGACAACAGCATTAGATCTCCCAAGATCCTCCATCCAATCTTAATTGCCCCCAAATGACCTTTAAGGGACGGGGCAGCATTTTCACCATGTTTGGGGGCCTTTCTGCACCATTTTAGCCCCAGGAGAGGGAGTGAGTCTCTTCCTATTTGCTTCCTGATTCAAATAAAGGTTACTCTGGGATATATATTAGCTCAAGGGCCAAAATGTCATTACATTTTGGTGTGGAGGCTCCAAATGTAGTGGATATTTTCCCCACATCCCCTAGAGGAGCAAACAACATTTTTGACTCAAGGGAGGCATACTTTGCTCATTCCTGATACATATCAATTCATTTTACATAATGAAGTGCAAATATAGATATATTTGGCTAGTAGAATATACTCAGCATACTCATTAAAAACCTGAAACATTTGCTTGAAATATGTAAGACTACCAAAATAATGAACAGGCACAGTATTGAGGGATTAGCTTTGTATGACATATAAAAATACTAATTTTGTTTCACTTGAAGACATACATAGATATTCCCATTTGCTATGAAAATGAACATTTGAAAGGGTATTTCTCTTCCGCACACACTCAAGTGCATTAATTTCTTATTAATAGGTATCTGTGCTTGCTTTGAAAGGCCTGTATGACTTCAGTACTTGAATAGTTTCCTTTCTCCAGTATTGTCTGTTCTTATTTAGTAAATAAAGTCTTGAACAGCAGAAATATATTGGTTACGTATTGCCAAAAATACCCCCCATTTGCATTAGATTTTATATGCTATATATAGAGATGCAAATTAAGGATTAACCTAATTTATCTAGATAGTAATTCTCATGATTCCCACAATGAAAAGAAATAAAAGCTATAACCAGATAGCATGTGAGACTGAGGATCAATTTTGTTTTTAGGAGCTAACTCCATTTATCTTCTACATCTTGTGCCTTTGTTTTTAAACTGATGTTGGACAGCCTGTTCTACTCAACATATGCTGCCTTCAGCTATATATTTATCCAGACAGTCAACTCAAGCTAAGTACTTCATATTATACTTCATTTTGAAACTCAATATCAAGAACTAAAAAGGGAGATAAAGAATGATGGGGCAAGTAGAAAGATGAAGTAAGAAAGAAGACAAACAGTCCAGTGACATCAGATAGCAGAAAGACATTAAAGCTAGAGGAAGAAGATCTGTTAGGGACAACCAATCAAACATACACACAAGGAATACAACTAGTCAGTTTATAACAAGTCTACATATAACACAGATATAATTAAACTTAGGGGAACAGACCATAATAGAAATGGCTTGTTGGGACAAAGTCAAGCAGTTTGCAAAGCAAAAAACTGTAGTCTGTAATTTAGGACACATCATCTTGACTGACAGGGCCCTTTGAGATATGACATTAACCCTATGAAATGCTTTCCCTAGAGGAGTCCAACCAGCCCCAATACTTAGCTTTTAGAGGCTAAGTTCTTGATTTTCAAGGAGCGCTTTGGCATGAATTGAAGGCTCTTGAGTTACTTTATGTTATTTTGCATTTCCATACAGATTGTTTCTTTTTCCTTTAGATCTATCACTTTTAATTTTATGTTATATGATTTTTGTTTTTAATCTTGCTGCTTTCATTACTTTTTATTATTTGCAATTTGTAATTATTCTTTAGCTGTTATGCAATTATGCCTGAGTAAGCTGCTCTGGTTTCTTCTGAATAAATGTAGTACAGGTTGAGCATCCCTTACCTGGAAATCCAAAAATCAGTAACTCAAAAACTTGGTATTAGCCATATGCAGGAATGAGATAGTGATGCATTTACTTTCTGAGACAGTGACACATTTAACTTTCCGTTTATAACCTTGTCTTTAGGGTATGTATATAAGAAACAAATGAATTTTATGTTTACATATCTCCAAAATATGCCATTATGCACATTTATGGAAATACAGGTTTTCTGAAATCCAATACACCTGGTCTCATGCATTTTGGATAAGGGATATTCAACTTGTATCTATGTTTTTACAATAAATTGTGCTATTACTTAGCTATCTTATTCCTATGAGTTTTCTAGGCCCCACACCAGATTCTGGTCTTTACAAACACACCAACTTTAACCTGATGGAAGCTGAAAGATACATCAGTATTTAAGGAAATTAGTCACTACTTCCAATAGTGCAATGTTTTCACTCTTGCAGGAACAAACTCCTTTAAAATTAAAATTTTACTCTGAAAGTTCAGTTTTAACATTTGAGATGAATATGGGAACGGTAATAAAAATAAACTGGTTTTAAAGCATCTTTCTTTTTAGGAAGTTATTTTATAAATTTGTGGGGCTCCTAATAATGAGATCTGAGTAGCACTTTGTTTGTTGTTTATTTGTTCAGTCGCATCTGTCTCTTTGTGACCTCATGGACCAGCCCATGTCAGAGTTCCCTGTTAGTCATGGCCACCCCCGCACTTTCAAGGTCAAGCCAGTCACTTCAAGGATATCATCTATCCACCGTGCCCTTGGTTGGTTTCTCTTCCTTTTTCCTTCCATGTTTCCCAGCATCATTATCTTCTCCAAGCTTTCCTGTCTTCTCATTATGTGGCCATAGTACTTCATCTTCGAGTAGCATTGTAATTAACTCTAATTCAATTGACTCTGCATTTACTAAATAAGAACAGACAACTAGTGCCGATTTGGGGGGGATAAAATAAACAGTTACAGCAAATCTGTATATTTTAAATTTCTTTATTAAAATAATTGGAGTGATATAATTTTATTCAGCAATATTATGAGTTGATGGATATCAGTAAAAACTTCTAGTTGAATACTGGCACTAGGTCTTGTCTTCTCCTTTATTAACATAGAAAACATGTGACATAGTGGAGTTGGCAATCACTGAACCCAAACACCAGGACCCCATCATGCTTTATGTTTAGCTGCAATGCTCAGGGGGATGTATGGATTTTCTTTAGCGATAATGTATTGCTATGAACCTCAATAGTATAATTTACTATGTTGGATTTGGAGATGGTTTGTTCTTAATTGTGTGTTTTACAAAAGACCTATTCCTGGTGGAAAAGAAGGCTGCTAGAACTGGTTTGTTGATATGCATCAACATAGCTGCTTTCATTTTTGGACTTTCCTTGGGGGCATGGCTGTGAGAATTATCATACTGAGTGCTTGCACTTCAAAAGGTATGGCCAGATCACCATAAAAAGCAATCTTGCTTCCTTCTGCAAAAGTAATTGGTAGTCTTTTGGTCTAAACTGCCTTTAGAAACTGAGCAGGAAGATTCTTGTTATGAAGTGCAGATGTTGCAGTTCTGTAGTGAATTATGCTTCCTTTCCAGACATCTAGACATTTGATGAAAATTTAGCCATTTCTGCTCTGAAGCAAGTCCTCTACAAGAGGTACCAGTCTCTGTACTACAGGGGTGCTCAAACTTTTTCAGCATGCGAGCTACTCTTAAAGCAACCAAGTCCAAAAGATCTACCTGCCCCTGCCGCCGTGCACTCCCGCCGCCGCACGCTCTTGCCACCGCACATGCTCCTGCTGCTGTTTTCCGCCTACGCAGCGGTTCTTCCGCCTGCGGGGCATTGCAGGAAGGAGAAAGCACGAGGCGGGGCATCCAGAGGGCACGCTCCGCCCTGCCTGTCTCGCCGGCAACGGAGGCTGCACAGCTGCTTCTGAACGAGAGAGAAGCAGGGCGCTCCCTCCAGAGGCCCCACCTCATGCTTCCTTCTTCCTGCAATGCCCCGCAGGCGAAAGAAGCACCGCGAGAGCGGAAGCCAGCAGCAGAAGCACGCGTGTGCGCAGGGTGTGCGCGCAGGGTGTGCGCGCGCATGGCAGGAGCGCCCCATCCGGCTGGTGAGGCCCGAAGATCACCTGGAAGAGGACTGAAGATCTACTAGTAGCTCCCGAGCTACCTAATGAGCACCCCTGCTGTACTACATGCAGTCTTTTCCTGTTGCTTGTTTGAAGGGCTCCATGATCAATTGCTTTAGAAATGTCTAGAACAGTTGTTTCCAAACTTAGAATTCTTAATAGTTGGCCAAGCTGGCTGGGGCTTCTGGGAGTTGCAGTCCCAAAAACCTGGAGGACCTAGGATTAGATTTGACTCTAGAGCAGGGATAGTCAAACTTTTTCAGCCGCTGAGCCCTTTTTAGTTTCTTGTAGAGCCCTAATAAAAGTTTATATATTATATTCTATATCATGTATATGTATCAAGCATAGGCAAACTTTTTGACCAACATAAACTTAACAGTATTTCAGTGGAAGACCCCAGGGGCCATCCAGTCAAATCCTCTTCTGCCATGCAGGAAAAGCACAATCAAAGCATCCTCTGAGCAACTGGAGGGAAACAGGGTTTCAGAAGCAAGGAAGGCCAAGGGGAAAAGGCTTTTCTTGGCGAGGGAGGGGGGAGGAGCAGGAAAGAGGAGAGAAAGCTTGCAGGGGGCGGAGGGGGGAACCATGGAGCTCCAGTGTGCTTTGTGGAATCCCAAGCACTCCACGGAGCACACTTTGGGAACCACTGCTCTAGAGGAATATTCTGCCTCCTAACCTCTGTTGAAGAAAATTTCTATATTGAACTCCTACCTGCATTATATCTTCCATGCACATGGTTTGGACAGATACATTACTCCCCCTTATCAGAATCTCTTGATATCTTCAGAAGTTACTGTACCTCTGCTATACAGCTTATGAACACTGGCTATGTTAAAAATGTTTAAAGCTTGCAGTATATCTAAAGCTAATGCAGGATCTAAATAAAATCAGAACTCAAACATGGAAATGGATTTAAGAGGTAATAGCAGAATAAATTTCAGCTCTGAACAAGACAATTTCTCTGTAAATATAGTTCCAATACAAAGGCATGAAGAATGCAGTGATTTTACCACTCAAGGAGAATTTTATTAGCAAAGATAGTAATCCACTGGGCTTCTTTCAGCCTCTGTGCCACTCATCTATATCACATCTGATGGCTTTTCTTTTGGGAATTCTGACTTCAATGAGCCCAGAACTGAGAGTTATTTCTTTTCTGGATGCTGCCTCGGATAAGCGCAGTAAGGACAAAAGAGAAGAGAGTAATTACAGCAGCTTTTTGTTTGAATCATGGGAACATAGGCTTTGCTTTCCCATTTGTGAGATTGTGTCAGAGCAGAAATTGTAGATACGTTTCAAGTCAGAACATTGCTTCAAGTTGTGAAAACCATGTTCATTTCATAAATTAAATTCTCTTAAATTGTTTTTTCATAATTGAATGTTTCTATATTAATAATTTGGGCAACTTCTAGATAAAAGCTGTATATATGATTTATGATTAACTGGGAGAAGGACCAGCCAGAAAATGAAATGGACACATTTAATTAAACCCCTCTTCATGTGTGTATGTGCCTTCAAGTCAAATGTTGATATATGGAGACAAGGAATACTCAGAGGTGTTTTTCCCCCAGTTCCTTCCTTTGAAATATAACCTACAGCATCTGATATTATTTGTATTCCCATACAAGTACTAACCAGGGTTTATTTTGCTTAACTTCCAACACCAGATAGGGTCTTTAGGACATTTAGGCACACTATTCTTTCCTCACTATTCAGATCCTGGCATTATATCATTCAATGATTTTCATAATACCTACAAGTCCAAGACTAAAGGGCCTGTAATGATCTGCAGATAATGGATTCACTATCTGCTGGAATAATATAGAATAATATTAAGTACTGTCTCTCTTTTTTGATAATGATAATTTCTACCAAATATGAGCACAAACCTAGTGCTGGGGAAGGAATGGAATCCTACAAACTTTCTCCTTAGAGGTCTTTGGAGGGCAGAAACCTTGCATAAAAATCACATGTTGTTTTGGGCAGGATAACTTCCTGAAAGTGAACAGGAATTCCCATTTTGTATTTTCTCTGTTAGCAAACAGCATTTTTAGGAAGAGGCACTTGAACCTGTTTCTTAGTGCCTGGATAGACTGCAAACGACAAAATCTTCACTACTGTAGTACAGCCATGCTCACCTTCATTCTCAAAATTCCTGGATAACAAGCTAATAAAGCAACATCATCCTGCACACATCATCCTGACAGACTGACTGACAGGTAAAGTTCTAAAAGAACAAAACCCGTTCTGGCTCAGCAGGCCGAGTCAGTCTCTCACCCTCTCCTGGGAAGGGCTGCCTGAGTACACAAGGGCGCTGCCAAGAGCAGCCAGGGTGGAAAAGTTAGGACCAGTCCCAAATGCTGCACCCATGTGATTGTCTGGCTCCTGAAATAAAGCAAATATAGAATAATCAGGTGCACTCTAATGGCATAAAGTAGTACTGGATAAAGCAACTGATACCTCCACTTGTCAACTATGTGGGTTTTATTTCTAAAAGTAACTAGATCTAAATCTTCTGATCTCACAACCTTCCAGGAAAAATATTTGCTGCATCTCAATGCAGAAAGTAATCATGGCATTTTAGGCTATACTGTGCTGCTTTAGACTTCTTGTATCAATTGGTGATCTAAATACGGTATTTATATGAATGATCTACATACAACAGTATTAGCTTGCTGTTTCAGTGGTGTTTGGGTTTCCTCTCTTCCATAGTGATCACTTTTATATATCACATCCCTTGACAGGTAACTTTATCAAATACAGTGGGTAACCAACATTCATTATAGTTAGGGGCGTAGGACCCCCGCAAAGTGGGAAAACGGATAATAAATCAGTGTGGTGTTTTTTTTAAAAAAAACAAAACCCCAGAGATAATACCTCTCTAGAAATCACTAGATCTTCCAGTGTAACTCTAGGATAAATTTTCTGCCTTTAGTTGACCTCTGAGTCTCATAGGATGACCTAGATGTTCCTAGAGTGAACATACTAATCAAATCTGTGAACCATGGCATCCACAAAAGTCAAACCTGCAAATGTGTAGAACTGACTGTAATGTATTAAATCAGGATTGTACCTTTTAATTAGTGTTCATATCACACGTGATATGATCAACCCCATAGATTCTAAGTGATGATGCGAACTTGGGGATCCTAGGAAAAACATTCCCAATAGTCCCTCCTGGGCATTTAGAAAGCAATACTTGCCATTGTGAACAAGATAAGAACCCTCACTCAGCCAGAGCAAGCGGTTTCTTATCATTGTCATTTCTTCTGCAGCAAACAGGTATGCTGTGCATGCTTCTTTTGGCAAGGCTATCTTTAGTAACATTCCTACTGGGAGCAATATAAAAACCTAATGTAGGAATAAAATTCACCAGGCATATTAAAAACATGTCATATTCTAGATTTTTCATCTTTTTCCCATGCCACTCATTTTAAGTGCTCTCTTTTTTTGTTACCAGAGTCCTTGATCTTTTTATGGCTTCATAAAATGTATGCTTTTTATGGCTTCTTACATTGATGTTTTATTTCTAGATTGACCATCAATATTGTGATGGTCCCTCATTTTAATCTGGTGATAGGGAGCTGAATATTTTGTGGGTGAGTGTCCACATATATATGTTCAGTAATGTATTTGAGACAGACCTGCTCACATTTTTTCAAGGTATTTTTAAACTACTTTCCGGTGTGCTCTAAGTTACTTTGGAGACACAACTATTCTGCTACTACTTCAATGCTTATATCTATCAGAACAAGAAAGATAAGCAGGAAGAACTTTTGTCACATTTCAGACCCACCCAGTAATATAAATAGATTGCTTTCCACCTCCTGTTTTGGGCAAAATATCCAATCTACCACAAAACAATTATTTGTAAAGTCAGAACACAGTTAAGTGAAATATTGTTCTGTTGCAGACCACCACCTAGTGGTAAGTAGTTTCTGCAATGATGCCTATCACAGTGTTATGATCAGCAATTAAGCAATGTATGGCCCCGCTTCTTATCTTCCCTTTCAGATTTACAACGGGCTTGGCTTCAAAGTTGGGATGTCTATACATGGACCTTGTTCCTATGGAGTTAAGTTCAGCCTGAAGTTGGGCAGTGACAATGCTTGCAGGAAAGTGACAGCAACAGATGCCCTGTGTACAAGATAAAGCACAAATCGGGTAAGCTGGAGTATCCAGATTTAAGCCAATGTACAGCCTGATCCCAAGGAGAGTTATGTGCACCAAGCTGATTAAAATCAATGGGCTTAGGCACTCCTAACTCAGCATGAGGCTGAACAGCATATCTCAAATTGACTCAGACTAAAATACACCATCTAAATGGTTTATGGGGCGGAATTACATAAACAAAGCTTCCTGACATGAAGAAATTATGATTTAAGAGAAATATATCTTGGTTCTGCTTTTGCCTGACATTTAGTTGTTTTCAGCTGCCCCTTCACAGTACAAGAATAATTCCTTGCTGATTCTAGATTCCTACTGAAGGACTCTTTCATGCCTTCTACATATTCTGGATTGATGACTATGGATAGCCATTTAATTTTTAAAAAAGTTTTATACAACTTTCCCACCTAAAACGCTGAAGATGTTTTTTTAAAAAATACTTTGTGTTCACCCATTTTTTCTGACCATTTTACAGAAAATATGTAGCTACTTCAAGTTCTAGTTTTAGGGGGAACATGATATATAAATGTAAATAATTAATTTTTATTTCAAAGGGGAAGTAATAAAACGAGAAGGCAGGCAATTATGGTAGTCCAAAGATCTTCATTTCACTGAGAAATATTTTTGTACAGATATATATGCTAAATGAGTGGTATAAAAGATAGGTAACGCGCATTTACAAACCCATATTTGTCTTTAACTCCCAAGTCTGTTTCCTGTAGGAAAGTGAGCTTCTGCTTCTCAGACTGAGCTTTCCATGTCACCAATTAGCATTCTGATAAAACATAGAAAGATGTATAATCCTGTTCCACTGTATCCAGAGACAAAATGAAATAGTGTGACACTGTTAGAAACTAATCAATGTAGACCATTCTAACATCTATGGCAAAACATTCCCACCAGGTATAATTTCTGGCTACAAATAAGTACAAAATAATTGTCATTCAGCACTTCATATTCCTCTCTTTTTAAATAATGGCATAAGCACATGTGGTTATACATGATAAACCAAGTTCAAAAACTGCTTTTATTTATTTATTTATTTACCGCATTTATACCCCGTCAACTTCTCAACCCCTGAGGGGGGATTCAGGACGGTATACAAATATAGGAAGTAAATAAAAAAATAAATGTCTATTGTAAAAGTATGTATTACCAGCTTTGATGTAATTAACGTATGGCTTCATTTTTAGTCCCTGTTCTCCCAGAATATATCTCAAGGTTTAGTAATTCAAATTCTTGCAGAACATAGCAAGACTTACACTTTGATATTACAGGCAATGATATCTCTACAATTCTTTCCCTAAAAAGCTATTTACTGTGAACATGGAAGACTACCTAATCATCGCACAAAAGTGACACTGGTTTCTTCACTCTTCTTGATGACCTTTGATCCTTCCGACTTCCCTGAGGTTGTTTTTGATTTCTTAGCACATTCCTCCTTTTCAGCTTTGTATATTTCCAGTGCTTCAAAGAAAGCTCTTTGTGTCCATGGATTTGGTGGGATTTCCAACCAAGGCTAAAATGCAAGTGATAGAAGAAATATTTGATTTTGATGGAAGTGAAAACATACACTTCATTTTTTCTGTCTCTATGCAAATGCCCTTTGACAAATAATGTATTTGTTTCCCATTTCTATATAAATTATGTGAACAGCATTTTGCTATCTTGGGTCGCCTTCAAGACTAACAAATGTATTTTAGTATGAGCTTTCGCAGATCAGAATTCACTTCTTCGGGTGTGTGATGGAGCTCAATATAAAAACCTCAGCTATATATGCAATCACATAGTTGTAGGATCAAAGTGAAATGAAATACAGAAAATGACAGGCAGTACATTTTCTGATAAGTTTTGAAAGGACTGGTTATTTTTTGTTAACAATTTAGTAGTTTGCTATGGGATTCTAGTAAGTACAGCTCTGGTTACTTTATACTAACAGTGCACTTCAGTAATTTTTATAAGCACCTAATTATTGTAACTAGTTAAGTTGTACCTTTTTACATCAAAATAAGTCAGACTGATGCATCTGTCCAAAGTATGATAGCTTCAATTTTGATCATTCTGGCTTCTAGTGAGATTCAGGCTTGCTTTGCTGTAGGATCTCTTACACAGTTTAGGAGTTCATTGGGCTCTATCTGCATCCTAGGGTGCATCTAGACTACAGAATTTATTTATTTACATCATTTCTACCCCGCTCTTCTCAACCCCCGAGGGGGGACTCAGAGCGGCTTGACAAAAGGCAACAATTCGATGCCAATACACAATATAAATACAATATAAAACCATAAACATTCAGCATTAAAATACAGTTAACATTAACACATAATACACATTCACTTAAGTTAAAAACAGTGTTCCGTCCACAACATGAGCATTGAGCCATATCCATCAACTTGCCATTACAATTCCAATCCAAAGTGCTGCATTGTGCTAATGTGCAAAAGCCTGATCCCATAGCCAAGATTTTACTTTTTTTCCTAGGAGGGATGGGGTCAATCGTATGTCGCTTGGAAGCGCATTCCACAGACGAGGAGCCACCACCGAGAAGGCCCTGTCTCTCATCCCCACCAACCATGTTTGAGAAGTTGGCGGGAGTGAGAGCAGGGCCTCCCCGGATGATCTTAAATTACGAGGTGGGACGTAGAGGCAGATGCGTTCGGACAAGTAAGTTTAACACCATGGCTCAATGCTATGGGATTATGGGAGTTGTAGTTTGGTGAGGCACCAGCACTCTTTGGAAGAGGAAGCTAAAAACCTTGGAAAACTACAGCTCCCACGATTCTATAGCATCGAGCCACAGAATAAGGAGCCCCCCGTGGTTCAATGGGTTGAACCCTTGTGCTGGCAAGACTGCTGACCAAAAGGTGAGCTCCCGTCTATCAGCTCTACCTACCCATGCGGTGACATGAGAGAAGCCTCTCATAAGGATGGTAAAACATCAAACACCTGGGCATCCCCTGGGCAACGTCCTTGCAGACGGCCAGTGTTCACACCAGAAGCAACTTACAGTTTCTCAAGTCACTCCTGACATGACATGAAAAAAAAAGCCATGGCACTTAAGGTGGTGTCAAACCGCCTCAATAGCATGGTGCAGATACACATACAGTCCCCTAGACATAAGCACACAATCCCATTTAAATACATGCATTTATATGGTATTGCTATTGCATTTTTGAACCTCACTGGGAAAGATCATCCTTAGCTCCTCAGCCTGAATGGTAGTCGTGTTGACTTTTAACAGAATTCATACTCAAGTGTAGAGCTGCACCTACTGCCATGCTAAATGTGCATAAGGAGTGCCGCACAGACTACGCTGATGTTTACTCAGATTTAAATCCTACCCACAAAGGTTTGGATAATTACTATTTGATAAATGTATTTAGGAGAGAACCAGCATGGCACAGTATTTTGTAAGAAAATAATCCAGTAACCTTGGGTGTATTTACACCAGGCATAGGCAAATTTGGGTCTTCCTGGTGTTTTGGACTTCAACTCTCACCATTCCTAACAGTCTCAGGCTGCTTCATTTTCCCCCTTAACATCTTAAACGGGCCTGAGGCTATTAGGAATGGTGGGAATTGAAGGCCCAAAGTTTGCCCATGCCTGACCTAAACCTGAGGAAGAGCTTCCTGATGGTAAAAGCTATTCAGTAGTGAAACACTGTCGTAGACTAAAATGGCCTTCTTCTCTGGATGCTTTTAAGCAGAAGCTGTATGGCCATCTGTCAGGAGGGCTTTGATTGTGTGTTCCTGCATAGCAGAAGCTTGGACTAGAGATGGCTCTTGTGGCCTCTTCCAACTCTATGGTTCTATGAACACGTGTCACAGTGAAATATCATGACCATAGGCTCCTTTCCTGAACTGATTCCCTTCCAAGTGCATCAAACACCAGGCCTGGTCAAACTTGGGCCCTCCAGATGTTTTGGACTTCAACTCCCACAATTCCTAACAACCTCGGGGAAAAGAAAGGGCCTGAGGCTGTTAGGAATGGTGGGAGTTGAAGCCCAAAACATCTGGAAGAAAAGGGCCTGAAGCTGTTAGGAATGGTGGGAATTGAAGTCCAAAACATCTGGAAGGCCTCAGCTTAAGCGGCTGAGGGGGAAAAGAAAGGGCCCGAGGCTGTTAGGAATGGTGGGAGTTGAAGTCCAAAACATCTGGAAGAAAAGGGCCCGGGGCTGCACGAGATAACATCTCCGGGGTTTGTGGCCAGCCATCAGACGAGGACAGAGAGGCGGGGGGGAGGGGTGGCCATTCTTAGCCGAGACACTATTAATTCCAGGACGATTCCGACAGCGAACATTCCTGGGATGGAGTGTGCGGGCCTGGTGTGGGATCTGGGTGAGAGTGTAGCCTTCCTGCTGGTGTACCGTGCACCCGACGCACCAGCAGGAAGTCTACCTAAGCTGCTGGAGGTGGTTGCGGAGTGGGCATTGAGGTTCCCTAGACTTATTGTCCTGGGGGACTTCAATGTCCACGCCGACACCACCTCCCCGTCAACTGCAGCCGTGGACCTGGTGTCTACCATGGAGGCACTAGGACTCTCACTCTGTAAGACTGGCCCCACTCACCATGCAGGACACACATTAGATCTGATCTTCGCTGCCGGAATCCAGGTGATCCTAACCTCCATTACGGAGGTTCCATGGTCGGATCACAGTGTCCTGGAAGTCCGGTTGGGATTGGCTCCTCCTCCCGGTAAGGGTGCAGAACCTATTCTGGTTCGCCCAAGGAGACTTATGGAACCCACTAGGTTCCTGAGGGATTGGGAACCCCCCAGCGACTCGGTCGATGGACTAGTGGAGCACTGGAACACCAGCCTCTCCATGGCCCTAGACGAGATCGCCCCCAGGCGTTCTCTCCTTCCCCGTAGAAACCGCTCGCCATGGTATACCGAGGAGTTGCGGGCGATGAAACGGAGAGACAACTAGAGGACATGTGGCGGAGTCTCCGTGACGAAGCGTCGAAATCAGCTTATAAACAATTTAAGGTTTATGAGCAAGCTATCAAGGAAGCGGAAAAGGTCTACTATTCTTCCTTGATAGAGTCAGCCAGTTCACGCCCAGCTCAATTATTCAAGGTAATTCGGTCTCTGACAACAATCCCAACTGTCCCAAATGATAGGGGTTTGGCTCCAACGGCTGAGGCTTTTCAGAACTTTTTTGCTGACAAGATTTCGAACTCTCCGCCGGGACATTCCGGCCACTCTTGATACAGTTAGTGAACTCGAGACTCCGCCACCACTCGGTGGGCCCACCTTCACCCGCTTCCAACCGCTGGACGCAGCAGCTGTCGATAGGTTACTGGCTGCAGCTAGACCAACTACTTGCTCCCTCGACCCGTGCCCCTCTTGGCTTGTTAGATCTTGCCGGGAGGGGCTACGAGGCCCCCTGGGCACGATCATAAATAGCTCCCTTGAGCAAGGAGTCTTCCCAGGGGGATTAAAAGAGGCCATGGTGAAACCGCTGCTGAAAAAGCCGAACATAGATCCCTCGGCTCCCTCCAATTACAGGCCTGTTTCCAACTTGCCTTTCCTAGGCAAAGTAATTGAGAGGGCAGCAGCGGATCAGCTGCAGCGGTTCTTAGACGACACAGCTGGACTTGATCCCTTCCAGTCCGGCTTCCGTATTGGGCATGGGACGGAGACCGTGCTTGTTGCCATTACAGACCAACTTCGCCGCCAGCTGGACCAGATTTATATGCGCCCCTTGGCTCAGCTGGCCCGTGACTTTGGTCTGGAGTGTTATCAGTACGCTGATGACACCCAGCTTTTACTGAGACTGGACGGCAGGCCGGACTCCGTACCCGATTGTTTCCATCTATGCCTCGAAGCCGTGACTGGTTGGCTGCGTGCCAGCCGGCTGAAGGTGAATCCATCGAAGACGGAGATCCTGTGGCCCGGTCGGCCTGGGCTGGGTGGGTGCCGGTTGCCTACCCTGGATGGCGAGCGGCTTAACCCATCGCCGTCGGTTAAGAGCTTGGGGGTTGTGTTGGACTCCTCGCTGACCATGGAGGCCCAGGTCTCCGTGGTCAGCAGGACGTCATTTTATCACCTCCGACAGGCTAGGCGACTGGCACCCTACCTGTCCAGGGACGTCCTGGCCACGGTAATCCAAGCGACAGTCATCTCGAGATTAGACTACTGTAATGGCCTCTACGTTGGCCTTCCCTTGTCGACAATCCAGAAACTCAAGCTAGTGCAGAATGCCGCCGCTCGCTTGCTGGCAGGAGTGCCGGTGAGGGAGCATATCACACCTATTCTCCGGCAACTGCACTGGCTTCCTATTGAGTACCGAATTGCCTTCAAGGTGTTGGTTTTGACCTTTAAGGCCTTACACGGCCTAGGGCCTGCGTACCTGAAGGACCGCCTTACCCCGTACCTGCCCCCGAGATCACTGCGCTCAGATGAGCAAAATCTGTTGTTAATTCCATCAGTCCGCTCCTGCCACTTGTCGACGACTAGACAAAGGTCTTTTTCTGTGGTGGCACCGGTGCTCTGGAACGCCCTCCCGGACAGTACCCGAGCCATCTCGGAACTGGGCCCGTTCCGGAGGGCCTGTAAGACGGCCCTTTTTGGGCTGGCCTTTAATTAGGCACACCGGATTAAGAACTATGATATATGTCCTCTCACCCCATGTTCTGACTATGTAACCTGTTTTAAATGTGGTTTTATGTTTTTATGTTTTTATCAATTGTAGGGTCGCATGTTGACATGTTACAACATGCCACCCATGTATTTTGCTGTGATCCGCCCCGAGCCTGCTGGGAGGAGCGGAATACAAAAGTGAACAATAAATAAATAAATAAATGGTGGGAGTTGAAGTCCAAAACATCTGGAAGAAAAGGGCCTGAGGCTGTTAAGAATGGCGGGAGTTGAAGTCCAAAACATCTGGAAGGCCTCAGCTTAAGCGGCTAAGGGGAAAAATAAAAGGGCCTGGAGCTGTTAAGAATGGCGGGAGTTGAAGTCCAAAACATCTGGAAGGCCTCAGCTTAAGCGGCTGAGGGGAAAAATAAAAGGGCCTGGAGCTGTTAGGGATGGTGGGAGTTGAAGTCCAAAACATCTGGAAGAAAAGGGCCTGAGGCTGTTAGGAATGGAGGGAATTGAAGTCCAAAACATCTGGACGAAAAGGGCCTGAGGCTGTTAGGAATGGTGGGAGTTGAAGTCCAAAACATCTGGAAGAAAAGGGCCTGAGGCTGTTATGAATGGAGGGAGTTGAAGTCCAAAACATCTGGAAGAAAAGGTCCTGAGGCTGTTAGGAATGGAGGGAATTGAAGTCCAAAACATCTGGAAGAAAAGGGCCTGAGGCTGTTAGGAATGGTGGGAGTTGAAGTCCAAAACATCTGGAAGAAAAGGGCCTGAGGCTGTTATGAATGGAGAGAGTTGAAGTCCAAAACATCTGGAAGAAAAGGTCCTGAGGCTGTTAGGAATGGTGGGAGTTGAAGTCCAAAACACCTGGAAGAAAAGGGCCTGAGGCTGTTAAGAATGGCGGGAGTTGAAGTCCAAAACATCTGGAAGGCCTCAGCTTAAGCGGCTAAGGGGAAAAATAAAAGGGCCTGGAGCTGTTAAGAATGGCGGGAGTTGAAGTCCAAAACATCTGGAAGGCCTCAGCTTAAGCGGCTGAGGGGAAAAATAAAAGGGCCTGGAGCTGTTAGGAATGGTGGGAGTTGAAGTCCAAAACATCTGGAAGAAAAGGGCCTGAGGCTGTTATGAATGGAGGGAGTTGAAGTCCAAAACATCTGGAAGAAAAGGTCCTGAGGCTGTTAGGAATGGAGGGAATTGAAGTCCAAAACATCTGGACGAAAAGGGCCTGAGGCTGTTAGGAATGGTGGGAGTTGAAGTCCAAAACATCTGGAAGAAAAGGGCCTGAGGCTGTTAGGAATGGTGGGAGTTGAAGTCCAAAACATCTGGAAGAAAAGGTCCTGAGGCTGTTAGGAATGGTGGGAGTTGAAGTCCAAAACATCTGGAAGAAAAGGTCCTGAGGCTGTTAGGAATGGAGGGAGTTGAAGTCCAAAACATCTGGACGAAAAGGGCCTGAGGCTGTTAGGAATGGTGGGAGTTGAAGTCCAAAACATCTGGAAGAAAAGGTCCTGAGGCTGTTAGGAATGGAGGGAGTTGAAGTCCAAAACATCTGGACGAAAAGGGCCTGAGGCTGTTAGGAATGGAGGGAGTTGAAGTCCAAAACATCTGGAAGAAAAGGTCCTGAGGCTGTTAGGAATGGAGGGAGTTGAAGTCCAAAACATCTGGACGAAAAGGGCCTGAGGCTGTTAGGAATGGTGGGAGTTCAAAAACATCTGGAAGAAAAAGTCCAAAACATCTGGAAGAAAAGGTCCTGAGGCTGTTAGGAATGGAGGGAGTTGAAGTCCAAAACATCTGGACGAAAAGGGCCTGAGGCTGTTAGGAATGGAGGGAGTTGAAGTCCAAAACATCTGGAAGAAAAGGTCCTGAGGCTGTTAGGAATGGAGGGAGTTGAAGTCCAAAACATCTGGAAGAAAAGGGCCTGAGGGAAATTGAAGTCCAAAACATCTGGAAGAAAAGGGCCTGAGGCTGTTAGGAATGGTGGGAGTTGAAGTCCAAAACATCTGGAAGAAAAGGTCCTGAGGCTGTTAGGAATGGAGGGAGTTGAAGTCCAAAACATCTGGAAGAAAAGGGCCTGAGGCTGTTAGGAATGGTGGGAGTTGAAGTCCAAAACATCTGGAAGAAAAGGTCCTGAGGCTGTTAGGAATGGAGGGAGTTGACTGTTAGGAATGGAGGGAGTTGAAGTCCAAAACATCTGGAAGAAAAGGTCCTGAGGCTGTTAGGAATGGAGGGAGTTGAAGTCCAAAACATCTGGGAAAAGGGCCTGAGGCTGTTAGGAAAAGGAAGTCCAAAACATCTGGAAGAAAAGGTCCTGAGGCTGTTAGGAATGGAGGGAGTTGAAGTCCAAAACATCTGGAAGAAAAGGGCCTGAGGCTGTTAGGAATGGTGGAAGAAAAGGGAGTTGAAGTCCAAAACATCTGGAAGAAAAGGGCCTGAGGCTGTTAGGAATGGAGGGAGTTGAAGTCCAAAACATCTGGAAGAAAAGGGCCTGAGGCTGTTAGGAATGGTGGGAGTTGAAGTCCAAAACACCTGGAAGGCCCAAGTTTGACCAGGCCTGTGTTGCCTTCCAGTGCTATAAGTTATCTTCGGTCTCGCGTGACTTGAGCCCGAGAACTTGTGGGCGGGGCCTCTCTGAGGCGAAGCCCAAGCCGACGAGAACGCTCCAGAAAAGAAGTGAAAGCGCCCGCCTCCGCCGCCGGAAGTTACTTCTTGCGTCGTGACGCTTCCGCCAACACAAGCCCGCCCGTTTCGAACATGGAGGCGCTGGCTCCGCGTGTGTCCGCGCTGTCGGCCTACAAGTCTCTCCTCCAGTCGCCAGGAAGGCGGCCGCCGAGCCCAACACGCCGCGTGGCTGTCTCAATCGGACCCCGAGGCCGCCAGAAGCGCCCCAGTAAGAAGAAAGCAGCAGCCGGGGACGGGCAGAGGCTGGGGTTGAAGCCTGCGTCGCCCTCGCGGGGGAAGAAGAAGAAAAAGGTGGCGGGACTTCAATTCCCAGAAGCCCCCGCCAGCGCGCCCGGCAGCCAGGAACTCTGGGAAATGAAGTCCAAAGCAGGGCTTGAGAACCACAAGGAATGCTCCCTGAGGCGGAAGAAGCGCGTGAGGTTTCAGCTCCCAGAAGCTTCAGCCAGCGTAGCAAACGGCCAGGAATTCTGGGATATGAAGTCCAAAAAGTCAGGGAAAGAGATTAAGCAGCCTAAAAGAGGACCCTTAAAGCGGAAGAAGGGCTTAGGACTTCAACCCCCAGAAGCCCCGGCCAGCCTGGCCAATGGCAAAGCATGCTGGGAAATGAAGTCCAAACAACCTGAAGGGGAAACGCTTGAGAAGCATCAGGGATGGTCGCTGAGGCGCCTCCTCAAGGGCTTGGAGAAGGTCCCTCACAGCCGCCAGCGGGCCGGCAAGCTTTTCGAGTGGGTCCTGGCTCCCATTCCCCCGCAGCACTTCGGCCAGTATTGGGAGAAGAAGCCCCTCCTGATCCAGAGGCACAACCCCAAGTATTACCGAGACCTGTTCTCCACCGCCGAGTTCGATGCCATCCTCCGCGACCAGGACGTCCAGTTCGGCGTCAACTTGGACGTGACCAGCTACCAGGACGGGAAGCGGGAGACGCACAACCCGGCGGGCAGGGCTCTGCCGGCGGTCGTGTGGGACTTCTACCGGAACGGCTGCTCCCTCCGGATGCTGAACCCGCAGGCCTTCTCCTCCACCCTCTGGCATTTCCTCTCCATCCTCCAGGAGCAATTCGGCAGCATGGTGGGAGCCAACACTTACTTGACCCCCGGCCGGGACGCAGGGATTTGCCCCTCATTATGACGACATTGAAGCTTTTGTGATCCAGCTGGAAGGGAAGAAGCATTGGAGGGTGTACAGCCCCAGGAGGGCGGCCGAAGTGTTGCCTCCGTTTTCCAGTCGCAACTTCGACCAGATGGAGATTGGAGAGCCCGTCCTGGAAACAGTGTTAGAAGCTGGGGATATGTTATATTTCCCGCGTGGGTTCATCCATCAAGGCGACTGCCTCCCCGACGCACATTCGCTCCATATAACTGTTTCCTCCTACCAGCGAAACAGTTGGGGGGACCTGCTGGAAAAGCTCCTCCCCACAGCATTACAGATGGCCATTGAAGAGGATGTGGAGTATCGCCAAGGGCTGCCTATGGATTACTTGGAATATATGGGAGTCCTGAACTCGGATCGTGTTGATCCACGCCGAGCTTCCTTTATGCAAAGGATCAGTCGGTTGATAACAAAACTAACAGATTATGCTCCAGTTGATGCTGCGGTGGACCAAAAAGCCAAGTGTTTTCTTCACGATTGCCTTCCTCCAATGCTGACTGAGAGCGAAAAGGCATTAAGCGTATATGGTCACCCAGCACGGTGGGAACATGGAAATGTTCGAAATGCTGATGTCCAGGTCAAGGGAACTACACGGATACGGCTGCTTCGGCATGGGATTGTCAGACTGTGCAATGAAGGAGACGCAGTAGTGCTGTATTACACTACTGAAAATTCAAGGGTGTACCACAAGGAGGAGCCCAAGTCCTGTGAAATAGAACCCGAATATGCAGAGAGCATTGAATTCTTGCTATCATCTTATCCAAAGTTTGTCAGTGTGGAAGCGCTTCCTTGTGCTACTTTGGGTGACAAGATTGCCTTGGCCTCTGTTTTATTTGAGAAAGGACTACTGACTACTAAGAACCCTCTACTGTCTAGTAGCTGATGTGCTATACACTATAAGAAAAGTAAGAACAGTTTTCTTTTATACTTACTAATAAATTTAGGATACTCATCCAAATTTTTGAGAAGTTCCTGCGCGGCAAGTGAGTTTGATCTGGAGAAACGAAAGTAAATATCGTTCAAAAAGAAGAAATACTGTAACACCACCTGCACATTAAACATTTTATAACATAGTGTAGTACGCTCATCATTATTTTTGTATTTGAGTTGCAGGCCAAAATAAGGCACTGAAGAATTTTATATTAATAAAGTTTATAACAAGCATACATTTTAGACTATTTATACTGCAGGTCCTTAGTCTCTGCTGGGCTTTGGTTCCAAGATTCTCTGTGGATACAAAATCTGTACATGTTGAAATCCCATTATATACAATGGCATAGTAAAATGGTGTCCCTTTACCTTCTTTCAAATTGGAAAATGAACATTTGGATTTTATAAAAATATTTTAAAACAGTGGATGCAGAATCTATGGATATGGAAGGCCAAGTGTATAATGTTTATGAAACAATTTATAATTATGTGTGTGTAACACCTTTGTCCAAGGATAGTCACATTTTCCTGACTGATGGGGCCTTAGTTTGTGACAGTATGGCTTATTAGGTTATATCACAAAAATAGGAGCCTGGTGGCACAATGGGTTAAACCCTTGTGCCGACAGGACTGCTGACTGACAGAATAGCAGTTCAAATCCGGGGAGAGTGAGTTGAGCTCCCTCTGTCGACTCCAGCTCCCTATGCAGGGACATGAGAGAAGCCTCCCAAAGGATGGTCAAACACCTGGGCGTCCCCTGGGCAACATCCTTGCAGATGGCCAATTCTCTCACACCAGAAGTGACTTGCAGTTTTCAAGTTGCTCCTGACACAGAAAAAAAATCGCAATAATAAGACATACCATACTATTTGCTGACTGAATTATTGGGCTGACTAAATTGCAAAAATATTCCACATTTAAATGTAGCATTAACATTTCCCATGGAGTTGTTTTCTGCCATCTAGTGGCCTGTTTGCCATCGAAGTACCATTTTGGTCATCTGAGCAGAGACTCATCAGAAGAAGCCTAGCTACTAAATTTATTTATTTATTTATTTATTATTCAGTTTTATATTCCGCTCCTCCCTGCAGGCTCGGGGCGGATCACAACAATCACAAATGATAAATTGGTTGCAGCATCTAAGGAAATAAACTTAGACATAATGCTATAGGCCGTGGCATAATGCTATAGAATCATGGGATTTGTTAGTGAGGCATGAGCACTCTGGCAGAGAAAGCTAAAGGCTATGGCCAATTTATCATTTAATAGCTAGACTTCTGCTGCATTTATTCAACAGTGTAGATGTACCTTATACCTCTGAAACTTGGTTCTTCCAGTCTTTAAAGTGCTACAAGGTCATTTTGGCTACAGTTAGAATTACAGTGAATAATAGTTTTATACTGTAGCAGTGGAAAGACTACTTGCACGGCTGAAATCATGGCCCTTCAAATATTATGGACATAACTATTTCAGTTGAGTGTTTGATTAGAAATTAAAATATGCATCACACTGATATCTAACATACTGAAATGACTAAAGCACTTTGGACACAAAATAACTTCCTAAATAACCATTACATCATGCTGGCTCTCTATTAGTGGAGACTTTAATATATTCACTGGGGCACTTACTGAAGATAAAAGAAGTCTAAATAGGATCTTACTCTACAGCCACATTCTAAAATTTTAAGACTGATTAGTAGTGTTTAAAGATGCCTGAAGGCCTTTACAAAGGAAAAATGGAAAAAATAAACCCAAAATAAGGCCAGCCTTTTTAACAGCCTCATTTTTTCTGCCATTCCTAATTACCAGTGAAAGTGACTTGAACAACAGCAAGGAAGATGTCCCGAATCTCTTTGTATGCAAATATATCTCCCTTCTCACGATAGATGCGGTGGGCTTCATGCCATGTGTTCTTTGTAATCTCTCGAAATTTCAGGACTTTCTCAATCACTAAATCTTTTTGGCTTAATGTGGTAATCTGCATCAGAAATAATGTATTTGTTATGGTTCTTTTTATTACTAGATTGTAACATTTCTTAGGCCTTACTTCACCCACAGACATTTGGACTGCATTATGTAAACATGCAGGTGAGATAGAGAAAGGATGTGTTTTGAAAAGTGGCTGCTAAATATTTTGAATTAGATTTTAATAGATCTAAATCCAATCGTCCTAAACCTTTAATAAATCTAAATGCTCATGGATTTACATATTAAAATATCGCTACCTAATCACACATTTCAATTTCTTTTTCAGATACTCCTTGAAACACTGAAATGAAGTATTGACAAATGCCAAAAATGGGAAAATCAACGGGTAAAGCTATAGAGAATATGGACATTCAAGCCAAGGCATTTGCAAACTGTTGCTGTTTATATTTACTGGACTGCATTTCTAGAATGGTGGTTGGAAATGGTTGGGGAACTCTGTATTAACCAGTTAAGCCTTAATGCTCCCGAACAATTCTTGTTTTATATAGTATTGAAGCTAGAGCTAAAAAAGTAGCCCACCTTGAAAAGTAAATTAACATGCTGTTATTCCATAACAGGATTAAAGATTGGAAATCAAGGCCACAATAACCCCAAGATCTATAAAGCATTCTTACTTTAAAATAAATCAGAATCCTCTTGAACATGAAAAAACTAGCACATCAGAAAGAGAAGTTTTAAAATCTGGACAGCTTTTATGCTAGATTTCCAGATTCAGAAAGATGCTGGTGAGGAGTTGCATCCAAATATTGCATTTCCCCTTTTTAAATGTCTGTAAAAGATCTCCTACATGCACATGAATGCAGCAAGCAGCACAGTGAGAATTGACTTTTCTTATCCAGCACCAATGCTCTTCACTCATATATAAGACTAAAAGTGATACCGGTTGAGTTACCTTTGTTTAAAATGCTTCGAATCGGAAATGTTTTTACATTTCTAAGGGTTTTTAAAATTTGGAATATCTGTAAAATTGGTGTATATTGACCTATCAGTAAGCAAAGGTGCCACTATCTCAGCCACACATGTGGACTATTTTGGAGTATTTCAGATTTACTGTGTATTTGGTAATCTCGCATATAGTTCTGCATACTTCCAAACCAGAGAAATCCCAATAGTTTAAATTTTACTTTTTCGTACCTTGTCCTTGATCTTCTGGATCACTTCTTGGTCCTCTTCCTGTTCAAAATTGAAAGTCTTCACAGCATAAGTTACCTCCCTACATCGAAAATAAAAGATAATGTATTAGTTGTGTCTTGTTGCAGAGATTTCTAAGTGAAAGTTAAACAACAAACATTGCTGGATAGCTCACTACTGTATGCTTTCCTTCTCTCTCTCTGTGGGTTATTTCTAATGGCATCTTTCTGCTAATAGAAATCAAGCTACTAACAGATCAGACTCTCCAACTGTTCATATGCCCCCCCCCCCCAAATCTGCTTCACAGAGTACACTAAGCTATGGAGGCAGATTTGATGGGAGTGGTTTTGAAACAATCGAGAAGGAAACCCCATGTTACATGAACAGAACTCAAATTATATAACATTAGTTTTAACCTTATATTTATTTTGATCTCTGATAAATACATCTCCATAGTGCCATTATTAATCTTACATGCTGCCACAACGTAAGAAGTACCATATATTACTGCAATAGCATGTAATTTTCCAGCTAAGAATGTTTGCCCTTTGAAACAAAAGTGAGCATAACACAGTACATAGCCTATAAGCTGCATTTAGCATCCCATTTGTTTTTTTAATAGATGCTATAAATGCTGCTTTCTTTTTATCTCCCCCTTATTGTTTTTGAACCCCTTTTTGATGTTGCAACATTGCTGCAATGGGAAAGGCCCCCTTGTAGATTATGGAGAGGGTTATAATATACCTATTGTATCTGGAAGTTTTGCCTGGTTTTTTAGAGCTTTAGACATAACAGAAACTGACTCCAGCTTCCTCCTTGCTTTCAATGAGTTTGAAGGAGCCCCCGGTGGCACAATGGGTTAAACCCTTGTGCCTGCAAGACTGAAGACCGACAGGTCTACGGTTTGAATTCAGAGAGAGTACGGATGAGCTCCCTCTGTCAGCTCCAGCTCCCCATGTGGGGACATGAGAGAAGCCTCCCACAGGGATGGTAAAACATTAAAACATCCAGGCATCCCCTGGGTAGTGTCCTTGCAGACGGCCAATTCTCTCACACCAGAAGCAACTTGCAGTTTCTCAAGTTGCTTCTGACACACACACACACGGGTTTGAAAGTGTCATGGGACCTGTTTACATTTGCTGCTGTGATGTGTATGTCTACTTGCAGGAACTACCCAGCAGAACCAAAAGACAACCTTAGACCTAACATACTAGCCAAACCTACTAGTTGTAGCTTTATGCTACACTCTGCTGTGTTTCTTGTCTTCTGCAGCAGCTTTTAAAATATGTTTATTAGAAGAATAAAGAAGCAGTATTTGTCACAAGTTGGAGTGATAAGTAGTTATTACAGTTCTGGCCATTTGCGGCTTTGGTGTGTTGTGAGATAAACATGGAGCATTGTACAAGAGCTGGCAATTTTGTTTAGTTTTCTTTTAAAAAAAACGCGGAACAATCAGAAGCTGGAATCACTTGGTGGCCGTACATCCCAGAAAACTCACAGCAACCCAATCAGAAGTAATGTTTATAGTACAGTGAACGTTTCAGATCCATCTTGATATTTTTCAGAGAGCGAACGGGGAATCATGCCTCCAGAAGTCCCTTGAAGTGCTCTTCTCTAACCAAATGCTTCTCCCTCCCATCACATTTTGGAAATATGGAAGACCTGCACTGGTCAGAGGAAGAGCTCAGACCAAATGCACTGGTCAGAGTAAAGCTCATACCAAATGGAAAATGTTTTAAAATTTCTTTTTCCAATGCATGTTATATGGGTTCCTGCACTCCATGAACATAATCTACTGGATTTTCCTTGATTTAGGCTGCAAACCTACACATACATAACTAGAATTAAGTGCCACTGAGTTCGGCAGCAATTGCATTTGGTGAATGTTAGAAGCAGGAAAATCCAGATTGGCCAGAGAAATTCCGCTGCATTCTGATGAAATCAGTGGAAAGATAAACATTGTTTGAGCTTCAGGAATACAGCCTTTAAAGCATATTCTTCGAATATAAATTTGTGTTAAGTAGAAATGGTCTTTGGCGAAAGAGATGTCTTGCTATTACTGTCATTTTGCCTCAGCCAATGGGATCCCTGAGGCAAGGACAACAAATATAAACATTAAAAATAATCCATAGATTTTTTTAAAAATCAACATAATCCTTTCAGTTTTTCTTAAACAGTTAAAATAGGGCACTTTCAAGAGCAAAAAGACATGGAACAACAACATTTTAACTCTCCACCAGAAACTCAGAAAAGGTTTTTCTTTGCTTTTTTTTCTTTTTTTTTCGTGTCAGGAGCGACTTGAGAAACTGCAAGTTGCTTCTGGTGTGAGCGAATTGGCCATCTGCAAGGACGTTGCGCAAGAGACACCCAGATGTTTTACAATCCTGTAGGAGGGGCTTCTCTCATATCTTCAGATGAGAAGCTGGAGTTGACAAATGGGAGTTCATCCCACTCTCCAGATTTGAGCTGCTGACCTTTTGGTCAGCAGGTTGGCAGCTCGAATCCAGGGAGTGGGGTGAGCTACCGTATGTCAACTCCAGCTTCTAAGGTGAGCCAGCCCAACATCTCTTAGCAGGGAGTTCCATAATCAAGTTGCTGTATTTATCAACCTTTCTTTTCTATTTTAAAAGCAAACCACTGACTTACTCTTTAACCACCTCATTCGGTTCCAGTATCAGTCTCTCTTGCAAAGTAGCCTGAACTGTTTCATCCTGCATGTTGAGAGTGAGGATGCTGCGGCAGGCTTCCCTCCGGACCCCGGGATCCTCTTCATAATGAAGGGCCCAGAGAAGAAGTTCTTTGAGGTGAGAGCTGGGCTCACCTATCTGACCCAGAGCTGTCAGAAAAGAAAAATATCAATTTTGTGTCATTAAAATCACTAGTTAAAAAGGAAACTTGGGTGGGGACCGAAATGGATGCGATACTTATTTTCATATTTTACGTATTCACGCAAGACAGATTGAGAATATACTTACTCTTTCCTGAAACAAGAACTGCAAAATGCTATGCTAAGCACAGGTATGACAAATTTGGGTGGGTGGGTGGGGGCGGGGTTAAAAAACCATAAATTGCACTATGTAACACAAATTTCGTTCGTAGGTTATAAATGCCATTTGCTTATTGCTTCTATCATAAAAACATGAAAAAAGTTTATTTCGCTGCAAAAACTTTGTTTTTGCAGGACATCCTGCAGCACATTTTGCTATAGTTTTTCACTGAATATCTCCTAGAGTTTCAACCAATTCAACATAGGCCCCTTCCACATAGCTGTATAAAATCCCACATCTGCTTTGAAGTGGAATATATGGCAGTGTGGACTCAGATAATCCACTTCAAAGCAGATATTGTGGGATTTTCTGACTTATATTTATTTCATATCAAAAGCATTGCATAAATTAGTATAAAACTGATAAAAATAGAACGGGTTCTGGGTTATATGGCTATGTGGAAGGTCCCACAGTTTGTAGCAGTCACAAAATTGAGTTTCTGGAGTATAGCAACTATTTTCAAAGTAAGTACTACATAATTAAACAAGAGTAATACTTTCAAACCAGAAACAGAAAAAAAATCAAATTTTGTTACATACTGTTATGAGAAACTAACAGATGTGTATCATTTGGATGGAAATGATTTATTAAGTCAAAATCTTAAGGACTAGGCTAGCAGTATATTTTGATACAGCATTTAATTCAACACTTCAAAAGTTTATTATCAGAAGTAATGCAGCCTTGCTCCAATACAAATTTCTCACTAAAAAGTGTATATACCACTCGCTCAACAAGAATAGTTACCGAAAAGCATTTAAATTGTTGTAAGTCTTTCTAATACACACAAAAATTAGAGGAATTAGTGTGTTCTAAGGGTGAGAAGCAAAACTGGTTGAATGAATTTATAACCTGACTTTCTCCCAAGATGAGATCCAAGGCAGCAATAATTCTACACATTGAATATTTCCCAGCATTTGAGAAAATAAAATGTTGCCTTTGAAATGTTTAATTCATTTCAAAATAAATATTTCATCTTTTTCCCTTACGTTTCCCAAATTTCTAATTTTTCCATTGGAAACTAAAAAAAATAGTCCCTAAAAATGTATACTGTTAGATTTTAGATTAACATCACAGAACCTGCAGATCTATTAGCACAATGGTCGCACACTTATAAGATATACATTCTGTATTTTGAAATGAAATGTTCCTTTTATGTTAAGTGGAAGAAGGCAAAGGAATTTGCAACATTTACTTGTTCTTTGGAGCATAAAACCTGATTTAATCCGGTAAATCCATGCTGTATCAAAATATACTGCTAGCCTAGTAACTCAACGGATTAATTTTTTTACCTTTGCGGAAATCAAACCACAGTTGACTTCTTTATGGAATTTACAGGCTAATGTTATCCTCCTGGGTATACGACTGAGAGCCCTTCCACACTCCCCCTTTATCCCAGGATCTGATCCCAGATCATCTGCTTATCCCAGTTTATCTGGCAATGGGGACTCTTTTTTTTGTTTAAAGCAGATAATCTGGGATCCGATTCTGGGATGAAGAGCAGTGTGGAAGGCCCTGAGACTGTCATGGCGATAAATTAAAAACCAATATATTTACATTAGAGGAGTTGGTGAAGGATCCAAAATGTATGTTTAATACTAATTCCAGCTAGAAGGAGAGGTCTGCTGAGGTATGTGAAGTAAACAATTATGCATATTAACTGTTACAGTATTAACTTCTAAGAGCCGAACTAGATTTTATGTCAAATATTTTTTTTATTTACTATTTCCATCCTTAAAATGTAAATTATAACAGCAGCAGCTGCTGCACATGATAACAATGCGAATCACACAAATTGGAAGCCCAGAATTGTTTGCAAGTTGCATGCACAGCTAAGTTAAAAGCGGTTAGGGTTTGCTTTGTACAGTACCTCTAATGGCGAGAGCCTTGATTTTCCAGAACGGGTCAGTCTGCATAATCTTAAAAAGGCATTTAAGTACCTGTAGACAAAATAACAACAACAACACACACATCAGTTAACATAAAGGCTAGGCATATACGAGAAGACTGGTTCTGCATGCATAACTCCTTTGCTGCACTAGGATCCCACCAGGGAAATAGAGCTCCCAAGGATTCAAGGTTTTTTAGCCATTACGCTCACACTCAAGAAGGACATTTATCCTTATCTTTGTTTGTACTGGTCATTTTAACCACTCACTGTCTCTTCTTTAATCCTAAGTGCTCCAGCTGCCCTACAGGCTTCCTTTCGGACAGCTACAAAATCATCAGAAAAGCACTGAAGAAATCCAGGGAGCAACCTGGACGTCATGAGCCTTAGCCAACCAATCAGAGAGAGAGCTTCCACTCGCATCCGGCAATCTCCTCTCTTCAGTTGTTTCCTGAAAGCACAAAGTACATGTCCTTAATGACCAATGGTTGGACTTAGTTTAGGTGTAAATATAACATTATTAAATCTTTGGGACAATAATAAGGCTATCTGAAGCAAAACAAAAAGTCATCAATTCAAACTGACCAAACATAAAAGAATCAATGGAACATGATGCTTATATTAATATTCTGAACATGGGGTTTTTTTAAAAAAAAATCAATGACAGCAGAATTTTCTAGAGAGCCAGATAGAGATGTAAGTTTAGATCACTGAAGGTCAGGACCCCTGGGGGGTCGCAAGGGGGTGTCAGTGAGGTTGACAAAGACCATCACAAAACACAGTATTTTCCGTTGATCAAGCGAGTTCTGTGTGCCAAGTTTGGTTCAATTTCATTGTTGATGGGGTCCAGAATGTTCTTTAATTGTAGGTGAACTATAAATCCCAGCAACTACAACTCCCAAATGATAAAACCACCCCCAACCCCACCATATTTAAATTTGGGTATTTGTGCCAAATTTGGTTGAGTGAATGAAAATATATCCTGCATATTGGATATTTACATTATAATTCATAATGGTAGCAAAATTACAGTTATGATATAGCAACGAAAAGAATTTTATGGTTGGGGGTCACCACAACATGAACAACTGTATTAAGGGGTCACAGCATTAGGAAGGTTGAGAACTACTGGTTTAGATCTATTTATTTATTTCCACTATTTCTACCCTGCTCTTCTCAACCCCCGAGGGGGGACTCAGAGCGGCCTAACAACGGCAACAATTCGATGCCAAAACCACAATATACATATAATAGAAAACCAAAAACAGTCAGAATTAAAATACATTAAAATACAATTAGCATTAAAATACATCATATACATTCACATAAGTTAAAAACAGTATTCCGTCCATAATAGCATTGGGCCATGTCCACCAGTTTGCCATTACAATCCAATCTAAAGTGCTGTATCGTGCTAATGTGCAAACGCCTGGTCCCACAGCCAGGATTTCACTTTTTTCCTGAATGCCAGGAGGGATGGGATTGATCGTATATCAATTGGAAGTGCGTTTCACAGACGGGGAGCCACCACCGAGAAGGCCCTATCTCTCGTCCCCACCAACCACATTTGAGAAGTAGGCGGGAGCGAGAGCAGGGCCTCCCCGGATGACCTTAAATTACGAGGTGGGACGTAGCGGCTGATGCGTTCGGACAAGTAAGCTGGGCCAGAACCGTATAGAGCTTTAAAGGTCTAAACCAGCACTTTGAATTGAGCTCGGAATTGGACAGGCAGCCAGTGGAGCTGACACAACAGGGGGGTGGTATGCTCCCTGTATGTAACTCCAGTTAGTAATCTGGCTGCCGCCCGTTGGACTAATGGCAGTTTCCGAACTGTCTTCAAAGGCAGCCCCACGTAGAGTGCGTTGCAGTAATCTATTTAGGATGTGACCAGAGCGTGGAGGACCGTAGCCAGATCAGACTTCCCAAGATCAAAGCAGGAACTGTGCTGGTGCAAGTGTAAGCAGACTAAGAGAGCAGATTTGTGCAGAATTCCTCTGTAACTTTAGGATTCTTGATCTTGGAAGCATCATATACCACATTTCAAGCCCGTTCTATCAGGTTCCCCCAACCTTATTTCAAAAGATTTTCAGATGGTGTAAAGATGCAGACAAGAAAGCTTACATTCCCTTCACAAGTAGATATAAGGATCAAGGCATAGTTCATGTGCACTCAGAATCATAAGAACTATCATTTTTATTCTTTTATCATCATCAATTAATGAGAAGGAGAAAAGAGTTTCTGGTTAGGGACTCCCATTGTTTCAAATGCCAAAATGTCTTTGAATCACTCTGCTTCTCATGCAAAGGTATCTCCATCCTTAATAAGCATCACATCTGTTTTGCTAAAGTGTCACATTACATTTCCTTACCTAAGCTGGTCATGGACTTCTTTTCCAAGTTCAAAATGCCCAAGAGCCTTGGCAGCTGCCCGACGTACATCAAACTTCCAGTCTGTCCACATCAGCTGAACCATTTTGTTTTTGAGATCCTACATGGAAGAGCAATAGATTAGTTCATATGCAAACTAAAGGGGACTTCTGGCAGCAAGAACTAATTTTCCGCTTTGCTGCAAAGGACACCATTTTAAAGTTGTGAAATTCTTTTTGACATTGGTACCTTCATAGAAAGAGGAGCCCACACAGAAAGGGTGACTGTCTCATACAAGTGAACAAGTATGAAAGGAAAAGGATGATCTCCACCATCATGCAGTCTTAGAGGAACGCAACCCCAAGGGCCTCTCTCAACAATTAAACCTTAGTCTGAACTTTCCAACCCTCAGTGGGGCTATGCAACCTAGTACAGCCAATCCCCAAGTTACAAACAAGATAGGTTCTGCAGATTTGTTCTTAAGTTGAATTTCTTTGCAAGTTGGAACAGGTATATTGTAAGTGTAACTCCAGATAGATAGATAGATAGATAGATAGATAGATAGATAGATACACACACACACACACACACACACACACACACCGACACACACATGCACATACACGCGCCTTGGGTAGCATAGGGAAGTGTGTCACACTCCTGTGGTATTTGTTTTGCTGTCTGTGCTTCTGTTCAGAAGATTTCACCTCACTTTCTGTCTCTGTGCTAATTGGATTCTGGGGGGAAACTCTCTTATTGTGGAAACAAGGATGGATGCTAAACCTTCATTAGAGACACCTTTTGTTGGAGCATGCAAGGATCAGCGAGTGTATGTCAACTGTAAAATAAGATGCTAAAGCTGATTGGTCAGGCTACGTCCGGGGAGATGGCTAAACCTGGGACTTTTGGTTACTGTTACATTTTTGTTCTGGCTTGAGCTATGCAGGTGCACAGAGAGAAGATGAGAAAAGCAGAGAGAGACAGAGTTTGGGGTGTACTTCATGAGCTGCTGAAGGAGTTTGTCCACATGGACAAAGGAAGACCATTTTAAATCTCTCATAAAAGGACATTATGTAAGTTGGTGCAACTGATCACATTGTTGTTCTGAACAAAAAAGAGTAAACTACTTGTTCTTTATTGTTCATCTGTGTGGCATATTTTCTCTCTGGCAAGGCAATGTGCCAGCTGATCAAACGTGAACTACAAGTGATTTATTTTTAATGACGCCACACCTTTTCCCCATGATAAGTCTTTCAGGTGTGATTTTCCCTTCCAATAGGTAGATTTCTCTCACTTCCTGTTGTCTCGCCCCTGTTCTTAACTATAAGTCATTTTTAAGTCAGATGTTTGTAACTCAGGGACTCCCTGTACTATGGGACTAAAATGCTTTTAAAATTAGGAAACTTCATACTGTTGTTATTGTACATTATTTTGTATTAATTTTGTATTTCTGATGTTGTTTGTAATTTGTACATTGAATGTTTGCCTGTCTCTGTGTGTAAACCACCCTGAGTTCCTTTTGGGGGAGGGCAATCTAGAAATAAAGTTTTATTAATATTATAGAAGGAAAAAAATCCCATCTCCTATTCCCACCTGCAGCCACTTGAAGTTCACCACCACCACTGGAAAGCTTTCTTAAAAGGCTAGAAAAGCCTTGTAAACAAGCTGTGATTAATATTTGAGGGGGGAAATTATCCAAAATTGCATTGGGAAGAGATACGGTGTTAACATAACGAGGCTTGTAAAAAAATAGATTCCCAATCCATTCCATAGCAGCCCTTATACTGTATCCTATATTATTGAAACAAGCATCACAGGGTGTGAGATGGTAAACTTTTATTCCATAAATTTCTTTTGTCATAGTTATCACAAAATCAGAGCCATAATTATCTGTCTTCATAAACATACATTCCAATCATTTTACCATCCATGCCGATACGCATTATAAATTAATCAGATTTTAATGAATAACAATACAGTCATATTATGGGTCTATATGACACAACGACATCTTAGCATCCTGCACAGCAGACTGAAATCCCCATTACAATGTTTTTCACAAAGAAGTATAAGCGATGCTAATGTTTTTAATGCACTGTATTAAGGCAAATGGAATTGATTACACTCTTGATTGCCCAAGATCAGACTAGATCAGTGGTTCTTAACCTGTGTTCGATCGAACCCTAGGGGTTCAATGAGTCGGTCTGAAGGTTTCGGCGGAGCCTCTGCCACGGAGGTAAATACACACTTGTGTAAAGTCATGATGACATGTCCCGCTTGGCCATCACTTGCTGCAGATCATATTTTATTTATCACTAAAGAAGGGTTCAGTGAATGCGCATATGAAACTGGTGGGTTCGGTACCCCAAAAAAGGTTAAGAACCACTGGACTAGATGTTACGGGTTATAGTTATTCCCTATAGCTAATCTTTGTCTTCCACAAGAGGATTTCCACAGATAGCTGCCTAAGCAATCAGACCTGAAAAGTGAGCCTATGATAACTTACACAAAAAATAAATATAGGAAACATATTACATGCAATATATGTGAATGGAGGAAATCACCTACAATAACAAATGAATGTCTTTGACAAACTGAGAGATCACTTGTTCTAAAAAAAACACAACAACTACTTGCATATATATGGCTTAGGGCCCTTCCACACAGCCCTATATCCCAGAATATCAAGGCAGAAAATCCCACAATATCTGCTTTGAACTGAGTTATCTGAGTCCACACTGCCATATATTCCACTTCAAACCAGATAATGTGGGATTTTATTCAGCTGTGTGGAAGGGCCCCCAATCAGACCCTTATAAGAACTGAATCTTTTGTGAGTGTGAGTCCTGCCAGAAAGTTAATCCTTCAATTTGATTGTACAATGCACAATGACAATAAAGTTATTCTATCCTATTCAAATATTCACCGATTTAATGGACCAATCCTTACCTGGCTGATACTTCCAGGAATACGAGAGAATGTTTTACAAGCCAACACTCGATTTTTCCATTGGCAGCTGTTCAGTTCTGATGCCAGTAAACAATGAACCAAGCCCTGAAAGTATTAATTCAATAAGAAAGAAGATAAGAAATGGTATATCATTCCCACAGAAGATTCTCACTGTAGAAAGGAAAGACTCGTCATTATTGAAAGTCTGTGGCTTTCATTCCCATTTTGTTTTTGAATATCTTTGAAGAAACTGTAGTTTGTTCTTACTGACATTGAAAAGGAAAAAAAATGTAAAGAATTTAGCACACCGAAAAGTACCATATGAATTATTCATTATTTTAAAATGAAAGAATGATAGAATTCTTGCAGGGCAGTAAAAATATCACTGTAATCTCTTAGAATCATAAAGTTGGAAGAAACCACAAGGGCCACGCAGTCCAACTCCATATCACACAGTAACACGCAATCAAAGCACTCTTGACAGATGCCCATCCAGTCTCTGCTTAAATATTAGCAAAGACTGGATGGGCATCCTGTTCTTAATCCACATCCATACCATGTGGAAATGTTTTGTGTCATTTAGCACAATCAAATAGATATAAGTAGAAGTCAATACACATGAACTTGTCTTTTTAGTTTACAAAAAAAGTAATTTGTTCTCAACAAGGGAATATGTATTTATTTATTAATCTCTCTTCTCACCCCTGGAGAGACTCAAAGCAGTTCACAACATGATCCTTGTCAAAATTCAATGCTTTACTACATGTATAAAACATCACATATCAAATTAACCACATATAGCAATAGATTAAAACCATTTAAACTATAAACAACAATCACAACGCAACATAAAACATTAGGTCTTGCACTGATCCCAAGATTATCTTTCACTACTTCATCTTTCCATACTCCTGTCATTCATCAAATGCTTTCTTGAACAACCACGTTTTAAGTTGTTTCCTAAATTCTAGGAGAGAGGGGGTCGATCTAATATCAATAGGGAGAGAGTTCCACAGCCAAGGGGCCATCACCTAGAAGCCCCTGTCTCTCATCTCCACCAATGGCATCTGTGACGATGGCGGGACCGAGAGCAGGGCCTCCCCAGCAGATCTTAGTGTTTTAACTGGCTCATAAAGGGAGATGCATTCAGATAGATAAGCTGGATTTGAACTGTTTAGGGATGTATAGGCTAAAACCAGCACTTTGAATTGTGCTCGGTAGCAGACTGGCAGCCAGTTGAGCTGATGTAAGAAGGGATTGTATGCTCCCTGTATGCCGCTCCAGTGAGCAACCTGGTTGCCGCCCACTGGATTACTTGAAGCTTCCGAATAGTCTTCAAGGGCAACCCCACATAGAGCACATTGCAGTAGTCTTATAAGTAATGGCAGGTTGGATTTTGCATATACAGATGGCCCTCCACATTTGCAATTTCAACTACTGCAGATTTGATTAAAATGATATCTCTAGGGGTCCCGCAGGGTTCAATACTGTCCCCGATGTTATTTAACATATACATGAAGCCGTTGGGGGAGATCATCCGGAGTTTCAGGGTGCGGTGTCATCTGTACGCCGATGATGTCCAACTCTGTCACTCCTTTCCACCTGCTACTAAGGAGGCTGTTCACGTCCTGAACCGGTGCTTGGCCGCTGTAACGGACTGGATGAGGGCTAACAAATTGAAACTAAATCCAGACAAGACAGAGGTACTCCCGGTCAGTCATAAGGCCGAACAGGGCATAGGGTTACAGCCTGTGCTTGACGGGGTTGCACTCCCCCTGAAGGCGCAGGTTCGCAGTCTGGGAGTGAGCCTGGACTCATCGCTGAGCCTGGAGCCCCAGGTCTCGGTGGTGGCCGGGAGAGCTTTTGCACAGTTACAGCTTGTGCGCCAGCTGCGCCCGTACCTAGGGAAGTCTGACTTGGCCACGGTGATCCACGCTCTGGTTACATCCCGAATAGACTACTGCAACGTTCTCTATGTGGGGTTGCCTCTGAAGACTGCTTGGAAGCTGCAATTAGTCCAACGTTCGGCAGCCAGGTTACTAACAGGACCGGGATACAGGGAGCATACAACTCCCTTGCTGTGCCAGCTCCACTGGCTGCCAATTAGCTTCTGGGCACAATTCAAAGTGCTGGTTTTAACCTACAAAACCCTGTACGGTTCTGGCCCAGTTTACCTGTCCGAACGGATTCTCCCCTACGAACCATCAAGAACATTAAGATCCTCCGGAGAGGCCCTGCTCTTGGTCCCACCGGCTTCGCAAGCGCGACTGGTGGGGGCGAGAGACAGGGCCTTCTCTGTGGTCGCCCCTCGGCTGTGGAACTCTCTACTAAGTGATGCTAGATCTGCCTCCTCTCTGTTGTCCTTTAGGAGGCTGGTGAAGACCTGGATTTGGAACCAAGCCTTCCCAGAATAGGCTGAGATTGGCTATTGTCTGAATGTATGACCACGTTTACAGATTGAGTGGATTTGTTTTAATGGCGATGTGGTTTTATGTTGAGTTTTAATGTATTTTAATATGTTGTAGTTGTTTTAAAATTTATAGCATTGAATTTTTGCTGTTATGCGGGTCTGAGTCCCTCGATAGAGGTGAGAAGATCGGGGTATAAAAGTTTTAAATAAATAAATAGGAATCTCTAGGCCCTCCACTGAGATTCTATGGTCAATTCTCAGCAGAGTTGTGCTGGAGAACCTAGAGATTCCTAGAGAAGTGTTCTCTAGAGAAAAATTAGCAATAGTCTTATTCATAGGGGTTTTTTCCCTTTTGCAGGTGTCCTGTGCCTTTAACTCTAGCAAATCTGCAAGTTGACTATAAGTCTCTTGATTTTGCATATTCTTTAGTTGGGCTGCTACCATATTATTGAAGCCTAAAAGAGAGAATTCAGGCTTAAGAGAATTTGAGTTAGATGTCATACATTCTAGATATGTTCCCTTACATAGAGTTTTAAAATGGAATATCGTGTTTGTTATCCTATTTACAGAAAGGGTTTGCAGATTTCCAAATTGTAGCTAATTAGAAGAAAAATCTGATGAAGGAAAACAAAAACTCTTAAGGCACCATTACCAGCATGCAGGCCCATGGCATTAGATTGATTCTGATTGGACTGGTACAATGGGTCTCAACTCTTTCTTTTTATGCTAGACACAAGCTTGAGTTACAGAACATTTGTGGACCATGATTATCATGTATTTCTATTGTGTCTTTCTTCTGAGCCTTTATACTCACTGTGTGTTTGCTGAGCTGAGACAACAATCGACAAGCCTGTTCTTCTGTAGCATCATCTTTTTGATCAAAAATCTGATACAGGATCCTCTTTATGACATGTAAACTGGCAATGCCATCCATAGCCAGGGCCTGGGCTGCCGCCCAGCTATCTGCACTGTTACCTAATATCAAAAGGAGGATTATAGAGATCAATAGAGTTTGTGCTACCGTGATCATTTTTAGTAGTCCCCATAGAAGGGACACAACATGCAGGTAGCTATCTTCATCTATCAACCAAGTTTAGCAGTTTTATTATCCAGCTGAAGCATTAATTGCCAATTAAGACAATAGGGAGGAGCTGATATCAGAGGTGAACCCCCCTCCTTTTTCTTGGGCTCTGTAGAAGATAGTTTAAAACCAAGGGATTCATAGTTTTCTCAAGAACACCAGACTGGAAGTGATCCCATAATCCCCTAACTCTCCCCACGTGGGAACCTAAGGCTCTTCACATGGCCCCATGGTCCCACATGACAATGCCTCTGTAACCCACACCCAATTGTTTCCCTTTTGCATTACTCTTATAGACTTTTGCTCATTCCCAAATACTTTTTCCTTTCTGTCTAGGACTCCTTGGGCTATCTTTTATGAATCTAATAAACTGTGTATCTTTCTGGTGGGTAGGCAGGGTATATTTCCCCATAAACCCCAATCTCCCCTCATGTTTTCCTCCATGTATGTAATTTTAAAAATATGAAAATGCCACTGTTTACCTTTAGCCAGCAACCTGGGGCAAGCTGCCAGCTGCAAGCTTATGATTCAATCATCCCTCCACTAGCTTCATTTGCATGACAATGGCAGGAGCCAGCTTTTTCCAAAAGAGTCTTCCCCTCTTGGGCCAAAACTGGTTTTTGCTAATCAATAGACCAAGGCCTCTGAGTTTCGCCTACTTTGGGCTATTGATTAATAGACAAAACTATTTCTATATTTCATAAACGGCCACCTCTATCAGCCTCGGAAACTGGTACATGGTTACAGCTTCTTCATTTGTTTACCATCCAAAGAACTGAGACCCTGCAGCAATATATTAAATCTGTGTCTATCAAACAGACAAAAACACAGATGAGGACATTTGATCATCAACCAAAAGACAATAGTATTGCTCAGTATAAGAATTGGCCACTTGATCTAGATATTTAATGAAATTAAAATGTTTTTCTGCCTTAATTGTTCTACTAATCTCTCACCTCTTCGCCCCCACTAGCTGGAAAACGAAAGAAGATGCAGCCAGCCAGCCAGATTCCATCCAATCAACACAAAGCTGGTCTGGGGGCGGGAAGTGGGGAATTTGAATCTGTAACCTTATAAAATAACATGTATTTTGAATGTAACCTTATGACTGCTTTGCGGCAAGGATATTAAGGTTGTCATCCTCTTCAGCTGATGAGAAATAAAAACCTTGGTGGTTTTTCTTCAACTTGGTGAGACTTATTGGGAAATCTTGGGGTGGGTTCCTATGTGTCCTGCCTTTGCTCACCAAGGGTTTCGATCCCTCTTTTTGGGCACTAGGGCTCTCGCCTCTTATGGGCAGAGCCAACCCAAATTCTGTTCGCTAACAGAGCCTTTAACAGCCTCTCTAAACTACAAACCCCAGAATTCTGCAGGAGGCAGAAACCAGATTTTAAGTTGATTTTTTATGTAGTGTGATCAGGGAAGCCACCTCAAAATAGTTTGCATTACAACAGGGATAGCTACCAACAATAAAGTATTGTTGCTAGGTAAATTCATTCAAGCAAAACAATTATTATGAGGATTTCAGTCCTTTTTTGAGTAAAGCTTCAGTTTCTAAACCCTTTGCACCATCTTCCATTCCTATTACTGAGAAAAATCAGAACATTTACATTATTTAATTTGCAGACCAAGTAAGAATTCCAGCTTTATGAATAATCAGTCAGTCAGTCAGTAGCCTTTATTTCGGTCAACAAACCATCGGCTAAGTCAGGTGAAAATAGAACCATAGAATACAACATTTAAGAAATTAATAACATCGCATTTGGGTTATGATTAATAAGAACAAGTGTCACAGTTCGCTATCGGTTGAATGACTGTCTTTATCATTTAAAACAGGAACTGATTGCCAATTAATAGTAAGTGTTCTGAGTACTCTTTGTTACACTCTTAGTGTTTACAGGTTATTAATGAAGCACTTATGCTTTTTGCCGCTGCAAAGAGAAATTTGGCCACCTGCTCCGTCACCCTTTGTCAAGATCAGACAGTAAATAAGTACAGTACCAATTTAGGTTCTTCCTGGCCATTTGGTGAGTAGAGGGATATTAACCTTAGTCTATCATCTCTGTAAATTGTGCAAATAAAAAGTACATGTATTACAGTTTCTATTTTACCCTCCCGCAAGGGCAAACTCTGTGTTCATAATCAGTCCCTTTGTATCTACCTTCTAGTATGGCTGATTTGAGGGCATTAAATCTGCCCCAACTGAAAGCAAGACGAAATTTTGGGATATTTAAATTTTCTAAGTATTTGGCACATCCCAAAGGATTAAATGTTAGGCCTAAATTTAGTGGAGAGCATGTGGAGCATGCCAGAGTCATTGAGGCCTGTTTGTCTATGTCACTGATTCGTTCTGCTAAGGTCTGCATTGTCTTTTATGCTCAAGACTGCTCAGAATGTTCTCTGAGAGGACTTTATGAATAATGATTTCAGTCAAAGTCGGAAGGAACGAGGAATTATTTCAGTCAAAGTCTGAAGGAACGGGGAATTCTGAGCACACCAGCAAATTATATTACCATCCATCTTAAGCAAAAAAAAGTCCTTGTCCTCCAGTCCTATGAATCTGGTTTAACAAAACAGTCTGGTCAGGTCCACTGGAAGAACCAAAATATTCTTTTAAATATGAGATATGTGTGTATTTATGGTTCCAAAATGTTATTAATAAGCACAGTAAGACGGCTGAAAAAGGTTTACTGTGTAAACGTAGCATTTAATTATATAATTGTATTGCATGTTGATCTTAAATTCAGATTTAAGACATCAAATCCCCAGTTCAACTCACTATGGACCCTTCTACACTGCCATAAAAATCCAGATTATCTGCTTTGTACTGGATTATATGGCAGTGTACACTAAAATAATCCAGCTCAAAGCAGATAATTTTGATTATTTGCTTTGATAATCTGGATTATATGGCAGTGTAGGAGGGGCCTATATAGGACTAACCAAACTTGGTTACAACTAATATCATTTGAAAGAGTGCCCTAATCTTTTGTCTATTTATTATTTGTCAGATAACATCATCATTGCATGGAGGTGGATTAAGTCCCGCAAGAAAGAAACAGAAAAGGGATTTTACTAACCATTTAACAAAACATTTCTCATAATGTCCTGTGCCACTTGGTGCCATTTCCCTATAGCATAGAAGCATACAGCTGCTGCCATTCTCACATGTGCATCTTCATGAAACAACTGATGTTTAAGCAAAGGCTGTAGTTTTTTGGGTAAAGCTTCAGTTTCTAAACTCTTTGCACCAGTTTCCATTCCCATTACTGAGAAAAATCAGAATATTTACATGATTAAATTTGCAGACAAAGTAAGAATTTCAATTTTATGAATAATGATTATTCAATTGACTAAACCTTTGTTTTACAAAGTCATTGCCTGCCTTCTGATCATTTCAGAAACATTTTAACATATTGAGAAAGAGAGAGGGTCTTTGGATTTGGATGAATGAAGGCATAACCACTGAAAACACGGGAAAAGACAGATTCTGTGGTGTTGGCTGTGAAAGAACAACTCAGACTATAAAAGAAAACCTTTACTTTCATATTCCATGCTATATTCCATATTCCATGCATTGCTTGGATATGCTTCATTTTTGGACTACAACTCCCATTACTTGAAGGATTCTGGTAGTTACAGGCTACAAAAAAACAATATTTCCAAGCTCTGTACTTTACTAAGTACCACCCAGTCATTTAAAATTGACTAAAAGTAACATGGATTGTATAACTGCTCAAGGAAAACATACTGACATAATTGATCAACAAGGAGAAAACTGTAGTTTGCTTTTAAAGTTGAATTTACTTCCTGTCTCTATAATATTTGTTTGCACTGTTAGAAAAAATACAACTGAAATATAATCAGTAGAGGCTGTTCATACCAGGCCGGCCTTTAGTACAGCAGGATAATGGTCAGCTGCTGTAAATCTTGCCAATAAAAAGGTTGACTGTTCGAAGCCTGAGTTGGGGTGAGTTCCTAGCTTTTAGCCCATCTACTGCCTACCTAGCAGTTTTGAAAACAGCTATGTGAGTAGATAAATAGGTACCTCTTTAATGGCGAGAGGGGCAGTATTTAAGGCACCCATAAAGAAATGCCAGAAAAATGCAGGTGATTCGATCAAGGAGGAAGTTCACGAAAGAAAGCTCTTCGGCAGGAAAGATGGAGCGATAGCACTCCCCATGGCCAGAACCAAGCACAGCCTCCAAGATGCCTAAGATGGGTAAGCCTATATATGCCTCTATCTATGTACAGTTGTCTGTCTTATCAGTGTACAACAGCATTGAATGTTTGCTGTATATATGTTCTGTGAACCGCTCTGTGTCCCCTTCGGGGTGAGAATGACAGAATATACATACTGTAAATAGATCAATAAATAAATTCATACCAGCCTCCTGACTTGAATCTTGCACACGTGGGGGTCGTTCAAGCACAGCAGATGCACAGATAAGTATAGCATTAATCCGATTTTGAACATGCACATCCACAAGACCTCTGACTAATCCTTCTATAGTTGCTGATTGCCACGGAGGCTCTGAGCAATACAATTAAAACAATCAAAACACAACTCAACCATGGGGCAAAAAAATATTTCTGGCAAAGGTATGAGATTGCTAGCTCTTTTCTTCTAACCATCCAAATAATTTTGGGTTAATTCTTCAACCATTATTGATTAATACAAAGGCTTCAATCAATTTAAATAAATTATCACCAGTTAAGACAGGATTTGTAATACATACCAAATTTCCAATCGGCCTTCCACTTTTCCAGCATGGTCCTACGGATATGGATAATCTCAGGCACATCTTTAGCTTTGTACCCTTCTCTTTTTCTCCCACTGGATAGAGAGGATTGTTGTGCTCCACCCGATTGAGTGAATTCTTCAATGCTAGTGGGAAGTGAGGTCCAGGGGATGGTTCCCTTCTGTAGCCTTTTAACTTTCCAAACAGATTAAGAGCAACTAATTTTAAAGAGCAAATGTCAGTCTCTTATATTGTATTTACACCGCCCATGAATTACAACCTTTTTTTTCACTGATCCAAATGACTTTGGAACCATACGTTTATTCTATTGTATCCTTCCTTTATTGCAGTGGTTCTCAACCTTCCTAATGTCGTGACCCCTTAATACAGTTCCTCATGTTGTGTCGACCCTCAACCATAAAATTATTTTTGTTGCTACTTCATAACAGTAATTTTGCTACTGTTATGAATTGTCATGTAAATATCTGATATGCAGGGTGTATTTTCATTCAATGGAACAAATTTGGCACAAATACCCAATACGCCCACATTTGAATACTGGTTGGGTTTGGGTGTGTGTGTGTGTGATGTCGTTTGGGAGTTGTAGTTGCTGGGATTTATAGTTCACCTACAATCAAAGAACATTCTGAACTCCACCAACGATGGAACTTAACCAAGCTTGGCACACAGGACTCCCATGACCAACAGAAAATACTGGAAGGGTTTGGTGATCATTGACCTTGAAGTTTGGAATTGTAGTTCACCTCCATCCAGAGAGCACTGTTTACTCAAACAATGATGGATCTGTACCAAACTTGACACTGATACTCAATATCCTCAAATGTGAACACTGGTGGAGTTTGGGGGAAACAGACCTTGACATTTGGGAGTTGTAGTTGCTGGGATTTATAGTTGTGGGGGGTTGGGAGCAGGTGAGGGTTTTGCCCTCCTTTCTGCTAGAGATCCCCGCGTACAACTAGTGGGCCACTGTGTGACACAGAATGCTGGACTAGATTCAGCATGGCTCTTCTTATGTTCTTATGTTCTTATAGTTCACCTACAATCAAAGAGCATTCTGAACCCTGCCAAGGATACAGTTGGGCCAAACTTCCCTCATGGAAACCCCATGGCCAACAGAAAATACTGTGTTTTCAGATAGTCTTTGGCGAACCCTCTGACAGGTCCTCATGACCCCTGCAGGGGTCCCGACCCCCAGCTTGAGAAACACTGCTTTATTGTATCCTTCCTTTCTCCCAACATGAGGCCCAAGGCAGCTTACAGCACATCAATCTTTGTAATTACAAGTTGAGCATCCCTTATCAAAAACGCTTTGGGCAAGAAAAGTTTGGGGTTTTGGATTTTTAAATTTTATTTTGAAAGACCTGTGTTTACATAGAGTTGGATGAGACCTCGTGGGCCATCCAGTCCAACCCCCTGCCAAGAAACAGGAAAATTGCATTCAAAGCACCCCCAGCAGATGGCCATTCAGTCTCTGTTTATAAGCCTCCAAAGAAGGAGACTCTACCACAGTCCAGGGCAGAGAGTTCCACTGCTGAACAGCTCTCACAGTTAGGAAGTTCTTCCTAATGTTCAGGTGGAATCTCCTTTCCTGCAGTTTGAACATACATTCATAATAACATATCTTAAATATGAGACCCACGTTTTCACATTTCTGTTTCATATACACCTTCATACACATAGCCTGAAGGCATACACAAACATTGCAGGAAACAATGTTTGTGTGCACTAAGCCATCAGGAAGCAAAGGTGTCAGTATCTCAGTCAGCCATGTGGACAATTTTGGGAGTATTTCAGATTTTGGGATTTCAGGTAAGGGATCCTCTACCTGTATTAATATTACTTCATGAGAAATTATGCATAAATAAATTGTCCACGTTAGTACAAAGTTCCTACCTGCCTTTTTTGGTGGCCTGAAGCTCCAGATCTCATGGGGTCTTGGGTAACGTTGCTCAAGATTTAGATAATATTCATAATTATTATCCATAACTAAACAGTCCTTTTTGGTGCCTTGATGGACAATCTTGGCTGATCCTAAATGCCCACAGGAATAGGAGGAAATGAGGTTGGTAACCTACTTTATAGTTTGTTAGGGAAGATGAAATTAAATGCAAATTAATAATATGGAAAACAATTCCAAATATTTCCTAACATTTTAAATATATTCAGTTGTGTATGCTATTTAGGTGTGCCCTATAGAGAAACATCCCTCAGAAGGGCAGGAAAAAACCGTACAGCGTATTTACAAGTTACCAGACCTTTAGAAATAATTAAGATGCAGTTATAGTCAGACCTATACCTCTTACAACATTATGATACTTATACATTCACAACATTTACTATATTTTAGCTAAGCTTTCTGCTAGCTAATCTTGAGTCTTAATTTTGGCAACAAAAGGATTTATAGATATTCCAGTTCCACCTACCAAAGTAGAGGTCTTGTTCAAAGACATTTTGCGTAGTGTATGAGTGTTTTCCAACCAGAGAGTTCAATCTTCCTCGACGTTTAACAGGAGATAATGACGTGAAGGCCCTCTTTGATAATCTATCTGCTGTTTGGTTGGTAGCACATGGGTCATCTATAGCAAGCACTCTTGTGTGGAAAGATGGCCCTCTAGGAGATAGGAAACATTATTTCATTTATGATACTCAGAGCTAGAAAGAGTTCAAGCAATGCTTAGAACTGTGTTCCTCTACCTTCCTAATGCCGCGACCTCTTAATATACGGTAGTTCATCCTGTTGTGACCCCTAACCATTAAATTATTTTCTTTGCTACTTCATAACTGTAATTTTACTACTGTTATGAATCGTAATGAAAATATCTGATATGCAGGATGTATTTTCATTCCCTGGAGCAGTCTTTCTCAACCAGTGTGCCGTGGCACACTAGTGTGCCGTGACGGACCTCCTGCTGTGCCGCGAGAAAAGCTCTCTGCCCCCTTACTCCCCCCCTCCTGCCGAACTCCTACTGCTTGGGGGAGGAGGAAGGGCTGGGCAGTGGCGAAGAAAAAAAAGAAGAAGGTACCGGGGTGCCGCCTCCTTCGGCCATTTCCCCAGCCAGCCTCTAATCCGCCATGACTCCCACCATGACTCTCGCCCCTCGCTTGCTGAAGCCGCGTGGAGGAGGAGCCCTGCCCACTGAAGCCCGTCCACCGCTCATGCTCCTCCTCTGTAGGATAGCTAAAGCTGGGGGGAGGGGGCGGGGCATGGCACGGCCTGTAGGAGAGCTGAAGCTGGGGGAAGAGGGTGTGGCATGGCGCGGCCTGGCTCTGCCCCCTCCCCCAGTTTCAGCACTCCCAGCAGCTGCTCCAGCCTTGAGGGGACAGTGCCAAGCCAGCATTGTGCTGGATCTGGCACCACTGGCTTGGCACTGCCCCCTCAAGGCTGGAGCAGCTGCTGGGAGAGGTGAAGCCGGGGGTAGGGGCGGGGCATGGCACAGTCTGGCTCCGCCCCCTCCTCGGCTTTGGCACTCCCAGCAGCTGCTCCCAGCAGGCCACCATCCCCCAGCCGGTGTTAAGAGTGTCATTTTGTGTCATTTTGGTTGGTGGTGTGCCCCAGGATTTTTTTTAATGTTAAAAGTGTGCCACAGCTCAAAAAAGGTTGGGAAACACTGTATTACTGTGTTAGAGTGTCATTTTGTGTCATTTTGGTTGATGGTGTGCCCCAGGATTTGGTAAATGTAAAAAATGTGCCACGGCTCAAAAAAGGTTGCAAAACACTGCCCTGGAGGACCAAATTTGGCACAAATACCTGATACACCCAAATCTGAATACTGTTGGGGTTGGAAGGGGGGCACTGATTTTGTCATTTTGGAGTTGTAGTTGCTGGGATATATAGTTAACCAAAGAGCATTCTGAACTCCACCAACCATGGATTTGAACCAAACTTGGCACCCAGAACTCCTATGACCAACAGAATATACTGAAAGGGTTTGGTGGTAATTGACCTTGATTTTTGGAGTTGTAGTTCATCTACATCTAGAGAGCAAACAGTGACTCAAACAATGGATCTGGACCAAACTTGGCACAAATACTCAATATGCCCATATATGAACACTGGTGGAGTTGGGGGAAAATAGACCTTGACATTTGGGGGTTGTTGTTGCTGGGATTTATAGTTACCTACAATCAAAGAGCATTCTGAACTCCACCAATAATGGAACTGAACCAAACTTGGTACATAGAACTCCCACAACCAACAGAAAATACTGTTTTTTCTGATGGTCTTTGGCGACCCCTCTGACACCCTTCACAGCCCCCTCAGTATGACTAAGTTTAAAATGATCCCCCACAAACTCGCATGAAAGTAGATTTTTCCTAAATTCAGGCTTCTGCCTTCTGCAGAATTCTGGGGTTTGTAGTTTAATGAGGCTGTTAAAGGTTCCTCCCTAAACTACAAACCCCAGAATTCTGCAGGAGGAGAAACCAGATTTTAAGGGGATTTTTTCTCTAGTATGATGAGGCTATGAAACAGTGGTTCTCAACCTGTGGATCCCCAGATGTTTTGGCCTTCAACTCCCAAAACTCCTAACAGCTGGTAAACTGGCTGGGATTTCTGGGAGTTGTAGGCAAAAACACCTGGGGACCCACAGGTTGAGAATGACTGCTGTAAAAGATGCAATGCACATGTTGCTTCTGTGAAATTGCAATGTGCCTTACCTATAATAGGCAAGCAGGGACGTCTCGGGTTTCTTCCCATGGATTTCAATATGACTTCCCATAACAGCTTCTGCTTCAATTTCATTCAGCAGCTGCATATCACTTTCAGAAGTGAGCACATACTTGATGCTGCTCCAGTCGTATTTTTGCCTCCTAAAACCCCGTGGCTTGCCCTGAACCCAGCGTCCCCAGGAGGGCTGATTATTTACAATCCATTGAGCTGTAGCCCTGCTTAATTTTGTCAACAGCCTTTCTTCCCATTTCAGGTTTTGCTGCTGTGGTTTGTGGGCTGGGATGCTCTGCAATGTTGGCTTTGACCATCTTTTGGTAGTCTTGTCTCCCAACATCTCTGGGGGTTCAGTTAGGAATATCTGTGAGTGTGGGAGCTCACAAGGAGGCAGAGGAGAAACCGGAGGAACGGGCACCAGCAAAGTTGGGTCTGGAATTCCACATTCTACTTTAGCTTTGTATAGGCACTCTTCCACGAAATAAGGAAAACTTGGAGGGGTAGACGGCTTGGCAAGAGCACCTTCTGATTTCAGTTGGTAACCTTGTCTCTTTAGTGGTTTGAGCCTTCTTGGTTGCCTTATTTGCCTAGGAGTAAAGTCCTCCCTTTTTTGCTTTTGAATGATACTGGAAGGATCATATAGGCCCTTAGGGTCAAATTCCACGTAAGGCAGAGATGACGGCTTCCTTTCTGAAATAACATCTTTGGCAAAAAGCAAACCCGAGGCTGCGTTCTTCAAGCACTGTTTCTGATAGTGCGCTTCGCACCGCTTGGTGCGGCCGACATCTCTTTGATACATTATAGGCATTTTCGCTTTCATTGCAGATTCCATCGCTTTGTGAGATGGTAAGTTCTTCCGGTCCACTTTAATCTTCAGGCTGCTTTCAAGTGGAAAAGGATTTTTGCTCTTGAAAAAAGCAGATATCTCCATCTTGTCACAATTAATGAGGATGATTACTAATATCTAGCTGCTAAGAAAAAGAAATTTGCACAAGAGCTGGAGCTTGGTTGCTCTCTGGAACTTTTCCTACACCACAGAAGAAAAATAAAGATGAACTCTTATCAATTTCTTATCAAAAGGGACTCCGCATCATCATGATTCCCTAAACAGCCTACAATTGCAGAATGTTGACATTGATTCTCTAGAATGTCTCGTTCATCTGTGTTGGAGATAGGCAATATCGAATTAGGGCGAATAGAAAGGCAAAACGTATTGTCGAAGGCTTTCATGGCCAGAATCACTGGGTTGTGAGTTTTCTGGGCTGTATGGCTTAATCCAGAAGCATTATCTCCTGATGTTTCGCCTGCCTCTAGATCCACACAGAGGAAAAGTGTTCTTACCATACATCAAGGGAACCACTGACCGCATAGAGCCCGGAAAACTCACAACAACCCAGAAAGGCAAAAAGTTATGTTTTCCCCCCCCATATCTACCAATCATCTCTTCTGGCTCATCATAAAGGAAAATGCAACCCTCCCCATCATATCTAGTTACATTTAATTTGTAAGTATTATTAAATATGGACAATTTTCTAATTCATAACCCTCCGTTCTTTTATTTTCTAGTAATTTAATGAGCATGAGTAATTTCCTCTTAACTGTTAGTGATAAATTGCTTAATCTGAGTACAGGATGCTATATTAAATTTCAATATTTCTATTGATATTTTTTGGAAAGGTGTTTGAATAATTGTTGCTGTTAAGAATGAAGGGCTCTAGAGGTTTCCCTTTGACATTAAGTCTAGTCATATCCGACTCTGGGGGCTCATCTTCATTTCTAAGAGTCGGCATTGTCCATAGACGCCTCAAGATAATGTGGCTGGCATGACTGCGTGGAGCACTGTTACCTTCCCGCTTGAGCAATACCTATTGATCTATTCACATTTACATGTTTTCGAACTGCTAGGGTGGCAGAAGCTGAGGCTAAAAGCGGGAGCTCACCCTGCTCCACAGGTTCGAGCCACCGACCTTTCGATCAGCAAGTTCATTAGTTCAGCGGTTTAAGCCACTGTGCCATCGAGGGCTCCAAGGGCTCTACTAGATAAAAAAAACCCTCATCACAGGTTTGCCTTAGGACAACCGTAAGTACGCAACTAACATGAAATTAGTTAGTAAAATACAATAATTATCTGTTTTACTCACTGGTATCTTCAGTTTAGCTTAAACCAGCAAACAGAAATTTTTTCTACTATGGGCCCTTCTACTATATCCCAGAATATCAAGGCAGAAAATCTCACAATATCTGCTTTGAAGTGGGTTATCTGAGTCCACACTGCCATATATTCCAGTTCAAAGCAGATAATGTGGAATTTTATTCAGCTGTGTGGAAGGGGCCTAAGTTATCACTAACCATTGGAATATTTCAATGTCCATTATTTTTCTTTATGAAGGTATAATCAACCTTTCAGATCTGAACCCATATGAATAAGAGCCAGTTACACTTACTTGTTGGTTGTAAATTAGTTTTCTGGCTCCAGAAAGATTTCTCCTTTAAGTGTTTACAGCTGTTGCCTGGTTACAGGCGATGTACTTTACATTCTGTCAGGTTTGATTTGCTAGTTTAAATGGAGCTCTCTATCTGAATTTGCATCTTCACTCTAGAATTAATGCAGCGTGACACCACTTCAACTGTCACGGCTCAATGCTATGCAATTGTGGGAGTTGTATTTTTATCCCTCTCTGCCAAAAAGTGCCAGGGTTTTATCAAAATGCAAATCCCAGGATTCCATAGCATTGAGCCATGGCAGTTACAACCGGGTCAAACGGCATTCATTCTGAAGTCTCAACGTGGGCTTTGTTTCCAAAAGTGATTGAGAGAGAAAAAAATGAGTTATAGGTGGCAGCACATTGTTTGCTAGGAGAAGAATATTATCTATGGATCTAAATTAGAATATTGTCATTAGAATTTAATGGTATATCCAAATCTGTTATGACTAATAGATAAAGTTCAGGTTTCATGGGGAATTTAATCTTAAGAATATTTTGGCATACTGCATATCTTTTCTCCCAAATTTTTTTGCTTCTCTGCAAGTCTACCACATATGAAAAAAACTTCCCTCGTGGTCTTTACATTTCCAACCATTTTTATTTTTGTACATTAAACTTAATTTTATTGGCGTAATGTACCAACGGGGGAACATCTTTAGCCAATTCTCCTTTAAGCATATGCATATTTTAATTTTTTGTTCCATATTGACTCTCATTCTGATAGCTATTGTTCTTCTCACGTTTTCCACCCATTTAATCATGCAGGTTTTTACTGTTTCCCCTTCAGTTGACCACTCTAATGATTTATTATATATTTTTGTGATAATCTTTTTTTCACTTACTAAAATTACTAGAATTGCTCTCTCTCTCCGATTAAAACCAGTTATTTTATCTTTGTTATAATACTCATTAATTTGTAGATAGTGGAGCCAGGAGATGTTGTTAAACTTTTCTTTTCTCATTCTTTCATGGTCCTCTATCTTGGACCAGTCTGTATGTTTGATCGTTTTTTTAGTGTAACCCCTGGCATATTATATTATACAGAGGTGAGGTGAAATTTTCTGAACAGGGGCAGAGACAGCAAAAGAAACATATTAACTTTATTTATTATTATTTATTTATTATTTGGACTTGTACGCCGCCACTCCCCAAGGGCTCACAGCGGCTTACAATCAGATAAAACACACAGAGGTAAAAGCATACATATTAAACTAGCTTAAAAAAGATTTCTGGCCTAGCAATCAAAGGCTAGCCAGAAAAGATGAGTCTTGCAGGCCTTGCGGAAGGAGAAAAGGTCCTGCATGGCCCGTACATCGCTAGGAAGAGTGTTCCATATTGACGGTGCCACTACAGAAAAGGCTCTACGCCAGGTCAATGTAAGATGGATTGCTTTGAAGGTCGGTACTTCCAGGAGGTTCATTTGTTCGGAACGAAGTGACCTCTGGGGTTGGTAGGGGAAAAGAAGGTCCCTCAGATACAGCGGCCCCAGACCATGCAAGGCCTTGAAAACTAACACCATCACCTTGAAGGTGATCTGGTGCTCGATCGGAAGCCAATGAAGCTGCTGGAGGATAGGTGTTATGCGACATCTCACTGGAGCCCCAGTGAGAAGTCGTACAACAGCATTCTGGACGAGCTTAAGTTTTCGGATCACTGACAAGGGCAGGCCGATGTAAAGGCCGTTACAGTAGTCCAGTCTCGAGATGACCGTGGCTTGGAGCACAGTGGCCAGGTCGTCTCAGGATAGGTAGGGGGCCAGACACCTAGCTTGCCGCAGATGGAAAAAGGCGGTTTTGCTGACGCTGGAGACCTGGGCTTCTATCGACAGCAACGGGTCAAAAACGACCCCAACTGAGGCTGTCGGGCATAATGCTTCGCCATCCAAGCTAGGCAGTCGGGCCTCCCCACCAACCTCCCCTGTAGTGTTTGTTTTGCTGTCTGTGCTCCTGTTCAGAGTACTTCACCTCACTTCCTGTCCCTGTGATAATTGCATTTCAAAAATTTGAAAAACATTGGCTTGCTGTGAAATCAAGGATGGGTGTGAAAGCTTCAATGGAGACACATATTCCCCATGGCAACTCCTCTGGGGATGAATGTCCCTCCTAGGGCTAGATTTCCCTCCCTTCCTATTGTCTCAGTCCCGTTCTTAACTACGAGTCGTTTGTAAGCCAGATGTTTGTAACTTAGGTCCTTTCCAGACATGTCCTATATCCCAGGATCTGATCCCAGGTTTTCTGCTTTAAACTGGGTTATATGAGTCTGCATTGCCAACTAATCTGGGATAAACAGAAAACCTAGGATCGGATTCTAGAATATTGGGCCTGTCTGGAAAGGGCCCCAGGGACTGCCAGCAATAAGAATAATTATTCAATTGTGTGTTCAATTGTCTGATTGTCTTTGTTGCTTGTGTGAATGTAAATTGGGTTTTATCTTTTGGTTTATGTCGTTTTCTGTATTTATATGGCATTTAATGTTTGCCATTCTATATGTTGTAAGTGGCCTTGAGTCCCCACTGTGGAGATTTTTTTTTTACTGCGCCATTAGGCGCGGCAGTCCTTTTGAGCACCTTTTGAAGTGCCGACAGCCAGTCTCATGCTTGAAATAAAGAGCCTTGTTTGGATCTATCGGTCTCCTTGATGTTCTTCCCTGTTGTGTGGGCTCTGCGACCCTAAGCCCTTGCTCCATTACAGCAGTGTTTCTCAACCTGGGGGTCGGGACCCCCAGGGGGGTCGCGAAAGGGTTTCAGAGAGGTCGCCAAAGACCATCAGAAAACATATATTTCTGATGGTCTTAGGAAGCCCTATGGCAGAGAAGGTTGAAGATCTCTTAGCTTGTCCTT